>PVKZ01000182.1:10000-1238766 GCA_004027375.1 Macroglossus sobrinus
AGATACTCAATAACTCTTTGACCAAGTTAGCCATGAAATCACGTTTATGGGTGTTCTTGGGTGTTTTTCATTTTGGCGTGCAAATTTTAAATGGTGAGAAATTGAAGTAATTGCAGAAAGTGTTTCAGTTGGGGTGGGAGGGTTTTGAAGAGTTGGTCAATGAGGAGCAAGTTCACAGTTTGGTTCTTGGGCCATTGGAGTAAGGGAGGAAGGGGAGTGTGTCACCCTCTGGACCCTGCCT
Organism: Macroglossus sobrinus; assembly: GCA_004027375.1. Taxonomy (NCBI): domain Eukaryota; kingdom Metazoa; phylum Chordata; class Mammalia; order Chiroptera; family Pteropodidae; genus Macroglossus; species Macroglossus sobrinus. The sequence goes on from PVKZ01000182.1 coordinate 10,242, forward strand.
GCGTGGCAGACCTGCCCTGTGGAGCAGTGACTTTAGAGAGTTCATTAATGGAAGTCAGAGACCGGGCAACTGCAACCATCCCTTAGATATTTCTGAAAGGGGAGGGTTGTGTGCTTTTCCAGTGTATTCTGGTAGCAGTTTGATTCCCTTGCTTTTATTTTAATTTCCATAATTGGCAGCTTCAGAAATGGCTTTGGCAGACAGTTTGCTTTAAATGTGGCCACCTATTCCAAAATGCTCGGATTATTTTAGGAACTCTACTTTTTCTCCGGAGCTCTTTCTCGGGACTTCTTTTGGACGAGTCCAGGAGGTATGGTCCTTCCTGAGTAGACTCCAGCAGAGGTCACTTTTTGTACGCGGGGTCGTCCCCGGCGTTTGTGAGTAGCATATGCATGTGGTTGTGCTGACTGCACTTGCAGGCTTGTAAATTTTCACCCTGGGAAATTAGCAACAAAGCCGGATCTGTCTCGCGGCTGCTTTGCACTTTCCGAGGGCGGCTGTACTTGACTGAGCTGCAGAGCAGGCACACGAGAGCGAGCGCGAGGGAGCCAGCGAGAGAGGGAGGGAGAGAAGGAACGGAGAGAAGAGGGGAGGGGTGGGGGCGAGAGGTAAATAGTCTTAAATCGGAAAGGAGCTGCTTCTCTGTGGTCTTGACAAGCGCTGCCTGGGCTCCGCCGGCTCAGTAATAACCGAGTGACCTTTTCTTTGGCTGTATTATGTCTGGCTGGGAAGGGATTGCGTTTTGCAGCTGAGAGCCGGGGCTTCCTTCAGCTCGGCTCCTCGCGTGCTGCTGGGTAAGTTGTCTTGAGCCAGGACGGAGAGAGAGACAGTCTCGGACTGCAGTTGCCTAAAAGGAGGACACCTGTGGCTCAGATGCGGTCAACACCATTACTTGGCGGATCCTTGAGGACCTCATTATTTTAAACTTAAAAAATAGAAATCCCTCCGCCCCCTTTTTTTTTTTCAAACAATGCTTCTTTTTGACCTTTCCCAAGGAGAAGAGCTACAAAGCAGCCACTGTGCTTTCTGAACGGCCTCCCCCTGTATCGCTTAATTGAGAAGGTAAGTGTAGCAACTGTGTACACACGCGTCGGCTTATTTGTGGTGTGTGTGTCTGCGGGTGTGCGCGTGCGTGTGCGGATGTGGGTATTTTTTTTCTCCCCCAAGCCTCCTAATGAGGCATAAACTGGAGCTGCAGCCCAGCTCCGCACTGCAACTTTCGCTCGGGCTGCAGCTCTGCTGAGACGGTTTTGTTTAAATCATGTGAGGCTTCATTATTTTTATGATGAGACATGAAATAGATGCAGGCGGAAGATGTGGATGGAAGCAGGGAGAGCGGCTGCGGCGCGGAACGTCTCAAGTACGACTCGAGTGGATAATAGTCAAAGTTCACCATGAACTGCAGCATTTCCACACCCCTGACTTCCGGGGACAGAGGTGTAGAGAGAGTTTGGAATTAGGACATGTTCACTCAGGCCAAGCCCATAGGAAGGGAATTCAGTCCTAGGTTGGTTACGGACCCCCCTTCTCCTTACTTACCGGAATTCTTGATCCCTCCCACCCCAAGAGTTGAAATTACAATCTTTTGGTGCTTGTTGACACTTCTGCTTCTCCCCACTCTGCCATAACAAAATGTGGTTCCTACAAGAAGGAAAAGTGACTATTTGGGGAGAAGGGGCTGGTTGGGGAGAAGTGACCAGAAGAGAGAGGTTCCGTGGAGCAGGGTGCCTATGTCCTAATAGGTTGCGATTCAAACTGATGCTGTGCATTTTTACAGGGGCTACCCACATAGCCGTTATGAAATACAACTCAGATTTATGATCTTTTTCGTATTGAACATGATATGCTATGCTAACGCTGCATGTGACAGTTTAATCAAATCCATTTGTTACCACAAAGCTAAAAGGGGCCGCTGGGATTTTAGGATTACGGGCAGAGTTAGGGATGCATGTGGCTTTGTCATTCGCCATCATTTTGCACACTGCCACACTGCGAGGAGCTCTGTGTGTGCGCTGTGTCTCGTCTGGTTGCCCTCATCCCTTCCCCCACCCCCCGCCGCCACTCCGACCCGCTCCCAAAGTGGCTTCACAATAGTCACTCCTCGGCTGTGCGGGCTGCGCACTAGGTCCACACTTGAGCTTATTCAAGGAGACCCCCTTCTACGTCTACCTTTGGGCTTGGTGCTCAATGCGAAGCCGCTGCAACTCAGGCACGCCTAAGTCAACTCATGCAGAAAAAGGAGAAAAGTTTTGGTAAGGTTACAATCTATCATAGATGCACTTTGCCGGCGCTCGGCACTCTTGGCTCCTCAAAAGCCTCCCTGCTCTTCCGCTGCTTTTGTGTCTTTCTAAAAGATCCAAAATATTATTGTTGTAACTGCTTTGAAAGACTGCTGCTTAAACCAATTAATCTTGCTAGGTGCAACAAATACTGCTACATTCTTTGCAAATCATCGCTGTGTGGCTGCAAAGACACAACCACAAAAGGCTGGAGCATAACTCCGCAAGGGATTCTTTGTTAGAGTGTATGTATGTTTCTTATTTTTTTTTTTTTATTTTGCATGTGAGCTGCATCAAAATTGAACTCAGTCTTGCAAATCTCTTGTTGGCCTTTGCCAAGCACTAGCACTTTGCTGCCATGGTAACTGTAATTAAACTGATAAGAGTGGAAAAATGTCAGTATCTCTGAGCCTTGCAGCTGCATTGGAGAAAAAGGGAATCAAATTGGTTCCCAGCTCCATTGCTCAAAAAGGGGAGGGGGTGGTAGGAGGGTAGAGTAGGGGTGTTGGGAGTTGAAGGGGCAGAACAGAGTTAAGCAGCTCCAGCGCCTGAGATCTGGGGACATCTATTTGCATTGTTGTCCCTTAGGGGGCTTCAGCCTGTAGGGATGCTCTGGGCCAGTGAACAGAGAGAAACAAGCTTTTAGGCCCAATCCAGTTCTCCAATCAGGGCTGGGGGCTGGGAGAGGATAAAGATGGGCAGGAAGAGAGAAAATCTTTTGTTTGGTACCTCTTGGCAATCGAATGGCCGTGTTGGCCAAATTCTTTTAATCTGTGTCACTGCTCCCAGCTGCAGAACCTGCATTCCCATTTTAGCATCTTCCTGAGGCACCTCATCTCTGCCAACCCCCTTTATGTATTCCCTCTTCCAATTCCTTTTCCCAAATTGTTCTCAGTGAATCTTCCGACGGGGACAAAATGTTTTCCATTCACCGTGTAGTTAGTCCAAAAATATAAAAGACTGTGTCTAAGTGCTGCAAATCTTTTATTATGATTATTTTTTTAAACCCCTGTGTGTTGTGGAGTTGTGGTTACTTTGTTGTGTTAACTACTGAAGCTGAGACTGCGCGGATGAATGGCACAGAACAAGGGAACATAATGGAGGCAATCAACCGTTAGGCTGCCTCACAATGCAATCCAGGCAATTAAAAGCTCACCAGAGTTTAAATGAAATGGTTCTACTTATTTCTGCACACCACACTGCACAGGCTATTATTTATGTCTTTTTTTTAATTATGATTTCCCTTAAACTGTCAAATAACTCAGAATGGCAGGGTCTCAGAGGCAATAAGAATTTCCCTCAGAACAATTTACATGCCAATCTAAAACTAGTTATGAGTCCTGATGTGCTATGAGCAACTTGTGAAATGTTTCTTAGCTCCAAACACATAACTCTACCCAGACGTGTACTTCTGGGTACTGAGGAGAGGCTGTTTTATGCCTTTTAGGTTCATGGCAAAGTGGTGACTACAAAATAGTTCTCTTTATACAGCTGGTAAAGTTGCAGAATATTGAAAAGATTTCCTTTGCAAGAGAAATGTGATGGTTTTGTCTAAAAAAACAATACCAGTATGGAGTGTGTAAAATATCAAACTCCTTTTATGCCCAAGGCCAAACAGAATGTAAGAGTTTCAAATATTAATTGGCCTCTGAGTGCTAAATTAAAATGTCAACACAACAAAAACATTTTGTGAAGACAAGCAGGGTAGTGTCACTTGCCAAATATTGGTATACACAACACAGGGAAATATATATAGCTTAATTACTAAGAGGGATTTTTACAAAAAAAAAAATTTAGCTTTGTGATATAAAAAAATAATAATAGCCTTATAAATTGGATAATTAGAATAGCCACTCTTAATATATCTCTAGATGTTTTCAATAATGAAATTCAGAATGTCATTTAGTAAATCAAAACTTTCCCCCTCCCCCAGGTATATGGTTAAGAGGCACTAGGGTATGATCTATGCTATAATTAATGGGATTCATCCCTTGTGGAACCTTGCTAGAAGACAGTAACTAGTTCTGATCAAAGAAACTTCATTTGTTAGAAGTTCTAGAGAGTGAGATTTAGCAGAGCTATCAAGGGTTATGATTAATCTACACTAGACCCTTAGCTCCTTCAAAGAAAAGGAACAGAAAGCAGGCTACAGGAATACCACCTGCTCTTCTGTACAAACCCAGCTGCTAGTTTGCAGCTCCGTAGACCACGGATATGCATATCATACAGAAAGAACAGCTACCCTGTTTTCTTCTGTGTTATTCCCTATTCCATTACTCTACCAAGTTATTTTCTAATGGAAACTCAACTTCATAACAATATCCTTGCAATTCATGTATTATTTGTAGCTAGAAAAGTTTTCAGCTGTGAGGGTGTGTTGCCTTCATGTCTCCTATTAGTGTGATTATAAAAGAAAATGATTGTGAAGGTAGTGGAGATGAAGCCCCCTTCATAAGACATTTAAGGAACCTGATGAAGGTTTAACTATTTTGGAGTAGAAAAATATTCAGAAAATACACAAATTATGGCATTTCTTTTATTGAAACTGTTTCGAATGCATGTATATTTGGTGTTTTTTATCCTTCCATGTCCAAGTTTAAAAACTTTATGCCGAGAAAGTATGATATATCAGTGTAATCTCTGGACTTTAAAAAAGCCACCAAGTCTAATGTTTAACGTTGTTCAGCTTTGAGCAAGTTCCTTAATGTCTCTTAGGCCCCTATGTATCATAATTTGTAAAATGAGTGATTTGGAATTTGTGATATCTGTGGTATTTTATAGTGCTTTAAATGTGTTAGTTGATAAATGTGAAGCTCCGAATAGTTGGTCCAGCTTTTTTTTAAAAGGAAAGCAGAAAAAATTCAAAGGTAAATATTCTTTCATTGAAAAAAAATTTAGTCAAGTTATAAAACCCATTGAACCCAGCTAGACTCTTTATTTATGATGGAAATATATCTCCAAAATATAGAAATGTCTCTCTATATAGTACAGCATTATATAATATATGTATATAATACATTTATCTTTATATGTGTAATTTTATGTATATTTAGACTTTGCCTTCTATTGCTTTTTCTTCTATAAAATAAATAATGTTTATGGTAATAAATTACATAATCCCATACTTTAGTTTTATTAGAAAAACATGTAGTAGTATACTGTAGGTAATCTGCCATTAACAGGGCTCTGAATGATGCTTGTAAGTATACTTTTTTTTTTTATTTTAACGATGAATATTTTGAAATGTCAAAGGCACAAAAGTATCTGGATGCAAATAAGTAATATAGGATTGGTGAGCTTTTTGGGTGACTTTACTGTGTACTTAACTATAAACATTTCTACTGCTAAGTAAGGACAGTATAATCCCAGGAGAGTACACTCTCCTTCCATCATCAAATACATATTAAGTGAAATTTTTAATCAATTTAAAAAACCTCAATTTTGACTCCTATAGAGTGTGCACGGACTAGTTTGTTAAATAGCTTTCTTTTAACATTGTTAGCCATTTACTCACATTTTATTCCTGAAGAAATCACTCTGTGTAGAGAACGGGGATACTACATAATTATGTAATGTGTTTTAACTTCGTGTAAATGAGGTAATCTTACTTATGTACAACACAAATTCATTCATTTAGCCACTTTATATGTTTGACTTTATAAATTCTCTAACAAGAACTTTATATAGTTTGAGCCTTCCTGTTTCCAAAATTTAGTTTGATTTTAATACGGCCCTAAAAAATAAAGTCTAATATTGTTTGAAAAATGCAATGTTAAATATTTAACTTGTTTGAGATCTTTTGACATCTTCTGATTCTTTCTTGTAAGTCCCAGCTCTCTCTTTCTCTCTCTCTTTTTCTTTTTGTCCTATCTTCCTTTAGGTATACAAATGCTCTCAGTCCAGCCAGACACCAAGCCGAAAGGTTGTGCTGGCTGCAACCGAAAGATCAAGGACCGGTATCTTCTAAAGGCACTGGACAAATACTGGCATGAAGACTGCCTGAAGTGTGCCTGCTGTGACTGTCGTTTGGGAGAGGTGGGCTCCACCCTGTACACTAAAGCTAATCTTATCCTTTGTCGCAGAGACTATCTGAGGTAGGAATTATCCTTGCACACCAGTGATGACTGGATTCCTTTTAAAATACTTTTGTAAGTGTATTTTTTTGTTTATTTGTTTCATTTCCTTACTACCAGCCTCTATTTCTGAAAGACGTTGACCTGTCAGCCTTCAAATTGTTGCCAGGTGCCTGTTACACAGCAAATTATTGCTTAAGCAATAGTCAACAATACACAATATCTAAAGTGTTTTGATTTGGCTTGCCTGTATGCCCATATTAGGGATAGGTTATTCCATGCCTGTACTGAAACTGCCAGTTCATGTCAAGGATATATTCTGTAGAAATCATCATACAAATTTTTATTAGACCACAGGTGACAAGGTAGGCTGAGCATAACAAAATTATTCAGCTATCTTTCTGTTTCAGATTTGTCAGAGAAATTCTGTTTGTATTTCTTAAATGGCATTTATTAGTATTTTATTGTACAGTTTTGAAAACTTTCCCCAAGTGTAGAATTAATCTTTCCTCCATGGCATTCCAAGTCATCATCACAAAGACATCACTTAGCGTTAACAGTCTCAGACTTGCCAGTAGCTTTATGGAAATTAACAAAGTAAAGATCACCATCATTTTGGGGAAAAGATACCCATTCCACGAACTGTAGACATCTGAACAGTTTCAGTACAATACAGATGTTCTTGCTTTTGAAGCCATGAAGTCAATTTAACTTTGTTTCCCAATATTCAGTACTTAACACATGAACTTCTATTTAAGAAAAATTATTTTTCTTTATAGGGAAATTTGTGACTTGATTCAGCTGCAAATTACTTTTATTAATAAAGTAGGACCAATCAAATTAAAGAAATGATATATGGCATCATTTGAGTTTTCATATTTGATACAATTAATCATTTTTCTAGTCTGACGTTAAGCGATTTATTTAATTTTTTTTCTCCAATGACACAAAATTTATCAATCACCCATAACTCCTTAACAGTCTTAGTCATTTGGGGAGGTTCTTTCTAAGAAATTTGGTGCTTCTTAGTATATAACTCAGTTATTTTCAGTCCACTTTAATCTTGATATATAAAAACATACTGTTTGATTAATGATAGTTACAAGAGGGTGAATTCAATACTGTTTTTCAGATTCTACTCTTTCCCTATCTTAGGACTGCCTCATCTTGACAGCCTCCTGACTAATTATGACCACTTGTTACTACTTCTCAGTGATCTGAGGGCACAAAATACATGCAAGTTGCCAACAATGGGAAGTGAATCTCTATAGCCAGGATTTTCTTCATTGCGGTGGCAAAACTAATCAGAATTAACATTGCGTTAATTCTTTTAGAACTACAGTCTTTGAACTTTTCTCTTTGAAATAAAAATTTCTCCTCTGCTCATTGTGAAGTAGAGCCTCATTTTCACATAAAGCATTTGTATTTGCTTATAGTGATTTAACACTGCTTGCTAATTTTGCTTCATCTTTACCAACCAATAGTCATGGATTTTTGACTTTTTTTTTTACATTTGTTTACAACTACAGTATCTCAAGTGGATTTATGTAAGAATGTCAAAACAATAAGTTTATATATTCTTGGCAAAGTTGAGGTATTCTAAATAAGTAATAAAGATAAATTTGAGTGAAATTTAATGAAAAGCTCTTGAAAGATCTGGATTTTTTAAATCAAAAATGTAGATTTGCCACTGAAATACATCAGTCCTAAGTGAAGCTATTTTGCAATTGTCTATATAGTATTAAGCAGAGAAAATAACCTTAAACTTGTTTTATTTTATTCTTCCTTATAGTAGTAAAAATACAGTGTTCAATTGCCATTTGCTGTCTCCAATAAGTGTTTTGTTGAAGGGAATTTTCAAAACAGTTTTCATATCAGAAATCAGAAATCCTATCTACTCTAAAAGAGTCTATATATTGCTTTTTTTCCGGTTAATCACTGATAAGTTCAAACTTTTAATGCTTGTTAACTTATTTAAAATATTTCCTATCCTTTAAAATAAAACCCTTGTCCTGATTGCCAATATATTCATTTCTCCGAGTACAATTTCCTCCTAAATCGGTCATTACCACATTAATGGCTTGTTGTTATGTTAACAGCCTAAAGGTTGTTAACATTTCAAACTAAGTTAACAGCAAGCTTATTCCTTATTTAAACTGAAGGTTTGTTGTATATAACATGACTTCTTTGGCACTAGTAATTCATCAACACTTGAAAATTGCAGAAGTGAAATGTGGAATTGGTATGGGTAAAAAATACTGTGTTATGTGTTACAGATTATGCCACAGATGTGGTATTTATGTGTATGTGGAAAGTGTATATCTCAGTGAAATTGCGTGGATGTTCAAAGGCATATGTCTCTGACTGGGAAATTAAAGTAGTCTGATTCTGTATGTCAAATGGACAAATACAATCAGACAAATTTTATTTATAAATTAATTTTTTTGAATTATATAAATAGCCATTCAAAATGTTTATTGAATGCCTGCTGTTTGAAAGGCATAATTTTAGATAATGGATGAAATAACTAATAGAAAAATGGAGGTTTACCTTAAATTGTTACTATCCAACTGTTTATTAATTACATAAATCTGCAATATGATCAATGAACAAGAAATATTCTGTGGCTATTTTTCCAAGCTTTGAAAATAATTTTTCTCATTTCTCTCCTGTTTGTGTTTAGCACAGCCAGTGCTTAGCCATTTAAATCCTATTAAAAAGTGGTTTCATTTGGTTTTTGGTCTTTGGATAATATATAATTTCTTTGAGGCACCAAACAAGCCATAAATAACTCACAGTTTGTATTTCTCTGTCTAAATCACTAGATATCTAAGTAAGAATATGGAAAATGACCAAAAAAAAAAGTTTACCCGAATTAGTAAATTGCTGGCTTTGGTATAACCCTGGGCTAGGTAATTTTTTCGTATCTGAAGAAGAGTAACATATTTTTGCCAATTGTATTAACTTCCTGATAACTTCTCCTTCCAAAAAAGAAAACAAAAAGACACTTCTAATACTAAACAATGAGTTGAAGTTTTTAAGCTTTATTTTGTGTTACTTGGAGCAGTGGTAGTACTGGCATGTTTTTACAAGTTCTTTAAATATGAATCCAAGAATTTAAATAATAAGATATTTTCTTGAGAGTTATTGAAACTTTTTGTGGCGTTTTTTATTTCTCTCAGATTTCTTTTTTTCCTTTGTGGTACAATTAGCTATATTTAAGAAAAAGAAAACACATTACAGTTTATGTGGTTAGTTTTAAATCTTAACAGTTCACTTTTCATAACAGGGCTGGTAAAATGTTTTTTATTTTTCTGTAGAATATAAAATGCACAGCTCTAATATGAGGAATTTGCTAGTTTGTAGGCTTGTTCACCTTCAGAAACAAAAGGACTGACTTTTAAAAACTTTCTATTAACTGCCTTCTGACTTAAACTATTAAGTCAATTTGCCCATCAATATTTCTATACCAAGACCTAGAAATGTATCTGTTAAAAATGTATCCAACACATTTATAACTTTATATTTTTAAAAGTTGAGCTTTTGATCAATCAGACATGGAAACGTCTTTGTACCTTGAACTAGAGCTTAAAATTAATAAAGTGTCTAAAGTAGATTAACAATTATTGTTAATCTAAATTTTAGTAGTGATATTTACAGGACTCTAACTACTGCCAGACTATCATCCTTATTTCAGTTTGGAAATATGAATAAAGCAGTTATAGTAAGAGTTTTAGAATTAAGATTTTTGTGGCATGTGTTAAGAAGTAAAACCAGGAGAAATAAAATATTTTTCAAATTAGAGGCAGTAAAGAATATCAGAATTTATCACTCAAGCTTTTGGGCAATTTTTGCTTGCTTGCGTGTGTGTGTGTGTGTGTGTGTGTGTGTGTGTGTTGTTGTTGTTGTTGTTGTTAAGCCTGAAACTTATTACTTCTGGTATATTTTAAGCATTAAGTCAATATAGGCTATATCTTTCATCTCTATGAATGGTGTCTTACCAGAGAATGTATTCAAAGCTGTTTGCTGTGATATGTGCCATGGAAGCTTACAGATTTATATAAGCTGAAAATATCTTATATAAATTTTAATGCAATTTGCTATTTTTTTATATGTGAGGATGATTTGTTTAAAATGAAACTACTGGGAAAGAGTGATGCTTCATGCTTTATCAGAGTTGCCAATTAACAAAAAGAATTTGAAGTTGCTATGCTTACTACAAATTTTATATATTTTTAATATAATAATATAATAACTTTAAAATAGAAAGTTAAAATTAAATGCTACATAAAAACATGACTCTAGCTATAACTTTATTTCAAACTGATCAAATCTGGTGTCTCTAAATTTTTATGTAAGGTTATATTTTTATTAGTACATAATTAAGGCTTTGAAAGTAAACATGAATATGTTAATATTATTTTATCTGACAATTCACTGCACAAATTCTTTTTTAATGTTGAATAAAATGTTTATTTTTTTCTTCATCATCATCTTTTTAATATTAGGCAGTTGACAATATCTTCCCCAGAAAGCAGTAAATTATTTTTACTTGAAAAATTAGTTTTATTTTAAATTCTGAAAACGTAAGCTATTACATGGAATGGAACTCCTCCCAAATAAGTTTCTTTCATCTCTACAACCTTCATTTAAGTTTTCTTAACACTTTATTATAGTTAAAAATGTTTTCATATTTACATGTCTAAGCTAATCTTAGGATTATAAAATATTTTGACATCTGAGTGTATTAGGCTCCATGGTCTGTTAAAAAATAGTTATATTCTTGAAAATCATCTTACCTTATTTATAGCCTTGTAAAAAGTTGTAATTTATGTTAATTTTTCTGCTTCTCATAGTAAAGCATTATTCAATTCTATTTAAAATATTTTAGACTATATATCGGTCATAGACAAGTACATATAAGAAGTGATAATTTTGTTTTGTACAAAACTTTGGGACAGTGTCCCTTACTTTGGAAAAAATTGGTGATTTTACACCAGACTTTCTCAGTGACAACCTCTTTACAATAATCTCTTCAAAATATTTTCTCTACATGGAGAATTTTTTATTTGTAAATTTATCAACAATATCTTTCTGTCTTTAATTCTGTGATGCATCTACTGTCAGTGAATAAGTACTTAATATAATTATTTTAGTTTTGTGGATTTTTGCTTTGGTTCGTTTGGCAGATTTGAGATATTTTCACTGAAAATAACATACACCCCAAGCCAAAAATATTAAAAATACAAAAGGACTTCATACTATTTCTGTATCTTTACCATAATTTATCTTTTTTTTTAAAGCATGGAATACTTAAGTCAGGATAGTTTTTACACATAAGATGGATAAGTTAGACATACCTGACTTAGCAGAAAAAAAATATTCTGTTTCTACAAGTATATTTAGGATTAAATGCATCTGGAAGAACTACATTTGAGAATTGCTCAATTTGCTTATTTTGCACTTTATAAATACATAGAACTCTGGAAAAGAATCTCTATTTTTGGTTGCTCTTAGAGTATATCAAAGTAAGCCAGCACTTCATTTATAAACTCACCATTAACTTCCATTAAGTGACTAATAATAAATTTTAATGCTGTTTTGACTGCATAAACATAATTTATTAAGGAGTTTCATTTTTAAGATATGCTAAAAAGTAGTGATTCTATAAATGGTTTTGATGAATATAGGCATTGTAGAATTGTATTATGTGGTTCAGTTTTCTGCCTCACATAAAAATTATACAGCCTAAAAGAACTGCACCAATCTAAACGGCCATTGTATTTTCCTTCATTACACGGAGAGACATTGAAATCTTATGTTGGCACTTGGTTTGAAAACATTTTCCAGTTCCTATGGGAATGTCTTATATTATTCAAAATTATGTCCTGTAACCTCATTCCATCTTCCAAAGAAAATTTATCTAACATTTCCTCACTTTCATCAATAAACAAAATATATGAATTGTAAATGCAGAACAAGATCTTGAAAATGAGGAAAGTAACAATAAAAATAGCAATGTTCTGTTCAACTGACCAGATATATTTTTTTTAGATAGCATTTGCATTACCGTGTTTCTTTTAAAAGGCATTTTCCTTTTGTTTTCATTTTTTAAATTGGTTTTTGTAAGTAATTACTCCTAGTGATATGTGGAATTTCTCCTATTAAGCATTTAAAGTAGTGTAGATGTAGATATACATGCTGTATATGCAGATATTAGAATCTAAATAACCTTAGAATAAACATTAACTTTTGTCATAATTGACTTTCACCACATCACTATGGTTTCACCAGGCTCTGAAACTTGTAAAATTTAGATATTGATGCCAGCAAATTTTTTAGTATTGGGAACTGGAGCACTGACTTATTCTTACAGTGTATTCACTATTCAAAGAGGAAAGACAAGTGTTATAATAACGATAGAATGCCAAATTTATTCTGTTGTGATTTTTATCACCCAATTCTGTCTTTCTCAGCTCTGTGGAGTTTTATACTGTCTGTTCTATTTCTGTTCCTACCATCGCAACATACTTATTTTGATGATTAACCATACATTTCTCTCTTCAAAGTATTTATAAGAGATGTATTTTGAAATGGAAGTTTACATTGTGAAGCAAGAAATGTAGCAGTTAGATTTTTATTTCTCACTCTAAAGCAATTTCTTTTGCTTATTAAACTTTTTTGCCCCTTATGATTGATATTAATGGATAACTTTTCTCTAAAGAAATTAAAGTCTAAGCTTATTCTTTCATTATATCCATCAAATGTATTTACTATATTAACAAACTACTCATGTCAATCACCTGTGCATTCACCTATGCCATTTTTGCTTTCTGCCTTATATTATCAAAACTTCCTAATAGACCTTTTTCCTTCTCAATGATATTTTTTATTGTTAGGTAAAGATTCTAAATGTTTTGTTGAATTCTTTTCCTTCTAGTGTTAATTGTTTATAATGCAAAAAAAAAAAATCTCTATCTGTGGGCTTTACTAATTAAAAAAAAAAAATCACACGAGAAATAATCAACTTGGAATAGTCAGATCCCTGATTTGAAGTTGGGAAAATAACATTAAGCTGCCTGTATTAAGTTAGACTCTAACCAGCATGTGTTGTTATGATTCAGTTTAATATTAAAACCTCTCCAACTGGGCTACTGGGAAAATAAAAGACTCTTAGGAATTCAAAGATTATTTGCAGAGTATACCAAAGCCATATTTAAGTAAAACTGTTATTACTAATATAGTAATACATCATCTATGTTAAACCTATTCTGTTAATAAAAACAAAATCAGTTTTAGTAAACATAAGTATCTAATATAACAAAGACTAGTAAGGGGGCAGGGAACTTCATAAAATTTGCTAATGCTAACATTCAGTAGTAATCTAAATACCACAGAGAAAAAGTAAATGCCCATCTCATTTATGCCGTGCAATCCCAACAGGCAACTTGAAGGGGAAAATAGCAAGTTTTCAACTTTGCTAGCTTATTCTTATTTTCTAAAATGTTTAGAACAATACTCTGTTTCTCTTATAGCAGGTCTAACAGAGATGCAATGATTTTTTAAATTATTTCATTTTAGTTTTCAAAATATTTCAAAATCTTTTAATAATGTCCTTTGATAGATTGCTCACATTTCACCAAAAATAGCAGAGTCAAGACTTATATTTTAAAACATCTCATGGCATTGGGTGTGATAATTAATTTGCGTTTATGAATTTCTCAATAAAAATATATTCTGATGAACAGCTACATGTTAGACTGGGTAAGGTGAGTGATTTTGTACCTATTCTTTAGCTTGGGTGAATGGTGTGGCAGTGAGAGAGACAAATGTAAAAAGCCATCATAATTTCTAATACTAAATATGAGTTTTAGTTTCAACAGGCAGGTTTATTTGTATTTTACAAACAAGATGTTCAATTATACTGTGAGCATAATTTTAAAGCCTGCAAGTATTTCATATGAATATTTGTAGGGGATTATTTGTGTTTTGGAAGATACAAAGAAATTAAAAGTTATTGAATTGCCTTAAAATTTATAAACTACTATTTTCTGTAGCCATTTTTAGGGGAAAAAAATGAGAAATGTTCTGAGCTATGAGTCCCTTCTTTCTATGGTGTGTCCTTGATGAGCAAGTAGTATTTGTGTTTATATTTATCGTCACATGTTTTGCTGTCTGTCTAACAGTTTAAAAATGAGATCATTTAGTCACTTAACAAATATTTGAGTGCCAATACTTCATTCCTATAAATAATGAATATAGAATTTATTTCCAATTGATTTTATATATTAAATATAAAGTTATTAATATTTCACCATTTGGAGAACAAGGTAGTCAGTGTGGAAAATTTAGAAAGAATGTAAAGACAAGTTATTTTTTATATTTTCTACAACTGATGGAGTCATCATTGTTTTTAAGTAACTAAGTAAAATATCTAAAGAGTTTAATCTAATTATGTCCCATGGAACTGATATAGAGAATGAGGAAAGGTACAATCAAGAGAGAATTTGAAAAATTTTGAGAAGGGAGTTTATACATAATAAGCAAATTATAGTTGCAAATTATATTATACATTATTATTTGTAAATTATAAATTATATATCTTATAAATTATAAATTATATGTTATAAGTAAAAATTGGGCTCTGTAAAAGTTCTTTGTAAGTCAGTAGTCTTATAAAAACTGAGCTTCAAGCATAGCTACATTTTGGAAGTAGAATAAGATAGTATTGATTTGCTCTAACTTTCACACTGTTTGCATTGTTTCATCTCTTATCACAGATATGGGTATGGTTTCAACAGCAATACAATTGATGCAACTTGCAAAACACTTAGCATTTCTGGTTCCCATTTTCCCATTCAACAAATATTACTATTCTATATGTACAAAGCCCTGGATACAGCACTGAAAAAAAAGTAAGACACAGTAATACCGTGCCCCTTATAGAGTTTATATTCTAGTATATTCTAGTTAAGGGAAACAGATAATCAACAAAATAACTATTGAGTACATTAGGATGATTAACACTACAAGAAAAATAGAGCAGTGTAAGAGGTTTGCAGAATTTGTATTTACGTATGTGTGTTTGCACGAGTGTGTGTGTGTGTGTGTGTGCGTGCGTGCGTGTGTGTGTGTGAGAGAGAGAGAGAAGGGGAGTGGGGGACAGAGAAAGGGAAGGAGGGAGGATTTGAACAACTGAATGAAGTACACAGGGACAGCCTTGTTGAGATAGTGACTTGAGTGAAGACCTGAACAAAGTGAAGGACCTAGCCTTGAGAATGTATAGGGAAGACATCATTCTAGATACAGGGAACAGCCAGTACAAAGGCCTTGGGATGAGAGCTTTTCTAATGGGTTTGAGGAGCATCAGGGATGTTAGTGTGGTTAGAGTGAGAGCAGAGGAAGAAAGGCTTAGAGTCAACCACTATGTGGCACTGTGTTATACTCTGTTGTTATCAAAACTTATCATGCACCTATATACTTTTCTAAATATCCTTCAAGGAAGCAGTAGTACAATTGGCCTTCTATATTTTCAGTCCACAGGTAGGAATCTATAGATCTGAAGAGCTGGTTGTATGCATTTTTTTTCTATGCCATTTTAATAAGGGACTTGAGCAAATGCAGATTTTGTTTTCTGCTGTGGTCCTGGAACCATTCACCTGCAGAATTGAGAAACATGGTGATATTTATTTGGTTAGGCTGTTATGAACGGACTTTTTGGGATTATAGAATTCATCTGCTCAATTAAATGGGATTAGTTTTCATTTATTATTTACTGGTAGATTTTTTTTTTTGATGTCTTTTTATTTGAACTCAGTGATGACCCTGTGTGATTAAATAACAGCTGTGAGACATGAATCTCAAATAATCTCAGGATTTGGTCATTTGACTATGTTGCCAATTCATGGGTAATTGTGTAGTTGTCTGTTTATGTTTGAGTCGGCACATCTACATACATCTACCAAAATGATTAATGGACTATTTATACATTATAATATTTCAATGTGAGATACAAAGAAATGCCCAAATTGATGAACTAGGGCTGCCAAGACAGACTGTGTAAGGGTAACAGCTTGGCCAAAGATGTCCTTAAACTCTGTCCTGGTCACAATATAATTGATATTTTTTTAATAGGTCATAAAAATTGCAAAGATGTGGATTTTGCAAAGCCTGCCAATTTCTACTCTTGAAGTGGAAACATCGGTTATTCTAGGTCTGAAGGGTGAATTTTTTCATTATTTTTAAAGTCAAATTTCACTTAATTAAATTACTTTCTAGTACAAAACATTTAAAATAACATATTTGCTCTAATTATCATAAATGATTTTGAATCCAGCATTTAGAGAAAATACATCAAAGACATATTGCTATTTAAAACAATTTATTTAATCTCATTCTTGATGAGATGAGACAAAACAGTCTTCTGTTTATACTTAATGTTTTTCACCCATACCCTAATCCTAGCACACTAATTTTAGTTTCACACCAGGAAGAGCTAAATCTTCAAAACTTAAAGATTAATATGCATTTGAAACTAAAAGATTAATATACATTCCTATTTTTAAGAATGGGATTTGTATATAAAAATTGTCTTTTAAAAATTAAACAAGTTAAATAAAACTTCAAATGTAAATCAAGTACTTGGGCCTGTATTTATATTTATAAAATGGGCTGGGATGTGTCATAGGTATTGGTGGAGAAGCTGGGCTAATGTGTCTTGAATCTGAAAAACAGCACAGTGTGAATGCGTGAGCTTTCAAAATGGTGGCCATCTAGGTACTTCTTGTACAAAGTGATTGAAAGCATACTTTTTAGAAAGTTGGATGGTGGTGGTGGCCAAATGGCTTTATAGGTCTTAATTCCTGCACGTCTTTGTGCTCTCTTCTATTATACTATGGAGAAGTCCTCCTATACTCTGGCAGATAGGCAGCTGTTGTAATGGCCATCTTGTCCTGGTTGACTGGAACACCTACATTCCTGATCACTTGGCAATTCTCACGTTTCCAAGTAGATGGATTTGAGCTTGATTTTAAGGAAAAGTCACTTGATCTTGAGCTGATCATTTGCTTGGTGTTTAAATAATCTTGTTAATGGTAATTGTTAAACTATCCATTATCTTTGGAAGAGAGATCCCATACTTATTTGACTAAAGGTGTTAAAAGCTTTATCTTCTGAGTTTATTCTGGATTTCTCTAGTGATGTAAAAAAAAGTTATACATTTTGAGATTAAAATGTTTTTCATATATTTTTGATTTTCCTTTGAGGATTTTTCTGCTGAATAGTAAAGAGAAACTTTCATTTTCACTGCAGCTCAGATTTTTACTGTGATTCTAAAGTCACAAGCTTAGCCTATATTCATTTTGACACATAACAGTGTATTTTAAATCATTTTGCTGTGTGTTTCTCATTATTCTACCACATGGGTGTTGCCCTACCCACTCATTAATGGCAAATTAGTCATGTATTACTAATATGATGCATTTATCCGCTGGTTTTTACCTTCTCCAAATATCAGTTTATATAAAGAAAAAACTCAGAGCAGGTTTGCTAATTTCTTAAACATCTTCCATATGAGTTGAGGTTAGACTTAATCCTTAGGTTTTAGATTTGAAGTCTGCCCAATTCTGCTACATCCCGGCTATATATTCCTGGAGAAGTTACACAACCTCTCTAAGTCTCAGTTTACTTGTGTGTAAATAGGAATATCACTGATTTATGAAGATAAGAGAGTTCAAAAATTAAACAGAAGATGAAAGAAAGATTAAATTGAGGTTTAAGAATGATAAATAATCAAGAATATGAAAAAATAACTGTAATAAAGTATTTTACCAACTTTACATTTACAAAAAAAAAAGGTAAATGAAGAAATGCCTAAATACCATGTGTACTTGAAGCCATATAGGAAAAAAAAAATTTAATGGTGGAAATTATTGGAATCTAGAATGGGTTGTTAAATTAAGATTATAATATAGTTTGCATAAATTAAGATTAATTTGAATCTTGGGGAATTATTGACACGGGATTTCATTTGTAACTGATAAGGTGTTTTTCTGAAATATATGTCCATGCTCTCCACATTTTAGCATGTGAAAGTTGTATGGCCTTGTAAAGCATTATGTTTAATAACCCATGGGGTAGAATTATATATAAAATTTCAGTGTGCTCAAGGTTTCCTCTATAGTCTTGATTTCTGTATGTTTTTCCTCAGGTGGCAAGGACAATTGAATGCCAATATCTTTTAACTCATATCCTTTGACACAGTATTCTCTAAATAGTTTTATTAAATACCTCTATTCCTAAAGAAATGTAAGTGTGCACTTTCAACATAAATATGTATTTATCAACCATAAATACTTCATTGTACATTTTTAAAATTAGGAAACAATGTTTAAAGGATGTTATAAAATAAATAGAAATAGAAATGCTAACAATTGTTTAAGCATCCCTGGGATCTTATGGAGAGTACTGTTATTTCTTAATAGCTTTTTAAGCTTAATTGAAAGTTATTTGGTAGTGATATGTGTGAATAAAAGGGGAGAAAGACCAATACTTTGGAAAAGAGTTGTATCAGAGAGGTGATAGTTGTTTGAAAGAAAAGGACTTTCTAAACATGAGCTAATATACATTCCTCTATTCATTTAATGTTAAATCAAGGTTTTCTTTCATGAGAAATATGGCAATGTGTGCAGACTCTTTTCCAATGCTATACTGGCTATACTATAGCCACTGGCAACATTAATATGATGCAGGGTTTCCTTCTCCCCCACAACCTTCTATTCAGGACACAGTGAGATTTTAGACAGATAAATGCTAAGAGAACCCTATGTACCAAAGGCAGTGTTTACTGCATGTAATACATATCATTGTTTGTCTCCTGTAGTGAAAAATACTTGTGTCGTGCTGTTAAAATGCACTCCTGACAGACCAGTGCTTGCTATTATAGGGTCCATTGCTTAAAAAAATGATACACTGACAGAAATACAATTTAAGAAAATTTAACACCAAGGGTAGTCAACCATGTAGGCTACTATTAAGGGGCCAAAACTCAAGGCCAGGGGTTTATTTAAAAAAAGAAGCACAGTTTATTTGCTAGTAGTAGGCAAAGTTAAAAGAAAAAAAAAGTCGAACTTGAATTCCTTGCTCTCTAGTCTGTAGAAAATTAATGAAAGTAACAGTTCAATAAGATTTTATTGCAGAAATGTTTAAGTGAAACATTTTAAGAATGCTTCAGAATTTTTAAACAGTTACTTACCATTTGGAAAGCTGTAACGCTGCAGTGCATAACAAATTGTTAGCATTGGATCCTAGGCACACCCAGTGATTTTCTTAAAATGTGTAGTCAGTGCTGGTTAATTGGAATCACTTTGGTCATTTTATTTTTGTGCGTGTAGCTTATAAATATATTTGAGATTGACAGGTCAGCAGCACCCACAATTACTATAATTTAAAATGTAAGCTATTGTCCAAGTACCCTATGGGCATAGTTTGGTAGTTAAATGCATTGGATTTATAACAAAGCCTTTTGAGAAAGAAAATAACCAAGTATGAGATGTGATGATATATGTTAGATTTCAGAAGAGTACAGAATGTTCTAATGAATAAACTGCTACTGAATGATGATAAAGCATATGTTTTTAAGCTATCACATGGCTCTGTTATTAGGGGAGAAAATTCCATGAATTTAGATGAGATGTATTATCTAATTTTACCATTTTAAAAACAAATCTGCCATCTAGTAATATCTGCCAACTGTGTATGGATTACATGTTCCTTTGGGAGAAAGGTTACAAAAGTAATACAATAAATAATCTGAGCTTCAAGGAGCTTAACTCGAGTATCAGAGAAATAGAAAAAAAAGAAAAAGCACCGTCTATTGCTATGAAGAATCTAAAGATGTGTATCTTAACATTTTCTACCTTGATGGTATAGCCTTATTGCCACACCCTCTGATGGGCCTTGGGAGGCAATCGATCCTGCCAAGAAAGGATGTCCTAAGATGGAAAGCATTATCTTTGCAGATGTCCGCCCTAATTCAGTTGGCCTGAATCTGACAATATTATACAACAGATTTTTTTCTATGAACATGGAAAGTAATACATTCTGTGAAATTTGTCCAGGGCCTCTGTGACTCAGCCATGTGTTGGAGCAAACCCAGGAATGTTTTCTGAGGAAGACTGATCCTCAGCTCTCCTTGACATAGCCACATGGTGACTTCCCATTCATGCATGTTTTAGTTAAATTTCTAAATTTCATATGTGGACTTTATCATACTATGGCACCACTTCAGCCTGTGATTTTAGCAGAGAATACAGCTTCAAACACTGTTTTTCAATGCTTTTTTAAAAGTTATCAGAAGGAAATAATATTTATGGTGGATTACTTGAAAAATTGGATATTAAGCTACTTCTTCTGATAGTTTTAAGTTTATCCTTTGGATCACTCCAGAGAGCTACGCACTTGACCTTGATTCCTATTGTTTCGGCCCTTCACAATTTTTCACAGAATTGTACATCATGCTTTTTCCATAAGCTTGTGTTGAAGCATATTTTAATAAATAAATTCCATGTCTTGGGGATGCTGCTGTGGACTTTGTTTATTGTATAATACACAATGTCCTACAGACTCACTGTTGAAATTTCCTCCAGATCTTAGAATAGGAAAAGTTCCTGGGACTCTAAATAATTAAATGGTATTTTTCTTGGCCCTTTGAATCATATATTTGTTTACATCTTCTTTCTTTGTCTCCTAGAAACCTAAAATTCAGATTTACTTTCTTTTTCTCACAATAACATGATATGCTAATATATTCTCCAAACTTTTATATTCTCTTAACTATATTTTTTCTTTATTATGGTATCTGAAGCTATTAATCTGAGGATGATTTTTGCATTCATTGAAATGAAATAGTTTAAATTGGAATGCGTGAACAATAATGGAGAAAAAAATAGAGGTAGGAGCACAGAGCCTAATGCGTGAGAATGCTGATAACTGAATGAAATTTTGGAAAAGGTGGATGTAACAACATTAATTCTCTAGTTTATAGATTATATATAAAGTATAGGTAGATGTGACAATATTTGTAACAGTATTTGAGCTTCCTGAATTTAGATTAAAGACTGTAACAAATATAACATTTTGTATTCTTTAATTTTTATCTTTATTGTCATGTTATTATTTAGCATAAAGTTAATCCATTATTTTAATGTAAACATATGTATGCAATCCTTTATTTCATGAACTATTACTCAATAACTTGCTTTTGGCAGTAATACTTTGATGTAAATAAAATAGGCTGATAATTATCTCACCAAGGTCTAAGACAGCAATTAACAGACTCAAATTCCTCCAAGTTCAAGGGTCCAGGCAGGGGAAATAATGTAGTGAACTGGGGCTTGTATGTCCCATTCGAAAGGAGCAGCTAAAACTATTTAAGTAGACTCGGAAAGCATGAGTCTACATTGCTGATTTCTGTAGATGAACTAAATTTTTAGTTTTGGGATCTTTAAGTGGAATCTCTTGGATTAAAGATATCAGCAACTAATTCATATCTTACATAAACCACTGGAATGTAAACTCTTAATTAGAACTCTAGAATTCTAATTTCAAATATCTGACCAGGCTCTTCAGTCTATACAATTGGCTGAAGTGCTTGAAAATGTGTCTTAGCATCCTGAATTCTCGAAGAGGGGAGTCTCTTTTCATCTCACGTAGACTAGTTATAAACCTGCTTTAAAAATCTACGAGAAAAATTTGAAATCATTGGAATGAAATAGTTTCAATAATTGGAGTGAGTGAACTACAATGAAGAGAACTCCCATGGAGAAGTCACTGCTCTGTGAGGTGGGAGGCAGCCCCTCCTGAGATAAGAGCTCTTTTGTTTTGAACCTCATGGCCATTATAATTTCCCTGGGATTAAACAAGATATTCTTTGGGAACTTCACTTGCTAAAGTTAAGACATTTGAGGCCATCCACTTCTAAGCAGAAGTTTAGAACTCTATAATTATTCATCACTGAATGAAAGGCAAATCCACTACCACCACCTCTTAACCCACTAGTGTTAATTCTAATCCTCTCTCATTTCCATTCCTTTCTTCATTCTCTGTATATTTCTACTGTTACCTTGACTTAACACTTTTCACTGTGTCATCTGGAAAACTCATGTCACTGTCAAATATATTTTATATATCCACAATCTTTTGGCAAGATACTTTTTTTTTTATTAAAACATTGTCTTAACTGAATTTAGGACATTGCTTTAACTGGAACCTGTTTCTTCTTTGAAGGGGTGGTTTCCCTTTCAGCTGTCAACAGTGGCACGGTATTACCTTACTCTTATAAACCCCACATTCTAGGAAGCCAAAGGAGAAACTGGCATTCTCTTAGATATACGCAACCATCTCCACTCACTAATAAAAATGCACCCTCCAATAAAAGTCATGCAGTCTAGTTACACTACCTTATACCCATTCTCACTCCTGTAATTTCTCTTACCACAATTCTAGGAGATTTTAAAGGCATGTAGCTAACCCATTCGAAACCTAGCCCTATCTTGTTGAACCTGCTTAACTCTACTGAACATCAGCCCTCGAGTCCCAGGATCACATAAAGCTTGTTGTCCTTAAAGAAAAATACTTCATCTCAGGAATCTTAGATCCCATGGTATCAACCTGTCACTTATAATACAACAGCTCTTTTATTTCATATATTCACCCTTCGGTCTTTTTCTCCTAATTTGGTCAAATCTATCAGGTTGCTATCCTTCCCTGACCAGCAGGCACCCAGCAGTTGCTCATTTGAGCCCCACTTTAATGTCTTATACCATGTCTTTCCCTCTATCTCAGTGCTCGCCAAGGTTCTAGTCTGGCAAATTGGCATTGGTATATTACTCCATTTCCCCCCTACTCCTATAATATGGTTGAGTATTGCTGGAAATAAAGAAATAAAACATTGATTGATACTCTCACAAATAACTGGTTTCTCCTCTCATCTGGCTTCAAGGGCTGAACTGGTTATTTGTACTTGGCCACCACTATTGCTCATGACCTTCAACAGTTCTACTGAATATTCACAGTTCTCCTTTAGGCCCTTTCTTTGGATAGTTCTGTCTCCTCAGTCTCAGCAGATGCCTTTCTGCCTCCATCAAAATTGAAGCCATCAGGCTTGATTAAATCAGCCTCTTACCACTATTTACTTTTCACCTGCTTTTCCATTTACCTTTAACTTCTTTTATCTTGTCTTTGTGGTCTAGGTATTTCTGTTCTTTTAAAGCTAAATCTATGTCTTTTGCTGTATTCCTGCCAATGTCCTTATTTTTTTTTTTCTTTTGAGGGATCTCCTTTTTCTTTGGTATTTTAATATCTCCTTCGCTATAAACTCTTGACATTCAACATATGAATATACACAAAACTTTCTCGTTCAGAAACAAAATCTTTATTCCTGAAATATATGCTGATATTATCCAATTCCTTTACTGCCCAAATTTTTAGAAGCATAACCTACCCTTGTCATCCATACTTCCTCAGCCTCATTTGCTTCTTATCCACTTGTGATCTGGCTTCTATCTCTATCTATTCTATTAAAATTTCTTTCCCTGATATCTAATTGCTAAAACTAATGGATGTTTTCTAAGGGATTATCTTATAGTTTCTTTTTCTCTTTTAATAGTGTCGATCACTTCTTTCTAAAAGCTTTCTACTATTTTGGAAATTATGATTCTACATAGTTCACATTCCGTTCTGGAAGTCTTATCCCATCTGACACTTAAAAGAGTGAAGGATAGTACCTTAGGGACACTGATCTTATTGAGGTATATACTTTTTACTAGGAGATATTATTTGTCTTCATGGTCTTAATTTCTACTCATATAGTGATGACTCTTAAATCTCTACCTGCAGTGCTTTACTGTCCTCCAAGCTTAAGCCATGTATCTCTGGCATTTTTCTTAGCATCTGCAATTGAACATTTCACAGGAAACTCAAGGTCAAAATATCTAAAACTCAGCTTATATAAAATTAATATGTCTACTACAGTACCTTAACCTGATAAAGATAATATAAAAATATAGAGAGACTAATTTATTTATGAATACAGATGTAACAACTTGAAAGCTTTTAGCAACTAGTCTATCAATGTATAAAATTGATAATTCACCAGGAACAGGTAAGATTATTTCTAGAATGCAAGAAATGAACACCAGGACATGTTTCAGCCTTTGTTACATTATCAAACAGAAGGAGGGAATATCATGACTATAGCACTATGTGCCAAAAGAGCAAGTGATAAAATTCAGCAGTCAGTACAAACTTCCAGGTAAGGAGAAGTAAGAGGAAGCCAGTTAAACATGATTAAGAAAGTTTGCTGAAACTTAGCAAATATATAAAACAGTTAAATACTGAGAGGGTCATTTTCATTAAAATCAGGGGAAAAAAAAACAGAAATATTCACTGTCACTTTTTTTTTTCTTTTAGCTTAGACATTAATATAATTTATAAAGTGATCCCTCCGATTACTATAGCACCCATCTGGCGCTACACACAGCCATTACAATAATATTGACTATATTTCCTATGTTGTACTTTATAACCCTGTGGCTGTTTACTGTCATTTTTATTTGATGTTGTTTTAAAGATTCTAGCTAATGTAACAGAATAAGAAAATAATCAGTATAAATATTAAAAAGAAAATTATTTTCCTTGCTAATAATTTGGAAAACTCGAGAATTAATAAGAAAATTTGGCAGAGTAGCTAGCTAAAAGACAAGGTAAATAGAATTTATAGTTTTACTCTATGCCAAAAAAATGACTCTATAAATGGAGAAGAAATTCATTAAGAATTGTAATAAGTGCATAGGCATTAGAGTCCAGCATTCCTATGAAGAAATCTTTTTAAAGGAAAACTATTAAAACAGATTGTTCTCTATTTTTCTGTTTACATATACTAGATAAATATAAGACAGTTTCAGCTGGACTGAGGACAGAGCTGTTATAACATCAATGAAATTATGTGGGTTGATTTTAACATTGTGAAATAAAGTCACCAGAAGTGAGACTCAGGTGATGACAAATACCTCTCAAGGATCTACTCTTTTCTAGATACTGTTCCAGAGACTGGGACTATAACTGAAAAATACAGACAAAAATCTTTTCCCCTTAGTACTATTTTTGAGACATTTTCCATGAGCCAGGACCTTTGCTAATTAATCTTTTCACGGATGTAAACTTATTTCCTTTCGTGAACATTTATTATACTCATTTTAATGATGAAGACACTGAGGCACAGGATGATTAGGTTATTTAGCCAAAGATTCCCAGGGTGCAAATGGTCAAGGTCAAATCCAGACAGCATTCCTCCAAAACCCATTCTTTGCCTGTGCTTTAGTATATAATGACCACAGTCACAGTGTGCCTTAATGCTGCCAGTCAGAAGCAAGGGAACTGTTCACTTAAACATCTGTGTTACTTTTCAAAGCTACTAGTATAACACTGATAAATTGTCAGTCAATTAAATGTATAGCTGCCATGGTATGAACTACTTACCAGGAAACCTATTTCTCATCAGTGGCATCAGATACATTTGATCTTAATTCTATTCTGAGGCTTCTCCATTGTTTTTCTGGTAAAATATATATATATATATATATATACATATATACACACACACACACACACACACATATATATGTATATGTGTATATATACATATATGTATGTGTGTGTGTATATATATATATATATATATATATATATATATGTAAAGAAATTTGGACAACTTTTTTTTTGGTTTCTTAAGCCTATTGGAAAACAGCCAAATCATTTTGTAATGGTTTCTCTAAATACTTAATAATGTGTATGTAAGGGGATTATACGTGTATGTGTGTGTGTATAAATTATATATGTATATAATGTAATGCTAGAAAAGACATTTTGTTCTCTTTTTTAAAAAATCCCTATGGAAGTTTATGACCTTTGTAATCAATGCCTTTTTTAAAAAACTAGGCTCTAGAGAGTATTTGGGTTGGAAAAGGTCACCTTTTTGCAGTGATATATTCTGTCAAGAGTGTGTATAAATGTAATATACTAGACCTTAACAATGCAATATATTTCATTGGAGTAAATGACTTCTTTTTTGCTTTTTATTTCAAATGAGACTTTATTAAGTATAGAACTATGCATGATTTCTTCTTAAATATACTTTCTGTGAATTAATATGATATTTGTAATGCTTTGAATTCAGACTTGAGCCTGGGCAGTTTGAGATGGATCTATACCAAAAAGAACACAACTTCCTTCCCCTACCCAACTTCCTTTCTACTCTACTCCTCCCCTCTTCCCCCAACCCATTTAATATTGGAGAGGTGAGAAATTATTTTGAATTTATATTTTTCAAATGAGCCAAGTAAAAATGATATTTCTCAGACTCAAGTAATTCTCTTTAGAAGGAAAAAAATAATTCTCTTAGAACCCCCCCAACTATTTAATTCGATTTGAGAAAATTGCAGTACTATCACTTTAGGTAGTTACTTAATGTTTTCTAAGTTTAATTAAACTATAAGAGTTCATAGGAAAGTGCAGTCTCTGGGAAGACTTCTGGGAGGGGATGGGATGAATTGGCATGAAACATGAAAAGATGACACATTTCAGATGAAAGCAACTGCCTACCCAAGCACTAGAATCCATTTCAAATTTAACAGTGAGGCAAGTGGGCTGGGCAAATTAAGCATGGAATTGCCAGACAAAATGCAGGATCCCCAGTCAAACTTAAATTTCAGATAAGTGATAGGTAATGTTTTAAGTATTAGTATGCTCCATGCAATATTTGTGCATCCTAAATCTGGCAACCTTAATTAGGTAGCTCATTTAGAAGAGAGAACTCTGGTCCTGTAGAATTGGTTCAGAGAGCCATCTTGGGCAGGATGAATATTATTATTTGTGTCAGATGGAGCCACTGGAAGTCAATGAACAGATTAATAAAATGAGAAAATTACCTATAAGAAAAAATCCTCTTCCAGATACGTGCAGACTTGTTTGTTATAAGGAGAGAATGTACTTTTGTTCTTATGCGTACTTGTCTCTCTTTCCAGCATTAGACTGCAAACCTTTTGAGAGTAAGGAAGTATTGTATTTACTTTACTGTATTGAGCATCTATTAGAATACCTGACAGGTAGTAGGAGCTCAATAAATATTGACTGGAGAGCAGAAGGAGGGTCTGGGGTAGAATGAAATATTTAGCAATGCTGAAATGTTTGCCATGAAGTGACAACATATATAATAAAAATAAGAAAGAATAATCAGATGGTTAGGAAAATGTGATTTTTAATAACTGAGCTTTATGAAGAATTGCAGTAAGAGATGGTCCTGGAAGCTGGAAAGGAGATTTAGAAGCTATATCTTGAGACTCAGAAAGAGGTATACTTTCTCACAACATTAGGCAACATGTTGGTGCACTTTTGGAGCTGACTGCCTAAGGTTAGATATAGAATTTTATGACGTGTGTTTTTTGTTACTCTTAGAGCAATTTTACCAGATATGGGTAGAGATGATACCAGTTAACAAGTTTTCTGTTGTTGCTAGTAGCAGTTCTGATGTGTTGACACCTAAACCGTCCAGAATATGATAAAAGACAGACCTAATCTGAGCTGAGTTTGAGCAAAGAGTTGATGATATTGCCTAACATGGTCATGATGTAGCTTTACTCATTGCAGCTTTGGCTTTACTGTGTTATTTCTCTAAGATATAGTTTGGGAAAGGACATGAGGAGGGTGGTCTGATCATGTCTGTTTTGACGTCCACTTACAGGTATTATATCCATTATACACTGATTTTAGAATGGGATTTTAACAATAGTTATTAATCTAGTAGTTAAAAGTAAAACTCCTGTATTAAATCTATTTAGTTGACAAGGGAAGAGTGTTAAATTCCAGTTATGGCCCTGTTCCATAATTCAGTAATTTCAAAGCTTGTGAATATTACATGAGTTTAGGTACTGAGAAAAAAAGAGGGCCTGCTACCAAGGAGCTTACCATTGATCAAGAAAGAGACAAACAGAGGGACGTAAGCTGGTACAAATGAAGTAAGGTTCAGGTAGTATATAAAAACAACTTCTCCAATATCCAAAGGAGAGTGTTAGTCATTTTGCCTCAAGGAAAGCAGAGGGACTTCATAGAACCAATTACATTTGAGCTAAACATAGAAAGAGAGTAGTAGTTGCCCAGGAAGACTAGCTTTGGTAGGAACAATAGGGAATCGGGCATGAAAGTAGATAAGTCTAGGGAAGAGGGAACATGTTGAGGGTGAGGTGCATTTGTGGAAGAGAAGACAGAGAGGAAGACTGAGGCCAGACAGATTGGCTCTTTTATGCCTTCATGCATTTATCTTGCATTCAGTAGGGAGCAATAGAAGGTTATAGGCAGAAGCAATGAATTGGATCTGTGTTATAGAAAGGTAAATGGCTACAGAGTGTAGAGTGAAGAATAAAGTTGGTCGAAAAAACATTTAGCTAGGAGGTCAGGGCCTGAGTCCAGGAAAGAAATGATGCATGCTAGAGGGAGACCACTTAAAAGGAAGAAAAGAGGATATGTCCATATGGTATTTAAGAGAGAACTAGTAGTGTGTGCTTTTGTGGGTGAGACCTCTGGTTTGAAGAACTTGCAGATTGTAACAATTCATTTCAACTTTGAATGTGAGGGGATGGGAGTGGGGTGGGTGGGTATGTAGTCTGCAGAAGAGGCTGTTGTATGTAAGGAAAACTAGACTTGTCCTTTAAGGGCTTAGTGTGGAAGGTCTAGGAGGCAGATTTAGCTTTAAGTATAAGCCTTCCTAGAGGTCAGGAAGCAAAGAGTGATCCTTAAGAAGGGGAAGGAGTGAATTACCTCTGACCTTCCGTCTGATCTCTTGAGGTAAAAGGGAGAGTCTGTGGAGTTCAGCTCTCCTATTAACTATCTGGGAATGTTACATGACTCTGAATGCTTCATTTTCTTTATCTGTAAAATGGGGGAATAAACTACCACCCACCTCATTTGCTTATTGTGAGGGTGAATGTGATAACGCTTGTAAAACACTTTAAGACAGTGTCACGTCCAGAGACAAGGCTAAATAAACATTAGCCTTCATACACTAAGCCCTTACATAATTGACCAGATTTTTTTTATGTGGATACTAATTTGAGATGTTTCTTTAAAACATATGCACAGGGAAGTCTTTTAAGTGATCTAATTTGCTGAGGTATAATTATCAGAGAGGACTTAGACTCTTAGTGGCTTTTTCCACTAAAAAATGCTTTGTAGAGAGAATCCCCTTTAGTGTGTGGAAGTTGATCCTATGCTTAAGATTTTCTAAAATAAGTAAAGCCTCAGTTTTAGTGGGGTTTTATTCTCGTGGGTTTGTTTCTTAATGTTGAACTCCAAAAGAGAACATTGAGCTGTTCATAAAAACATGACAGACTCTGTAATGTTAAGTTTAGATTATGACTGGGAAGTCAGTGTTGCATAAGAGTACTATGGATTGCCCTGTCATCTTTTCCTAGGTACGATAATATCTTAAGCTCATGTATGTTTTTTGTTCATTTGTTTCTCTTTGTTACTCGTTTATCACATTATCTTTTCTATCATACTTGGATTGAGAGCAAGAAAGGAGATTTGATGTAGAATTAGCACCAGTCTAGGTCTCAGAAAACATACACTGCCAGGTCTCCATCAGTGCTACTAATAAACTGTAAGATATGAAGTGACCGAATGCTACCACTGTGCCTCAGTTTCCCCACTTATACAATGATTGCTACCTACCATTTCTCAATAACTATGGTAAAGATTAATTTTTCTTTTACAAATTTCTCTAAGCATTTTTTTTCTAATGGCCAATAAATAAATAAACACATCTTCATAGTTGGAAGCAAACTTTTTTCCTATGTCCCTGTGGTTAATAGAGGACAGAAAGGAATTAATTCCATTTTCTCAGCAAACTGAGATACATAATTTAAAAATGGTAGAAATAAGAGAGAAGATCCTAATTCAGGTTCACCTCTTCCCCTCCTCCCAAAGCTCATAGTTGGTGAAGTGCTTTGAAACTGTCAGAAATAGAGTATCGGGAAAAAAACACCAAGTAATACTAGCCTGCCAGTCTAGGCTGTCGGAAATATCTATTATGCCATCTGTTACAGGAGATTTTAGGTTGGAGAGCAGGAAATCCATGACTAGGAACTCAAAGTTCAGATGCAGGTCTCTCCTCTCTTCCACACACTGTGGGGTGTCTAAATCGCCCTCTGTTTTCAGGAATTTTCATTGATTATACTCCGTGAATCTGCAACCTCATAAAAAAAAATAAAAAGAGAAAAAGAAAAACAATTTAAAGAGACACTGTTTACAAACTGTCCAAGAGTTCTATAATTTGAATCATTGTCACTGGGATGTGTAATACAGAATTTCTAACCCAATTATCTTCCTATAACTCATTTGGGGTTCGGTGGTCCTAATGTTTTTCTAATAGCAAAAAAACTGGCAAAGGGAACAGGTAAGCTGCAGGTCTGCCACGTGGTCACATTTGTTAACTTGGGGGAAGCAGAGGACTAGCAATTAGGCAGTGAAGTAATGCTTCTTGGGCATGGCCTCAGCTCCATAATACATTCCTTTCTTAATGTGACTTGATGTAGATAGAGTGAGGGCCTATCAGGTGTGAAAAGCCCTGCTGCTCCTGGCGTGGAGTGGCCTCCAGACGGTGATTTGGCGACGTCAATCTAGTCATGCTTGATTTCGACACTTAACGTGGTAAAGCATGATTTCTCTACCCCCGATCAACTTCTCAATTAGCAAGCTGCCTTGTGTAACGGCCTTGTTTTGCAATCCCTCAGGGCTGCTTCAGGGGTCATTAGGGTGAGAAAACTTGAACGCTAGCTTGGCTGGAGCAGAGAAGGAAGGGAGCCGGAGAGCTTTCTAAATACATATAACCGTTTTTCAAGTTGTTTGCTTTCATGGGATTGATTCTTGGCACATTAAGAAGCTTAAGGCTCCAGTATCTTCTTTAAACTGCCCCCCTTATCGCCTTTGCAGCTGACAGGTTTTTTTTGACAGGCTGAGAGTAAAAAGAGATAACTAGTAGGTTAGTACTTTATTTATACACGTGGACACACAGCACATAGACTCACGTGCCTAAGTTCAAATATCTTTTAAGTTGTCTTCTCAGGGCCTCGGGTTACTAGGAAATATCAGCTGTCAAAGGATTCCAAGTACTTCATTTCTCTATATTCAATATGTCTGAGTTCCAAATCTTTATTTCTATTTTGTCTGATTTTGTTCACTAATAATCTTAAATTGTTCATGCCTTATTCAATATTTTCTCTCATAACCCCAATTAACATTTACATGAGTAATATATGGGCATTTATGAATAAACATTGAAATATATTTAATTAAAATGGTTTTTCTTTATCTATGATTTGACTAAATGGCTTATTCTAAACTTTAATAGAAAAAAATTAAAATTTCAAGTGATTTAAGCATAATTTTTTCTTCATAAAATGTATCTGAATAGGAAAATACATAATAAAAGCATAAAAAAGTATTTTGAGAATTTCACTAATTACCTAGAAAGTATCTCTACTTTCAGTAATTATAGGTTTAATATTTGTAATTTCCTGTTTTGATAACTTATTTTTATATTCACTTGGTATTATTCTCACAGTTATAAAATTAGATGAATGAATTCGTATCAAATATTTTAGCAGATTCTGCCTTAAGGTAATATTCTTAGAGCAAATTATTTTAACATATATTCATTGAATAGTTTTTTCCAAAATGGTTCACCTAGATTTCTTACAAAATTATTTATTCTATTGACACTAAGAAGAACCTTATACAATTAGTAATATATGCATGGTTCTGGAGATAACTGAACTCGGTGTATTTAAAAATTGGAGGTTAGCTATATATTGATGTTATACACCCCAGTACACTATTTATTAACAGTTAACATCCAATCTTAGAAGTGTTAAAGAATAGTTAAAATTCTGGACACCGTGGCATAGCAATTTCTAAGAAGTACTTCAAGTAAGTCCTAAAGGTGGCACAACAAAGGAAGTACCTCAGCAGCTCTATCTTTTTATAAAGAAAATATATACACATTCCAAAAATCAAAGTCTTTACTTAAACTTAGTGCTATGAAAATAGCATTTTACAAAAGAAAGTGCTTTAAAAACTATTTTTAAAAATCATGTATGTTTATGAATATTATACATGTATATACAAAAATATAATCTATGGGTTTGATTTTAATTCTTTTTGTATAGTTTTTTACTAGACAAAAATTTGACTTTAATGTTTCTCCTCCATAATACTGTGTTGAGTTTCATACTGATTTATTGTGGAAAGCATCAGGTTTGGACATAGTAATTCTAAAGAATTATACTTCTTCCTTCCACAAAACCGTTTTACCTTTTTGAGTCTTCTAGCTTTTGTTAATTTCTTATTCCAAAGAGGTACTCATCTAATCCTACAAATAATTGGTTTCATGGCTTTATTTTGGCAATTCTTCTAAATCCTACAATTAAGCAATCTAAATTTTTTTACAAGGATCTTCAAATTAAAAATTCTATTTGAATATATAATATATAATCTCAAACATATGTATATACATATATATGTATACGTATATATTACTACTAACCCATGTTGAATAAAATGTGTGTACCTTCCCTTTTAACTGAGTTTTAAGAGAATATTACGAATTCATTCTGACAACTAAAAGTCAGATTCTCCAAATTAGTTTTAACCTGAAGCATTCAGTTACACTTCAACTAGAGTGCAGAATCATAGAATTCTAAAATTATACAAAAGCCCTTAAAGTGTATTTAATTCAATTTGCCTATTTAGGTCAAAAAATAGAAAAGGATTGAAGAATAGAGTTTGAAAACCCTGAATTCTAATTGATCTTTGGCTATTACTAGAGTTGCCATATAATGTATCCAACCCAGGATACTTGATAAAGAAAGCACTACTAATAATTAGACTGGGACACACATGAACAGATACAGGATTGTCCTGGGCAAACTGCAGTACATGAATACCCTCATTACAGATAGTTAATCCACACATGATTTTTTTAAATGATGTTTTTGAGAATGCTTTCTTATAAGGATTTAATAACAATTGTCCATTAAAACCTTAAAGAATTTTTCTGCAGAAAATACTTTTTAAAAGGAGAACAAATAAAATATATTTCATGAAATTTTGAAGATTGTATTAATGGAATTTGGAGCCATAACAAAATAACCTTGATTGAAAACAAGGATGGATATCTGTGATAACATTTTCTGCACCTTTTTTCTTAGGTAAATTTAACTTATAAAACAAATTACACAATGTCCCAAATCCTGCTGTTTACTTTAAAATAACATGTTGTAATTAAGTTGTTTCTTCAAAGAAGTAGGATAAAAGATTTAAATAAAATTTTAAACGCAATTGTAAACAATTGGTCCTTATATAGGTTGTCACTATTCTCTTAAAAAGTTCTTTTCCTTAGAAGTCGTACTAATTAATCCTAGAAGAAATGTTTGTCTGAAATTTTAGTGGCTAGTTTAAAGAATAAGTAAATACCTTAGTAAGTGATTTGTTTACTTTTTATAAATAAGCAATCACTGTCACTTATTTATATTCTCTAGACAAGAAGATACACTTTACATCAGAACAGATGAGTTTTGCATTGCAGTTCCGATCACACTGCCATCATCAAGTCAGTGTTTCCCAGTGGAGCATTAGTGTGTCTTGGTTAGTGCCTGAATGAATGAGTGAGTGGCACTTGGAAACATGGTGAAATTGACATGAAAATATTAAGTGGGTTATTTGAAAAGATCAAAGAAAAGATCTTTTCCATGATTAATTCTCAAAAACTGTTGACACAGTAAACTTCATCACCTTCCTGTAAATGTTTTTTCCTCTTTATTTTTCTTTTCTGTTAAAATATTTCAGTACTTCAAGATCATTAATTATGAGATGTGTAAAAATAATATTTTCAACTAAGACTCCTCACCACTTACTTTCTTGTTCACTTTTATATACAATATATACAAAGAAAAGTGTGAAAAACAAAGATAAAAGAAAAAGTAATTATAGGCCTCCAAGAATCTATAAAGATATCAAAAGATTTCAGTGTGAGTTTTAGAAAAATATTACTTAAAAAGTCTCTACCTTGAAAGACATTTTAAGTAGACAAAGCTTTTGAAACTCATGATAAAACAGATTATCACTTTAAAAAATTCTTAAAAGCTTTTATTATAAAATTGTATCTACCATATTCCAATTAGCATTTATTGTACTATGGCTAAAACTAGTGCCTAATTTATTTTGCTCTATAAACAACTTCCTTACTTATATCAAGAGAGAAATATATAGTAACTAAATTGCCTACAATATCTGTAAAAATAGTCATAGATTTTTGTGCTCATATAATTGTGACTGATTTGCCCTCCTTTTCACGGAAAACAAAATTAGAGCAGGGATGCTATAGTAATTACATGAAATTTCTACTTTTATTATTTAAAAAATCTATTTCTAATTTTAGTTTATATGTTATCCTTTGTTTTATTGTTTTTTATTTTCTCTACCTCTTATTATTATAGATGTTTCCATAACTGTATCTAAAATTTTAAAAAATCTGGTCTTTTAAATATCACAACAATAAATAGCAAGCTTGACACCTTTCTTTTGTTCTAGTTACAAAAGTTTCTCTTCAGGACTAAGATTTTATGATTCTATGAAATGGTGCAATTGCCATATTTGCCCAGAAGTATTATCCTCTTCAAATGTTGAAGAAAAACTATTCAATTTTACTTTTCCCTGAATCACTTCTCCCAGTAGGTTGCAATGCCAATCATAAATAGCAGTAACACCTGCTCATAAAGCTTTACAAAATGCATATGAGGAGAAATTGACAGTTATTTGTTAAAAGTGAAAGTGTAATATTTAAATATGGTTTACAACTTTTAACTGAGTCAGGTGTGAAGAAAGAAATGATGATTTTAAGTAAATCACTCTCTGTCAGGTCAGCAACCCAGAGACTTTTGTCCAGTGAAGCCTCTTCTTGCCCCATTTTAACAGGGTAAAACAGAGAAGTCTACTAGTGAGAAAAGGACCATATTTGGATAAGAAGGGATAGCTTTTAATGCTCACTCTGACATTAAATAATGGTGTAAGTTTCTGTATATAGACATGGGGTATTTCCTGCTCCTCATGGAAGAGCTAGGACAGAGGCCAGGAAGCCCAAATGTCAGCTCGGTTTTCTTTATATTACTCTGTTGATGCCTTCATGGAGCAGAAAATGCTAAGTTTAGAAAGAGGTTAATACTGAGTGAGCCTAAAACTGGAAAAATTGATGGGACATTTTTATCTATTTAAGATATGGGTGCACTATAATGATTCCATGCCATTAGTATACAGAGAATAAAATATCTCCAGCCAAACATTTTATTTTAAATCTATAGCCATAGAATACTGGAAGAGAGATTTCTAGAATGAGTTTCAATTACAAAATTCTACTTCTTCATTTGTTTAAATGCTATAAGCCTTGTATATTCAGGGGTACAAACAAAGCTAAGGCTATATAGACTTGTACTGTCAAGTAGAAATATAATGTGATCCTCATTTTATTTTAATGTTTCCATTAAAAAGAAAGTTTTTGAAGCTCAAATTAATTTTACAAAACATATTTTCTTTAACCAAATGAATTCAAACAGTTATCATTTCAATATATAATCAATATTTAAAAATTATTCAGGGAATATTTTTCTACTCTATGCTAAGCTTTGAAATACAGTGTGTATGTCACAATTAGAATATATCTCAATAAAGACTACCCATATATCAAGTGGCCAATAGCCATATGTGGCTAGTGATTGTCATATTGGTCAGCACAGCTACAGACAATGAGTGAAAGGGTAATTAGCTTGGCTTGGAGTTGATTGGAAGTGAGGAAAGAACCATCTCTACGGTAAAACTTAAAGGTCTATATTTACAGTGTGGGTTTTGTTTTCCTGAACTATCTCAAGTCTACAGCAACCTATTTTGAATCATAGTGCCCAAATTGGAGTAGATTCTGATAGTTTAGGGCAGGGACTTCTAACCAAACATTCATGCAACTTGAACTAGTTCTAGAATGATAGTTTCCTGTAAGTCAGATATAGTTTTAATACGGGAATCAAGACTTTCTAGAATGTTTCTTTAATCTTTTCTTTGCCTAAAATGCAAGGTCCAGAGAGATGGACAATGGCTTTCACCAAAATCTTTCTTCACTTTCAGCATTCTTTTTTAAATTTCTTTTTTCACTGTTCCCAATATAGTACTGAGTATAGATCTCAAGAATTCCAAAAGCCAAAAAGTTAATTCATCTTTCTTTCTGTCTGGTGTTGGCTTTTTACCTAAAATTTTATTATCTCCATTATGTTGTTGTGGTTTAATTGGGTTGAATCACAAGCTGATACTCAGTAAATTTAACTGGTAGTTGGCAGATGCTTAAGAATTAGTCCTCTGCATTAGGTGTGAGCACCCAGCCTCATGCTGCCTAGAGCTATTCTCTCTGATTCAAGGAAGAGTGAGTGGAGTTTTCCTTGAGCATGGGAGAGGGACACATTCTGAGGATGCTCTAAAAATACTGCTGCACCAAACATGAAGCCTCAGTCACCCATCTAAACTGTTTAGCCTTCTCATATACACATGAGATACACACACACACATACACACACACACACACACACACACTCATATATAAGTATGTGTATATACACACATACGCATACAGAGAATACATGTATACACACATAGAATACACTTATATATTACTATACACATATATATTAATATATATTAAACTTTAGTTTTAGCAAATTGCTTTTATGTTTCTTTTGACATATATATGTTAAAAATATACCAAAGCTGAACTTAATAAGTTAAAATAAAGTTAATTTCATAGATAAAAGTACTTAATTATGAAAGAGATAGTCTCTAAGTTACCTCTAAACAGGAAATGTATCTAGTTTCTTTAAAACATAAAACATGGTCAACTTCTTTGGCTTGTTTAAGACTAATTTTAGAAAAATTCAAAGTCATTAATGTGCACAAATGTATACTAAAAATGTGTGCTAAGCCCAACTATGTAGCAATTAGTAGTTCAAACTAATGTTAAACATATTTTACATTTTTCTTTATACATTTTCAAATGTTCAGTGTTTCCTTTTATTTTCAACCCCACAATATCTTCGTCTCTGTGACAGCAGAGCACATGCTAAGACTCAACAGGAGAGAGAACTATAGGTTCATCTCTCTTCAGCCTTGGGATGGGTGAGCTTTTTACATTTAAAACAAAATAATGAATGTTTAAAGTATTTTCATTTTCTCTCACTACATTCCTTAGTTTAAGAAAAAATGAAATAGAAAAGGAGATGAGAAGTATATTTGTAATAGACAAAAAAGCAGTTGTTCTTCCTGATCTGTGAGACTGTTCCATTCCTTCCCTCATAGCATATTCAATATAACTTCACCATCCAGCAGTCAAAAGTTAAAGATCTTTTCAATTGATTACAATTTCTTCTACTTAGAAAACCAAACATTTTTTTCTCTATTCATCTCTAGTTATTCTGCAGAGAGAGTTTTTTATATGGGATGATAACAAAACTAAGTCTCGCCCTCAATATTTTTTTAAAATGTACTGTTAACATATCATTTTAAGTTGGTAAAATAAGAATTGCCTGAATATGGAAGAGAATATTTGATTTTGGTTGAGAGTTAAGGTTTACTGCAGTGATATTTCTTTATGCATTTTTTCCCAAATAATAAATTAATTTGAGTCAAGTGCCCTGCTTTCCATTGGCTTGGGGAGAATTTGATTTAGTGACTTGAGCCACTGACCTGGTAAAAAATCTATAGAAACATCTGGTGCTGTGAAATAAAAGACCCTAATACAACGAGCACTCATTCCTCCCTCTACCCATGCCTGTAGTAAACCATATTCATTATTGCCATGTTAAATGATTATACGTCTTGAGTATTTTTCTACCCCCACCTCCAAGAACTTTAGTAATGGATATATACTAACCATGTAGAATCCACCTGATTTATGACTATGTTGCAAAAGCTGTTGCACATTTAGTAAAAATGAAAAATTTTCTGGGTACCATTGAAAGGTATGTGTGTATTATTTTAGTTCTTGCTATGCCACCCATACACAAAAATTATGAAATATTTTGTCATCTTTGTAAAGTGTAGGAAATGTCATACAGCATACAGATATGCTGAGTTCATACCCATAAGAAAGTTGTTTATTTGGTTTTTAGCTTCGTGTCTGTGTTTAGATTGTCAGTACCAGGTAGTAACAGCAAAAATGGAATGGAAAAGAGACAGAAACCTCCTTTGGGATGTCTACAAATAGTAATATGCACCGATATTGTATAGATCACAGTTGTCACCTTTTAAATTGTAAGTCTGCTTTTGGTAGTGTGTCAGAAACAAGATAAAGGTCATATTGCTTAAAGCCTTTTATGAGCATAAATGCTAAGGAACAGCGTAGCCCATATATTGGGAAATTAACCCCTGCCATGCTTTAATAAGACATTTTAAGATGAGCAAAATGGATCAATAACCTCATTTTTTCCTTACTGTAAATTTATGTGAACATTTCAAAATGATTTTATTTTTAAATAAAGTTTTGTCTGTCTCAATGTACTACTTACTAAATGCACTTAGGTCCTCCTTTTATGTGATCCTATAAACAAGAGATTACTGATATCCCTAGCTTAAACAGATAGTGGATCAGTATTAATACCCTTGTAAATGAGTCTAGAGTGAGGAGTGGAGAGGAAGGGGTTACAGGAATTTCTAGCATTATGAATAGTCTAAATGAATTTGATAAGTAAAAGACTCCTTGAATATTTCTTAGACATATCTGCAAAAATTTTACAAATGAGGACTGTGCGTGCCTTAAGCTTAATTGATATACATGAAAATTCTTTTTGCCTGAGAGTCTGAATGTTATGTTTGAAAAGCAAAGGATCACATTATATATTTTGAAAACCCCATCTTGTAAAACAGGACTTTGTTTCCTTTCCCAGAGAATCTTCGGTTTGTCCCACTGAGAAAAAGGAGCCCAAGAATGTGGTTATAGAATGATCTCTCTTGATCCTTGGACCAAACTGAGGGAAAAGTCTAACAAATGCATCGTTTTGCAGTAAATTAGATCAGATTTCCGCATCTCCGCACTCAGTCTGTGAGCTGACAGTTCAGTAAAATGTTCCCTTGTAAGGTTCGCCCTCTTAGGAAAAGGGGCAATAATTCATCATTAGGATTTCAGAGTCCAGGTGTAGATGGAAACTGATGGAGCCTCCAGCGAGGCAGGGAGAGTGTGTGGAAGAAGAAAATTTTATCTGAAGCCTAATTCCCTGGTTACAGCAGAGAATAATTAAGATAATATTGCTTCAAGAGTCCTTTAATGATTAAAAATCACATATGCAGAATCCATAAATTGGAGGGCAACAAATTGGAAGGCTATAACGTCAGAGAACTGTTTTGTGCACATTGTAGTGGAAAGTACACTAGTGGCCGCATGCTGTACGGGCAGCCACCAGAGACCGGGACCATTCCAAGGACTTTGTTTAGATGCAACAAATCATTTGTCTGTTATTAACCCAGAGCTTGTAATTATGCAGATTGCCATAGATTTTCCTGGGCCTGGAAGTGAGATTGAGGGTTGTTCACAGTATAGCAGGCAGCTCAGGGCTGGCCATGCATTACTGAGCTTGCCACATTTATCATGTTGACTGATGGCAGCAGAAGCAGGTCTCAGGTCCCAGTGGTTAATGTAGTGGGTAATTAACTGTCATTTGCCTAGTAATAGGCTGATGATCAATGGTTTGTGTGGAAACAAATTCTAATCAGGTAGCTGATAAATGCTCAGCTAGTGAGAGCAATTGAAATTGGGGGAAACTATGTCCAGAATTTCAAAATGGCATTGTGTGTGTATGTTTATTAGGTATAAGCAAACTGAGTAGTTCTTAAAAACTGCTTTCTCTCAGACTAATCTCATTTTATATCCACCAGTGCATCTATATTCACGGAATAAAGAACTTTTAAGATTTCCTTATTTCTCAAAAAAAAATAATAATAATGAAAGAACAGAACAAATGGCACATGTAAGTGATGTGACTCCTGAATAGATCACGTGAAGTACGTTGAAAAGTAAACGTGAAATGTTAGAATGAACAAAAAAATTTCTGCTGACAAAAGAATAGGATGAAAGCTGTAGTTCGTGATGGTTTTATTTTTAATGATGCCAGTAGGAGATGTGATATATTATATTTCCAATGAGTTTCTTTTTAAAGAAAAATTATTTCCCAAAATAGGGATTGTAAACTGAGAACAGAAAGTTATTAGAGTTATATTTCTTAAAATAAGTATATTAAAACATTTTAAACATTCTTTTAGGAAAATAAGTGTCTAACACTTTTTAATTTAGTCATTTTGAATATGAGCCTTGCTTACTTTTTATCAAGTGCACAGATTATACTTAGTGAACTGAAAAGCATAGTTTCTACCCTTAAGGTGCTTAAGTTCTTCAGGAGACAATCTAACAAAAACATAAGCATAAGCATTTATTACGAGTTTTGCCAAATATTTAGAGGCCAGTCTCACAACTCCTTCCAATGTTTGTCATTAGCCTGGTGAAAGGAAATAGTTATAAACTTGAAAATTAATATTAACGCCTTAAGCAAAGACCTATCTTTGGAGTATATAGAAAGTAATAAGAGAAACTTAAACACATTTGTGTGTAATCCTTAAATTCAATAAAATGAAAGGCTAAGATTTTTTAAAGGTACATTTTTATAACTAAAATGAGTTTTCTCTATAGCACCTTTGAATTCATTAGTTTAGAACTGCTTTTAATTTGGTCTTTCCCATGAGAGCCATTATATTTTTCTCTTGTCAGCCTGATGCTAGAGAAAAAAGAAAACTGGCAGATGTGGTTTGTTTCATCTAGTTTGCTTCCCAGTTAAAAAGTACATTAACTACTATGCACAAAATATTATTTGTAATAACTCTTCACCACCATTAACAACTTTAAAGAAACTTGGTTTAAATATCGCCAGTGTAAATGCGTAAAATATTTTATTTGCTTCCATCATGAAACCATGAAAATATTTTATGTAGTACTATATTTTAGGTCATTACAATAACTATTTGCAGGAATCTACAGCAAATAGGATTTTTTAAAAAATACCTTTTTCCTAGACAATTCCAGTGGTTCTTACAGTATATTATGTTTCTACTCCTGATCTAGCTATATATAGTTTACAGCCTCATTTACTTTAATGTGCTACCTGAATAACATAATCATAGCTATAACTATGGTATAGAGCCATAAGGTACATGCCTTTAATGTTTTTTGACTATTTAAATGGTTTGTTCATAATTTTTTTATTAATAAAGGCAAACCTTTTAGTAACTAGACGTCAAAAAACAGTGAGTCATTCAAATGTTTTTTTTCTCTAATTATAATGTTTAATATGTGGTATTAAGATCAAACTTGCACTGTTTTTATATTTACTGCATATTCTAACAAGTAAAACATTTTTGCTGTGGATTCACCCCTGTTGACTTCTGTTTGTATAAGCTTCTCATTGTATTTGTCTTTTTCTTTTCTTCTCAAACAAGATCTGCTTCTCATCAAGAAAGGTCAACTGTGTATGTATTACCAAAGAATATTTGTGTATACACCTAGGATAAAACTCACTTGAGTACATTATAAGGCATTGTGTATTGATATCTTTACAAAGTGTATTAGCGTCTTCTCTAGTCACTATCTCATATTTCCCTGTAAGAGTTTGAAAAAACTGTTTATTGTTCTAGGCTGTTCGGTGTAACGGGAAACTGTGCAGCCTGTAGTAAGCTCATCCCTGCCTTTGAGATGGTGATGCGTGCCAAGGACAATGTGTACCACCTGGACTGCTTTGCATGTCAGCTTTGTAATCAGAGGTACGTAGATTTCATTTTGGCTTCTGAAAATGGTAAAAGTCTCTTTGCTGGCTATTTATTTAATAGGTGGGAATTATATTAGTACACTTTACTTAAAGAAATTAATCTTACCCTTTTTATTGTCTGTGAATGTTCATTCAGTGCCAGAAATGAACCACTGAAGAGAAAAATCTTAAAACTATACTCGATCTTGAAAGAAATGCATCATATAATAGAATGTGATAAAAAATGAAAACACTTCTATAAACTTTTAGTCTTGTTATTATTCACTTTTTTTTATTGTTTACAGAAACTGGATTAGTCAATCTCAGAGAAATCTTTCATATCAAATTATTATGACTTCATCTCATTTTTCCTTGTTGAAAGTTATAACTTTTATTTCAAGTGGGAACTATATACTACTGTTACCTGTTTTATGTGACAGATACAGAGGATATTAGAATATTAAAATATATAGATTATTAAAAATGCATTTCAAAAATTAGTATACTTGATAAATTTAATAAAAATAAATCTCATGTGAATATGAAAACACCTGGACATAGTATATAATAGGTATATATTACTTGTGTAAAGTTCTCAGTTATTGTAATTTGTTCTGTTTTGCTGTTCAATACAGCATCTTTTTATGAGGCCCTGTAGAATAGTAGAAAAAATACGATATTTACAGTGAGAACTGGATTAAAATTTCAGTTCCATTATATATTAGCTGTGTGATCATATGTTACTTCATCTCTCTGATTTTGGTTTCCACACTCATAAAATAAAGACACTAATACGTATCTTGCAGATTTTGAAAATTAAATGAAATAATTTATGTTAACTACCAAGAACATAATAAGTTCTCAAATATTAGTTCTTTTACCTTGATACATATTTTAATTTTATGAAATTGTATTTCATTAACTTGGTTTTTACATAAGATATATATCTCAATAATGTCTACCACTAAATGTAGATATTCAGTATGGTTCAGTATACCTTGCCATGTATAATTTACTCAGAAAATGATTCAAGAAGTTATCACACAACATCTTGAGTCTTCATAATAAATGCTTAAAACCAACATAGCTTAATTCAGCCTATAGTGACATTTAACCAAACATAGGTTGGCAAATGCACATGTCATTTATTATAAGGACATGGATTAACAAACACAAATATCCACACATCCACATAGACATATTTATATGCATTTGTCCATGTATGTGTATACATTTTAAAGTATATTAGTAGTAAAGTTAAAAAATTTCTGTTTATTTATCACATTGATACACTAAAAGCATCCACTAACAATATAGTTGTCTTTATGCAATAATATTTACTGCTTTTCTACTTATAAAAGTTTACATATTTATAGTAAAAAATTTTAAAAATATAAGAGATAAAGAATAACATTGTCTTATGTCTCACTATTCTCTCACTACTCCAAAAGAAAGTGTTTTAATATTTTGGTGTGTGGCCAGCCATGTTTTTTGCATAGATATATAAAATAATGATATATAGCATACATTTTATATCCACATTTAAGCATCTTTAAAAAAAGTAACAGTGGAGAATCCTAATTTTTGATATTTGATATTTAACATACTGAGTCTTTTTTACATGCCTTTAAAAATTACTTTGAGATTTTAATTTACTTGTGTTCAGTTTTATAGATAGAGCTTCATATAAGATATCATCGGATATATAGGCTGTTTCTTCTAGTTTTTATGTTTTCAATATTATCAGTGTAATATGGATTTTACAAACAAGCAAATAATAAAATGTGTCAGGATAAATTCAAAGGAGCAAAAATTAATTGGACAAAGTATATAACAGTTTAAAGGCTTATGTTATATATTGCAGAATGCTCTCTAGAAAAGTTATTCCAATTATACTCACACCAGAAATGTAAAAACTATTCATTCCCTCATATTGACTCAAATACTGGGAATTATTTTGGTTTAATCCTTAAAGGATGAAAGAGGGTATCTCATTTTAATTTTTAATTAGCATTCATT
Source organism: Macroglossus sobrinus (assembly GCA_004027375.1). Taxonomy (NCBI): domain Eukaryota; kingdom Metazoa; phylum Chordata; class Mammalia; order Chiroptera; family Pteropodidae; genus Macroglossus; species Macroglossus sobrinus. The sequence goes on from PVKZ01000182.1 coordinate 54,597, forward strand.
TGCTTACTCATAGCCCTTTGCTAATTAATCTTTTAGGGAACTGGCAGTTCATGCCCTTTGTCCATTCTTCTATCAGGGCAGGCTTACCTATCTTATTCATGTTCTACACTGAAAATTAAAACATCATTCAAGTACTAAACCCAGCCTAAATTCTATTATGATGCAAAGTAATTGTAGGTTGTTAATGCTATTTACTTATCGTATATCACTTTTATTTCACCATGGAAATAAAAAGTTGCACCCACAATTAAGTCTCTCTCACCAGTAGAACTCAGTCAAGTAAGACAAACACTCCTAAATTTTGACTCTAAAACTGTTCACATCCTTATTGCTGCAAAATACTATTCTAGCATCATTATTAAAGTACCTAATATATTTCTGTATTCGCTTCGTTTATTATATGCCATAATGGGACTGCATATCTTTAGTGCTGGTTCTGCACAATTAGCACTTAGTTATTGTCTTGTCACTTCAGCCCCCACATGACAAACTTCTTTATTGCAGGAAGTCAGCTAATCTTCATCAGCCAAGCAAAGGAAACAAATTTTGTTACTCTTAATACAGAAGATTTTCAATATAGGAGATTCTGCTTTTACTTTGACATTTCCTTAAGACATCCTCTCCAATAAAGCCATATGCCACATGAGCCTATACTTTCAGTAGCCAAATCATTGTCATAGGATTGTACCTTTTCAGATAAAACACAAGACAAATAGATAATGTATAGGTACATTCCCTTAAGCAAACTTTGACATTGAAATTGTGATATCATATATGCTTATGAATTTTATTTAGCAGTTATTTCATCTTAACTTTAAAATCAAAATATCATTAATATTATAAATATTTCTGAATGTTCAAAAAATAATAGTAATAATCACCTATCAGGACTGGCTGTCCCTTGTATATACTCTTTCTGCCCCTTTTAGGGGGAATAGCTAAGAATGTGAGTCCTGAATTAAAAATCTAAAAGTTTTATTTTGAAAGGAAATCCAAGGAAAGTTATTTTGAGCATCTTATATAATAACTTACACCTCATTCAGAATTGAAAATGTTTATGTAATAGATTAATTTCTTAAAGGTGAATAAACCCCTCCCTCTAGAAAATTCTGTAAAACTAAATGATGTTTTTATAAGAAAAGGAAGACATACTTGTTTGTAATGAAATTAGCTCAAATATGTAGAATTGCATAATGTTTCATTTTCTTTTATTAAAGAATAGAAGCACTGTGCTAGGCTCTGTGGGAATGGAGGGGAATAAAATTCAGTTTCTCCTTAGAGACAGGACATCAAAGCCTCAAAGGAGAGTGTAATTGATGCTAAACAGATCCATAGCAAGTGAAGAGAGGTCAGTCCTGGATGTCTTGGGGAAGCAGCAGAGGCTTGATGTGCTGGGTTTTAAAAAAGAACTCCCAAGGACTGGTTAGGATATAGAAAGTGTGTCTAGTGGGGGAGTTGGGGAGATGACGAAGACAGGAACATTGAAGAAAGGGATTCCCAGACAGATGGAGCAGCATGTAAAGCATGGAGGTGTGAAAGCATCAGCTGTGTTCAGGAAATAAAAAATAGCTTAGTGTGCTCGGAGATTAGACTGGGAGTTTGGTAGGGATATGGAGGAGTGAGGTATGGAGTGAAGAACAGTAGATGAAATTGTAAAGATGGGAAGTAAATGACCGAAAGTCAAAATGAATACAAATTAAAATTGTTCCATCTAAAATACCTTTGTTATTTAAAGCTAATTGATTCTGGAATGAATCCATCTTAACAAATGTATATTGACCACTCATCTCAAGTGGTAATACAATTTATGATGGCATTTCAACTCATAGTCATTTACTTCAGCACTGCTGTCCAGATTAGGAAACTTGTTATACCCTCATGAGAAAATTTGAAATGCCAAAGTAAATGATACACTAATAAATAAGTGCTTTGGGAAAGATCGGAATGAGTTGATGTGGTCAGAGAATACTGTTGGAAGGAACATAAACTAAAGAATTTTTGGAATTTAAGTAGATGATAAAAGGAGAAAAATATATCTCTAGCTAGGGAACATTTTAAGCAATGATGAAAAGATTACCATTGACAAATAATAATGATAGCAAATTCTTATATACTGTTGGCTATATACAGACAGACATTGTTCTATCTTACATATACTAACTCATTTAACACTCAATATAACCCATAAGTGGGTACTATTATTAACCTCATTTTGCACATGAGGAAACTGAAGTACAGAAAGTTTAAGAAATTTATGCAAGATTACACAGTTAGAAAAAGATAGACTCATGATTTGAATCCCCGTAGTCTGATTTTAGTCTCTGGATTCAGAGCCAGTATGAGTGTCCTGGCCTGTTTCAAGAGGAGTATTTTATTTTCTGGCTAAGTGGATACAAATGGGAAGAGATATAGTGGAGTTATAGTAAGATAGATTTGAATAATGTCTTGGGGTAATTTAGGGCAGATAAAATTGTTAAGAATGAAGTGTGTAATGACAACTGTGCTGTCATTGGAAAAGAAGATATATTTGTTCACAAGTATTTAATGATGGGATAATAAGTATATAACCTGCACCTCTTACTGAAAACAAAGTACAGTATAAAAATCTCCATCTTTTAGCAACCAAATATCTTAAATATGAAGGTAGAGACATTGGAAATATGGATTAGATCCCCCTCTCTTTTTAAATAATTGTGGAAGTAGAAATTAATTATAATTGACAGTCACTAACTTTAGGGAAATAAGGTTACTAAGTTAACATTTTCATTCCTTAGAAAGGATGTTACAAATGGAGGCTTTTTAATAGAGGCTTTTGATAACCTGCTCAAAACTACTCTAAGCCCATATTTTATAGAGATGATTTATTAATTATAGTTATTTTCTATATTTTTTAAGTTGCTAAGATCATATGAATTCAACTAGAATCCCTTCAAAATATCTGGAAATTAAATCTATTATTAATTTCAAAACACTATGGCTAGATGGCTTAAAAATCTGATTAAGTATCTTTTTATTCCTTAACATATTTTTTGGGGGGAAAGGCAAAATTAATTGAACTGACTATACTGCAAGTAATTAAAATTAGATTACAAGGAAGATTATCAGTTTACTTTCGGGAATTTTAGCACTATGTCTTAATATACTAACAGTATCTTCTGGTTATCACTGCTTTTAAAACATTTTTTCTACAAGTGCTATATCTCATAAGGAACTAGTTATATAACATTGGAAATTAGCCTCTTATAAAACTCAGTTATAGATTTTAAGTGTCTGATATATGCATTGCTGTTTCTCTAATTCGTGTTTATATGTGCCGCATTTTAAAGGAGAATACTAATTCTAATTGCATACCAACCATAATCTGCTCTTAACCATAGCTTCCAAGGCTGTTTTGAGTTATATATGTAAGTGTGACATTTCTCACCCATGCTCTGTTACATCTTGACTTTTAAGTATAAATTGAAATGCATTTAAAATGTACTTTATTCAGTTGGCAATATATTAGTAATAAAATATTCAGGTAGTATTTCAGAAGAATTCTATTTATGTTATCAACATCTCATTGAATGGTAGGCAAACTTTTTAAAAGTTATGAAGAGGAATAACAGTAACACAAAAATACCTGTATAACTTTGTAGCCTGATGCTTTACTGCCTCCAGGTAAAAGCATTGGTCTTGAATCCAGAAACTTGGTTCTTTTTCTTCCTCTACCATAGGCCTTCTAGCCATGGAAACTTGGGCAGGTGTTTTAAATTCTCATAGAAAACCTTAGGTTTTTCATCTGAAAAAGGCAATGATAATGTCTATGTTCTAGGTTGGATGGAAGGAATATGATTATACACACACACACACACACACACACACACACACACATAATGTGTGTGTGTGTGTGTGTGTGTGTGGATTAGCAATAGAACTTGGTAAGTACTTTATTAAAAGGTGGCTATTTTAATTACATACATTCCAAACATTGAGGTAGAGGTTTACATATTTTATTTCTATTCTTTATCACAAACTTACAAAAGTGACTGATATTACTGAAAAGAAAAGTTTCATCTAACTAAAGTGAAAAGATGAGATTTGAATCCTATTTAGCATAATATGCCTCTGTACCTTTCATATATTTCTTATTTTAACATCCCTACAATCCAGTGATATAGCTGTTTAATCTTACCCACAGAAAACTGACTTAGAGAAAGTTTGAAAGGTGTCTTATATCCTGCAGTGGGTGAGTAAAAGCAGTAGGTCTCAGGAATAGATCACTGGGCTTTTGGTTCAGTGCTTTTCTCATTATTAAGTACCCAGAATTTATTAATCTATAAATAAAAATTATCTAAATTTCAAGGTAAGAATAATGACATGATATGACAAAAACCATCATGTTTTTATTTGATAACAAATAAAATTTGGGGGATTGATAAAAATTACATTGAAAAAAGTTAAGTAAATTTTTAGACAATATAGAATTGAAAGAATTTTCAGTTTAGTTGGTTTTTAGAAAAAAATTTAGTAATATCAGTTGGAAAAAGTGTGTTTTATTAAATTTATTTTTGATATGATATTTTATTATTAGCTTTAGTTCAAATTAATTTCAATAGTAATGTAAGTTGAAAAATTTTGAACAGTAATCAAATCTATTCTATATGATATTTTATATAATCTCACAAAAGATGAGCATCTAATTTGATTATAAGGTCTGTCCAGCAAAAGGCATATTTTCTTTTATTCAACATACCTTAGTATCATGATTATCCACAAAAACTGATTTATTCAGTTACCACTTTTTAAGCACGGCATTTAAAATTTATAGTTTGCAACCATTAAAAAGAAGATATACTTAAAGTCTAAACTTAAATGTTCATTGTATCCAATAGCCTTGACCACAAACTCTAGGATTTCAAAAATCAGCACATAGTCTCTACTTTCAATCAACATCATCAGCAGGCAGTAATCCTGGGGAAAAAAAAAAAAAGTAAATTCCACAAATAAACAGACCAATCTTCTTTAAGAGGAAAGCTAATTCTTTTCAATCTACTTTTTTTATTACACCATTTTTCCCTCTATCTACTTAGCTAGAATAAGGATAAATTTCCAAAGCTACCTAGTTGGAAAATAAATAGGTTCACTGTTTGTCTAGCATTCCAATCTTTGTAAATGTAAATCAGTCCAACTGCTCCTCATTTAAACTTTCAACTTCACAAAACATTAAAGGGTGGCTTTCACTACACAATTTAATCTACCCACTAAGATTTCTGCTTGAACATCATTTGAAATTGACTATCTGATAAAGAGAAACCACTATCAAAGGTCGGTGAGGTCAAGGTGTATAATTACAAGTAGTTTAACTGGGTCAACTCTACTAAACACTGCTGTTTGAAAGGTTAAATTATTACAATTAAAAATATATACAACTCTCCCCAGAGTTACTTTATTGTTAAATGTACTGGAAACAGCACAAGCATTTATTTCTGACCTTAATTCTGTCCAACGTGTCACCACTGGGAAATTATACCAAAAGAGCACTTATTAAAAACATTACTGTCTTGCACGTTAAACAATGCTTCATAGAATAAAATAATAATTAGCTGCTGGAAAATAGTTTATTTATCACATCAATATTAAGAAGTTTGTTCAGGTTACTGTTTGGTTTAATTGGAAGTGCTCTAAGAAATGACATTTATTATTTTATAGTTGGTGAACTTGCCACAAACAAAGGACTATGTCCCAGGAGAGTCTGGTGCTAAAACAACTTTCATTTCAGAAAGATCATTTCAAATTACTAGAATTTAGTCACATTTTAATAACAGAATAAAAGGAAGCTTTGAAATGGGCTATTTTCTAATTGTTTGATTCATTTTAACATCTTTTACTTTGTTATATAAAGAAGATAAATGGCCAATGATGAAATTTTCCATAATCACTATAGTGAAATGTTATCATTCTTTCTTATTTTAGTGAGTGTGTATATAGATAAGTTTTTTTTTTCTTTACAATGTGGTAAAAAAAAAGTCACTTTTGCTACCCTTTGTATTTTCTTCGATGTTCCTTTGATTTTTATAAATTAAGGTTGGTTTAGTGTTGACAATAAAGACAATTTTGAAGCCAAGCTTTCAAATCAGGGAATTGCCATGTGAAATTATTATTAAGAAAAGAAATCTTTAAATCTATAGATCTAAGTGAAATGGTCTTAACACATTTTTTTAAAATATTTTCAGATTTTGTGTTGGAGATAAATTTTTTCTAAAGAATAACATGATCCTTTGCCAGACGGACTACGAGGAAGGTTTAATGAAAGAAGGTTATGCACCCCAGGTTCGCTGATCTCTCAACATCACTCCATTAAGAATATGAAGCACTACATTCTTTTATCTTTTTTGCTCCACATGTATATAAGAATTGACACAGGAACCTACTGGATAGCGTAGATATAGGAAGCAGGATGATTATATGGAATAAAAGGCGGACTGCATCTGTATGTAGTGAAATTGCCCCAGTTCAGAGTTGAATGTTTATTATTAAAGAAAAAAAGTAATGTACATATTGCTGGATTTTTTGCTTGCTATTCGTTTTTGTGTCACTTGGCATGAGATGTTTATTTTGGACTATTGTATATAATGTATTGTAATATTTGAAGCACAAATGTAATACAGTTTTATTGTGTTACCATTTGTGTTCTGTTTGCTTCTTTGTATTGTTGCATTTAGTACAATCAGTGTTTAAACTTACTGTATATTTATGCTTTCTGTATCTACCAGCTATTTTAAATGAGCTGTAACTTTCTAGTAAAAAATTGAAGCGCAAATCTCACTAATGATACACATATAGATAAAGCAAGTCTATCAACATTAAAAATACAAAAAAAAAAAAGAGACACACACAAAGCATTTTAATGACATCCACTATTATTGCCACTATGATTTAGAGTCTACCGGTGTTCTCATTGTAACCCCCTATTTTCAGGGGGTTAAGATCAGCTTTAAAAAAAATGCATAAAAATTTCATCTTAAAGCACTTTCATTTTATACCAACATGAAAAGTGCCATTTTTAGAATAACTTTAAAGCTTAACAGTTATCCTTTTAATATCTTTTGTGCGTATGTACATATGTGTATGTGTGTATGTGTTCTTTACCTATATAATGGCTTTGGGTTTTTTTGTTTGTTTTTGTTTTTGTTTTTGTTTTAGTCAGCCATTCACCCCTTGTGTAAACTAGTGCCTTTGGGTATTATGTAAATTTTTTCCAAAGGGTTACTTTAAAAAGTGTTACTACAAATATGAGATAATTTTAAAATGATAAATTTCTTGTATAATTTTGCCCAGATCTCTCCATAAGAGTTAAGGGTTAATAACTTTATGGCTTGATAAATATCTGGCACTAAAAGGAGTTGAGTGTGAATCTACTGAAACCATAATGCACATTGAAGCTATGATGATATTTGAGTAGAGAAGTTACTTTTGATCAGAGCAACATAGTACTTATAGAGAATCTTCTAGAAGACGAGAAACAAAGGGATTGGTAAAAAGCTGAGAACTGGTGATTATATATTTTTCTGTATTTACCTGTCACTTATTTTAATGTTTAAAAGTTAACACTTTAAAAGTTCAACGTGTCTTACTCTATTGCTTTAAGTAATTACCCACTCAGAATATATCACTTAGGCTGAAATTTGTCCTTCCATTTTTTAAGGTGAAATATTCCCTTACCTACATGATAGCTGATAAAGAAGAAAACTTTCTAGACACAGAAATTATGGAGACTGATTATTTAAATTACAATTTAAGAAATAAAAATGAGTCTATAACCCCATCTTCTGGGTTGCTCACAGTTTGCTTCTTTGCTTCTGTTCCCTGTACTAGAACTACTTTCCAACAAATCTAATTCCACATAGGCAAAATGAAGTATATTTTTACTAGGGCAAATTTAATGCTCTGGTTTTTCTTTATTATTTATTTTTTTCCTGATCATTTGTATAGAAAACAATATTTCCTAGTATTATTTTCACACATATTTGGTCCTGCCAGTACATACATATTGCAGATGAAAATTAAATGTGATACCTGAATTCTTGGTTTGGGGCCAAAATATTAAGCTGCAAATAACGCTGACATGGATTTGAGTTCTTTTAAAACAAAGCTTTATTATGGACATGCATGTGAATCTGGATATTGCCTCTTATTTTTAAGAAAATAATTCTGTGAAAAGTGAATGCTGTGTATTTTTCACAAATGCTTCATGGTTAAGAATGTTCAAGTCATGTGTCCTCCAAATTTGAAATACATGGAAAAAAAGAATTTCAAAAATAAGTATTTGGAGCCTATAAAATAACTATTATTTTAGCCTTAGGCCTTACATTTGTTTCATGAAAAGACTTGCATAGCCAAAACCAAAAACAAACAAAAAACAATAAATGGGGGAGGGGAGATAGTAAGAAATGTTTTTCTTAATTCTGTAGCCCTGCTAGTACCCATTAAGAGTTGCTTGAGATTCATGTGGATGTACAATTTTAATTGTCAGTATCTTTTTCAAATGATCTTTTAAATATTATTTAAATGGTTTTGCACATGTTAAGATCAATATGTCAAAATACCTGTAAACTGGAAACAAACTGTTCAACTATTCAACTATTCTTGCCACCCAAAGACCAAACAACATTTTTACTGGCTTTTAATTTGGGGGGTTAATTTTTATGCTCTTCCTACAAACAAAATTACTCACTTAGATTAAAGATTAAGGCCTTAATCTCTCTAGATTATCTTTTATCTCTATGAAATTGTGAAACAACACAGAAAAAGGCCATTTTATAGCTAATTGCCAACTAAATAGTAGCATTTTTGACCTGAAGTACTGAGCTAATTGTCTTGCCTATTGAAAGTCCCTGAATTGTTGTCAACTTTCCTCTTTTGTGTTGTGTAGCCCTGATGTCACTTAGCTTGTTATCTGATGCCTCCAGTAGGACACCTCTGCTGGAGCTTTGATTTCTCAAGCAGGGAAAGCTCACTTCCTAACATGCATCTCACATGGGCTGCCTCTGATGAAGGCCCAGGCACCTCCTGTCCACCAGAATGCTGGCTGAGTTGAAAAGCTGACCTGTGTTTGTAATTTCACTTTCATCTTGCTTAATAAATATCTGCTGGATTCTTTAATTCATTTTTATATTTGGATTTATGTTTTTAATAAAAGGGGTATTACACTGTTTGATTGCTCTTAATTGGCAAAATCTAAGATGATATCTAGAAAGCATACATTAAGTTCATGTAAAAGGAGAAAAGTATATAAAGACATTTACTTTTAAAAGGTAAATCATAAGCGTAGACAAAGTGCCTCAAATGCCTTCTCTAAATGTTATGTGTGGGATCTCTGAGCTAGGTAGTTTACTGTTATTTACTTTTGTGGGGAAATAAAACTGTCACAAATTAAGGTAGCGATTACTGGTTATAATTCTGTACATATATACAAATTTTAAGTGATCTTTCTGAAAGCAACTGTGTTGTCAGACTAAATTTCAAATATCCTCTTTTCTGTACAATGAATGAAAACAAAAAACTTAACTAAAACCTACATTTTCCAGGAAGAGATGATGTGCCTTAACTGAAACATGGTACTCAAAATTATATCTTTTGTAAAACATAGTGTATATAAGCGGTTTCCTTTTAACTTTCAATTTAAGCAAACCACCTTCTAGTCACTTAACTTCATAGAAATGACATAGGCCAAACACGCTTACTGTTCACTTCAGTCTGTTGCAAAAACAATCTTCATGTTTACTATAATAGGCCATTAGCACAGAATACAGTATTAGCAAAAGCTTTTTGATTATTATTTTTCCTTAAAAACACCATTGTAGATATTTTTTAAATATGACTTTACTGTGATTTAAGGTAATAGAAAGCAAAGCTTTAATATAGTCGTGATTTCAACTGACATTTACTGAGAACCTGCTATGTAACAGGTCTTGCCCTGAGCCCTCAGCCTCCTGTCGGGAAGACTTAGGATACTTCAAACATTAGATGACTTTAAGCTGTCTTTGCACTGGTTTGTACTCGTCTCAAACTCACTAATAATGAGCATATTAAAGCGAATATGATCTTCTACCTATTCAGCATTTCATTGATATGAAAGCCCCAGAAAATATCTCAAGTAATCAATGTGTTCAGAGAATTATCGCACACAAATTACTCATTAACTCAATAGCACATAATAAAAAAGAACATCAATTAATTAATGAGTCACCCTCAGATCACTGTGATTACAATAGAGCTCTGTTGGAACAGCAGTTATAAATGGAGCTGCCTCTCTTTATTCATTGTTTGCAATTGGCCCATTATTTGGCTGAAACCAGTGTCATATTTAATACATGCCTGTAGGTAATTGTGTGATTAGTACCATAAATGAAGAATTTAGAAAGTTGATTGCTTATGAGACCTTATAAATGGTTAGGAAAATAAAGAAAACTCACATTTTTACTATAGCTTTTTTGAAGTCAAGCTATTAGAAGGTATTACCTATCTAAACATTATAAGAATTAGCTGCTAAAACATTTAAAAGCAAATTTTATAATGCTTTAGAATACATATATTTTGATTTCAGTAACTTTTCATAGACTAAAATAGGCATGGCCAGTGTTGTAACCATTTGGGTACCCCATTAAGAACAGGACTAGTTGGGGAGGATGTGCGGAGATTGACTGACATAAGGGAAGAGATTAAAAGAAATACCAAACATTACATACAAAGTCATCAACTAAAGTTTCCCAACTATCTCAGTAAATGCCATTCCAATAAGCTTATAGAATAATTATAACAGTTCCCTTAGGTAAGTCAGAAACATCTGTTGGTAACACATAGCAGGTGTTAACAATTACACATACTGAAATTTTTAAAAATGTTTTTAATTAAAAAAATTCTTCTTTTCTGAAAAAGAAAATATGTTAAATTCAAAGATACTACTGTTATGAGTGTGCAGATCACGTAATGCACAAAATTGTAAAGCCCAAATCATTTTGGATCAACTGGGTTTTGTGTTTGGTTCAGATCATTGCAATCAAATGTGAATTAGAATTCATTGCACTTTTTGCACAATTGGTGTTCTGGGCCGAGGAGCTGCATACTCATGAAATTGATATAGCAGAACTGAGTACAGAATATTTGGGCTTTATTAGAAAGGTGGTTGCCGTTAACAATACCAAATTTGATGGACACGGTACAAAGAAAAATGGTAGCAAGAGACATCAGATAATAGATGATCAAAATCTTTCTTAACCCTGTGAAAGATGTTAAATCACCTAAAATAAAACAGTCCATTTGCAACATGTAACATTATCAGATGACTCATCTTCAATAGCTTTTAATAATAACACTTACTGAACACTTACCATATATAGGGTAGTTTTCTATGCCCATATAATTTCCACAACATCCTTTACAGATTTTAAATAAAAGCACAAAGAGGTTACTTAAGTTGCCCTAAGTCATAGAGCTAGTTAAATAGTGGACTGAGATTTAAACATAGGCATTCTAGCTTAGCCACTGTTAAAGGGTTGTTGTTGTTTTTGTTATTTATTAGTATTATTATGTGAATTATTATTTTTTAGCCAAGAACTAGAAGTTATCTGTGCTTGAGCAAAAGTTTCAAATATTTTGAAGTTAAAATCATCTTTAAAGATGAAAATTGGGAATGAGAGTGATCATAATTTCCTACATGCAATATACTTAAGGAGCTCTTTCTTTCAATTACACCATTAAAGACTTTATTTCAACCTACAAAGCCAGGATATCAAGAACAGGGGATTCCCTAGAATGGATAGCAGTATCAGGAAGAAGAGGTAGCACAAACTTGGGTAACTCCAAGTAGAAGCTGCAATTTTCTACATCAGGATGTACATGCTGGGGTAAAGTGCGGTTAGACTCATCTCAGAAGTTAAGATAATAAACTAGTTTCTTACCTGTCTGATATTTTATCATTTACTTCCATAAGATGATATGAAATCAAGTGTAAAGCCAAAACAGCAATCTTTGTCAAGATCTGTGTTCGCTGGTATAAAATACACAAGTTTCACAGGATGCTGGTTCTGGGTCAGCTGCCATTATAGCAAACTCTTTGGTTTCAGAATTACAATGGCAAGCTAAGTGAAGCAATAGTGGGCAAAGCAGTTACTCTTAACATAGACCAGAGCAAAACTTCACCAGTTACAGTCTCATATTACCACAGAAAAGTCTCTAAGACATTCTTCCTTACCCTGAGTTCAATTCCTTGCTGCCATCACCATAGCTACTTCCATACACTGGGGTCCTTTTGAACCTAAATCATTCCAGATTATGTGGTCCTAATGGGAACTCCCACCACACAGGAGCCTTCTGGTGTTTTCAGTATATAATTAGTGCTTAAACTACAGAGCTTGGAGCTGTGATGATCACTGAGAAATGTGATTCGATTGCGTTACATAAACAGTGTGTTGGTCCTCAACCTAGAAGGCACCATGTAAACCCCCTAAACTTTTGTTGTATAATAGTTTAGGTCAATTACAGCATGACTTACTAAAATATTCCTAACAACGTCCAGTTTTTCACAGCCCAAGTTTTGTGGAGCTGCTAGGTAATCTGAATGTTAACTTTGACCTATAATCCCTGTACTCTTTTAAAATATCCTCAATTTAGTGTGAATAGGAGCAGGGACTAGGAGAAGACACAGAAACCACATCTGAGATAATTATTGGTACATGAGAAGAAAATATGGGATGAAATATTACCTGGAAAGAGCCAAGTAATTTTATGAAAAAACTCATTGAGCACCCACCATGTGTGCAGCACAATACTAAGCATTTAAAATTTTTTTCTGCCTGAGAGATTTTGGTGCACGAAATATAATGTTTGCTGCTATTTATTCTTTGTTTAATGTCCAATTTATTAAACATACTACTCTAACAAATGAAATTTCTCTGAACATTTGTACACCATTTAAACAGCTAATAAACCAAAACTTATGAATTTAATAAATTAGATCCAACCATTTAAACTTGATTAGAATCTTAGTCAAATTTTTCTAAATATTTCTTTCAAAAAATTCCCATTTATTAAACTTCAGGTACTTTAAAACCAAACATAAATTTTTACAATGTCTAAACTTGTTTTTTAATCATAACAAAAACTTTTATTTAAATTAATATATCTATATTTTGTTTTCTATCTTAAAAAATAGAAAATATTGTTTCCACTAACTGAAGTTGAAGGATCTGTGCTGCTGACTAGCACAGCCTCAGTTGGGACATGAGAATGAGATACTCTGTTCAAAATGCTTTAAACTTGACAATGCACGTGAAGTTGGACAATAATATAATAGCCATGCTTTTCTTGTTACATCAATAGAACATTTTTAAGTCAGTCTTTCACATAGGTTATAATTTCCCATAACACAATGCTTTCCTCCAAATTCATATGTATGCCATTTAAATATCTCATTATAAGCTACAGTGTCATTTAGAGACTGTAATCTCTCAAGAAATAAGTAATTGAATCTATATAGTGAAATTTCCTGTTAGGACATTCGGCTAATCCTCTTTCTTGCACAAATTATTGGACTTTCTTTTGAACAGATTATAATATATTACCACCTGTGTTCATTAGTACTTTGTGTTCTTGGTGTAATTTGACTTACAATTATCCACATTTAACTTCTCTACTTAGAAAAGAGAGACAAATACAAATTGACACTGTGTAAATAAGTACACACTCAGTAGAAGAAATAGGATACATATATCATCATATTTATTATGTGTTTGTTTTGTTTATTTTTTTTAACTCCATTTACTCATTTCTTCCACTCCCACCCACCACCTCTGGCAACCAGCAATCTGTTCTCTGTATCTGTAAACTTTTTGTTTTTAAATTACATATACAAGAGAGATCATAAAGTTTTCATCTTTATCTGTCTGACTTAATTCACTTAGCATAATGTTCTAAGGTCTGTCTGTGTTGTTGCAAATGGCGAGACTTCTTTATGGCTGAATAATATTCTATTATATATACATTATATTATATGTATCACAATTTCTTTATTCATTCACCCATTGATGGACACTTAGGTTGTTTCCATATCTTGGCAAATATAAATAATGTTGCAATGAACATGGGGTACATATATATTTTCAAGTTAGTGTTTTTATTTTTTTCAGCTAAATACCCACAAGTGGAATTGCTAGATCATATGACAGTTCTATTTTTATTTTTATGAGGAATCTCCATATTGCTTTCCATACTGGTTGCAACAATTTGCATTTCTACCAACATTGTACAAGGGTTCCCTATTCTCCACATCTTTGCCACATTTATTTGTTGTCTTCTTGATAATAGCCATTCTAACGGATATGAGGTAACATCTCATCGTGGTTTTGATTCGCATTTCCCTGGTGATGAATGATATTGAGCATATTTTTATTTACCTGTTGGCTATCTGTATGTCTTCTTTAGAAAAAAGTGTATATTCAGATCTTCTGACCATTTTTTAAATCAGATTGTTTTTATTGCTATTGTGTGGTATTTTTCTTTATATATTTTGGGTATTAGTATCTTATTTAGTTTTATGTATTATAACTATTTTATATACTTTACATTAACTTTTTCCCTTTTGTGTAGAATCATAGATCCATGGTTTTCATAAACTTAAACACATTGCAAGTGAATTTAGTAGTAGATTATGGTGTGTGTGTGTGTGTGTGTGTGTGTGTGTGTGTGTGTGTGTGTAGTTCTTAGTATGTCAATCAAAAAGTTTGTTTTGTAAGACACTATCTTAGAAACCCAGAAAGCCAAAAATAAAGGGCTTGAGAGAAAATGCAGGGTGCAGCACAACAAAGTGAGCAAAAGGTGAACTGTTCCAGAAAATAGTACTCTGAAAATTGTAGAGCCCGAACAATGCAGTGTAAAGGCAACAGTAACAGTAATCATTTAGAGGGAGAGGATTGGTATTACACAATATTAGTTGAGCATTAAAAAGAAAAAAATAAAGAATTTGAAGAAGTCAAGAGCTGAGACCATGACCTAACCACCCAAATCTAAAAGAGTATACCTTATTCTTTGCCAAGGATATTTGACAAGAGCATATTTCTGCTACACTGTTATCATCAGATTTATGCAGACCTTGATTACTTTTTAGTAAATGTGGTTATTATTTATCTCAAAACACAATTTTCTTAGTCCTAATTAACCTTTTTTTCTTCATTGAAACCATTTAAAACCATAAACATAGTGGTTAGCAGCACCAGCTTTGCCATCAGGGAGACAATGATCTAGAGAAAATTATTTGCTCTATTGATATCAGTTTTCTCATCTGTAAAATGGAGGTAAGAAAGGTAAGAATACTTAATTCATAAGGTTTTACTGAAGATTAAATGAAACAATGTCAAGCACTTAACATAATGCCTAATACATATTGTTCAACTTATTATTACTATTATTATCTTCACTAATTCCAAATCCTCTAAGAGCCTTTTAAGTGCTGTTTGTCAGGATAGAGGTTAATCAACCTGGGTGAGCATAAGTCATGACTTATGTCCCATTAGGGAGACCTAATGACTACAGATGAGCATTCAACAAGTAAACTAAAAAATTCCTTTCAAGCAAAATATTGAAATTTAGGAGGAAATTAAATTGAGGATCTAGGCCATAGTCAGAGATACTGGGTGGGAATTTTCTTATTGTCTTCTTTTTGGCTCAAACTTTTTTGTGTATATGTGTATGTTGCCATATATGTGCTAGCATTTATACTGGAGCAGCCTGCATGTCTGATATTTAGCCAGTGAAACTCAATAATCACTATATCCATATTGTCAGTCATATAGACATTTATAGGGCACCTATTGTATGTCAGATTCTCTGCCATATCTGCTGTAAGGAAAAGTCCCTGCACTTGAGGGAAGACAAGAAAACAGCTGTTAACCATTACTATTGGGATATTGAGGAAGAAATGATTTATTCTGTCTGGGCACCTGCAAAGACTTCACAATAGAAATTTAGATTCAGTCTTGAAGAACTATTGGCGATTGAAGGGAATGGTGGTGTTTTTACCAAGCTATTAGTTTTATTGTGATTCATCTAGCTGATAGGCAACAGAAAACCATCGAAATTTTTGAAAAGACATACAGCATGAAAATGTGAAAGTTCAAGAAGATTGACTCAAACTGAAAAATACAGGAGGACTAGGGAGGCATAGGATGGGATGTCGATAGCTCCGTAAAGAGGCCTTTGTAAAAACCAGTGGAAGAGATGAGCACTTATACAGCACTGGGGAAACAAAGGTGGGGGAAAGTAATATAAAATAGGCAAATTTTACCAAATATGATAGCTGACTAAATGTGAAGAGAACCACAGAGAAGGGTCAAATATGACTCTGCAATCTGGGAATTTTTACCCTAAATTATTATAATTAGTATAGCAAACAGACCTAAAAAAAAAAAAAAGAGGGAATAAGAAGAAAGGTATCCTCTCTGGTGACTCTCTGGATATAAGGAACACTGTATTTCATGTAAAAGTGCATAGTTATAGTGTTGCTTCAGAAACTCATTTGTCTTTTAAGAAAAAAATAAAAAATACAATTGGATGGTGTGGCAGACCTTGCTAGTTGTCAGCTCAATATTCCTTTCCTCTTCAATTTCACTAACAGCATATGGGGCAGGAATGTGCCGAAGCAAAACTTTTTATTTCACAGTTTCTTTTGAATATAGGGGTGGCCATTTGACATAGTTCTGGATGATAGAATATAAAAAGGTGTCAATGGAAAATTTCTGGGCAACTTTTGTCTTTCCTGATATAGGTAGCACTCCTTCCTTTTTATTGTTCTACTCTTTTTCCTGCCTAGAATGAAAAATAGGAGATTGTGGTAGACCAACTATTTAAAGCATATATGATCAAGAGGATGAAATGGCAAATCTAAAAGAGCCTGGGCACTGATGAAATTGTGGAACCACTGCAGCAGAGCAGATCTGAGCAGACTTGAACTTAAACTGTATGGCTTACCTCTGGACATCTTAACACTGTCGTTGGGTTACCTCTTGTCACTGTGATTAGGTTTCCGTTACATGCAGTCAAAAGCAACCCCTACCTGGTATATTTGCTTACAGAAACTTAAGAGATATTTTTGGTATTTCATATGATTCAGCCTTAATCTGACTCAGAAAAAGAAAATTTTGCACTGCGATTTTAGGACCCAACATTATAGTTTTATCTCTTCATCCCAACTTGATAACCCATAATCCTCTAATAAGAGAAGGTAAAGTTTCTAATGTGTATGTTGCTTATTTTCTCTCTGATCTTATACAACCCAGAAACTCTACCCTGACTTTTCAACATGAAGTTAGCATTTCCATTAGAATATTACAATTTATCTAATTTTACATATGGTCAGTGGGGAAGTCTGAGTTCTTATTAGACTGTCATAAAATAATAAAGGCAGAAGGATGCAGGGAAATAGCAAAGGTATTTTCAAGTAATTAGTTGAAACTACGGACAGATCAAAAAGAAAGCCATTGTGCAAATGTCAGACCATTCAAGGTTATTTCACCTAGAGGAGATAATGTCAGATCCCTGCTCTGGATATAAAGAAAATTTTGAAAGTCTTTCTGTCTATCCCAAAATCCTGTCTAAGATTATTTCCGATATATAAAGTTTTTCTCTTATATGCAGAAATAAAGAAAAAATCAAGACAATATTTACATATATTTTATATAGCTATATTTACTCAAAAATAGTTTTTTAATCTGGTATTTACCTTTCCTACTTTTAGGGGGTATACAAATAGCATTTTCTTTATGGAAATATGGTGATGTTACATAATAGGTTTTGATTTTTATTATTTTAATTGGAGAAATAAATAGCCATTAACTTTGCTTTGTTTTTCTTATTAAAAAATATGTATATATTTATATATATATATATATACACAAATTTGTGAAATTCCTTAATTTTGCTTTATTTGGTGTCTGAGAAATCCTGGTGAGCTAAAGTAACTGCAATTGGCATGTCGAAGAGTTATAAATTAAAATCCAATGAAAGGCTCTGTTCCTATAGACCACTGTACTATAGCAGTCTCCAAATCTATAGAGTTTTAAAAATACAGTAGTCCCAGTTTATTCATGAAGAATACATTCCAAGATCACCCACGGATGCCTGAAACTGCAGATAGTACCAAACCCTACATTTACTATGTTTTTTCCTTTATACATACGTAACTATGATGAAGTTTAATTTACAAATTAAGCACAGTAAAAAATTAACAATAAATAATAGTAAAATAAAAAAATAATAATTTACCATAATAAAAGTTATGTAAATGTGATTTCTTTCTCTCTCAAAATATCTTTTTTATTGTACTTACCTTTTTATTTAAAGGAAACATTTTATAGCTTCTCTTTGGCATATGTGAATTGCAGCATCACTATTCTTACACTTTGGGGCCATTATTAAGTGAAATAAAGGTTACTTGAACACAAGCACTGCATTAGCTTTATGGTTGATCTGGTAACCAAGTCAGCTACTAAGTGACTAACAAGCAAGTAGCATATGTGGCATGAAGATGCTGGACGAAGGGATGAGTCACATCCCTGAGAGGACAGGACATCATGAGATTTCATCACACTATTCAGAATGGCATGGCTATCTAATACGTATGAATTGTTTCTTTCTGGAATTTTGCATTTAATATTTTCAGACCATGGTTGAACATGAGTAACTGATACCATGGAAAGTGAAAATGCAGAGAAGGGAGAAACTTCTGTATAGATGTGTGTGTATACATATGTTTGCATACTTGTGAGTATATAGGTGTGTAACAGATATTCCAACTTAGTAGATATGTTGTCAGATCCTAAGATCTTTACATTGGGAAAACTCCATAGTAATGCTGCCAATTCATCAGGTGTGGATACCACTATCATCAGTAATGAGAGTCTTCTAAAGAATTATGAGGCAGAGAAGACAAAATCAGATTTACATTTTAGGAGGTTCAATCTGGTGACCTTATGAAAGCAAAGTAGATGCAGCCAAGACTACAAGGTGTGAAATCAGCTGATGTAGCTGAAAAAAATGAGGATTTAAAAGCACTAGTGTAGAGCCAGAGAGAAAGTTTACTTCAAAGTCACTTAAGAGGTAGTCAGTAAAGGAGGGAGTGGTAGTTTATTGGGGAAGAAGATGAGTTATGGATTCTTCAGTTTTGAATTGCCTTGGAAAAGAACTTGGAAATACAAGTATTTAACACTTTAAAAGAAACTCATGTTGAGAAACCTCATCATGATGAAGAAATTGAGTTTTGCACATCTAGATGGTAAAAGTAATACCCCGTACTCTCAACATCACATGACTTAGGCAACCTAGTAAAATCATAAGACAGATCTTACCTTCTCAAGTGTAAAAAGCTCACTTAAAATATTAAATTTAATCTGAAGTCGATGAGATACGCAAGAGTTAATGGATTAAATAGAGTGACAGATCATATTACCCTAACTCACCATATTAATTTGAATTAAGATGTCATTTCAAGGCTATGTTTTTACTTAGTATCAAAACAAAATTCTAACCAGAATTACCAGTTTTTATTAGTCCTACATGATTCTGACTGTTCATTAATAAGTCTTTACTTCTATCAAAACCACATTTCTCATAATTGTCTTTCAAAAAGAATATTGGGGCTACAATTAGATAGAAAGGATGATTCCGATATTCCGTATTACATTTATACACTTAGTTCCTTCACACACAGTAAACCACATGAAGTCCAATGACAGATGATAATGTATCAGTGTTACAGATGACTTATAATTTTACTTTAAAGTCAGCATAAAACTAAATGGATAAAACAATTTTTTAACTCTTTCAACAAGTGTGTCCCTAAACAAGAAAATAGCTCATTACATGGACTTTATCCGAATAAAAGGAACAGCTAATGTATCCCTGTCTTTTAGAAAAGAACACACATACATGCCAAGTTAACGAGATTCTACCAAGTCTTTAGAAAAAGACTAAATAACCCTGCCCAATGGTTGACAGCCCTCTTCATTTCTTCTTTCAAACCTAAATCCTTTGTGTTTCACTTTTCAGCCTTTCCCTTCTCTTCTACCTTTTGCGGGTGATAGATAAAAATGCTTATCAACTGTTCTCTGAATAAGAAACTGAAAATACTCACAGATCATCGTGAAATTATTCTTCATCTAGAATAACCCACAATCTTCTGACTTTCCCTCAGAGGTCTTATTTTTCAAAACTTGGATAATCTCGGTAGCTTTCCTCTGCACATTTCTCATGCTTTCACATGTATTTTCGGTTGTAGGGCTCAGAAGTGGACACAGTAGTCTGACTGGTGTGAAATGCATTAAGAGCCACAGCTAATGAGCATCACAGTTTACATTGCTGCTTTCAGTACAGTACCAATATCATGCTACTTTTTTCCTAATAAAAAATGAAATTTACTAATTTATGGTGAATTTGCATGGTTCCATTGTGGACCAGAGGTATTTTCCTACATGTTGCAGTGGAATTCCAATAATGTTTGTATAGTCTGATTTTCTCTGTCTTTTTCACAAGTGAACATGTGCACCCATATCTGTCACATTGAAATTTAATCCAGCGCTATGGTGAGTATTAAACACTGAGCACCCAGCTGACTTTTTTGGAAGCCACTTGTTAATTGATGACCAACTTGGTGTAATTTTCAGTTTATGTCTACTTGGAGGCATCTGAATGCCACCCTTGGTGGATTACCTAGGAGGTAAGCTAGAGACTAATAGGAGGAGTTATGACTTAAGCAATACAAAAAAACAAACAAACAAACAAAAGATGAAAGCAGAGTTTTAAAACTGCTGAAAAATAAAAGAACCGGCAAGGGAACCAAACAAGAATCAAATCTGAAGGAAACCAGAGGTAGGCAGTGAATTCAACATCAAAGGCTAAGATTAGGGTTATCAAAGTAAGAAAAATATGAGCACATGAGGGTAAATGAGGATGAGGAGAGCAGACACAGGGGGACTACCTAAAAACAATTTTTCTCACAAATAATTTAGGCTTATCATTATGAACAGATCTGGTAGGGGTAAGGGATATGACAGCCTGGCTTAAAAGGATTGAGATAATGGACCAAAGCTCTGTGGTATAGATAAACTTCCCAATTGATCACCTAGTGTGCTATTATGGGATCAAATGAAAGCAAAGTTCAAGTTGAGAATAGCTATCATTTCCCATTGATTCTACCAAGTCTAGCACTATTTCTCAAACCAGTAGAAAGAAAAGAAAAAGGTTATTGCTTAGAAAAATTTTTAAAAATGCAAAACTCTTTTTATTATCTTGCAATTCTATTTTCTAGTTAAAAATCATAGCTTATGTATTCTTTGATATGTGGAGGCTAGTTTCTGGCTATTTAAAAAGCCATCCTTATTTCTGTTACACACAATACATAAGGGAACATTTAGCCTCATGTTTCATATGCTATCCCTTACTGTATGCAACCCCCTGGAATACATAATAAAAAGACAAATGAAAAGCACATTAGAAATGCACCTAGTTGTAAGAATCCAGCCAGCGTTGATTGCAGATGTTTTGTTTGAATTAGTAGCTATATTCAGGAGGAGAAATGCCCTTTATACAAAGTTAGCATTGCCACAGATTTCTGGGAGGAAAGGACATACTCTAATACATACCATCTTTATCTCCAATATGCATGTCAAATGTACACTTTTCATATTATTTTCTTTCAGATTACCCTGTTTATTACATATAGATGATATTAGTTAATCATTTATAGTTATTCTTTTAGCTTATTTTATCAATACTTCTTTAGTACATGGAGTAAAAAGCTAAAAATTGCCTCAGTTTGAGTGGACATTCTAGTGCCTTAAGGAAAAAGTTAAGATTTCATAGTTTCCAAACCTTGAAATAACAAACATGCTCTCATCTACCTTTCCAGACTCATCATCTGCTTTATCATATGCCCAGTGCTCCAGCCCCACTACTTTTCACTCTTCCCTGAAGAGTTATGTTCTATGATGCCTCTTGATTCTGTATATGATGATTCCTTTGCCTAGGATGTCCCAACATTTCTTCTCTTCCTACTTACCTACCGAGTGCCTGTTCTAAAGAACTCACTTTTGAAAAGCTTCTCTGATCTTGAAGACTGAGTTAGACTCCCTTTTTAATGTTTCCTTACTACAGCCTTCACACAACTGTATTATAATTGGTTGCAAATGTGTTTCTCATCCTATCCTAAACTGTGAGCACCTTAAGACTTCTCCAGGATCTATAACAATATCTAGCATGAAATAGGTCCTTAACAAAGGTTTGATGAATTAATCAGTTGATGGGATAATGAGATTTACCATTCTGAAATGTGTAACCCTGGAATCTCCAGATCAGTAATTCATAGCTAAAGTATTCAATAATTTGCCAAACAGGCTGATGAACTAGGAGAAGAAAATTTAGAGAAAAAAAATTATCCAAGAATAAAGCAAGGCTCATCTCCCAGTATGGCTCATGGAAAAACAAATGTTTTTTTTCCAGGGGAGCCCAGAGAGACAAATGGGTGACTGAGCGTCCAATCTGCCTGTTCTAAATGGTATGGCTATAGGTGACACTGATTCCACAAATCAAGGGTATATAGTCTTGTTTTCACATCCAGAGGCTACTATGAACTGTGCACACCCTTCCCTTTAACATTTTCCCCTGACAAGTGTTTATTAAAATGAGTACCAGATTATCCATGATTCTACAAAATGGACAAACATTAGAATGTTCTGCCTCTTACATGCCAACTCTGTCATCATTAAAACAAAACAAAATGAAGTAAAACCTGGAAATCAGACTTGTTTCTTTAAATACAAGTTAATTGAATACAATCAGCTCAACTTACCAACTTTGCTTTAAAGTGGCAAGAAGAAGAAAGGGATTCTATGAAGGCTAAAGGTCCCAACCTATGGTAACACATTTTCTTTCGCTTCACCTGAGATTCAAAAGTTAACATTTCTTATTAGTGTTATTAATAATCTCTCATGGGATTTGTGGGAGGTTCTAGGTGAGCCATACAAAATTTTATAGGTTTGGTATAAAAGTGACTCCAAATTGTTTTTTATACAGAATGTAAAATAAAATGAGCGATGCATTAGGTGAAGCAGATTTGTCAAAATGTTATGGAGGGGTGAAAAAAAAACATTTATATAATCTACACTCTGGAAATGACAGAAGTCCAGGTTGTTTGGAATAAGAACCTGTGATGGAGATGAACATTTGTGAACCCCTGAACACTCCAACTCAGGGTAGTTAAAATGACTTTTGTCCCTGATGATAAAATCAACTGTTTATGCTTCTGTTTTATAGCTCATAGTTCTCTTCCTCTGTTAAAAAATCTCACACATTAATAATCATAAATGAAAAATATTTCTAATCTAAAATTAAACCCTATATTTTTGATGGATCATTAAACCTCCCTCACAGATTGTTTTCTTGGTCCAATCTAAAATTTTTGTGGAGAGAATATTAATTTTTTAACTCCCAGTAACCATTTAAGCTCAATTTCTTTGACAGAGACTACCAGGAATGGCAAGGAATGAAACACTTAGTAGGCCTGGCCTCTGTGCTTTTTATGCCCCAAGCAAGCACACAAGAACAAGATTACAGTGGCCCTGCATGAAATCAGAAACGGGAGAGAGGGGTTTTTTTTCCCCCCAAGTGGCTTCTTGAACTAAAATAACTTTAAGATGCAATCTGTATTGGGAAAGCCACTTGACACCTGCTAGAAGTTTCTGTGATTTTGCAATCCATCCTGGGCATCGACATCTGAAGATACAGCCCCTGAACTTCTGTTTCCTCCTGGATATGAGTAACTGCCTGGTTTTGAATTCAGGAAGCTGGAGGCAGACTAGGCTCATTGACAGACACACGGGAGATGCCAAGGGCTGCTTTCAATTTGAGCCTGAAGTTTTACATTTTAAGAGGACAAATGAACAGCATTACCTGTTTACTTCGATATTGACAGAGGAAAAGCCTGTGGCCCCCTTGCACCTGTTAATACTTGCTCCTTATACTGATGTGACCCATGCAGCTGCTCATTTCAATTAGCCCAGAGCGAGTCTTGGCATTTACCCACAGACACAATACTACACAAAGAAGGACCTCTGTGCATTCGTACTGGCATTCTTCCAAGGCACACTCAGCTTCTGCACATTTCACCTGTTTCCTTGAGTACAAGGTCTGGCTGGACATTTAAGTTCATAAAAACTAAAGGAGTCCTTATGTTTCACTTAATGGATCTTTTTAATTTTCCTTCTGAAACATCATTTCTTCTTTGCACTTCTATTGTATTTTTTTTCAGCCTCAATTCTTTTCCTTTCCACCATCATACACAGACACTCAGAATGGCACTTGTTTTAGTTCTCACTTTTTAGCAACAACAACAAAACAGATGAAAGTAGAGAAAAACATTGATGTTAAGAATTATCCTTACTTGTCAAATTAAAGAGAAAATCTAAATAAGAGCAATTGCCTTGACTATGTCTCTTTTGCTCACTGTTAAATTTGTTCTCAAAATTAAGTCCTCTGATTAGAAAGAATTATAGACCCTCCCACTCCAGCTCATCTCAATCATCATTTTGGGGTTGGGGGTGGTAGGGTAGAGACAATATTTTTGCCTATATTCAATGATAAAAACACCTCTGACAGCTTCTTCTCTGAATTACTATTAAAAGCATCACCATTCTCTCCTTTTTTCCCGAGCACCATCAGACATTCCTTTTTCATTTGAGTTATATTGAATGTGCCCTTTTATGACATGTCTAAGAGATGCGTAGAGACATTTCTTTATTCACTTCCCAAGTCTTCACTGTTGCTAGCACAGGAAATTTATCACCTCCTGGGCAAAGACCATGCTCTTACTTTTAGTGAAGCTCTAATCTTGCTGCGAGACATTTGATATATGCCCACTGCTGGAAAAGTTCCTTTATTCAGATAATGAGGGGTGGGTACTTTCAAAAGTACTTGTCTGTTATATTACACATGAACAGTGAAATATCCTGCCCTGGCCCTGGTGGAGAGTTACTTCCTTTTGCTTCATGATAGAAAATAAGCCAGCTCACTGGGTCTGTCTTGTGTCTATGCAACCATCTGGAACAACATGTCAAGAGGTAGGCAGTCATGTTTACCATGCCTTCATCACCTTCATAAACTGGCCTCAGTGGGTAACTTCTTTCTCATTTGCCAGGAGATACATCTGCAGACAATCTCGTTTTTCAGTCTGAGTGTTTATACATTCAGTAAGAGGACAGGTTCTATAAAATTTCTGTATCTGTATATATTTGTTTTGCTGTTGAGTTCCCTGTAGTTTTTGTTTGTTTGGGGGCTGAGTTTGTAGCAGGTGTTTGGAACAATTAACAGAAGCAGGGATACCGGTAGTGGGCAAAGAGTGGAAGAATATAAAACAAAAGCTTGACATTTTAAAAAACAAAGTTTCTTAAAAATTGCGCTAAGACTAGAACACACCAATAAGGTTATGTTTCAAGTTTAATCTATTGCAGTTAAACTATGAATATGTGCCTTGGTCATAAAATATTAGACTAAGTATAAAAATATCATTTTTATGAACTCATTTTATATGATTTCTTTTTAATACTAAAACCATATTCTATAGGACTTGTAAAGCTTGAAATGTGAGACATATATCAGCTCTGTCTATGCAAATGACAGAATCAGTTCATTCTATTTGCTCTGGGTCGTAAAAATGCACATACAGAGAGAACAACCAGGAATGCTTTGAGCATTTTTGCCATTTGCAGAAACTTATAATCAGATGGAGGGAGTCTTTTTGCTTCTGTGTGGGTGACTAAGATAGTTAATTGGAGAGATGCCAGAGTCTTTTTCATATCAAAGCAGTTTGGAGAAAATTATATTTATTTGGATGGATTCACACTTTGAGTTTTGATTTCATTAAAATCAGCATGAATTTACAATTATAGATTTCTAACTTATTCCATAAGTGTAAATGCCAACTCATTTATGTTCTAACAAATAACACAGGCCCACACTTTTTGCCTAGAGAGGAATAACTAGCCTCAATCCTTCGTTTTTCATTATGTTAACAAAAGAAGTTTAAACAATCTTTCTCCTAATATTCATTGACCATCCTTAAATGACCAATACCACTGGTTATTGGGGTTGTATCAGTGGGAGAAATTTGGACTCTGCCTGAAGAATTCCCATGTATTTGTGAAAATGAGTACATTATAATTTATAAAATACAGTATAATAATTGATAGAATTGTGTCCAAGTTATCCCCAGATGGAGGAGTAAGTAAGTACTTAATTCTGCTAAGCGGGTCATAGACAGCCTTGTTGAAAATGTAACATTTTAACTAAGCCTAAGGTACGAGCAGAAAGAGGGCACTTTGTCTATTTTTCTTTGGGTGTTGAATTAGCAGAATATCCCTAGGTTGATAAATAAATATACCAGGGGGCTATAAAAAAAAAAATTGAGCAATCTCTGAAGTAAAAGAAGTCATCATTGTCACAATGGTCTGGGAATACTAGGACAGATGAAGTCATTTCCCAAGAACTGGTGAACAACAGAGAGATAGAGAATGAGACAATAAGAAAGCAGTTGTATATAAAGTAGCACTAAAGAGAAAATGAGCTAAAGAAAGGCAAAAGTTCCCTGAAATTAATGGTTCTATATACCACTATGTATACCACTATATGTGAATGAGATTACATGGATTAATGAATAGTTAAGAATTCAGATCAGTTTAGGTCCCTCATTGACTTTCAACTTCTAAGAAAGTCGAATTATCCATAAGAACCTAGCTAAGTAGTTGACTATTTTTCCAATTGCCCCATATCAGATACATGTTAAAGCAAAATAGCATTTGCCCTCCAGCCCAAGCTAAACCCCTTCTTCAACTCACGTTGATTCTTCTTAGTTGTTTCACACTCCTATTCTTTATGGCAAACCACCACTTTTATTCAAGGATAGAAGTCTTCCTAAGCCAAGTGATGAGCAGATTCACTTAATAGGTCTTACTAAGCATTATTGAGTAGAATATATTGTTAGCACTAAAATGTATCATCTCTACTATCCTTTTACCTAGTGCATCTTGCATTAGGCTTTGTTACTTATCAAAGACAAAATGATAATAAAGTAAAATTCATCTTCTGTGCCTATTAAGCCCCCATAAATTGACAGTATTCCCATGGGAACAGACATATGGCTGGCTGCCTAGATATATGACATTAGGAGAAAGAAAACAATGTTTCATAAACTGGATTTTTTTCTTATATGATAATCTTTCTTAAGAATATAAGTTTTATCATTAGCTTTTTAGGACGAACATCTTTTTTATTTCAATTTCTAATATTGTTGAGCTCTGTAAAACTACTCTATCTAAACTCCCTTTCCAAATTACTCCCCATAGTAGTGTATCTTGAGTTATGTTTAGCACATGACAATATATATGTGGTTGACTACAGATAGTAGGCATTTAACCAGGCAATGCAGCCAGTGAAAATTTATGAATTAGCCTACAAAATGAGAAAGATAGACATTGTTTTGCCTAAAGTAAACAAGCCAAAATGATCTGGAATTGATTATTCTATTAATTCACAATTTTGCCAAATCTACAATATCTACAGTAAATAGCTCTGTCAACCCCTTTTCACAGCCATTGTAGTTAAGTAGGGGAATAAGACTCAAAAGATCTGGATTTGAGTTTGTCCCACATATTTTCTAGTTTTACAAACTTGGAAAATTAACATAACCTTCCTAAGACTTACATTTTTCTTTTCTATAAATTAGAGACAAGAATATCTTACCTGCTTGCCTTAAATAGTGTTTTAAAAATCATATCAGGTGATGTAGTGCTAGTTTATTGTGCTAGACTAGACCACATAGGCTGGTTCCATTCCTGAGATTATTGAGAATGACCACAACAAATACTCTGTGCAAAATATATAAGCAAGATGAAGAACAGGTGAAAATAGGATGGGGTATAGCTCACTGATGACTTCTTATTCCCCCTGAATGTATACATGAATTTTGGTAGTCTTACAAACCTAATAATGTATCCACTAAGTCAGAATATTTGAGAACTCACTGAATTTAAAGCCATTTAAGGCTGGTGAAGGAATTATTGGAATGGGTTACATGTGGCCAAATTACCCAAATGTAACATCCTGGTTCATAATCCCTTGCTGCTCCATTGTTATATAACGTACTACTTCCAGGTTAGATTTCCTAAGTTTATTAAATTTTAATGCAACAGACTTAACCATGGCCTATCACAGTTACAAAGCTTTAAAAAAATTTGATATTAATGCAAGACATGATGACTATTAGGCTCATATAGTTTGGACTTACAAAATAGTACAATTGCTTCTAAGTAATTAAAGAACTATGTGTGACTTTGTGGTTTATCCAGAACTTTAGAATTTATATTTTTCCTCTTTTGGTGTATTTTTGAAAAAGTCATTATTATTTAATGTATACACAAAGACCAGATATGTGAAAGTGGGAAAAATTTATGTTGCAGAATGGTGGAAACAAATAGCCATCATAACACCAGCTACCCAAAAATGGGCTAGGGAAGATATTTTTACTGGTGTGTTATGAACTCAAAATGAAGTTACCACCATTGTGTCTCTTCATTTCTATTCTGGAGCTAGACAGTCACACAGCCCAGAGATTCTTCTCCTCAGGTTGGATATGGATGCTGATAGATACAACAGCAATAGTTTATCAAAGATCATAATTCAGCTCTTTTGAAACCCGAGTTTCTGTTCACTATAAAAGTGAGAGTTTGGGAGCAACAGTAAAATGTGATTTTAACATACCAACTGCTGCAGCCCTTGTCAGACCCAAGCTTACAGCCTTCATGACTCACTCTTTTCAGGGTCTGGCATTAAAACAGTTTCTCACTTCCTGACCCACCTTTCACAAGGCTATTTAAACCAATGTTAGAATTTATCTCTCACTGACTTTTGTCCTAAGACCTGGTCGCTATTATAACCACTATTCCTAATTTATGGTGATAGAACAAATTTATATTTATAAGTCAAAACATTTTTATGGCCAGGTCTTGGTAATGAAAATAAAATCATGTTTTTAACTTTTAAACTAAAACATATTCAGTATCAAAACTTTAACATGTTTAGTATGTTTTCTTTTTTCCTGAAGGAAGATAATCTTAATATTCTTTAGGAAATTTCTCACTCACAGTCAGATTTCTTCCAATAAGATAATGCGATAATCACAAACAAAAATTTATGATGTCTCCTAAGCAACATACCATCTAGGAGACTGGATAACAGAGTAGAAAGACTATTTCAATGCAATCAGAAAACCTTTGTTTTAACCTGAGATTTAGCCATGTAGCTTTATGGAGGCCACTTAGCTTTTTTGAGTCTTATATTTCTTACTTGTAAAATGGGTTCCATGGTCTTCATAATCCCTTCCTAATCAATTTCCTCATCTATAAAATGAAGATAATAAGCGTAGCTATTCACAGGATTGTAGTGAGGATTAAATGATGTTCAGCACAGAATTTATTATAACACCAACAAAAGCTCAGTAAGTTAAATATTTCTATAATAATAATTTAATTATTTATTCTAGCTGCCTACTATCTAGACTACTATACTGCTACAATATGAATATGATACATAGGGATCCTTACTATATATAACATAAAAAAGTAAGCTATGTACTTAATAGTTAGATCTGTATGATAGGTACAACAGCATATACTGGAAATGAAGATCAAAACATTGTAGTTAAAAATATCTTGGAAGTTTAGGTTAAATTTTGAATGAACTGACCACTACTCTTTTATGAATATGCACAAACAACCAAACAAGTTTAACAGGTTTTGTGTTCCTTCCCTCTGATCTTGTTCTTTTGTTTAGTATCCTACTGCTGAGGACTTGGAGTTGAACTAAGATCAAGCTAAGGGACACTTTGGGAAAGCATACTTTCTTTCTAGCTGTTTCTTTCACAAAAAAGTTTGGAAACTATTTTTTTTATTCAGATGAGTTAACTTTGCACCCAAGTGTAGCAGTATGATTTATAAAAACATTAACTTACATTAATGTGTTATAGCTATGGATGTTAATTTGTAAATTCTCATTTTCATGTGCAATTCATATATTCTCTTATGAAAGAGAAAATTTATTTCCTCATTTTTAAATGATAACTTGTCCTCATCTTTTGTACCAGTTAATGAAGTACAAACACACTTTTACAAATTTCAATTGATTGATTCTTTAGTAGCAGCTTCAAGTCTGAACTGAGGAAAAAACTTGAAATGTTTACAAGGCAAATATTCAAAGATTAACACCATTTTCTGGTCTGGAAAAATCTACAACTTAGTAGGACAAGATATATGACATATCATGTCCTTACAGAAATGCATGAAGCTGGTTAATAAAACAATTAGATTATTATATTACTATATTAATATATCAATATTTATTATATTATTTTCTATTATATTATATATTAAAATAGAAATTATTTTTCAGAGTAGTTATCAGATTTATGCTTATTCTAACAATGTTGACATAAGTCATAAGACAAAGCATTTTGAGATCTCCTCTAAATTTGTTTTCATAGTCAGTTTCAATAAGCAATTTAAGTAATAAGGAGGTTTACCTGAATAATGTTTAGAGTCTTGATTTCTCTCTTCATTACAAGAATGCCTCCAAATAATTTGTGCTTCTTCCAAAACTCAAATGCATCTTCAAAGAATAGGTATTAGTCATCCTCTAAAGAATATTGGAATAACACATAAAATGGAATCCTAGTCCTTTCTTGTAATATACAGTTATGAAATATTTTTAAAGTGCCAGAAAAAAATTACCAGAACTAATATGAAAACACTAACAAACAAATGGTCACAGCTACAAATATAGTGAGTCCCCTATGGGTAATGATAGGCAAAAAAGCTTTATGGAGGAAGTAGAATCTGAGCTTGGCCTTACATGATAGAGATGGATAAGTATGTAACAATACAAAATAATATGTTACAGATTAAATATTTAAGATCTAGAAGAAAACTTCTTTTAAATTCCCTAATTTTACTGATGAGAAAACAGAGTCAAAGAGATGTTATGACTTTTTCAAAGAAACCAAAATAACTAGAGAATAGGAATTAGGGTTCTAAGGGTTGACCTAGGGCTCTTTTCATGATAATAAGAATAACATCTCTCTGTTCAATCAACTCTCTAAGTGGTTTGAAGTATGAAATAAGATATTTTTTATATTGAATTAATAAAACCAATTGACTATTTTAATGTTAAATTCAAATCTAGAAGTATACTGTTAATATCTTTATTTTTATCTTGTTTTTATGCCTTTAAAATATCTTATATGCCTTTGAAACCAAAAAAAGACTCTTCTACATTTTATTAATTTCTAGATAATTATGACTATACTCATGAACACTGATATAGTAGCCACTGTGGAGAACGTTCAGTGTGCGTGGACAAGGTGCGGTCTTGAGATACAGCTTGACTCCTTGTTAAAAAAAAAAAGAAAAAGTTATACAAAGCCAAGTTTTTTCTAGGTGGAAAGTATTTTTCTTATAGCAAATAGCACACTTAAAAAATTCACATCTTACTGCAAAAATAGAGTTGAAACTGTTAAAGCTGCTGTGATTACTATAAAGAAGCCCAGATATTGAACTAGATGGGGCCTATCACAGGAAAAATTATTTCTTCAGCTTGTGTTATGAAGGGGTTAATTATGAGACCTGAGATAAGGTGTTCGCACATCTAGGCACTTCATCAAGCCATGGAGTCAGGAAACAAGGGAGAATAGATGAAGGTGCTAGGGATAATAATGATGGCAAGTAATGATTTCCCTAGAGGTGAACTGATCTATGGCCACAAGCAAAGAAAAAAGGCTAGAAAGTACCATAACATTACCTTGGAGTACTTAACAGACTCAAAAGCAGTAACCCTATGTCAGAAAAGGCCCATCATCCTGCTCATTTTAGGTAAAAGAGTTATGCCAAAGTACAAGAGGGGAATGCAAAATTCACATATGAAATTAAACAGCTGAAAGGTATGATTTAACAATGCTCAAAACTCAATAAGCCAAAGATAAACAGCAAATTAGATGACTCAATGTCAGGAGGAAAAAACATCTTCCATCGATCCCATCGTCAAAAATTAATCTGCCTGAGAATGCCCTCTGCTCCAATCCCCGAGCTGATGAAGAGTGGAGAAATAGAGTAAAACCTGTGTACAAACGCTTCACCTTCAGGCTAGACCCTGATTACAATCTCCTGTGAGACATTTCAGCATGAAGCGCCTCTCATGTTGGGACTGCAAAATTAAATTGCGATCAATACTTTACAAAAATAATTGGGGAAAAATGTTCAGAAGTCGGAGCTGCACTGTGTGGCCACAAACATATGAAAGTTATTTTTTTCCCCTACCTTTCTGGGGGTTATTCTTCAGGATAGATCAGTTCAAAGGTGTCTCTTGACAATAGTGTTCTCAGAATGGTTTCGCTCACCTTGTTAGGGAATTTTAAAAGCAGAGGAGCATTTACAGCCTACCAAGCGTAGTATCTTATTGCTGTATTCTGGTTGCCTTTCTTTGGAGTGCTAATCTCAACCCATAAATTCTTCTCATCTCCTTACTTTGATGTTGATTTAAATTTCTTTGCAAATTAATTCTCATCATTAAACAGAAATAACAAAAAAAAGTTATATTCCAAAAAAAGGAAAAAATACACACAAAGATTTGGTAGATTTGATTCTGAATCCCTCAATATATTTAAATGTTAAACATTGTAGTTAAATTTAGGGTAAAAAAAATGTATTGAATCAAACTCTTTCCTGCCTTAAGCAATGCTTAATATTCAGCTTTTCCTCCTTGTCTCCCTCTGAATAAATTCTTATTTTTGGCAAAGATTTACTTTTAAATTCATAAAAAGAGAAAGAAGTAGAAAATGTAAATGCCTATGTGAAATTCTTGCTTTTCAAGTAAGTGGTCATTTTGGTTTTGTTGTATAGAAAGTTAAAAATATTGTATTTTATAATTGCATTTTTGGAATCTATATTGGCTTTCTGGATTTTTATTTCTGGTACAACTCTTCTGACAAGAGAGACTACTGATTTTCCTCACATGAATCATTTGTTAAAACCTAAGTCACATAAATAGGGGAAAAAAGCAGCAGCTTTAAGAATACACTATGGGAACCACAAAATAGGTGGTACATAAGTAGCTAGAGAGGGATACCCAAAGAGGAATAATCAATGGCTCGCTGCCACCCTGGGGGAAAGGAATGTACCAAGTAGTATCCTAGAGGGCATGGGGACAAAGGGAAACTTTAAAGTGTGCTTATTAAGTGTGAAAATGACAACACCTTGGACTGGATTGCAAACACCTGAGAAGACTTGCATAACATTTCAAGTAACCTTCACAAAGGAAGTGACAGTATTCTCAAGAATAGGGACAATGGGAAGTTTTATTGGGCACCCCCAAATGAAACAGACAACTTTGTCTTATGATTTAAATATAATAAATTACAAATTTTAAATTGGTTCCCTTCTACTACTCTACATGCTCTTGAACAACATTTTCACAGTTATTCTGGCCAGAAAGATGGAATGCAGAGTTATTTTAAGATTTGCTGGAGATGAACATAATAGAGATGAGGGGGGGAAAGAAGGCTGGGCAGGAAAAGGATAAGAAGACATCAACACTTCTCATACACAACCTATGGCCCAAACTACTACTCTACACAAAAACCATATTTACACCAGATATATTTCTGATCACTAAGAAATACACTTTCTGGAATATGCTTCACATTGCAACTGCTTGACTTACACTGATTCAATTCCTCAAGTCTTAGTCTAGACAGCTGGTTTCCTAGAAAAATTTCTCTTAATCTCCACAACTCCATAAGTAGACATTCTGATCCTACTCATACATTTATTAAGGCATTTATATATTAAAATTTTTATTCCCTACTAGATTATAATATTTTTGATAGAATAATTTGTGTTGTATTCATGTTGTACACTCAGGTTTTTCATCTAACATAAATAACTCAATTTCTTTGTAACATTCTTTCACTGATTTTGTTTTCCAACTTTTAATTTGCCATGTGTCAAATGGGACTTATCTATTTGAGGTTTGAATTTCTCATCCCCAAAGTAAAAAGTTTGGACTAAATACAGAGCCTCTAATGTCCCTCTGGGTCTAAAATTTC
The DNA here is from genome assembly GCA_004027375.1 of Macroglossus sobrinus. Lineage (NCBI taxonomy): Eukaryota > Metazoa > Chordata > Mammalia > Chiroptera > Pteropodidae > Macroglossus > Macroglossus sobrinus. The sequence continues at coordinate 88,825 of PVKZ01000182.1, forward strand.
AGACAATAAAAATGATTGTATATTTTGCCAAAAAGCTAATCACAATGCTTGCCCCAGCCACAACTAGTTCTACCTGGCATGAAATAAGATTCCTTAAAAAAAATTAATATTCTTGTTTGTTTGTATTCTATATTGCATCACCTCACCCTTGGCTCCTATTATGATAGAATATGTATTTTAGTGAGGAAAATAAACTTTAAAAAAAGCCAGAAGAAAATCTCAAAACTAAGTGAGATAGAATAAAGAAAGTGAGGGAGTGCTATATTAGATAGAGGTATCACAGAAACCTTCGCATTATATTTGAGTTAAAGCCTGAATAGTGAGTAAGAGCAAGACATAAAAAATGGAAAAAAATTTAGGCAAAAGGGGTAGTAAATGTAAAGTTTCCCAGGCAGAGGCAACGTTGACATGTCATCAAAACAGAAAGAAGAGTAGTGTGGCTTGAGTGACATAGTGAAGGTAAGACTCAGAGAAGATGAGGTAGCTGGTAGATGAGATAGAAACTTAACTACATTAGAAATTTAGGTTTTACTCTAGTGCAAATGTAAGAATCTTAAAAAAAATGTAGCACATTACTTGAGGACATATGGATACTGGGTGGTAACTACAGGAAGACTGTCTGCAGCTACTTTTTTTCTCCTCTGCTGAAGTCCCATCACTTTAGTAAATACATCACTGACCAGAATCTGCTCCTCAGGCTTGTAAGACAATGTGATTTTTTCCCATCACATAAAATGAAAGGACATCTCTTAAGTTTACATACAGCCTAATCAAGGACTTAGGGATCTAGATACAAAATCAGAATTCCATAAATTCATCTCTAACTTGAAATTATCATAGTCCAAAGTCTGAAAGTCTTATTTACTACAATGCCTGACATTTATCTCCACTTTGCTAATGAATCTGGATTAACGGAATTCCACTGAGTAAAACTCTCTGTCCCCTGGATAGGGCCATCTTTGCTTGTGAAACTCTCTCAAGGCCATGTTTCCATGATTAGCTTATCTCCTTGTAAGGGAGAACTCGTAGATTCAAGCGGATGATCATGAAGAGTGCTGGCCTGGGAGCCCGCAGTCTCCCTCCAGTGATTTTGCATGTCTCAGGTTATAGACTGATATTTCAGTGTAACTCCAATTTCTTTCATGTCTGTATTCCTGGGGGTTCACCCCACTGTAGTCACCACAACTGACAGCAAGTGGAACAAGATAAATGTAGAGGTAAATCAAATAATTCATTAAATGAGCGAAAACATTCCTGACTCAATGAGTAGGCATGCTCACTAATGGAAAATGAAGTCATCCTTGGAAGAGGTTGACAGCTGACTTTTCCTCTCTTGAGAATTCACTTCTCTTAGAATTTGACTCTCAGCCCTGCTTCAACTATTTTACATGATGATTACAGTCAAAAGCTTGGTCCTCACCCATCCTAGGCCCACAGTGCACATCAGTTCAAGGAAACCACTTATGACATAGATTCCTCCTTTGGGAAAGCAGTGTCTTCACTTTGATCTTGTACCACTCAGAAACCCCGCTAGGCCTACTGTCTTCATTACATTCCAGATTTATTCTACACTCAAACCTCATGACATGGACTTGCAAAGTTTCTGACTGGGAACCACTTTGTGAATTGTGTGGCCCATCCCCTACATATGCAGATATAGAACTGAGGCCTTAACAAGTTAAATAACTTGTCCAATTTGGGGACTCATGGCAGAGACAAAAATAATATCCAGATCTCCTGATACCTAATTGAATATCTTTTCCAGAAAATCTTACCAACATTACCTGTTCTCTCAGAACCTTGCCATGTGCCTGCACACTCAATTTATTTAACAAAATCAGTTTATTTCAGGTAAGGTTTTATGGCAGACAATGACTTGACATGTTACTTTCCTTAGATAACACTTTTGCTTAATGGAAAGATTAACTCAGAAAACATGGTGGGAAAAAGAGACAACAGTTTAGGACAGAATATACTGAATATGTTAGACTCCTATGTGAAATGGTCTGGCCAATAGCCCATGCTAAAGAGGCAGCCCAATGCAGACCTCATAAGCCAGAACTGATTGAGTCAGCTCTGGCCATGCCACTCAAGTCTGGTTAATGATAAACCCTGGCATTAAACAAAATTTGAGCAAATAGAATTCTCCTTTTAAGGAATTTATATGGAGAGAACCAGAGTGAACAGTGGGAACTAAAACCGAAAATTTTATTAGAGAATTTCACAGAGTTCACGGAAGGCTGAAGTTATGAGGGAGCAAATACTATAAGATGGGAAGGTAGAAACTATTAATAGGCAGAGAATACAAGCGTGTATATATATATGTATGTATGTATGTATACACACACACACACACACACACACACACACACACACACACCTATAAAGCAACCTATTGGATAATGATTTAGAGAGAAGCGAATATGCAGAATCTTAACCATCACTCACAGAAAAGAAGGGTATATGATTCATAAACACTTGCGCTGAGGTCCCTGGAGATGATTGAGGACACCCAGTTACTAAATTCTACTTTTCTCTGAGTCCTGGCTGTCAGGCCATATGGCTGAATTACTATCATTTATGAGATTCTCATGATATTATTGTTTCTTTACAATTCCCCAATATATCATTTTAATATGTCATTCTATCAATAACTCAGATGAATTTCTATTTGTTTCTATAAAAACAACCTAACTAAACTTGAAATACATCTCAGTGCTATATGCAATTCCCCTCACTGGAAATGGTTATTTTGTTTAGATAATAGATTAGCTTTTAAGGAAGTCCAGCGATGATGGACATGACTTCTGTTTACCTCAGTCCATATCAAGATATCAGACTTAAATGAACTTTATGTTTTGTCTTATGATATTATACAAAATTTTCATATTTTCAGACATCAATGAAAGTATTATATAAACAAGTATTTCTTTACAAAGATGAAGATGAGTCATTGTGGAAGACTGAAAAATAATTTGAAATTTATCAATGTTTTGCAATTTGAAGGTGCTTTCATGTTATTTTATCAGTAAAGTTACCACAGGGAATCAGAAATTCAATGGAAGAAATTAAATGACAACATCGCTATGTTTTTTAAGGCAGCGTCAGAGCTACGGTTATCTAAAATTTTTAAATTTATTCAGTGAATATTTTTATTTAAAAAAATGTAGATCTGTTGTTCTCCAGGGATGAAATTATCCTGTGAAAACTTTACTTATTGGAATTTCTTATTGCTACAAAATACAAATCTATTACAAACCATTCCCATCATTCATACTCCCACATCATTTACCACGTATAGTCTCAGTGTGCTTCCATGCATACCTTACTGCGTTAGGGGATAAACATAGAGGCAGAAGGGAGAACTAGAAATCTGAAATTACAGTTATTACATTAGCTGCATGTTGAAAAAGTTATAGATTATTCTGTCTTTTTTAAAAAATAAACTTTGACCTGGAACCAAAAAAATTTATGAAATCCAAGTAGCTTTAATTGTTTCTAAATAAAAATTCAGAATGACATAAATACTGAATGGCTCCTGGGCAATGTATCATTGCAGGTTAAATGTGTTTTGCCCTGGAGGCTGTAGTTCATAGGATATAGATAACAAGACAGTGAAATTGGTGATCCCAACTAGTCCAGAGTGGATAAATCACCTGCCTCCAAATGTGACCCTATTTTTACTATCAGGAAATAGTTTCTGGTGAAGGACGGAAAGAACAAAAAAGAGAAGTGAGCGCCCAGTAGTGGTAGAAATTGAAGGTTAATAAAACTAAAAAAAAAAAAAAAAAAAAAAAAAAAAAAAAAAAAAAAAAAAAAAAAAAAAAAAAAAAAAAAAAAAAAAAAAAAAAAAAAAAAAAAAAAAAAAAAAAAACACCTCAGCTATTCTTTGCATTCTCTCACTTTTTTAAGAACAAGGAAGAAGAAATAACACCTCCTTTCTTAGCCTAAAGGGAGCATAAAGAACAAGTTCCTCTAGGAATGCTAGGACATTTCCATTTTTTCTCTCTAGTATTTCTGATATTTTGTTACTCAAGAGAAAAGATGATTGCTTATATGATTTTTAAAAACAGTTTGTAAAACAGCGCTTACCAATTATTGCCACATTTAGCTCCTTGAAAGCTAAGAGAAAAGAAAAAAATCAGCATAGAAATTTAAAAGAAGACTAGATAGAGAAAGCTCTAATTCTTTAGGAGCCAAATGAAATCTATGTTTCTGTACTATCAAGTATAGTATAAAAAGGCCCAAATTATGAGCATTAGCCCCACAGGGGCCAGTTAGCTAGACTCAAATTCAAGGCCACAGAATACATATCTAACTTTGCTGCTGGCAGTTAATTATATCGATGACCATCAGGAGAAATAGAAAAATGTGTTCTCAGTGCCTGTTTTAACATTGGTTTAAGACTTTCAGCTTGGCTGTTATAATTGTCAAAAAATAAAAGAAAAATTTTTAAGTATTTTAAAAATCATATCTATTTTAAATGTAAACATACCCATAAGCTGCTATGCAATCATGACATTTGTAAAATACAACTAGGTATCTTTGTTGACAGAATTTTTGTATTTTATTTATCCAAAGCCAAGACCTAATAGGCTACTTTGTGCCTCATAGTTCATACTGTGATTTTTCTCTTTGTTGCATTTTTGATTATGAAAAAGTTTATAAATATATTAAATAATCATTAAAGTTTTAAAAAGTCATAACAATTGTTTTGTTTCTCTTTACTAATTTAAATCATGGCTAAACATTAGTTATTAACTTTCTTGACTAAAGACTTCATCTTCAGAACCAGGAAGAGATACCTATGACATAGTTTATCTTTTGCTCTAGTACAATTTTTATTGTTTTTACATAGTAAGATGTAAAATGATTTTATAATGCTATAGAAACACTAGAGTTTCAGGATTAAGAAAAATTATTATTAAAATATTATAAGAGAAATGCCATGCTATTCACAGTGAAATAATTAATATAAATTTCAAAAATACATATCAAAATGGAAAAACAGCTTTTGCATATTGATAAGGTGATAGGTGGCAATACCAACTGTTGAATCAACTGAATAAAGATAAACATGACACAATATTGCAATGTGTTAAAACATAGCTTTCTGTTTCACACATAACTATTTTTGTATAACTTTAAAAATAGTCTGCAAATTATTATTTAGTAAAATTGTCTCTGCAATGAACTTTTCAATGTGGGAAAAATGTTCCTCCTTTCCTTTTTCCCTTTTAACTTCCTTTCCCTCCTTCTCTCTCTTCCTCTGTCCTTCACTCCCTTTCCTTCCTTTTCTTTCTTTTCCTTTCTTCCTTCCCTTCTTTCTTCAATGTTTAAAAGGTCCGATTCCATGTCATGCCTGCAGACTAAAGGAGGAAATTCTGAAAGATGGAGGGAAGCCTTCTTCAAGAGCCTTGCTGACTGTTCTGGAAGTCAGAAAAAAGAAGCCAGAGACACCTGAGTTTCCTTAAAGTTTGTGCGGGAAAATAACTAGCATTTATTGAGGACTTACTATGTGCTTTCACTATTCTAAGCCCTTTACATAGCGTATCCTATTTAATCCTCACAAAACTTCAGTTTATATAACTGAAAAAATTGAAGGTCAAGAGACGTATATTAAATTGTCCAGAAGTTTAGACAGATAATAGAAGTTATTATAGGGTCGGGATTCATTATTTTTTTTTAAGACTGTCTCCATTGTGAGCAGGTTTGGGCATAAACCTCTGAATCACTTTTACCTAAATGTTTCTAAGTTGAGGATTCTGGAGAGAAAGTATACAACCTAGAGAAGTGGCTTATCCTTGTTCCCTTAAAGTTTATTTTAGGCACGAGAAACAAGCATATTCAACACAATTGACTGCAGTAAACTGCATGCTCCTGTAAACTGATGTGTAATGAGAGCACACTCAGACATTGATAAATATATTTACGAATCAGTATGTAAAGTTCACTGTCTGTTGGTTTTATGGATCTTGATAATGGTTATCAATTGGGGTCTGACCAGTTTATATTTCTATCTCAAAAAATACCTAAAGAAGCTTAACCCCTCAGTTGTGAATGACTAAAGCTACATTATGAAATGAACTATAAAGTTTACAAACTCTTCTTGTGGCTGAATGTCCAAAATGGTGCCTGGATTTATTTTTAATATTCAAAAGTATGAAATCCAAGATTGATGATAACATTATAAAAGTGGAAATAGAAAAAGGAATATTTTTAAAAGAAAAGGAAATATGACAAGGTAAAAGAAATACAGTAACCCATAAGAATTCCATTGCTTATAAATTCTTAGCACTCTTTTCTTTCCCATGGAAGTGGGAAGTAAGGTTATAATAATTAATAAATTATATATCATTATAAACACTCTCCTAAGGCATTGTAAAAAACTGGCAATATTGCATCTTCTTTATTTTAAACAATCATTCTAAAGAGTTAATCAGCATTTCCTGTGAAAGAAGCAATGATGTTTAACCAAATTGTTTTTAAAAAGTGGACAACAAAAAATAGTTTTAATAACTTATATTAATTCTAGTCCTATGGTTAATGAGGCAAATGGAGTGCTCTCAGAGGGAATAAAAGCACATAGCAGCAGCATCAAGAATCTTCACACCACTGCTGGCAAATACTGTATGTCCAAAATACCCCCTAACCACCTGCTATTCATATTTTACAGTTGGGAAAATCTTAATATCATTCTAATTTTGCAAATGATAGCTAAAACAGTGCCTAAACAATCATAACACAAACAAGCAACTGCTTATAATCTTCTTTGTTGTCAGGGTTCTTATTCTTTTTGATGCCATCCAATTTGTCTGAAATTTTCCCTATATATAGCATATACTCATTTGATCAGGCACAGAAATAGTGAGACTGTGATCAGCTCTATATAGCCCAACAATTAAACTGTTGTCAAGCTAAAGATATATCATAGATGAAAACCAAAAATGGATTGGATTACCAAATAGAATAATTAATAGTCAGCCAGAGTTGTTTAGAAAGATGATTGATTTGTCTGATAAAGTATAAATACATGTTCATGGTACCAACATTAATTAGACAATAACTATGTAGTAAGTGTTAGATACTGTTCCAGGACCTAGGGACAGGAAAAGAATAAGACTTCTCTTGAGTTCTAAAATTCTCTTGGGCTGATAGAGACCATGACTACCCATTTTGATTTAATGTAATAATGAAACCTACTCTAGTAGCACAGTACTCTGCAGGAGCAGAAGTGGAATTTGTCTTCATAAGAGGGAATACTCTTTGAGCTCAGCTTTAATGAATGAGGAGGAAAGAAGGTGAAATTGCATTCATGCATTCATTCACTAGTTATGTGCTAAACATCCACTGAATACCAAGCACTTCATAGTATTTTAGAAATATAATTGTGATCAAGGCATGGTGCCTGCCTTCAGGTTGCTTATAGTCTGGTAGTAACTGGATTTCCTAGTACATGAAGAACTCCCTCTCTCTCCAACACACACACACACACACACACACACACACACACACACACACACACACATTTGCGTGTGTGTGTGTGTGTGTGTGTGTGTGTGTGTGTGTGTGTGCTGAATTCAATGAAAGGTAAATAATTTGATGTGGCTGGAGCACAGGATACATGGAGAAATGTAAATATTCATTCCCATCCCTTGTTCTTTTCTACCGCTCCTTCTTCCCTCTGGTTTCCTGCTGCTTCATTCTGGTGCTTATTATTCTATATTTAAGTCAATGCAACAGCGTCCTAACTGGCCTACTTCCAGTTTCACTAACCTCCAGACAACGCCATGTAATTCTTACTTGAAAGGCTCTCACTGTTTTATTATAAACTCCTCCACAAGGCAATCAAAGCTTGTAATAAATTTGCTCTGACTCACTCACCCACTTCTCCCTGCACACCCTCTTTTCTCTGCACCTAATGTCTCATCTCTATCAAACACTTGATCTAGTGGCATCTTCTTACCCAAATCTCCAAGTTGTTTGTGCAGTCTGCTTCCTGGATCTGAAATGTTCTTACTTTTTCTTGCATCTAGGAAATGCTTTTTTCATCTTTGAAGACCCTCTGTGTTAGAAAGCTCCCCTCACTCTCTTAGTCTGCATAGTTGCCTCTCCCATAGACTTCATAAATCCATATACTTAGATCCACCATAGTAAAGTCCATGCTATATTATTTTCACTATTCTGCTGTCTGTGTCCATTGGACATGGAGCCCCTGGAAAATAAGGACCATATTTTTTTTATTTTAGCAGTACCAACATCTTGTATGATGTCTGATAATAGTAACTACTCAAAATATATTTGTTTAATTAATAAATAAGTTAATTATTGATTCAAGTGTTTGATTAAATTATTTTAAATTGTATTCTCTACACCATTGATCAATAAAGAAAAAGTGGCCTTTTCTTTTTTTAAAAGATCAGATGGTAAATATTGTAAGCTTGATCTCTTTTGCAACTATTTAACTTTGCCATAGTAGCACAAAAACAGCCTTAGGCAATATATAAACAAACAGACATGGCCGTTTTCCAATAAAATTTTATTTACAAAAGTAAATGACCAGTCTGTAGGCTGTTTATTGATGACCTTGCCTTGACACTGTTAAGTATAGACTCACATCCCATAGATTAGATCAGCTCCAAAAATATACTTCTGCTGTTCAGAGATAATTCTTCATTTATCTCTTATGTTTCTGCACATCATACAAACAGAAGCTCTGATTGCCTTTGTTGTTCTACACTATCTTTAATGGATGTTTGTGTAGTGAAGAGACTTGGAAGATAGAGATGATATGTCTTCATAGAGTAGAGGGCAGACAAGCATATTGCCCATTATAAAATGTTCAAGTCTCAAATATTAAGATTTCTCTCCAGTAACACAACCCACTGTGTATGCAGGATTCTCAGGGCTCTCTTCATATCAGCATGTAGGAACAGAGCTCCAGGAACCAGGAGACATGCTGATTACCATGAGCAATAATGTTCTTTGTCTCTCTTGTGTTCCACCAGTGTCCATGAAACTATAGCCGGTAAAATGCAGTAGCATGAAGCGTTAGACTCCTTTTAATTCTCAACAGTTCTTCCCAAACCATACTTTAAACAATTAGAGCCAACTATTTAAATTTGAGAGATTTCACTTTAAAAGATTTTAATGTTTACTTTCTTTTGAAAAATTGAAATATTTGGCAATATTAGACCTGTGTTTCCACAGGACAGCAAATGTCAAGAAGTGAGTGGCAGCTGTCTCCCTGGTCCCCATGTGTCTGGGCTGTTTCCTGACCCAGATTATTTCACAGATTTATATTTCACCTCTGCTTCTTATGGGCCTTTGAGTATGGGACCCCTGCTCCGGGTAATAAGGTGCCACCAAATACCTTTATTTAAGCATGGAATTAGGTTAAATCTGAGTTTTAGAAAGATACCTCTATTAACAATGTGTAGCTGAATTATACTGAGGGAAGTCTAGAATAAAACATTGGAGGATAAGGTCATATGCCAGAAAAACAGATGAAGAAAGCCAGAACTAATATAATGACAGGTATAGTAGATAAGAAGTAAACGATTCCATGGGAATTGTTGGGACTTGATGCCATATTAGTATATCTTGTGTGGGAAAGAATGACATCATGAATTATGCTTAAGTGAGCCATTAGATAGAGATGCCATTACTTGAAAGTGAAATCACAAGGATGAAGACCTGAAGACTGGTCACCCATAGATCACGTATGGAAGCCAAGCTTCAGTAGGATTTAAAAAAAAAAGCAAGATTAGAAAGTAGAGACAGCATGAACACTGTTTTTATGGGTCATCTGAGCGTTAGGATGAAAGGTGAGATGTTAAGCAGTTTTGTGGGGATCATTCAGTAGGATGAGAAACTACATATGTTTGTAATTAAAAAGGGGACACCAGAGGAAGACGGTAATTAAACATGTTATAATAAGGGCAAAATTTTCAAGTATAAGTAGCATCTTTAAATTCCCTGACCTATTAAGGAAATTCTGACACTTTTACTGATCTCTACCCCAAGCCCCACATACTCATCTCCACCCTAGACTTATCAGCCATATTGGGGTAATTGGTGGAGGTAGAACCAGAAAAGAAATGGAGACTTGCATCAGAAAGGGTATAAATTTACTGGAGAGAGAATATGGATACATTTTAAAGAAATATAAAAGTAAAAAAAAAGGCCCTCACTTATGATGGGGAATTGAAAGTTCAGAGGGAAACAAAAAGAGATTTCAAAGCAACAAGCGAGAAAGCGGTAAAGCAAGGAGTGGTAAAGAAATTTAAAGAAGTGGAACTGAATTTTAAACAAGATTTCCTTTTACAATTTTTGAGAGCTGAAAGTAAAGATCTGAATTCCTTTTTTACTTACATTGTTTGCTAGATTATTTTTCTTTGAGTACAGTATAATATTTCAACTGCACCTCTTAGACCTGCAGTATTTATTTGGGTTACACAAAAAATGAGGAAGCTACTTGAAAATACATCTCTGAGAAGTACCAGAAAGTTCTCTTCTAGAAGGTACTTTGTACATTCTCGTCCCCAGATCTCAGTGAAGAATACCAGCCAATATTTAGGCTGACAAGATGGACAATTACAAAACCAATATTAGAGAGGAGACACAAATGGTAGAAAGAAAACATTTATGTTCTTTATCTCTCATTCTAAAAGCCAAGAGAGTAGAAGGGAAAGGAGGATAGCAGAATGGTTGTCTTCTTTGTGCTTTTTTAGATGTTTATGGATTATCACCTCTGCACCATTTCCCCTCCTAAACTTGAAGAAAGAGAAAAAAGGTTGGAAATATCTGGGACTAAAAAGGGATGCAGAAAACATTTAGGAATGAAACGAAGCTAAGGACTGAGGAGAAAAGTAGGAAAAATACCACTTGACCAACTTTTTGTCCCTCTTCTCCTTCTCTTGATACCATCCACAGTTATTCATATTCCTGTCCAATCTGAATAATTTTAGGGAGTAATAAGGAGATAAGGAAAGAAAAAGAAAAAGAGATGAAAACCCTATTCCCCTAAAACTCTCATTTTAGGTTCTTCTTCCACAGTCTTCATTTTTACTTGGCACCAACCACTTCACCCTGGGTTCTCCACCCTCCGAGATTTTATTTAGCTAGTTCCGATGTCTGCTCCTTAATGTCATACTGCTCCACCTCAAGATTCTAGAGGTAGTGCCAGCTGCTTGGAGCTGGAGAAATTCCATCTTCCTCTGGCCATCACATAGGAAGAGTTCCAAAATCTAGAACTAAGATCTCAAGAGACAAGATATGCTTCTGATATCTGGAATTTAAAACACAGCAGTCCTGTTCTCCTAGCCAAGTGGTTTCTGTCCCAAACTCTTTCCAGGTTCTAAACAAACAATTTATATATGTTCAGATAAAACCTAGAACAATATATAGGGGAGAGGGATGAGCAAGAAAGGGGGTGCTGCTTCTATTTCAAAGGTCTTCATTTGTTTTCTAGCCATTTAGAAAAACATTGTCTTTATTTGACTTCATTGCTTTTCGATACCTACTTACAATTCAGCATTAGCAAAACAACACTGTAAATTGGTTTATTTTTCCCTTTGTAAATTTTTAGTCACTGCGTTTAGTTGTACAAGACTTTAGGGGTTGTGTTCAAGTACCTATTTTTCATTATATTTTAATATACAAATGCTATGCAAAACAGGAAGATATTATCTCAGTTAGTAGCTATAAAAATTTGGGGCGCAAAGCTTCATCATAGAAAAATATCTTTAAGGTTAATTTAAGCAGAGGGTATAATTCCATATAAATCCACACCCTGGGGACTTACATGGATAATTTCAAAATTTCAAACTGAATTAAAAGCCATAGATTCATAATTTGGCCACAAGTCAGCCTAAATATCTGAAAACTTTACTAGCTTAATGGAATGAGTCTATTAAAAAATGTTAATCAGATTTCTTTTTTCAGTCCTGGCGTAAAAATCTTTTCATAACCTACTAGAAAATTTAAAAAGCCATATTTGTAAAATATTTGCTATCATTTCCCTGTGTGTTTCTAATTCTTTTTGTATCTTGGAACCAGTTTTTCTCCTGAAATCATATAAAATAAACAGCAAAATATGGTTTTATTTATTCAGATTTGAGCTGTAGACATTGCTTCTCAGTAATATTAAATAAGTTATTTAATTCACTTCTGTTTAAATATTGATAAAGTTTATTATTTGTAGTCCAGATTCTTCTACAACCTAGAATAATTTAGATAATTAATAGAATTTTTAATACATTTTAGAATAACTTAAATTAATATTTAATTCACAGTTCTGTTTGATATAATATAAGGTAATGATAAATATGAATACTTGGGCAACCAGTAATTCTTTAATAGCATTCTCTTATGGAGATAAAAATGTTTAAATATTAATTAATTTAGTATTATCAGAACTGCATAGTTATTAGGCATTTTCAAATTTAGAAGAATTTTCATTACATAGTAACTGGATAATAAAGAAGGAAAACTAAGAACCTTCCTCTAGTCCTTATAAAGGACAGATAGAATAAAATTTTTTAATAATCTGGAGTTGTTTCATAACTGAACACTTAGTAGTCATTCTTGAATTAGCTTAAAAATAAAGCTTCATTATTAACCAGTATTTTTAGACTACATCCACGTCTGTCTATACTAAATAGGTTTTCATTACTCAAGTAGCAAATGGCAGTAAATGAACCAAAAAAGAACATGTTGCATTATTTTTCTGCATTAAGTCCTGACATTAGCTTTGCCACACTATGTGTGTCATTTTATGTAATGAGAATCTTTTTAGAGACTGTCTTGAGGTACATGTTCTATTCCAGTTTATGCCTTTCTGAAGGAGCCCATTTTTCAAGTAGCACACAGCACGTGGATTAACCCAATCTAATTATCATGCAGTGCTTTGGGAATTTACTCCTTAATGGCTGCTATTAACATAAACAAGTCAATTTACATGTCACAGCTAGGGTGAAGGTTTGAGTTAAAAGAAAATGTATAATGAATTTCTGTATATTTGTGATTTGTTGTAACAATGTTCTAATTAAAAAAAAACAGAATGATAGACCATTTTTCTTATTATAAGCTTTGCTCTTATAATAACAATATGAATACTTATTATAGCTTTTACCATGAGTTACGTATATTTACTGAGTATCTATTATGTAAGCATTGTGCGAGGCAAAGGCCTTTAGAGAAGATAAATCCCTGCTCTGGCAAAAACTACTTTGAATTAATTTTGCCCAAAGTTTTACAGTAATAATTGTAAATATCTAGAGAAACAAACACTACAATTAAAGGGCAGACCTGTCTGGCTCACAATGCAGGTATCTCTTCCATTTTGAAATAAAAACTTGCAAAATGAAAGAAAATGAATAGTGTAATATGAGTTAGATATTTTAAATAAATTCTAATTAAAAGAATTGAAATTGATTGAAATGTGTTACTAAATTGATGAAGCTGACAAGAAGATAGGCAAAAGTAGCACTATAAAATTGAAGGAGAAAAAAATCAATGTAAATATAGAATCATTAACACAAACTTTCTTCAACCTTTTCAAATTAAAACATTTCACTAAACTCTGGAAAAAACGCCAGAGGAGAGTTATAAGCGAGCGTAGTTTAAAAGTGGTAAATAAGTATCATTAAAAAAGGTTAAATGAAAGTTGATGAGTAAGTCGATTTGACATAAAAATTATATAGTTTTTTAGTTGTCATGTCTTTTTCCTGGCATTGCACCAGAGCAAAAGTTATTTTTTCAGGGAATTAAATGTAAGTTATATGAAAAGGGGACATGTAAAACACAAAGAAACATAGCCAAATAAGGTAGTAGCACCATCTTCTTTTTTGGAAGTCTGTAAGGAGGGATATTTTGGTTTTGGCTATGTCTACAAAAAGCCACATAAACTGAAAAATAAAACAGTCATTCAAGTAAAAATTAGGGGTTTCTTATCTTATCCCAAATAACTGTGGTGGTTATTTTCTCTAATATTCTGATTAGAGAAAATATATAGATATGTCTCTTGTTCTATCAAAAGGCACAGGAATGGTTTTAGTTGGTGGCTTTTAGAATCGGAAAACACATACATGCAAAATTTTTAAGCTGGTTATGACATAAACTTGCAATTATCATCTATGACAAAACATCATAGGAAAAAAAGGTATTTTGATTCAAAGACCAACAGTCAATGTCACTTTTTATATCAATTCATACCTTTAACATTTATTGTAAAAACAAAAACAAAAACAAAAAAAAACTTTTTTAAACTCGACTAATTTATTTTGAAAATTTGTACTACTGAAGTAAGAGTGAAGACAAGGAGTTGGTTCTCCGGTACCTTAAAATAAACCTTAAAAAGAATGTAGTACTATTGTGTTCATAGTTTAATCTGCCAGGATTCCAGAGCCAAGAAAAGATGGGTGTCAGATCTCCACACATAATCTTCAGAACATCCGGAACTGAGAAACAGAGGTCGAGCGAACAAAAACAAGATAAAACTTAAGTAAGTCTGTCTGCCTTTAACTTTATAAGAATGTGAATCAAATAGTGTAGTGGGGTGGGAGGGAAGCCCTCATCAGTTTCAGAATTGGAATTGAGACACTGACTACACTGGGCTTCTTGTCTCTTTGCTCTGTGCAGATATTGGTAATGCACCCATTGAAATTAGAAGGAGTCTGGGAAAAGCCTGAGAAACTTTTCATAAGTCAGATTGACATGCTAACATGAGCCATACTTCTACAAAAAATAGAGAAACAAATGAGGACAGGACACCTGCTAATGTAATTAAAATCCCTCATACAGTCCTGGTAAAATGTTCTGGATCTGATACCTCTATAGTTATCTGAAAGGAAGCCAGTGCTCCCTGAAACAGTAAATATTCCTTTGTAGGCAAAAGCCAGGGAAACAAATACCTGTCACTTCATCCCACTTGATTAAAATGAGACTAGCCACTCAAAGTAAACAATTTGTATGTGGATACACACCGAGTTAAACAAGTAATTTTGCATTAGCCTAATAGAAAAAGGTGAATGCTACTATTATTTTACTAATTTGAAGAAAATACTTAAACAAAAGAGATTATATGTCAAAAACTGGAGGCTCCTATAAAATTATATTGAAAAAAGTAATTCAATTATTTTTCATGAAGTATCCATCCTAAAAAACTCACTTTGAATACACATTTTAAGAAGTTATTTAAAAATATGATTTAGACCTATTTTAATGACAATTCAAAAATTTTTTTCTGAGCACTCTTTATATCTTAATACATTCCATGTTCCTCTTTACATTATTTGAGTCTTCTTTTTAAGTTGAATATTGGTAACAGATTCTAAAGCTGTTACTTTAATATTTATAAATATAATGACACACTATTCAAAATAAAAATGGGCAGTTGCTTTTGGAGGCTTTACGATTTGGCTTGTTTCTTTTTCTATAGGTTTCCGTATAAGCTATCTTGGCTTAATCTACTTAATTACTTACTTGCTTCTAGACTTTTATTACATGTCACATAGAAAGTAGATGACTTATTAGAACATAAAATAGTGTACTTTTCTTCAAAAGAATGAGATAATTAGCCTCACGTGGTCTGCCCTCCCACAGGGATGATAATGGGCAGTCATAAACCTTACCCAAGAAGAGACCTACCTCCTTACTTTTTTTGGAATGACGACTACTCTATTTCAGCCTTAGCTACATAAAGCCATTGATAAACACAGCCTGGTCTGGGTGGGGGAGGGAAGGGGCCGGAGAAGATGAAGACGCCAAAGATGGCAATGATTTCAACTTTTTGTTTACTAGTATCACAATGGTACTACTTTTTTTCAAAGTCCATGCGGCTACAAAAAATATATATATATAGCTTCAAGGGTGACTGAATAAATTCATGTTCAATGGCAAATGAGGGGTTCTTCAGAAAGGAGTAGGTTTCACTTGCTTTAGAAAGTACTCTCTATTTAGAATTTTCAGAACCAACCACAACTTATATTTCAGCACAGCTGGAGATCTCTCTTTAACCCATAATTCTAGATCTAAAAAAATAAAAATCCTTTAATAGGAATAAAGTAATGATAACTCAAAAGAACTCTAGAAGTAGTGTTTCTCTCTCTTTTTTTTAGGTACCTTTGGACCCTTCACGATGAAGTTTTATGGAAGGGGCCCAAGAAATTCAACCACCTTACAGGTTCACAGCCCAATGTTCCAACCTCTGTCTATGAGACAATTCTGCTTTAAAGATGTGACATTGCAATTGTTTATTAGATTTGGATTTCCAAGTCTAGCCTTTGGAGATATTTCATAAAGTGTGTTTTATAAACACTATCTCCTAGATTAGAGTTGGTAGAAATATAGATTACTGGGCTCAACTCCAGAATTTCTGGTGATATGTTCAGCAAGTAAACAAGTTACCAACATAATTCTTGCAAAAATACACAAAGCAAAGTTTGAGAACCACTGCCACAGAGACTGATAAATTATACAAACAACGGCTATAACCATAGTTACTAGCATATGAAAAATGGCTGTTTTCCCAACAAAACACACAGACTGCAACCTACTTAACTATCTTTTCTGTAAATTCAGAAAGCAGCTAAAAAATATTGATTGAACAAAAAATAAAATATAAAATGAGATTTAAAGAAATTGAAATACATTAGTACAAATAACCAAAATGATTCTATCATTACCAAACTTCACTTTCTCTTTTCACTTTGCTTTGTACGTAATGTGAAAATGCTGCAGTCTTGATCTTCCCTTCTCCCATAATTTCAGAGCATGCCTTCAAAGTATCCTCACTTCGATGATTAAAAAAGAGCTATCATTTATTCCCTGAGTTTTCTCTTTCTCTCAGTGATGACTGCTTCTGTTTCTCATTTTGGGGCAGAAAGAGAAAGGCCTTGAATGGGGGGATTCTGACTTCAAGACTAGACCTTTAGAGAAACTTCCTAAAGTGCTGAGCATTTGATCCAGAATGATCCAGAAATCTTGCAAGAGATATAGATTCCTTAGTTCTCATATTTTTCCTCCTGGCATAAAATTGATTTTTTTGTTCTTCTAAGAAGACAAGATTACTCTTAGTAGCTCCTAGGTTATTCCCTTTCTATAACCTATAATTTCTTCTTCTTTTAGCAGTATCAATGAACAGTCTTTAAATATTAGAGATCTATGAGGGTTTTTTTAGTTGTCGTTGTTACA
Source organism: Macroglossus sobrinus (assembly GCA_004027375.1). Lineage (NCBI taxonomy): Eukaryota > Metazoa > Chordata > Mammalia > Chiroptera > Pteropodidae > Macroglossus > Macroglossus sobrinus. The sequence continues at coordinate 106,021 of PVKZ01000182.1, forward strand.
TAAGTTAACCTATTTATTGTAGGCAAGCAATGTTTTTTTAATCGATGGAGCTTCTACTAGTTTTTAGATTCCTTTTGTTTTTGAATGGCGGACCTTACTGTGACGGCAGACATGGTGTTATAAGTGCAGCCATGACCCACTACCCTTTTTATGTAGGATCCCAATGCCAGATCATTTCTTTATCTTGGTTTTGCTACAGAAGGAGCAGGTATACTTGGCTTGTTGACTGATTTCAATTTTCTTCACTATTTTCTGAGGGAGACGCCATAACAGGTTCCCTATTTACAACGATTCTGATCTTGGTGCATCTAGCCATGTAGCGGCAAACTAGATCTGAGCATAGAGAGCTCTGAGATTTTATCAGTTGGTTTTTGGTCTGCATGTCTGTCTGTTTGTTTGTTTGTTTACCACTATAAATTTCTTAAAGGATCTATAGGACTTTTGTTGGTATTTTTTCACCTGCTATGTTTTATTCCTTTCATTTTACATTTATTTTCCCCTTTATCAGCATCCCTTTTTCTTATTTTCCAACTCCTACCTAAGCAATCATTCAAATGAATTTAACATATCTTCTTTTGTTTTTATATGTTCTTGAAAATGTCTTGCTGTTTTTCATGCCTGCATTTTTAATTTTCATAAGTGATATTATGTTATGAATTATTGTTAATTTTTTCACTCAGAATTATATTTTAGTGCACCTACCTGGTTCATGTTCTCTGAATACTGCATGTGCTGCAAACCACCATATTGCATCTGTTCACTCCCTAGAGATGGTTACCCAGATTGCTTCCAACTTTGCCACCATAAATAACATTCATATTGGTAACATTTACAATTCCCCTTACAGGGATTTCTGAGGATTTCTCTAGGATATATATACCTAGTAGTGGAATTGTTGAGTTGTGAGTGGCTATATCCTCGATTTGGCTAAGTATGCTAGGTCACTCTTCAGAATGGCTGCACCAGTCCATATGTACCTGCAGCTCATGGGGTTTGTTATATATTCACACTTCTGCACTCCTGGGCTTTGCTCAGATTTCTAATTTTATATTTCAGTAGTATACACATATAAGCAATTTATAAAAGAAAAGGGGATATAATTAATCAACATCTCTTACTGATTAGAACAAATGCTTCACACTGTAATATGTAATATGCTGAAATTTAAAAGCAAATAATACATCAATTCTGTATTCAAGGAACACGCAGTGTAATAGAAAAAAAGAGATAGAAGACACAATCTTCTGTGGAAAACCTTTGACAGCAGAATGAATGCTGGATAGGGGAAGCATAAAGGGAGATCATATAGCCCAGACTGGTAAAATAATGGAAAGTTTTCTGCAGAAACTGACCCTGAGGCTTGAAGGGGTGAGTATACTTAGCAAACCTTGACTGAAGAATGGTCCACCTCTGCTTGGAAAGTTTATCCTCTTAACTGAATGTGCATTGTTAATCACACCCATAGAGCTACACCAACCCTGGGCATCCAAGTCCCAGATGCCCTTGCTTTTAAAAGATTGGTGGGGGTTTGTTATGCTGTACACTGCAGGGCATTCAGCAGAGAGAATAGCACATACAAAAGCAGAGGGAAAAGAATATACAAAATCACAGAGATTGGCATGGACATAAGGCTGGGAGTGAACGCACTACCTTTTTTGTAGACATGTTGTCATTGAATCACAGCAGTCAGAGATATTGGTGCTGATCGCCTTTCTACATTAAGGAAACAAAGCGTCAGAAAAGTGTATTGTCCAGCACCATATAGCTAGTAAGTATTTGTTAAACAAACATTTAACAAATGTTTGATCTCAAAGTTAATGTTTGCTTGCTTTTTTTCTGGGAAAAGGGGCAAATGAGCATATAAACCTTAAGAATTTATGCCTATGGAGCAGCTAAATCTGTTTTAGTAACTTGGGAGCAAGTTAATAAGGACCAAGGGAAACCTGGCTCCTGTTTTGATGATAATTTTCATCTTTATCTTAAATTCTAGATGTAAGTTTCTTTAAAATATTAATATGTGCCAGTGGAAGTTTGGAACATACTTGGATATCTGGAAAAGAAGACTCTATGCAATAAACTAATAAATGCTTCAAATAGAAAGCTGGCTCCCATGGATAGGTATCAGGTCATAGCACAAGGCCTTTGAGCTGTGGAGATGATAGATCTATAACCCACAAAAGATGATTTCACATAATATAGCCTCTAATTATGATTAAATACTAATTACATATTCTTGCCAATTTTGTCAATTTCTTTGCAAAAATTTTATAGATTAACCTATATCTGTTTGTTACTCCAGGTCTTACAATTAATAAATAATTGCTGGTCCTCTTACTTAAACTGTTAAATATACAAAGTGCACAGTAAGATGTTATTTTTGTAATTACGGCAATAATTTATCAGATTGTAGATATTATACTTCAAATCACAGATCCTCTTAAAAGAAAGTATCATGATAATTGAATATGCCAGATCATCAACATACATTGTAGAGACATCTAATATTTAAAAATAACACTAAAGTAAATCCGGTGTTTTCCACATGGCATATTCTGTATTCATAAGCATGTAAAAACAGATTTTTTTAAATGTGTTACAATATATTTAGAAGCATACATTTTTATATTCTTTATTGTTAATCAGAGAGCGTATTATTCTTATACCATTAACTCACAAGAGATTTCTGACTGTATTTTTGTATTGATGATACAGTATTCAGCATTAAGCCAGTTCAAAAAAAAAAAAACTACCCTCTTATGTTAAAGTAAATTGAAATGATTTGGATCAAAGGCAAAGATGTTTAGCTTGGGGGACTAAATCATTCTTAAGACAATCTATAAAGTTTCTCTTCTAAATTTAGATATTAAAACAAAAATTAAAAATGATAATTATTAATTAATTAAATTACGTAGTTATTTTTCTTTCAATAGAATGTCTTCAAGCTGATATAAGTTGCAGAGAAGACTCCTGTTCATATTCCCCCCCAGTTTCAAAATTCTAATGACTCGAAGTTCCAGATGGAACAAATTGTTCAGTATTTATCTTCAAATGGCCTGTGACTCTACTTGAGGCTAAGCTGTTACAAGACTAAGCTAAAACCAGAAAGAGATTCCATTTATCTCCTGAGAAAAGCCCTATTCAAAAATTAGATACCTGTTAGTCATGGTCAAGTGAGAATATTTTTTTAAACCAAAATTCTTTTTATCTTTTATCAGTATTGTTATGCAATTTCTTATTTGTCATTGTCATATCAGGACTTTGCCAATTAAAGATGGCCAGAAATAATTCCAAATAACTTAAACTAGTTTTCCAACCTTTAGTGCATCAGGCCCTATGCCCTAATTCGGAAGATCTGGACTAGGGTCCAAAATTAGCATTTATAACTGCTCCAGGGACCACGTTCTGAGAACCACTGATTTGAACAAGTAAGTAAACATTTAAAAATACTCAAGTAATTTTTAAGTACATAGGCACAGGGGTCCTATTGCAGCTTTGGGCATCGCTGGCCCAAAGGAAGAAACTTAAATATTGTAATGAGTGCTTCATTGCTCCATGTACTAAGCAGGTTTAATCCATGTAGCCATTAGTCACTGGCAAACTTATAACCATGTTTTACACGATTAGCAAGTTCACCTCAAAGAAACGATCTTACCCATTTCTGCTCTGGGAAAGTTCCAGGGTGAACTATGATTGGCTTGAGCCTATTTGCATGATGATTCCTAGGGGTTGGGGTAGGGAGACAATTACTGTGCCTAGGTGTATGGTGATTATGTAGGCCTAGGCCCTACACATACCCATGTGCCCAGAAGGAGTTCCTTCAATAAACCTGGTTATGTCATTCTTTTTCCTTTAGAGTGACTTGTGTTCATGAAATTCTTCAGTTCTTCATCTGATTATGTTCTGGCATGGTAGCTGCTTGGCCAAATTATGACTAAAACATCCCTACTCAAATTGGGAAGACAGTCTAGACTCTAACCCTGGGACCTATTTTATGTATAAGTATACCATTTAAATTATCTTAATAATTTTTAAATATTTAGTAATAGTCCAGTGATGACAATAGCAAATTTTAAACAGATACAGTCTCTGACAGTGTTATTACCAGTCCAGAAAAAAAAAGAATTAAAACAATATGAAAATTAGTGACTACAAATGAACACAGACTTCTAGTTCAGCAGTTCGACTAATTTCTTTTCTAAGCATAAGGTAATCTCATTCACATTCAGAGGCCCTTTAAATGACATGATTTAATGTGACTAAAAGATGTACAGATGGCACTACACTGCCTCTACTGGGAGGAGAGGTCAGACGGCAATTGGCTACAACACAAACCACACTAATGTGTAGCTACAAGCTGCCACATCAGGGTCCATTTTTCTAAGAGCCTGTTAGGTGAAATAATCAAGCACTGTAACAGTGCTCTCCAGATGCAAAGAAACATGGTAACTTTTATGCTCCTCTAAGTGCTGTCAGACACTCATGATAATTGATTTCAGGAGCAAGATTTCAGTAAATTATCACCTATTTTATTTGCTTAATAAGAAATCAAATATTATAAATATTAGGTGAAAAATCTATTTTGAATCCACTATCCTACATATCAGTGATTTATTTTTCATATGAGCATGGAAGGATGAGATTTAAAATTCCAGCAGCATAAGTATTTTTAATTTTAATGCATACCTTTATCAAATACAATCTATATAATTTCATGCTTTAAATAATGAGAATGAAAGAAATGAACCAATTAACATAGGCCATCAATGTAGAAGTAGATAAAGGACACTACACAAGGTAGTTGATACTACCTTGATATTCTAATATCAAACTTTGCCTTATAAACTGTGTGCCCCATGGAAAATGACTAATGAAACACCATGGATTTCAAAATATTAAAGGCCAGAAAAAGGTCATCATCAAGAAGAAAAGTTACTGATCATTTATTTTATGAAAGAATCTGTACCAAATACAGGTATGCCAGGACAAAAGAGACACATTCATTAGAAGAAATATGACTAAATATAATCTGTCTATAAGAAACTTTCATATCATCTTGAGCTTGGTGACATGGTATATAATGGAAGTAGCCCAACTTATAGTCATATTTGAAAAGTGAAATGTAAAGTACTTAAACCTGTCCAGTATCGAAGCAATACTGCTTCAAGTGACCAAGAGATAAGGTGCATGTTCTCCTAGCTCCTCATTATTTAAGAGAAAAAAAATGAACAAGAAATGGCAAAATGGGGCTTGCATACTATGAGTAGTTTGCTGAGAATTACAAAACAATCAACAGAATTAGAATCAGAATACAGGTCTTGTCTACCAGATCGGTTCTGGTTCCACTATCCCATTCTTTTTTTTATGTCTCAGCCATCAGGTTGTGTGCTAATGTAGAACAATTAATCATAGTACTTAGAGTTATAAAATTCCTGCAGAGCTCATTTATTTCCAGCTCCCAGTCAATAAGCTGTGAAGTATTTTCAGCTCCATTTTGCACCTAACGTAATTGGGATCAGGGTAATATGTCAAATATTAAACATCTAGTCAGTTCTGAAACAAAGACTGTAAGTCAGATCTCCTTAATCTTAGATGACTATTCTTTCTGCTCCAGTATGCTGCCTTTCAAATTAACTAGCCCCTAATTGGGCTTAAACCACCAACACGGCAATTAAAAGCAAAACATAAATAATTGTATAGAGATTTTGGTTAAATCTCATACTATAAGAGATGCTCCCAAATGTATAAATAAGTAAGATTCTCTGTATGGTTTGGTACCTTGAATCCAGAAGCAGTAAATGAATAGATTCTACCATTTGAGAAATTTATACCTTGGAATCACTTAAAGCAAATTATGTCATTTTATAACGTTTCAGGTCTTTTTAAAAAATGAAATTTAGTCCACTAAAATTTTGAGTCTCATGTATCCTGGAGTGGATGGAGAGATTTTTATAGAGGAGTTAATTACTCAGACTCAGTTATCACACAGCCTGATTTTGAATACTAAATCTACCCTACTTTTGACATGACTTTCGTAAGCTTTGGTTTCTTCACACACAAAATAGGATAATATTATCAGCTTTGTATGTTTGTATTAATAATAAATAATATAATATATTTAAAGTGCTTAATGTCTGACATATAGTAATTTCTAAATAAGTCTTAGCTAGTATATTAGTCAGCATTTGCTGAGATAAGCTTTAGTAAAAAACAATCCACAAATCTGAGTGGCTTACAAATATAAATATTTATTTCTTTCTTATACTACATGTTGGCTGTGGATCAGCTCTACCTTGGCTCCATTTCACTTCTTTGTCATTTTGGAATCTAAGCTGATGAAGTAGCCCATGTATAAGACATGCTGCTCTCTGTTAGAAGAAAAACCACAATGCTCATAACCAATGTCTCTTACATAGATGTGCTACATATTACTTCCCCTTGCATTCTACTTGTTAAAGTAACTCACATAGCCAAGGGGTAAAGTATATTCTTCCCAAAGCAGGATAACAGAGTTACATGGCAATGGATAGGGATGTATAATTCTTCTTCATAGTGTCAGCAAATAATGAGGAACAACAATTAATTCTATCATAGTTAATGATTCTTTAAACTAACATGAAGTGAAAGAAATAAAAAACACTTTACAGACTCACAAGAATTGATTCTGCATGATCTACCTCTACTAGTTGTATGATGTTTAACAAGACATTTAATCTCTCTCAATTTTAAGCTTTTCATCTATAACAACTGTTGTAAGTATTAAATGATGTCAAGAAACTCAAGTAAAGCCCTATAATGAATAAGAGAAATAATGAGAAAAGAATTTTCGCCCCTGCAGAATTTGCTGTTATAAAAATCCAAAACAGTGATGAATACTTTGGGAAACTGACCACTGGCTGCCTAAATTGTAAGCAAGGAAACACAGATAATCAAGATGTTCTATTATGAGCTGTAAGTACTTATCAATCATGAGCACTCACACTGGGAATATATAGGCAATAGTAAAACTATTTACTACCAAGAGAATCTCAAAAAAGAAGTAACCTGCTGAACGTCAGCAAAAACAAACATGAATTAGAGATTTTAAAGTAGAAATTATGAGCTCTACTATACTCTTAAAATGAAGAAGAAAATGAATTGGAAATTTTCACTGATACAGAATATCTGACATTGTTTTCTTAGCTCATTATTCATTATTCAATCAATGACTCACTCATATGTTCAGAAATTATTGTTCACCTGTTTTGTGCCTAGTTAAAAAGTAGGGAAATGATAAAAAAAAAATAAAAAAGCAACACTGTGAGTCTACTAATTTCTCTCAAAATAAAATGTCTTTTCTCTAGCTCTTTTTAAACTCTCATTTGCTCTGGTGTTCCACAATTGTACTATTATATAACTTTAAGTAATTTTGAAAATTTTTCTTGGTAGGGATCCATTATACATTCTAAATATGAGGATTTATAACTTTCTTTAATTCTGAAACAGTCTTCACATTTATCACCTTGAATATTACCTCCTTATGCTTTCTTTTTTTTTTCTTCTGAAACTATTATTGAATTGTTTTAGTCCACCTCATGCCAGCCAATATTTCTTTCTTTTTGTGTTACATTTGTGAGTTCTTTAACTCTACCTTCTAAGAACACTAGTTATTTCTTCAGTTATGTTCAGTACTGTGAGTTAATATTTTGCTGTTCTAAATCTAGTTTGGGAGCCCATTCTCCAGAAATGTTATTTTTTGCTTACCCCAAACATCTCTGGGGCATTACTTACCCAAATCTACTTTAATTTTATATCTTAGCTTGCTATCTCCAGAACCATGTAGATACTGCAGATTTTATCCATCAGGATGTGAAGATAGGGCTATTGCTATAAATGCTCAGTAAGTTTTTTTTCCCTCCTGTTCCACTTGGAACCTAAGCTAGAGGTCAGCAAACTAAAATTCAGAGACCAAATCTGGTCTGCAACCTGGTTTTTATATAGCCTGTGAGTTTAAAAAAAAAAAAAAGATTTTATTTAAAAAACATATGAAGCTTGCAATGCCTAAAATATTTACAATCTGGTCCTTTACTGAAAAAGTTAGACAACCCCTGTCACTTCTTGCCAGCAGGTAGATCAAGGACCTCTAGCTTAAGTATCAATTCAAATCTTTTGCTCATTTCTTAAATTGACTTATTTGTCCTTGTATTATTGACTTAGAACAGTTCTCTATACATTATATATACAAGTCCATCATCAGCTATGTGTTTTGTAAATATTTTTTCCCATCAGCTATGTGTTTTATAAATATGTGTTCCCAGTCACCAACTTCTCTTTTGACTTTTTAAAATGTGTCTTTCAAAAAAGAAAGATTTTTATTTTGATAAATATGTAATCATTTTTTTTTTAGTTTGTGCTTTTTTTTATGTCCTAGCCAAGGGATCTTTGCTTAACCTAACATTACAAGATTTACTCTTATGTTTTCTTCTAAAAGTTTCAGAGTTACAACTCTTATATTTACAACCCATTTTGTGACTCATTTTTTTTCAATATTATAGTGGTTTACGGGTATATGTGGGAAATCTCTGTGCTTTCCGCTTACTTTTTCTGTGAACCTAAAACTGTTCTTTAAAAAATGAAGTCTAAAGAAAACCCAGCCATTTTCAGCAATATGAATGAACCTAGGGGACATTATGTGAAATAAGCCCTACATAGAAAGACAAATACTGCATGATCTCGCTTATATGTGGAATCACAAAATGTTGAATTCATAGAACCAGAGAGAGTATAATGGTGGTTGCCAAGGGCTGAGGATTAGGAGTAATGGAGAGATGTTGATCAAAGGGTACAAACTATTAGTCATAAGATAAACAAGTTCTGAAGATCTGAGTACAGCACAGTCACTATAGTTAATAATACTGTACCATGTTCTTAAAATTTGCTGAAATTTATTTTGATACAGAATATATAATAAAACAGAAATATAATAACTGCAGGCCCTCACAAGAAGAATTATTTTAGAGAAGTAGGTTTAGAGAAGTGTTTTGGGATACAAAGAATAATTGCAATATTATTAGTTAATGAGAATCAAAAGAGAGTCAAATCATTCTGTATTATAAAAATGAAATAAATTTGTTTTCATTTTGGTTTTTGATGGGCTTTTAAAAGAATGAGAGGAGAGGTAAGTCCAAAAACAGAGGAAAGCTAAAGCCTGATTTTCAGAAACACAAATGGACATTTTTCTAAGAATTGAGATGTTTACCGTACAATTTTTATGTTTACAACGTTGCATTTTGATCCCATTCACTTCTCCAGGTATGGTTAAACTCAGTTAATGCCAGAGGTCTTTTGTGAGTTTATCTGTTTAAATATGAGTTCCATCTATAGGACAATATGATGGAACAATAACTGTATGCACAGGATAGCAAAATAACTCGAGAGCTGACCTGCTTTAGAAGAAGCAAAATTTCTTGCACTGAACTTAAATGATTGGATTTAATTTTTCTTAGGTCTTAAGAGACAGTATGACTTTTACTGATAACATTAGTTCAGGGTAGATGAGAATGAAGAAGTTTCTATTTACCTATTCCACAATTATGATTGTTCAAACAATTTTGAGTAGCAGAGAAGATAGTAAGTTCATGTAAAAAAAAATTTACTCTAAAACATGCTAGAAAAAAACTTGTCTGTATATATTAAATTCTTTTTAAACTGCTAAAATTCAAATTTAAAAACCTTCGATTCATGTTACACAAAAAGGAAAGACAAACTTGGAACTAAAAACTGTTTCATGTATTTAACTTATCTCTAAATAAAATTTTGTTAGTTTACATGTTGTTTTATAGGTAGTCTTTGAATGAAATAGATGCTACTTTTGAGCTTTCAGTGTTCCAAGAAAATGGTTGATGATCTACTTCGTCAAGGACAATAACTTTATGCTCTGGGAGAATCAAGAAGACATTTTTTAGCAGTTTACCAAAACAGTAGGATGAACGTCAAACTAATCTTTCCTTTTTAGCAAAACCACATATAAAAGTGAATGAATATCAGATCTTAAAATAATTTCTTAAATTTGAATAGTTTCTTTTTCCAAGAGCTCAAAGCAATTTGCTTTATGTTCTCATTCAGTCTAGAAACCCTCTTTGACAAAGATATGCATTACATGATAAACAAATGTGTATTTTCACTCTCTTTCTGTAAAGAGAAAAATTAAAACTTATAAATTGAAACTGGCTCAAAATTACAAAGCAAAACCCAAATCTACTGACTTCCTGGCCAAAGACTTCATTTGCAGTGTAAGTAGTGCAGAAATCTCCCCCTTTTTCCTCTTGATTTCAGTGAATGGTCTTTACTCTTTGTCATGTTAGGCAGGTGCCATGCTACCTTCTAAAAACTAGATTTTTTCTCCTCTCCTTATCTCAATCTATCTGAAATACTATTTATTCTTTTAATGTACTCAAATCCTTCATTCAGGTCCCACATCATCTAAAAATTATCCTCTGACAAAGAAGGCTCAATTTTTTGTCCTTTTAATCAACAAAATGACTATATTTAACCAATCTGTTTAATGACCCATGAGAATGGCTCTAGTGTAATAACAATATCAGCACATTTCAAAAGAACGTGCCCCATTAGAGTGTCCTTTTTGAGGGCACAGACCTTGTCTTAGTCATCTTTGTTTATTCACTACTTACATGGGGCGAGAAATACAGTAGACAGTGAAGGTAAATGCTTTCTGAGAGAAAGTGGTTGTATATGACCATGCTAATATAGTGTTCTTTCTGAATATTCATGTGAATAGTTGACATATAGAGCAAGAACTATTATATACTTATATTAATATCTTTAAGTAACAGAGCATATTCTGATTTAGTAGAAAAAGAAAACTAGTTTCCTAACCATGCTGCAACATCTTTGATGTCTGCCAAGTAGATTATGATGTTTAAAGATGTAGGTAGTCTTTTTATTTGAGCCCTTATCACATCACACTATTTTTAGTCACTAGGTACATTCTCTGTGATTAGTCCCCTTTTTGTTTTTCTGGTTATTCTCCACCAGTTGCTCACATATTACTAAGTCCTCACTGGTTTTGGAGCAGGGCTGTGAGATTGGGGGCATATGGTGGTTGGTATTAAGATGGCAACTGAGGAATCTATTTCCTTTTTCAAGCCATGGTCATTTTTTTCACTCTTTTCCAACTCTTTCCTGAACTACCAGAAAGAAGGTAGTGTATTCTAGATAGTTGTGGGTTTTCTGTTTCACTGTATCATTTTTCTTGTGGCTCTCTAGGTACCTAACAATGAATCAAGCACATAGTAGATACTCAGCAAATACTAATTAATTCATGAGCCACCTGGAAAGAAAGTATAACAGAGGCACTCTGAAATACCAGAAGAGGCAAGGTGACCAATGTCAATAAGAATTACTTTTCATCTCAAGCAGCAACAACAGAATTGCTTCTTCTAATAGTCCAATTCAGCCAGCCATATTTCTATTTAGTTCAATTGCTATCTATTCCGCTCTTCTCAGAGGCATAAGAAATGCTTTTGTTAGAATAACAGAATCGCAAACTTTCCACTTTTCCTGCTTATTGACTAACTGGAATAAGGAAAACAGAAATGGCATTACTGTTAAAAACAGCTATGTCAAAAATCTTGAGATTTTCAAAAGCACGAGATTCATTTATCTATGAATTATTAAGAATCAAGCTTAAAAAGTATGTTTTAAAAAGATGGAAGATCCCCAATAGCATAGATACTCCAGTACTTGCATTTTTAAACTTGTGTTTATCAGCTTTAATATACAAGGCAAAGCTTTTAAATAAAGAACTAATTGATTCTCTTACTCGTCCATTTCACTGTTCATTAAAAAAATAGGTGTAATATTCTCTCACCTGTTTTTATTAACATTATTTAACATTCACTAAACCACTCCTGTATGTGCTAGGCTTGTTAGGGATATAGAATTGGTTTTGTGTTTTACATGGTCTTGCAAAGGCACCTTCGGAAACATGATTTGCTACTGTAATCCACAAATGGAACACGATTGTACCCTTTGTTTCACCTTAAGCCAAAAGCAGCTCAAGTTAAATGCCAAGCTTCCCTGAGTTACAAATTTAGAATCTCTCTGAGGTGCTTGCTCACATGGTGCATTAGCCTACTGCACCCGTTGATTAGCAATGCTCTCTCAGAGTGGTATATTGACTCCCATCCGCGCTTATCATTTATCATACTTATGTTCATTTTATTCTTATCCCAATAATGACAGCTTTCATGTAAAATGAGAGGAGAAAATAAGATTAATACCTTCTTAGTACATCTTTTACACCGTGCACAAATACACAGGCTTCTGAATCAAAATCTCTTTGGATTTATATTATTATTATTACTATTACTACTACTACTACTACTACTACTACTATTATTATTATCATTTAAAAATGACCTAAAGAAAAAAATTTATTTTTTCTTTAGGAATAGTCAAAAATAAAATGGCAGTAGGGTAAGGACAGTGAGAAAAAGGGGCTAAAGAGGTTATATGATTTGCATGTTCAGTGAGAAGAAGAGCAATGACAATGGAAAGCCAAGTTGGTCATCTATTCTAAAAAAAAATATTAACAAGCTTAATTTGAGAATATTCTGGAGATATGCAATTAGTTTGGGGTAGAGTAATTTTGAGAGTTCGTTTTGGTGTTGGTATCCAAGAGCCTTAGCAATTTTGAATTAAATTCAAGAAGAGAAGACTTTTTAAATATATGATTCTATTGGTTCAGAATTAACAGGATAGAGTGCAGCTGATGACACACATTTTTTTCTCTCAGGAAATATAAAATTACAAATGTTCCCTATAGTTCTTCATTTGGGGCTGCAAAGAGACATTTGCATGTCCTGTCACTTTAATGACATTTTGTCTTCTTGTTATTGGGCATAAAATGGTTAAATAGAAGAAAAAAATTGAGCAGCGGCAGCAAGTAGGGTGGGGAAGATCAGTGGATATTTACTGGTGTTACACAGGGAATGTCATGGTGTTTACACTTGCAATCAACAAAGGATGCCTTACCAACTGGAACTTGCTCAAGAAGTGATCCTTTCTGTGGAAAGTTGCAGAATAAATCTCACTCTGTCCCAGTATGGCACAAAATGCTCAGGTTTAACACATGGCTGCTGAGCAAAAAAAGTCCTTACAGAAATAAGAAGACAAAGGTTAATACTTAAAATTAATTTATAGCTAGTGCATTCTCAATGATTAGACTTATTTACAATTACAGACCACAAAGCAAAGGTATGACTAATCAAATCACAGGTAGCATTGTCAAAAAATGGTGTGGGAGACAAAGAAATTTCGGAAACACCAGAAAATTTAAAAACTAACCAAAAATATATAGAAGAGCTCTCACTAGTTCTGCAGAGAGCAGTACTAAAAATGGGTATTAGAAGCCCAAAGTATTACTTTTATAATTATATATGTTTATGTATAACAATTTACAGTGTAGTGAATATAATACTCATTCCAGAGTGGGTAGTCAGACATTTCAACACTCTCTGATTTTCTTCCTAATGCCTTTTATTTAGAGTTTCTTAACCTCAGCACTATTGACATTTTGATCAGACAATTCTTTGTTATGGGTGGAATGTCCCATACTCTGTAGGATGTTGAGCCCCTACTTACTTTATTCTAGTACCAACCACACACTGGTGACAATAAAAATATCTCCAGGCATTGCCAAATATCCTAAGAAGGGAGGCCAAGTTACTCTTATTAAGAAGCATTGACTTAGAAGTGTATATAAACCTTATCTTATACAAAAGTCAAGATTCTGGCCAACAGATTTAAAAATTGTCTGGTAGAATTATGGATGGAACCTTGGCAAAGTTTATTTCTGAATAGTCATTCTCCATGTAAAAGGAAGGGATTGATTTTAGCTGGAAAAAGTATTTGCTCTAAGAAAGTTCTTTTTGCTTCCATGGGAAGACCAATCTACAACATTCAGTGAGCTAAGAAATAAACTCAAGAATTTCCAGATGCCTTTGGAACTTGGCTCAAAGTAAACATTCCATCCCTTAGGAAAGAAAAAATTTTATTTTGATTTTTGTCTTTTTTGAGCTCTCCTTTTGCTGACAGTTCAATACAAAGCAATTGAAATAAACTATTTTTAACTGCTTACTTATTTAAAGAGCACTTAAAACTCATTCACTACCTAAGCATCTACATTTGAATGTCTTTAGTTATCTACAGCCATATTTGATTTCATTAGTCCCCAATAAGAATAAAAACAATTATTGAAAAAATGTCTGTAAAGTCACTAGCCATTTTAGGAAAGAGTTTATTAAAGTAGCATCTCACACATCATCTCTCTGGAGTGTGGAAATGTCATGTGATCCAAACACTTTCCCACTCAGCCAAGTAACCAGGTATTCAGGTGTTTACTCAAGTTATTTAAAATCTTGAATTCTGAACACTGAGAAGATCTTGTTCTAAACAGGCGGTCATATCTTTAGTGGTACTAGCAGCTTTGGCAGTACTTGTAATTAACAAATATTCCTTTTGATTCTCGATCTTTTTTTTCTGATTGAGATAGAAATAAGAGATGTTGGCTTACAGAGTACACACATTTTATGCACTTATAATTCCTTAAAGAATTATAGGAGTTTTATAGAAGATTGTGCATAATTTATGTAATCTTGTAGAATATAAGGTAAGAAAGGGATTAGTAAAGGACAAGGTGAAGGCAAATATTGAGCTTGGGGAACATCAAGAAGTTTGACATGACTGGTACAATGAAGGTGTGTGTGTGTGTGTGTGTGTGTGTGTGTGTGTGTGTGTGTGTGTGTGTTTGGACTCTATACTTAGCAAGTATTCTGTTCATTGTGCCTACCTATATTTTCAGAAATGAATCAAAAGATGTATTGGCTTTGTAATATTTTTTAACAACATTGAAAAGTTGTCAAGGAAGATAAAAATTTGTAGACCTAAATTTCTGGTCAACCCATTAATCATTCAGAATAGGATTATTCTGCTACTGTCAATTGTAAATTTAGTATAAAATGAGATAGTGTTTTTAGATTGTTTTCTGGACCTGTAAACTGAACTTTGTAGTAAATACATTTTTATCTAGACTTTAAACTGCAAGCCAAAATGAAATGTTTTTGTTTTGCTATATAACCTAAAATTTCCTGTATTTACCTCATACTTAAAAATCACAGCATTAAAAAACCAAATGTTAGTCCCATGTGATTATTTCACACAGAGAAATACCATAGATTATTAAATATAATTCAGTAAAATAATTTTAACAGAACTGGTTAGTTCATTGATTGATAAAAATATTAATATAAACAGGTAGGGTGATTCAATTTTAATATCCCATAATGTAAGATTACCATCCGCAAAAATAATTATATAAGTATTCTCCTAAAAAATGGTTTGTTTTCACGTTGCATATTTCTGCTGTTCTCCATTGTCTTTAATATTGGCCACTGCCAGAGGCAAGTGTTAGACAAGACAGACAAATGGTCTGATCTAGAATGGCAAATTCTATGTTTCCTTAATACAGTCTCCTGGAATGACAGCAGTTATGTATTTTTAAGTCTGCTCTTCCATTATGGCGATAAATGGTTATTTAAATACAGTCAGGTCCAAATTACACTAGTGGAAAATGCAGCAGGGAAAAGTATCAAAGACAAAGAACTTTTAAATAAATCTCATCTCTCCTCCTGCCATATGAGGTAATTTCTATGCCAGATGGCAGATGTTTATGCTGGTACTTAAAAGAAGTAAAAATTAAATGGATCTCAAAAACTTAATTGTTTTTAGTTTAAAAATGCTCTCAAATAAAGGGAGGTCAGTAGAGATTTTATTTTAAGTGATCTCAAAGCCTAAATATCTTAATATATATTTTAATTTGGAAAAAATAACTTACTCTTAAATAATTAATTCTTTTTTGAGTTCATTATTGAAGTCTGATATTATTTTTCAGGAATTAAACAATTGCAACATAATTTTTTCTAGAAATGATTGTGAAAAACCTTCAAAGGATTATATTGTAATGTCTGCTCTTCAAAACTGAGCAGTAGATGAAGCATTTAAACCCTTATAATCATTATGTGTATCAGTATAAGTCAGAGAAGTTACCTATCCAAGACTTTTATTTTGATGATCAACATAATGCAAATAACGGAGTGACTTCCTGAAACAAACAATTGCTACATGAGCAACTCTTGTGTACACAGACAAAATTGATCAACTTACCATTGAGAAACCTCCCTTCATGAAAGCTTTGAATGGTGGAGAAAATCTGTGTTATTGTGACATCTAAATTCTTTCTCAAAAAGCAAATTAGACTTAATCATTATGTGGAGACTTTCCTTTTCTGTAAATACATTAACACTTATAAAAAACAAATCCTGCTTTATTGATCTAAAACACAGGATAGTTTAAGCAGGATAGATATTTCTGGAAACCCCAACCGAAGTACAGCTATAAGCCCAAATAACTCTAGCAATCACTTGATTTTTTTTTTTGTATTTAGAACTCCCATCTCCCTCCAAGTCCCAAATTTTCTTTCCACTACAAACAAAATAGACAATGGCCAATTATGGGAAAATAATATTTAGATTAGTAAATTATAGTGAAACTAATTTTAATTATTAGTCAAGGGAACTAGAAAATCTGTAATATTCTTGAATTATATTCTGAACAATCAATTCAATGAAACTTAATTGAGCCCCAAAGAAGAGAAATATAAAACAATTTCATTCTTCAATCTGTTTATTTTGTGTGTGTGTGTGTGTGTGTGTGTGTGTGTGTGTGTGTGTGTGTGTGTGTGTGAAGACATGGATACATTTAGAAAAAAATGGTTTAATTATATAAGGCTAAGCTTTAGCTTTACTTTTAGTCCTTTAAAAGTCTAAAACAATTCTGTTGAATTTATTTAAGGCAAAGTTACAGACTGCATAACCAATAGAGGGCAGCTTACTCTGATAATCTGTGCGATGCTGATTTCCAGAGTGCACAGTGCCCCTTAGAAGAAAGACTCTGGCCCCTATAATTTTGTCCATATTTTATTGGAAAGCAGGCATCCTTAACAGCATGTTCTTCACTCTTCAATAGGCCACAAATGCTCTCACAAGTCAAACCTAGCTGCCTTCTCAAATTATTAGTCATACTAGAGGAAAATGAGTGGATCCATGGAATTCTAGAATGGCACCTATGGAAAGGGCATTATGTATTTGTATAAGTTACAGTGCTAGCAAAGCTGCAGTAACAAAGATACCACCAAAATAAAATCACTGAAATAAAAATAAACTCTATATTGCTCTCACATTTAACAGTGCAGAAATAGGTGAGAGGTTCAGAACACACAGAAAAAAAGCTTTGCTTTTCTAGATTCCTTCTGCTGCCCTGTCTTTCTACCATCCCTTAAAAGTTACTCTTCTGACATCGGTGAAGTTGGCTCATCACCATTTCTGAAAAGGTGAAAGAAATAGATGGCAAGTAGCGTCATTGTTAAAGAAATTACCTAGATGTTGAACATATAATTTAGCTGCTAGAAGGCTGAGAAATGTAGTCTCTCACTAGATGCCCTGCTGAAACTGGAGGATAGGCATGGGAATTCTGTTCCTAAAAGAAAAAAAGGGTGAATAGATACTGGGCAACTAGCAAACTGTACCTTAAGCATTTAATAAATGGTTTATAAAATAATGTTTTTGTTTAATCTATCTTTCCACAAATATTTCCTAAGTGCCTACTGTGTATATAGCACTACACTATACCACTGTATCCCACAAGGAATTTTAAATATACTGATTTTTACTAACAAAGAACTTTTACTATTTTTAGACTAATCAACTACAGTCAACCCTTGAGCAACACAGGTTTGAACTGTGTGAGTCATGGATGTTTAAAATATAAATACTGTAAATGTATTTTCTCATAATTTTCTTAATAATATTTTCTTTTCTCATTACTTTGTTGTAAGAATACAGTACATAATACATACAATATACAGAAATGTATTAATCAACTGTTTATGTTATTGGTAAGGCTGTCAGTCGACAGTAGGCTATCGGTAAAGTTTTGGGGGGAGTCAACAGTTAATTGTTGATTTTCGACTGTGCAGGGTGTCAACATTCCTAGCCCCTGAATTGTTGAAGAGTCAACTGTGTACACTGAATGCCAATAATAATAATATCGATGATTAGGCTGCTAATAATGTAATATATCATAAGTGATCAAAAAGTGGTGCAGAAGACATGTGGATATTAGTATTCAGTGTATATTTACTGATCGAAAGCCTGGAGGAGAGGTGTCGGGCAGCTCCTGGAAGTCTATTTCCGTTTTGCACTTTTAACCCAATGAAAACAAGAATCCATTATGAATAAGGCCACTTCATCTTTCAAATCATTAACAAAACCCATAATCTCTATCTTTAAAAAATTATATGTATATATAAAACTGTGTATCTACCTATATATATATATACATGTATATAAATTGACAAAGAGCATGCTTATTTTGATTAATTTTGACATAGATATTTTGCCTATACTCACCTTTTGGCTAAATTGCATTCGTTCTTATTGTTAGTGAGGTTGAATCAATCAACTGCATTCTCTAATGATGAAAGCAGATGGAAATAGAATGAGCTTCTGTATCTTCCTCAAGGGCATTATAGAGGATGCTGCACCCTTAACTGAAAATTGCTCAATTTTGCAGTAGAGTTGGCCAATGTAGACATAGTCTTATATTTTCACTAATTTTGAATTAATACTCTAGAAACCAGCAGCTGACAATGAGCTTGAACAGTTGGTTTCACACCTGAGGCCTCTTTTAAAAGACCATTCTCATCACAGTCAAACAACAGGAGGATATATTAGAGGGGAAAATGAGTACATTTTCTCTAAGACTACTTAAGTATGAGTTTCTCTTAAACTAATTAAGATTCAATTCTATTTCAGAAACTAATGTCTAAAGCAGACATTTCAGAAACTAATGTCTAAAGCAGAATTATTAATAAACAAAAGCAGATTCCAGAACTCTCAAAATGATTTTGTTTTTTTCTTTTTTTTTGCTGGTAGATGCTCAATAAAAGTGCTGTTAAAAGCAATTAAGCAGAAAATAATATTTTAAACATAATATCAAATGTATAATCAAGATGAATGATTATGATATATAAAATTATTAATAAGATTTAAGAACTCTTAAAAGTGGAGAAAATGATACCCTTGACTATTAAATTAAAAACATCTCTGATCCTCTCAACATTAAGCTTGTAAGCTTTTAGAATTCTTAGATGTCTGCAGGTGGGGAGGACAAAGGACTGCAATCTGTCTGTTTTTATTTTATTCAAAAGATCTTGGATGTAATATAATTTATAGTTCCATTTTAAAAGGAAAAATATTTAAATATACATATTAAACTTACATACTGGATGTGATGGTTCATGTAACCCAATTCAAAAAGATTAGCTGGTCTAAACCAGAAAATGTTAATGTAGCGTGGAGAAAAATATTTTTGCCTGGCAACTTCAATAAACACTCAAAAGTTTCTTAGTCGCACTTTGCATTTTCATATAATAAATTGCTGCACATGTAAGTAGCAAGCCAGAAAGCATTGCCTTGCCTTTCACAGACTGCATCTTTCACCGAGTTTTGAAGGTAGATGTTACATTTACATTCTAGTTATAAACACACTACTTGAAGTTACTGACTGCCAAAAGCCCTTAGATTTGTATTTCATATCATATAACAATTCCACCCTTTTTTTTTTTCCAAATATAAGAACACTATTTGTGGTGTTTCCTGTCATTTTACCTTAATAGCAGAAATAGACATTTACCAAAGCCATCTGCTACCCACATTATGGGTCAGACTGCCTTTTAAAACTAGTATAGAACTGGGATTATAAGGGGAGAAAGAAGTGATAGTTATCAGTACTACAAAATTGCAGAAAATATAAAATTGTTAGAAAAAAGAGAGGAAATATCAAAATATTCAATATTCAGGATTTTAGGATGGGCATGCTTTCCAGTTCATGACACAAAAGAGAAGGTGTGTTAAGACAAAAAAAAATAGAGCTAACTATTTAACTCCTCCTTTGTATTTTTTATCAGTTTTTATCCAAAGAAAAAATATAATTAATTAAGATTCTTGTAGTTTTCTGTAGAAGCTTATTCTGTCCTATGCTGATATAAACAATATCCTCTGCTCTAGCTGTCCTAGACCATTTATTCTTCTTTCACTCAAGTAGTTCATATGTAATAACCCCAAAATAGCAACCTTTTTTTTTTTAGTGTAGTACCAAACCTTTCTTAAATCAAGGTTTATGCATTTAAGACTAGATGACAAAAGTAGTTGTATTAGCTTCTTTGGCATGGCCAAGTTTCAAAATCAATACTCTATATAAAAGTATTATGTCAAATTTCAATTACAAGTCAAACCATTATGCTGTACATCTTAAATTTATACAGTGCTGTATGTCAATTATATCTCAAAAAACTGGAAAAAGCAAAAAAAAATTAAAATACATACAGTAGAATTCTTCACTTTTTGTCAAAATTGTTATACCTAACCTAGACAGCTGTTAAAAAAAGTCAGGATTCTGTGAGAAAGATAGTTGGGTAAAGACCCTAAACCATTCATAATTCATTTCTTTTTCCAGGGTACCAAATTACACTACACTTGTCAGTTTCCTTGGAGGTTCAGTATGGCCATGTAATTACTTGCCAATAAATGTGAGCAGAAATCAGAAATGGTGTGTGTCTTTTTTTAAAAAATGCTATCACTGTAATAATCAGTTTATTATGAAGATTAATCATTCTTGAGTATAAAAGCAATTAAGTATTTAAATACACACAAGCATTTTCTTTAAAATATATTTTTACCTTCACATCCAGAGACACCTAATTAGTTAAAAACATAAGAAAAATAAGAGCTATTAGTTATGTATTAAATAAGAAATTATATATAACCAAAGAATGTGAAAGAGGCTGAAAGGATAAAGGTTGAAATATGTAAAATTGTTGGGAACAAAGCTCATCATACTTTATGTACTAATAGCTCCACTTCATTTAAATGCTGACCAGTTAAACAGCCCTGAAAATACAACATGTGGGCAGAATTGCATCTTGTTGGTCATACTTTTCCACAAAATACAGGTGCTTCTCAATAAAATAAATAAACTGTTTCTTATTCTTTACTTTGATTTTCATAACTGTTTTGATTTTAAAAGGATTCTACTTAAAAACAACCCCCTACTGGTCAGTAGGGCTCTGTCAATGCACACATCATGCCACTCCATCCTTCACCTTACCGTTATCCAAATTTACATCAGTGAGGAAAGTTTCTAGTATCATACCTAGAATAAATCTGGAGAATAGGCTGGTCACACACACATTTCTCTGCTAAGAGGCAAAGTTGGTACAAGAGCACAGTATTTCTCATTTGTTGTTCCAACTGTGCACAACACACAGCACTCCTGTGGCAGGTAAACCTGTGCGCAGGGAGAAATGAGGCATGGGCTCATCAAAAGCGGTCAGATGGAAATTGAAAGGACCTTCCCTTTGAGAATTCTTCTATCTTTATTTGTGAGGTTACCCGATAATTTCCTTAATTACATCACATATATCGCAGAGGAATGCAAAGCTCTAGGGCATGGAAGGGCCCAAGGTGGAAGGATCCTCAGTGTCAGAGTCACCACATAAAGCCTGGTTAACAACTAAGAACACTGGGCTGACTGTCACTTGAGCAGAAAACACATACCTATTATGTAAATGCACTGACATGTTGAGTTTGTCACAGTAATACTGATGAATACCTTTGTGTAGAAATCCAGGAAATACTATATGCTTCATGAAGGCCCGCTTTACCTTACTCTATCATGTAATTCCAACATTTGGCAGCTTTTTGTTCGGCTTTACACACAATCCTTGCTTATTTATTATTTTATGCTCTTGGATTTAAATTTTTATTTATAATATTATCTGAAACCATATTGCTGTGAGAATGAAAGACATCACTCTTTCACCAAAAAAACTAACCATTTTTCCAAACGAAGAAAAACAACAGAAAACTTTTCTCTAGTTGCTACCTGCCAAGGAAAAGAAGAAAGATGAATCTTGAAAGCTTTTCCAATCTATGGCATTAGATAGATTAAAGTGGGAAAATAACATTGTAATTGAAGAAATGCTACTTTGTGTTTCTACTGCATTGTTTCATGTAATTACTATTAAATATTTACTATGGGCCAGAAAGTATGAAAAGTGTTTTTACATAGATTCTTTTAAATAATTCTCATGGCTTATAAAGTTGATAGTATTTTTATACCCACTTTGCAGATGGAGCTTATAACAGATAAGTAAATTGTCATAGGCCACATAGCCAGTAAGTGATGAAACTGGTCTTCAAACTTAGGCCAATTCATTGAAATAGCCCATTATCCTCTTTGCTTCAGTTATCAACAAAGCAAGCTCACTTTTTTTTTCTATTACTTTATCACTTCTATTTTATCTTACTATTAGTAAATTTGTTCAATGTCCACATAGCCCACTTATCTTACATCTTCCTCTGAATCTTCTTCTAAATCTCTTCCACTGTGCAAGTAGGTCAAATAATAACCAATACCATAAGATTTATGACACACCCAGAAAGCTTCTCGCTTTAAAATATCTCTTTTAATGCCCTGCTATAGAGCCTAAAAGTTAGCTTTAAAGAGCAGTTTGTTAAAGTTAAAGAAGTGTATCATCAAACATCTACTAAAACACAAGTGTCCCTATGAGTGTTTATTTATTTAATCATCTATTCAATAAACACTTATTAAAAAATAAACACAAAGCATTTAAGTTTGAGCTGAATTTAGATATGGTATTGTTTACCAATGATGGAGGGTAGAGAATGGATTAGAAATTATTAAGCTATAGATGACTCAACAAAAACCACAACATCCAGAACATAAAATATTTCTCCCCAAATTGACCTAAATTAGATACCATCATGGAAATCCTTAGATGGCCTCAAGTAGTGTGAGAATGTCACACTGAAGAGTCACACTGAGCAGAACAGAAACCATTTGAAGTGGGGTGGGGCAAAAATCTTAAAAGGAAGGTAGAGGTGTATAACAGGCAATGTTTAGAAACTATACATTTGGTCTAGATTTATCCACATTCTGGGTAGCTCACCCACCTTGTCCTCCATGAACTCCAATCCTCCAACCAAGCACATTGCTTCTAAAGTTCGCTCAACTTCTGAGTCCTACAGCAGAAAATTGTTATGCCATGCTTTGCACTTATTATGTCACTGTATGATAATAAGAGCTAAAGTGGACATTTGTTTTCTGATTCAAACCATTGTAAGGGAACGTTATTTGTAAGAAAATGACTATCCCAGGGAACCTGGATGTTATGTCATCCTAGTAACAGCTAATAAACAACGCATTCTTTGTCACAAAGTTTTAACAGACACTTACAGTTTTAAGCATTTTGCAATTTAATAATAATAGGTGGGCCAGAGTCGTTACCAAAGTTCAGTGGTGCTGTGAGTGTAAATTACTGTGCCAAATTGTTTGGAACCATATGGAGTTCTGTTAGAATTCCCAGTTTTCTCTCTCTGGCTCAGCAGGTTAGATCATATAGCTTCCCTAACAAGCCACTACTTACCATGGAACAGGGAGACTTCGAGATATACTTAACCTTGATGGAGGGGAACCTTGTATCTAATAAAGAGAAATAAAAATTTCGAATTACTGCAAAGTACTGCAGCAGACAAGCTGCAATTTCAGTCATACGAAGCCTCTGTTTACAGTAAAATGATGATATGAATCACAGCGACTCTCATATAAGGACTCAATTGCCTACCTAGTCAAATTCCATATATTTATAATATATAATTTCATTTTCATATGAGCTTATTACACATATTAAAGCAATACTTTTCCTTGTACAGCCAAGATTCATTGATAAAACAATGAAGTGAACTAACACCCTTCCTAAATAAAGTTTCACCAATAGCACCGTATGTTAATGGACCTATTTCATTGTTAATGTGACTGACTGCTTATTGATTCTTGCAGGAATCCAGCAAGGGCTGGAAAGTACAATTTAGTTTGGAGAGCTCTGGGTCCAACATCTATGCTCAATTACAACTTTCAGAAGGGAAGATCAATAAAATTTAAATTGCTTATGGTAATCACAACTTCAAATCATTGTGATCAGCATAAGCAATCTGCTGACCCCAGCCAAGCTCCTAAATTGAAACTTGTAATGAGTGGTCATTTAGTTTGGGTCCATTCATATTATTTTGGAGGCAGGTGATGAACAATTAAAGATCAGCCATACTTTCTCTTCACAACATTTCCATCTTTATTCCCAAAGTATTAATATGTAGTAACCCTCAGGTTCACGCTTTTGCACTTCTTTAATGGGTATTCTGTATGAATAAGCAATTATATTTTCTATTAAACAATTTCAGTGTAATTGAATTAGCAGTTATAATATTGCTAGGGCAAGCAAAAGCTTTCCTAGGGAAAAATTAAGTGATATTGGGTACTGCAAATTAATTTATAGAACTGAAAAATGTAACCAATTAAATAGAATTGCCTTTGCCTACCCCGCTCCTCCAAAATACAATTAAGCAGCACATTGTTTCAAAGAATATGTTTTAGAGCAATTTGTTTTCAATCATAATAGCTGTTTTTCATTCATTATGAAAAGCTGTCTATTACAATGAAAATTTCATAGGCAGTTTTCCTTGACAAAGCAGGTTGCAAGTTTAAACAAAGATAGCCTGCAGATTACTTTCGAGATAAGGAGTCACCTTAGAATTACATTTTAATAAATCATTGAAAATAAATCATCTGCATTACAGCATGAAGGTTTTAGAGAAAGAAAAAGCAAATAGAGAGAAACTAATCAATGAAAATCTCCTGCTGCCAATATAATAATAGATGGACCAATGCTAATATATAAAGTGTATTACACTCACACACACAGCCAAAAAGAAAAATGTAAGATAAATATCACGGAAGTCAACTGTCACAAATGAGACTTGAGTAATAATCCCATCTTTACCATTCATCATTCTTACTGTGCCTCCTCCAAGCACTTTACTGAATTATAAAACAGGGTATTTAGGCCACATTTTTTGCAACCTAATCAGATGGCCATCTTTATATTACTACTGAGGTTTAAAGCATACTACAAGGGTTCCAAAACAAAGCAAAATATAATTATATAAACATATATGTAATATACATATATGTGCTATATTTATATATATTTTGAAAAATATTAAAACAATTGTAAATATTTATTAAGTATGCATTAGCAAGAAATGTGCAGTAAAAACATTTAGTACTACCATGTTATTTTTTATTAATGCCTACATCTGAAAAGACCAGTGCAGAAGCCATGAGTCTTTCCACATGAATTCCATTTTAAAAAAATGGTTTAGATTTCTTACAATTATTTGAATTCTTTGGCTAGAACTGAAAAGGTTTTTATGCCGGGAAAGACAAGTCAGGTTTGTAATTTAGGTGCAGTAAGGACTGATGGAAGGGCAGAGTGAACAGAGAGAGGGAGGGCTCTTAGTGACTTGTGAATTATCTCAGGTTAAGAGGTGGGCATCTGAATTAAGAAAGAAGTGGAAAAGGAAATGAATGTCACCAGTTTTCAGAAGCTGAACTGACAGAATTTCACTTTTGATTGGCTGTGGAGAGGTAGAGGACTTGAGAGTAGCTTGAAGTTTTCATTTTGGAAAAACTGATAATGCTATTTGTAAGTTAAAGAGTATGTAAGGAGGTGGCAAAATGCATGTGTTAATTAAGGGTATTTTCAAAATATTGAATTACATTACTGTTCTTCCTGGGCACGTCTACCTCTAGTAGGACAATAGTGATTGAAAAAGGCATTCATTGCAGAAATAACAACTGATGTTTCATGTTCCTTGGGTAAGTTTACCTTTGTAAATTCGCAACTACTTTTTAATTTAGTTTGTAATTTTGGCCCATTGTCTTAGAGAATATGTTTTCTTAGTACTTGAACAAAAATATTCTGCAATCTTTGGATTACTACTCAGGTTTAAAGGCACACTATCAATTTTCTCAAAAAAAAAGATGAAAAATATAAGTATATTATAATTTTTATTCAGCTTTTGAAATTTAATGATAAATAGTGAAAATGGCTTAAAGACGCAACAACATTCAGAAAACATTTGACAAAATTTATATTCATTGGAAATTACCAAAATTATAGACATATCAAAATTCTTCAATTGAGAAAAAAAATAGTGAAGCTAACTGTTTCCATGGTTCACAAAAAGTTAGACAAATGGAATTAAAGATATTTATTTATTTATTTATTTATTTATTTATTTATTTATTTATTTATTTTAAAAATATGGAGACATTCTGGAGCCTGGCATAATATCTGTCCCATAATAGAAATTCAGCAAGTATGAAATAAATGTTTACATTTGAAATGTAAAACGAACAGTTGCCCATGTATTTTAGGTTGACCATATATTAAGGAAGTTGTTCATATATTTTACCATTAAACAAGTGAAGATATTTTGGCATTTAATAATCACCACACACACACACACACACACACACACACACACACACACACACACATACACACACACCAAAGTAATTCACCCATCATCTGCTTTGTTTCAGTAACTTACTGCTGACATTTTTATGGTTAAACAATATTAACAATATGTTTCATATTTGAAATTTTTGTTTGAAATAGACAATTGCAAAATACATAAACTTCAGGGATAAGAAAATCTTTCTCTGGGTTTCATGACCATTATAAACTTAACTATCTGATATCTATTTCTGAAATTCAAGATCTGATTATATATAGCAATAGATGACAAAGTATTTCTCTTTTCACACAAAGTTACCTTGTCTATCCATGCTTATGCATAGATTATTTTTCATTTGATGAGGCTGCTTGATTCTCATGTTTCCTTTCATTCTTTAGCATCATATGTTTTATCCCCTGAAGACTCCCTGTGTTATTTGGCCTATCCATGCACCCAATCCTTAATAAAATATAACTTAAAACTTCAGTTCACTTTATCCAACATTTATTAAATGCCTGCCAAGTGCTATGATAGGTGAAAAAAAGCTGAATTAAATTCCTTCTTATATCATTTCTTCTTTCTTGGTGTTGCCAGTGGTTAGAAGTGACTGTTCTGAATAATACAATGGGTCTTTTACTGTGTAGCATCTAAAACTCTCTTTTCTCATTTATAAAATGAAAATCAAAATAGAGCCCACATCATAAATTTGTTGAAGGAAAAATGCAATGTTCTCTATAAACTATTTAAAACAGTCCCTGAAAACATATGCTCAATTAATATTAGCTATTATTCTTTGCACAAATTCATTTTTCAATAGAAAAGATTAATATGGGACTATGTACGTTTGATATATGCACATCTAATTATTGTCCTCAAAATCCAGTGGAAAAAATATCTCCCTTAACCAATGTTGAAGTTTTCATTTCAACATATTTATACATATTTATTAATCACTTACTGAAGATTGGGCTGGTGATACAAATATAAGTAAGATCAGAAAAACTCTCTTTTTTCACTTTCTTCCTGAAAGTTCTCCTCAAATCTCCCAACTTTTCTCTTTGTCTATTCAAATTTATTGATCATTTTTTACATTAACTATAAATTTCATCAATGATTCAACTTTGATGTCTTAAATTTATCTTTTATATACTCTTACCTAAGGAGCATTTTTACTCATGTGGTGGCCATTTTTTTTCAGTAGGAAAATTATGGCCAAAATGGTTTATGCCTCATCTCTTCTTCCTCTACATCTTTTCAGGTTAATTTGGAATATCAAAAATGGAATGTGTGAGACGACTTAGTCATAGCCAAAAAAGAAAGGACTTTAGGGTTAAATGTCTGTGATTTCTAGCTGCATAACTTATTACCTGAGTGACTTTGGTCAACTTATTTTTTTCTTTTCTTCATTTTTACAATGAAAATAATTTCATCTACCTTTTAGGGTTATAATGAGGATCTACTGAGACAGTGAAGTAAAATGCTTGTTTTTAAAGTTTTTTAAGTCATTGGACAGAGATGAATTAGAGATTAAATTACTGCTATTTAATTATTTGATATATTTTTTCTTATGAAGTTTCCAGAATTTTCTACATAAAATATGAGAAATCTACAGTCCTAAGTTTAAAATCTTATTGAACAATTTAACTTACTTATCAGAAATAAAACAGTTTATAAATGAAGTAATTTATAACAATATATTATTATCAGTAAATTGAAGCTTAGGTGCTGGGAAACACATTATGTTTGAATTTAGGAATATGAATTTTAGTCCCAGCTCTGCCACTCGTTGTGTGTTAGACAGATAAGTCACTTACTTTCTCTGGGCTAAGAGATTCTAATGTAAAAGATATATGAATTTCTAGAACTCTTTCCAACTCTTAACATTTTATGATACTAAACATTTGTGTTTTTTCCAAAATTAGACCTTAAGGTATGGGTTGAATTGTATCTCTTCAAAATTCATATGTTGAAGTCTTAATTTCCAATAGCTCAGAATGCGACTTTATTTAGAAACAGGATCTTTGCAGATGTAATGTTAAGATGAAGTCATACTGAAGTGGGCTGGTTGTGGGGGTGGAGGGGATCCAATATGACTGGTGTGCTTATAAAGTGGAGGAAATTTGGAGACACATGCATGCACAAAGGAAAAATGTCATATAAAGATGAAGGCGGAGATCAGGGTGATAACTTCTACAAGTCAAGGAACATCAAAGATTATAGGCAAATCACCAGAAGAGAGGAGAGAGGCACAAAATGGATTCTTTCTAATAGGCCTCAGAAGGGGCCAAACCTGCAAACACCTTGATCTTGGACTTGGAGCCTTTGGAGAACTGTGAGATAATACATTTCTGTTTAAGCCACTTCTTTTGTGGTAATTTGTTATGGCAGCCATAGTAAGCTAATATATTTTATTCCATAATTAACTAAAAAATGCTAAATTTTCATTATGATGTAAACATATATGCATACATCTGTATTTGTATGTATGTATAAATAATATAAAGTATACTATCATAACATTCACTTGATTGATTCATTGTTTCAAGTAGACCATTGATTGAAATATTGAACAGTTAAACATTGAATTCAATTATTGGACATTAGAGTCTCAAATTGAGAAGAATATGTTTTAAGGAAAAGCTTCAAAATTATAACAGCTTTTTATATCAGCAAGGTCCCTAAATATATTTCCTTCTCTTTGAAGTCTAAGAGGATGTTGCTATCTCTAAATTGCCTCTCTCAGTTTTTAACAACTCCCTAAATGTGTTTCCTGAGCACATGAGAAGAGCAGGAGAAGCTTTCCCCGTCAGCATTCTTGGTTCATATCGCACTGGTTAGTTGCTTCTGTGGAATTTTGATTTTCTTATGAAACTGCTTTTCTCATTTGCCTTGCATTTTTTTTTTTCTGTTTCCCTTTATGAAGATATGAACCCTGTGAAGGAAGGCTTAGAACACTTCTATCAAATGTAAGAAATAACAAGTTGACCAACGCCTACAAAATTACCTGCACTATATATAACCTTTTGTCCTAAAGAAAGACCATAATTGATTGTTAAGGCACATCTTATCATAAAACCTTCCTCCATAAAGCTAGGGGACCACTTCTAATTGAAAAGACCTCAGTTTAGGGCCAGAAAAACTTAATGTCCTTTCATTCACTGGAATATAATCATAAATGGTTCCGTTAGAAAAATATTTTAAGAATATTTTAAAAAGATTTTTTAGTTTATATAAATTTATGAACATTGGCTCTAGAATTAAACTAGACCAGGCTCAAATCCTAGTTCTACCACTTTAATAATTGGTGACCCTGGGATCACTATATAATCTTTATAAGCATAGGGTCCTCATCTATACTGCTCAAATTACCAACCTCGTTAGATTGTTGTGAGGATTAATAAAATAGTGTGTGTAAAGTACTTAATGCAGGACTTGGATGATAGTATTGAGTAGCAAATGCTCAATACGTTTTTCTATTGTGTTTTTCTCAGCAATGGCAATACTATTAATAGCAATTCCAGTTTTCAGAGTCATTATCAATAGTGGAAAATTTCAGTTTGGTGGATTGGGTACCTTTTAAGAGATCGTAAGGCAACTACATAAATTCAATTTCATTTGGGCCACTTCTTAAGACACGATCTAACTTGGGCTTCTGAATATTAAGATGTGAATTTGAGAGTATTTGCTGGTATATGATGTGAGAATCTTGCTATGTTCACAAACATAGGTTTCTCTCAGGGAATGGCCAATATATGACAAAGAAATATAATAAAAAATAATGACATAAACTGCAAATAATGCTTTTCATTTGAGTATCTCATCAAAAGACAAAGTAAAACTTTACAACTCCCTACAATTCTCAGGACTTTATACACTGCCCACGTTTAGTTTCTCTGTCAGACCTGCCATTTTACGTGTAATATAATACTGCTTAAGGTTATCAATCTTTAAAAAAGTATACCATTGCTTTATAGCCACTCCTGCTTTGCAATACAAATGATATAATTACTTGTTCTGGCTGGAGGGGGTCCAGTTCCTTTAGTTCATTTTTTAAATGCAAATCTTATTAAGTATTTTATCCTAAAATGGCTAATGCAAAAAGGGCAGTCCTAGACTAAGATGGACAACATGCCTAAAAAATAAATACTAGGCGAGTAATGAAACCAGAATTAAATCAGCGTACTGGAAACCAAATTGATTACTTATTGAAATATGTTAACATGGTGTAATGGGTAACTGCCAAAGTCAGGTATACAATAATATTACATAAATCATTGTCAGATAATCTCAAAGGTTCATAAAAGCAATACAAATTTTTTAAAAATTTTTTTCACCAAAACCCAGATGTTCATTAAAAAATTACAGGTAGTTCAGTTAAAAGGACCCTTTTGGTTTTATGAGCCCTCTTTTTGTTTTTCTCCAAAATTCATAGGTCTGTTGTCAAATAGAATAATGGGCAATTTTTCTATAAAATCTTACAGGAAACTTTTAAGAATAATAAACGCATGGTCTCTTCAATTCATTTTAAGATTTCCGTGATAGAACAAGGTCTTTTTGAAAATCCTTGTTTATTTTGAGATATGTAATATATATAAAAGTATATTTTGTGTACTTTTGCGTGTGTGAAGGGTAAAAAACAGAAAAAATAAATATCCTGTACATACCACTGTTCTAGCCTAAAAAAACATAGTTCCCTGTTTTAGGAGAAGCATAGTTTCTGTGCTACCTAGAACTAGGCCTTTTAAGAGATTGCTTTAATCTTGAAGTTATTCTAAAAACTTGTTTGGTTGCTTTAAATGGTTTCTAGAACATATCTAGTACTACTTATAGTTTTTAAAAATTGTTTCAAAGTCCAGTTCCTAAAAACAAATTGCAACTAGTAATTTTTAAAACTGAAATATAATACTTCAAACATTTGTTCAGTGTTTAAGAATTACAGAGCATTTCACAGCTACTGTGACTCTGCAAGTTATTTGTAAAGTTAAAAGATTTAATTCCTGAACAGCATTTGTTAATTTTGCAACACTTAAATAGCAGTAGAGAAAAACTGGGACAGAAAATCAATCCAAACTCAAATTACTGTACTATCTTTAAACTTTAAATTTGATCCTTCGTGCCTCAGTTTCCCATAGATACAGTTAAAAAAAAATACTAACAGCCTCTCAGAATTGACAAGATTTTTGAGTTTTTTTGTATACCTGATCAAAGAAAGCTCAACAAAGAGGGGGAAACCCATGGACTCCTGCTGGGAAGAAAGTGACTTCATTAGCACATCATAGGGGTGCCCCTTTGAAAGTGTGTTAAATTGTGTTAACAGTTTGGTTAAGAGGTGGGAGTGTGACTGGTTTAAACTTGTCTCATTAATATACTAGTGCAATGCGGAGTTGAATTTTGTAAACCTGTTACAGTATTTTCTCACTCCTCTCCCTAGAATTTCTTCTTTCTACCTCTCAGCTGCTGACTGTTATCAAGGCTCTGTTCTTGAGTGATTTCTAGCCCTAGGACTCTTCCTTTGTTTCAGTCATCAAGAACTGTTAGTCGCTAATTTTCTCAAGGCAGGGCCATTTCGATGCATTCTGTTGTTTCAGCAGCCCTTTGTCTTCCCCTTGAAGAAATGAACCACCATGCTTTCCAGGGAGGCGGGCACTTGGGGAAGCACATTGCTTTTAGTGATGAGAGATGTAGAAGGAGGCCCAAGTGACTGGACACACACACCCTAAGGGTTATCCGTGCAACCAATAATTAAGTTCTTAGAGGCTGATTACTTTCTGTTGCTTAGATGCAAAGTAAACAGAAGTGTCGTACACAGGATAAAAGCCAAAGAACTGAGTACGCGCAAACCTCTTTTGGAAGATTTATTACATGTCACAATGTGGCTATAACTTATTCTCATCTGTCCCTCTTGGCACTTACCAACAGTGATGAAAATGGAGAGTCTTTACTCAGGGAACTCTTGACTGCATTACTATTAAATTATTTGCATATTGGTAGCACAGAGGGATCCTAGGATGGCATTTTTCCAAGTTTCATTACCCTAGCTCTCACTACTCAATAAGAGTTCCCACAATTCCAGTGAGGTGGAGAAAAAACAGTGGAACTATTTGCCTTCTGAGTATTTAAACTGTTAGCTAATAAAGAATTCAGGTGAATGACACCAAATGAAAGAATGGAAGAATGAAGGGATAGATGGATGCAGAGACGGATTCAATTGTTTATTAACTCGGCAAAGGATGTGGTTCTTGGGGGAGGGGCAGAATTTAAATGAATGAGTACAATTCAATTGCAAAACCACGTGCCCTCTATTGATATCACAATATAGTTTATTTTGCTGATTGCCATTCTATTTTGATAAAAAGTTCCATCATAGAATACTTATTATGTCACAGATAGCCATGGATCTTCCTCTATCTAATCATTTGCCTTTCACTACTTAGGAAATACATCCACCCAGATACGCACTACCATATATTGACTTAAACAACTTTATGTAGAGTTCAACATAAACCTCACAATATCATTATTCTCTCCATCTTACTGGGTTTAAAATTAACAGTATTTTTATGGGCTATTTTTAGCATGGTTAGCTTGACTTTTAAACATTTAACCCTACTCTATCCCACTTTCAAAAGGATCTAATTTAAAGTGAATTTCTGCCTTTTAGGCCAATTAAGGTAATGTTTCCTACTTTTCTCTTTCACTTAGAATTTTCCACCTTGCTCTTGTATTCACACCTTAATGCATTTTATTAGCAAAATCGGGATAACAATGTGGGGTTAGAGAAAACAGAAAGTGTTCCTAAATCTTTGAAGTTTGCCAAAGCGATCCCACGCTAAATAATTACTATAATTATATAAATAACAAGATAATCAGCAAACGTGTGTTTAAAATCATCAACCCAATAAATATTATTTTTATTGATTTATACTATGGGCTTTAGAATTTTAAAGTGTATTTGCTCAGGAAATGTAATCTCTAGGCAA
This sequence comes from Macroglossus sobrinus, assembly GCA_004027375.1. Taxonomy (NCBI): domain Eukaryota; kingdom Metazoa; phylum Chordata; class Mammalia; order Chiroptera; family Pteropodidae; genus Macroglossus; species Macroglossus sobrinus. The sequence continues at coordinate 139,556 of PVKZ01000182.1, forward strand.
ATCTGACTCTATATTGCCTGTTACCACAAAGCTCCATCTGAATGAAAATTCTGGATCTATTTCTGTTTCTCTCCCACCCTGATATTTTTTGTATTGATTTTATTTATATGCATCAGAGCAGCAAACTTTTAATTGTGCTCATGCTTAACTGATGGTTGAATTACCCTATTTCCCACATCTATCCCATAATGCTTTAATCCAATTCATTTTCAATTCAAAACTCACTCTCCTAAAAATTTTTCCTCACTAAATCCTAATTCTTGACATATTCAAAAATCCATACAATCCCTCCTTTTGTTAATTATATATAAATGATAAAAGAATTATTACATTTGTTAATTAATTTCAATTACAACACAGATTACTTAAATAAAGTATTTATTTCTCTTTTCCTTTTTCATTATTTTCTTAATTGTCTTATCTATTAGACTTTAAATATTGTTCTCTAATTTTGTTGTTTTTAAATTTCTCCTCTCTTTGGCCCTTGTCTAATATTCCCTGAGAATCTCAACAAGTCTTGCAATTTCTCTTAACTACTAATATTCTCAACATTTTCATCAAGATATAGCAGAATTCCCTCAAACTCAACAAATCCCTTTATTTAGCAATCTTTTATTAAGAGACTTTTGGTGTTGGCCATGATAAGGTAGCTAGTTTTTAAACTAAATTCAATCATAAACAACAGGAAAACATGGGATAATATATAAGAGAACTGTTTATAAGCTTTGGAAAGCAATTGAGGAAAGGAAAGCTACAATCCAAGAAAGAAACCTGTGGGTGAGTATGATAATCACCCATCAGAACCTTGGACATTTCCAGGTCTGGTTGACCATGTACAGGGAGAGCTTCCAGGAAGCCTGACTGAGCAGCTGGCGGGAAAGTATAGAATGCTCAGCCAGGTGCCTTCTGTTATGCCAAGATTATGGTCCTTACTGAGAAAACCTTGTACACTAAAATATAATGCACCATCTACATGTATGCATCTGACTCCTCAGGTCTTTCAGAGGTAGTCTTTTTAAGAGCTACTCTTTCTGCATGTGGAAAACACTGTAGAGTCTTCTGTCCCACAAGGCTATAGGTTTACCTTCAGTATTTGCTCTCTAGCTCCTCTTCTTGATGCCAGGACAAAATTTGGCTTAAGTCATAGCAAAAAGAAGTCAAAGACACACTGGGCCTGATTAGTGAGGAAAAAAAAACAAAAGAGCTTCAATAATTAGCCAGTGTGTGAAGGAAGAGCCTGGGAACTACTTGGGCAATGGGACTTTGCCAGTTTTTTGATCAAGAGGACAAGCCATAAAACTAGATAAAGAATAGTTTATTTACTTAGAGACACTCTTTCAGGATATGAATTTAACTCCTGGTAAGGACCCCGGAGGGTGGTACAAATTTGCTGCTATGGTGGCTTTCAGAGGTCTAGAGAAAGTAATGATCCATGGTAAGTGAAATTGCAATGCTTGAATTGCCATGACAGACAATGGGAATAGGGATAAAAAGGCTCAGGAAAGTAGGCATGCTAGGGTAGATATATCATGTGAGGCCAGAAGACCCACCAGAGGGTTACATTCTAGAGGATACACCATTCAACAAGATTATCAGGAATGCACTGATGAGAGGGATACCAGAATTAATAATAAGTTCAGTAATGATTCTGTTCCTCAGGCTGTGGTGGATACTAGGGAAGGCTGTCACAGAGCTTGGTTTGTAAAGGATAAGGTCCTGGAAGCAATGAAAGATAAGTGGTAGCACTTAACCACTAGAAGCCTTGGAGGCTCGATTATCAAAAAGGACTGTCAAAGTTAGAGTAGTGGACAAAGGGAAATGACTTTCAGAGCATTGTGAAGATGGATAATAGAACATAGCATCTCTAGAGACAAATAGATGGGCAGCCAATAAGAGTATTGTTTAACATATATATATATATTTTTTAATAGGAATCAATAAACAGGAAGCTGAGAATGATCCTTTCAGTAATAATAATAATAATTAAAAAAAACCTCATGGTCACTTGTCCAGTTTCTAGATCTGAATAATGTTGCACATCCAAAATCTGTTAACTGTAAAGGTGACTATGTCTCAAGAAAGAAGGATTTTGCAATACTTTTGCAAGCTGATGTTGTAATAATTTCCCTTGTCATTCCTCAACTGGACCTACCATCATTGATTTGGATGATTAAACACTGGAAACAGAGAATACCCAGACATTGCTACTGGTCTTTTTGTACACAGGCTCTAAATTAACATTGATACTCAGAGACCCAAAGCATCAAAGTAAGAGTAGGATTGTATAAGAGTTAGGAAGTAAATGGAATTCTAATTAGACTGGCCTAAGTGGGTCCACTGGGTCCACAAAACTCCATGTTGATTATTTCCTAAGTCTCAATGTATTATTAGACTTGAGATATTTGACAGTTAGAGTCAACTCCACATTTGTCTCTTGGGTTATGAAGAATGGCCAAGTTGAAGATTTTGAAACTATCATAAGAAGATTTTGGTCCCTATCATAAATAGTTCTTGCCAAACTAGATGGATCTTGGAGAATGAATTTAGGATGCCAGAAATTTAAATCAATAGTATCCTCAATCATAGTTGCCATGCTAGCAATGCATCTTGTTAGAAGAGAATAATATGACCTCAGATATATGTTATGGGAGCATTAATTTAGTGAAAGAGTTTTTTATATTTTGTTATGAGGCTCTTCCTGCCCAAGTTTTCTCATTTCTCACTTTCTACTAACAGGTGTCAGACTGCAAGATTTCAACCCAGTTCTCTCAATAACTGATAGAACAAGCAGACAATCCATAAGGTAGGCCCAGAATAGCCAACACAATATTGATATAGAAGAACAAATTCAAAGGACTAACACCACCTGATTTCAAGCTGTCCTACAAAGCTATAGTAATCAAAACTGTGTGGTATTGGTGAAAGAATGGACAAATAGATGAATGGAACAAATAGCCCAGAAGTATATCCATGTAAATATAGTCAACTGATAATTAACAAAGGAAACAAGCCAGTTAAATGGAAAAAGGTGTATTGTGCTGGAACAACTGGACATACACATGCAAAAAGAAAAACAAAGAATCTAAACACAGACTCTATAGCCTTCATAAAAATTAACTCTAAATGAATTATAGACCCAAATGTAAAATGCAAAATTATAAATTCCTTGAATGTAACATAGAAAAAATCTATATTACCTTGGATATAGTGATGGCTTTTTAGATACAATACCAAAGGCATGATCATGAAAGAAATAACATATAAAATTGACCTAATTCAAATTCAAAACTCTGCTCTATAAAAGAAAATGTCAAAAAAATGAGAAGACAAGCTGCAGACCAGAAGAAAATATTTGCAAAAGATATATCTGATAAAGGATTATTATCCAAAATATGCAAAGAATTCTTAACACTCAACAATAAGAAAATGAACATTCCAATTAAAAATGGGTCAAAGACCTCAAAAGACACTTCAACAAAGTTATATAGATGACTAATAACCATATGAAAAGATGCTCCACTTTACATGTCATCAATGAAATATAAATTAAAACAATTAGATACCACCACATACTTGCTAGAATTACCAAAAATCAGAACATTGACACAAAATGCTGGCAAAATATGGAGCAAAAGAAACTTTCATTCAGTTCTGGTAGGAATACAAAAGATACAGCCTCTTTTGAAAACAGTTTGGCAGTTTCTTACAAAACTAAACATATTCTTACCATACAACACAGCAATCATGCTTCTTGGTATTTACTGAAAGGAGTTGAAAACATATGTACACACAAAAACTTGCACATTAATGTTTATAACAGCTTTATTCATAATTGCCAGAATTTTGAAGTAATCAAGATGTCTTTCAATAGGTGAATGGATAATAAACTGACATCCAAACAGTGGAATATTATTTAGCACTAAAAATAAATGAGCTATCAAGCCACAAAAAGACATGGGGAACTTTAAATACATATTACTAAGTGAAAGAAGTCATTCTGAAAAGATTACATACTGTATGACTCTATAAAACATTTTAGAAAAAGCAAAACTATGGAGACAGTAAAAAAGATAAGTATTTTCCTCAGGTTGGGGGAGAGGAAGGACTTAAGAAGTGGAACACAGAGAATTTTTAGGACAGTAAAACTATTGTGTATGAGACTATAATGGTGGATAGATATCATTATACATTTGTCCAAACCCATAGACAGTATAACACTGAATGAACCCTAAGTTAAACTGTGGTTAAACATTGGATTTGAACGATATGTCAATGCAAGTTCATCAACTGTAACAAATGTACCACTCTGGTGTGGAATGTTGATTGTGGGGGGAGGATGTGTGTGTATTAGGGAAGAAGATATAAGGGGGCTCTATAATTTCTACTCAATTTCTTTCTGAACTTAAAGCTACTCTAAAAAGTACAGTATGTTTAAAAAGAAAAAGAAGTTAATTGCCTAAACCACAAAACGGAAACCAATAAGATCTGAAGAATGAACAAACCAGATTTATCAAATTAACATATATAGAACATTATATGTAATAACAGCAAAATGCATATTCCTCTCTAGTTCACATAGCACATTTACCAAAATAGACCTTATTCTGTTCTTAAAATAAGCCTTGAGAAATTTCTAAGGATTTAAATCATATTCTGATCATTGAAGTATTAAATTAGAACTGAATAACAGATAAATGGCTAGAAAATCTATAAATATTTAGAAATTAAGCAACACATTTCTAAATAAGCCTTGATTTGGAGAATAAATCACAAGGGAAATTAGAAAATATTTTGAGCTAAATGATAATAAAAATACATGTCAAAATTTATGGGATTCAGCTAAAGCAGGCTTAGCAATAATTTTATAGTTTTATATGCATATATTAGAAAAGAAAAATGGTCTAAAATCAATAATGTAAGCTTCTGTCTCAGAGAGTAAGAAAAAAAAATGACAAACTAAACTCAAAAAATTCTTGAAAAACACAAGTTCCTAAAACTGACACAAGAATACATAATCTAAGTACCTTTATATCTTTTTAAATGTTTTTTTCTAAATTAAAATCTATTGCTTCAATATTATTCTAGTAGCTTAAAACAGTTTTTTTGAAAGATAAGTGGGAATCAACAAGTTAATTCTAAAATTTATGTGAAAACTAGGGACCTAAAATATTCAAGATAGTCTTAATAAAATTCAAAGTTAGAGGACTGAATCTACTAGATTTCATGATACAATATGACAAATCTACCGATGGCAAATAATAGACAATCCAAAACTAAACTTAAACATACATGGTTACCCAATTTAGCTACCCAAAGTTCCCAATACAAACTAGTTTCCAATACAAAGTTCCAGGTCATTTCAATAAATGGACCTGGAGCAATTGCATGTTTCTGTGGGATATAAACAAATCTTGAAACTTTCCACCACCCACAATACAGAAAAATTAATTTGAGGTGAATAGTAGATATAAATTTGAAAAATTAAACATTTTCTGGAACACAGAACATCTTATAAACTTGGATGAAAGAAAGTTTTTTTTGAAAGGACATAAAAAGAGCTAATAAATAAAAGAAAATGATAAATTGGCTCAATTAAGAAATTTTGTCCATCAATAGAAAGTCAAACCAAATCTCAGAAAATGCATTTCTAATTTACTTAACAAAGGAATTGTATCCAGATATATAGAGAACTTCAATAAATTAACAAGAAAAAACAAATGGCCCCCCAAAAAAGATTTTAAAAAAAGAGAGACAGTTTACAAAAGATGATATCCAAATGGCCAATAAGTATTTTAAAATAAACATTATGTGAATGAAAGGAGTCAGACACAAAAAATTTAATTTTGTCTGATTCCATTTATAGAGTCCATATGTAATTCAAGTCTAGTAAAACTGATTTATTGCATAGAAGAATGAACAGCAATTACTTGTGGTGGTGGGAAGAAGGTGATGACTAGGAAGGGGCACAAAAAATCCTTCTGGGAAGTTGGAACCATTTTATACTTTCATCTGAGGAGCAGTTACATGGAGGTATACAAATGTAAAAATTATTGAGCTCTACACTTAAGGTTTATATATCTGCATATATATAATTTCTAAAGGAAAATAAAAAGTACATACATATACAATCATTTATTTCTCACCTATAACATGGTCACCACTGTATTTGAAATTAGGACTTAAAAAGATGAATAAACATCCTAGCCCACAGTCTGATGTGGTTTGAGAAGATAGCTATTTAAAAAGAGGAATTAGAATATCACATAACGAATTCATTTCAGAGTCATTATCATGTTGCTATGAAAACATCTAAGATGAGAACAATTAAGTCTTTAAGGGGCTAATGTAGAAGGTTTCACTTACAAACCAATTTTGAGCATAGAAGTTTAAATAAAATAGAAATGTGATGGGGAGAGAGAAAAGAAGGTACATTAAGTTTGATATTCCAGATAAATGAAATAATATATTTTCAAAAAGTGAAATTTAGAAAATATAAGTGGGGTTAATAATTACCCATGTAATTAACTAAATGAAGTATAGCCAGATTACAAAGGTACGAAGGGCTAAATAATTTAACATTAATGATTGCAAGGCACAAGTTAGAATAGGCATATCAAAATGATCTTGTTGTTTTCTTTAAAATGCATAAGTTATTGTGCAATTCCTGTGCCTTCCACCCCCCACCCATCCCCACCCCCCCACTTTGAGAAACACTGTCATAGGAAGCCACTGTAACTGACAGGAGTGTTTGGGGATAGAAAGAAAGATTGAGAATCTCTGTTTTAAGACAAGGCTATGGTGAGCCAAGGAAGGAAAGATGAAGGTCTCACTAAAGGCAGAGGAAGAATTTTCAAGCTATGTCTGAATTAAGCATAACAGGAGTGAGAATCTGATTGGAAGTGCGAGACATAGTCACTCTTCCAATTGTGAACAATATGATTGTATATTTCTTTTTGGGTTTCTACCTTGTTATCACATTAAAATAGACACTTTCTGAAATACCAGTTTAAACACAATAATATTACATTAATTATAAATGCAATGAAAATCTTTCTCAAAGCGTATATTTTTAATGTTCACCATGTCCCTCTTTGTATCTGACAAATGTAACTCTGAAATACTCCTCTGGTTTTGTGGCAGAGGTTCATGCAATCATAATGGAATATAGTTTTCTATCTGGCTTTTTTACATGTTTTACTTTTGCCATACAATTTATGCTACACTGAGAAGTTGGAGATTCCTCACCTTTCATCTATAAAAATATTCTGTGTTGTCAAACTCTTTGAGCAGTGCATTTGACAGGCTTTCATGTTCCATCTTTCCCATTAAAAATCTGCACTATGAATAAATACTGCCCCCAGTAGTTAGTTAAAATAGTATCCTGCCACCTTTCACCCCTTTTGCTCACAAAGTAATCTAAACCTAGCACATTAAGGGAGAGATCAAAGTGATGTTGCTGTTTTATGTACAGTAGGTGCAGCTGGCTCATTTGTGAGTTCCCACTCTCTAGGGCAGAGATAAGGCATGAAAACAGTTAGTTGTGGCCTTTCACCCACAAAATCGAGTTCATAGTGAATATGTGTGATGCACAACAGAGATAAATAGGAGGAGATGTAGAAATCAACATACAGAAGGAAAATAGGCAGAAACTAGACAAGATTTACACCTTTTCTAGATATTAAAATGTCACAGTATTTGTAATGAATAATTATGACAGAATTTACATTTCTTTGTATGTGCTTCCATTGGGGCTAGACTGTATTATCTCTGTCCAAAACACAGGACAGACAGACAAGGCATAATGTAACCTCTATTCATGTGTTAACCTCTAAAACTACCCTGCTAAGCAACTTCTGAAAACTCTTTTCTAAATTTGAACCTGATTTATCTTCCAAGTTATGAGCTTCATCACCAGAGAGTTTAGTTCAAACATCAAACATTGTTCTTCGAGGGAGGAAAGTAACTCCCCCACTGTCAATGTAATTTTATTCCAGTGGCTGAGGATCACATTTTCCATTGTGGAGCACATTTTGCTTTTCCTTTTGTCCTCCTCTCCTTTTATAAAAAAATCACATTAATGCCAGCTAGGTTGTGGAATGCAGATGTCCAGCCACTTCAGTGAAATTCCACAAGGGAAATGGCGGCTATGACTAAAGCAGGCAATGTACTTTTTGTGCCATATTTCTTTTGAGGACACCTTCAGGTTTGTGCCATGTAGTTCATTTTACAAGCTGTGGAGAGTTGCACTATATTTAGCATAATATTGTCTTCCAAGAGCAGGCAGAAGCTTTAAAAATATATATATACATTACTGTTCTATAGAGGTAAGCGTAGGCATGTCAAATAGTTTTAAAACAATGCCAACCCTGGGAGAACAACCAAGGTCCTATAGGAAAGATGATCAGGAACATTTTTAAACATTTCATCTAGGTTTATCACTTTCTTTGTGACAAACCACCAAGTCACCTTCCAATAAAATTCATGGATAAATAAGTCTGTGATTGGTTAATGTTTGTTTATCCTAATAGACTTGATCTCTTGCCTCAGAGCATGTTTGCAATAGCTAAAAAGATATTTTTCTTGTCTTTTGAAAATGCCTAAACTTTTAGAAGTGATCATGCTAAATGTTCTGGACAATGAGAGGAGGGAGTGGCTTGCATATGAGGATGACCAGAAGGAAAAGGAAGCTATCTCTCTCAGACTGAGAAGCCTAAGCTTTTCAAAGTATCAAGGACTTGAAAGCCAACTTGTGACACAGAAATAAGACTGCACAGAGAATTAGGATCTATTTAAGAATTCTTGGAAGCCACGGAACACTGGGCAAGGTTCTTGTTCTGCCAAAGATGCAAGTATCACAAGATCTGAAACATCAAGACAAGACAGTTTCAGCCTGTTGCTCAGACTCTTCTACCGTGTTTTAAACCGACTTTTCTGACCATTAACTAGCTGAATGACCCTGGACAAGTTATTTAGCTTTTATTCTCATTTCCTCTTCAGTACAACATAGGCATAATGATAGCAATTACTTCAATAGAGTTGTGGAAATTAAATGAGTCAATACATTTGAACAGTTAGAGCAGTACCTAAATGTTACCGGTAATAAAAATTATTGTAATTATTATTTTCACTACTTGTTCACATTTTTTCTGGAATAGCTATTTTTATTATTTTATTTATTTATTTAGTTTCTTTTGATTGCAAAGCACAATTCTATGCAATATGAAGATAGAAAGACATATGCAACACATTTCTTTCTTTCAATGAACTTAGAGTGTGCATAGCAACTTTCCTTATAGGAAAACTTATTCTATTTCTTTGATCAAGTCTTTCTGAAAGTTTGCTCTGAATGTGGCACATCACATGTGATAGCTTGCCTAACTAGATTATATAATGCTTGAGGCCAAGGTCTGCCTTTTTGTCCATTTTGTCACTCACAATATCTACCAGAATACTTTTCACATTTTAAGCACCGAGTAAATATTTAGTGATTGATTTGCCCTTTGTCATTATTTCTTTAATGCAAATCTCTAGAAAAGCAAATACTAGTTCCACTAGAAATACCTTCTTGTTGGAAGAGGCTGAGTTCCCACAATGTCGATATTTGCAGTAATACTAATTAGAAGCTCTAAGTAATTTTAGTAGAGCCAAGAAATCTCGAAGTCAGTTTTCAAAAGCAGTTCTATGTGTGAAATATATACATTTATTTTATTGCATTAGGGTGAAAGTAACTTCTTTCAAGGATATCGCATGGATTTTATGTTTTGAATTTCTCTTCATGGATCTTATGATTCAAGGGCTATTGAAAACTCAAGGCTATCCTAGAATAGTATCTGAAGTAACAATTCCTCTAAGTACAATGCAACATTCGATTCTATATCTTATAAAAAGATAATAAACAACACAATCATGTACAATTTTTAATTTTCCATACTTGAGTTTGAGTGGTTTATTTCTTATTGATCTTCAAGGTCTAGGGTTACAACTGTTTTCATAACTTTTAGAATTACAGCTCTGATTTGATTATATGTCTTGTCTATATTACCCTACCTCTAACACTCAGCATGTAAGGAAAGATTAATAAATATTTGTTGAATGTTTAATGGATGAAAATTCTCTTCTATTAATATTTAGAATGTTAAAGAAAAATGATTGACAAAAGTATTTTTAACATAAATAAATCAAAATTCATAGTATAAATTTGATTCAAATCATATATTTTAGCTATGAGTTGGAGAAAATCAAATTTAGAATAGGGTATAAGTTTATTTTAAACATATTTCCCTGGAATTATAAAAAACATAATGCTTAGTAATACTGCAAAATGTCACCTACAAACTGTAAGTACAGATCTAGGGAAATCATGAATAATAATTTATGATTTTACCTGTGCTACTTCAATATAGATTTATTTGTATGTTCTTGGCTCTCATTACACTTTATTTATGCATTTAATTGGGATAAAGAAAAAACTCAAAATAAAATTTTTTAAGAATGAATAATAAGACTGTGCTGTGAAAACTTATGATGTTAGTTGTATTCCCAGGTCCTAGAATAGTGCCTGGCACTTAAGCATAATAAAGGTATTCAGTAAATAGACATTGATTTTTTTTAAATGTACTTCTTGGTAAAGAGAGAGATAACCTTCTGTTAGATATATTTTAAAAAGAATTTTAGATAAATTTTCATATAAACAATAAGAGAGTTATACAAACCTGCCAGGTCAAGCTAACCAAAAATGTGACTTCTACTCTAACTTTCATAGGTTATGTTCAATTTTGTGATAAAAATTTGTTTTCTATATCAAACTAATATCAAATATGATCTCTGCATTTGAAAAAAACACAGAGCAGAAGTTATCAAAGTAGGGTTAAATTTACATTCTGTCAAATCATTTTGCTCTAAGAATTTTTAGAAATCAAGAACGCTGGCTAATTCCCCATAGAGAACTGAATGTTCTAAAAACAATTTGGAACTCCCACTCTTTCCTACTAAAGAAAAAAAAAAGTAGAAAGAGACCATAGGAAGCAGGAGAAAAGAGAAAAAGAAAAAAAGAAGAAAGGCTGTTCAATTAAGGTGACAAAGAATCTTTGAATCATCTAGGGACTTAATAAGTCATAGAATAATTCCCTGGATGTCTTTCATAGCATCCAGTATATAGATACAAGCCAAATCTATTTGAAGCATGTTAAAAATTAAAGAAAATACACACACACACACACACACACACACACACACTCATACTCACACACTCACTCACTCACACACTGAAATCAAATAAATGAGAATTACTTGGAACTATAATGAGACATAACAAGTTATCACAAAAATCAGCAATTTCCATTGTTTAATTTTGTGTTTTAAAACTAGAAAGTATTTTATAATGCTTCATTATAAAAATATAAATTTCTGCCACCATTCATAAATTGTAATTTTATTTATATAATATTTCATGATTTCTGCATTAAAAATTTGTTCTCAGTGATCATTTCACTCATTTACTCATTATTCATCTGGTTATTCAATAAACATTTATGGTGTGCTTATATGAAGAATTTTCTTATTAGTCTAAACAAAATAGATGTAACTATCCTTACAAATATGCATACAAGGTATAAATGGCACCTTAATGGGTTATAATGGACAATATAAAGGGGATTGGGGAAAGAGATGGACACAGTAGAAATTAGTTTTAAAAAAAGAGAAGCTATTTTCTGTAATAAAGAAAAAAAGTATTGGTAATGATATAAATAATCTGAAAACTGTGATTAAGAAGTTTCCTGACCAGGTGGCTACTGTCTTTCTCTATCAAGATCAAGTCTGCAGAAATCAGGAAAGAGACAGAAGCATAAGAAATGAACATTAAAACTACCAGAAATTCTTAGGAACATTGAAGGCTGTCCTGGATTGGAGTGTGTGTGTGTTTGATGGTTAATTTTATGTGTCAATTTGACTGAGTCACAAGGTACACAGTCATTTGGTCAAACATTTCTCTGGGTGTTTCTGTGAAGATATTTTTAATAAGATTAATATTTAAGTCTGAGTAAAGCAAATTACCCTTTCTAATGTGTATGGGCTTCATCCAATTGGTTGAAGGCCTGAATAGAACCCTGAATAGAATGATAAGACTGACATTTCCCTGAGTAAGAGAATTCATCCTACCTAATTGTCTTTGAACTCAGACATTGTTTTTTTTCTTTTCTTTAAACTCAAACTAAAACATCAGTACTTCCTGAGTTTCAAGCCTGCTAGTCTTCAGACGAGAACTAAACCATTTGTCCTCCTGGTTCTCAGGCCTTCAGACTAAGGCAGGGACTCCACCATTGGCTCTTCCGAGTCTTGCCAACTCACCCTATAGATCTTGCAAGAGGTCAGTCTCTATAATCATGAGAGCTAATTTCTTATAATAAATCTCTTCATATATATAATATATATAACATATATATACACATATATAACCAATCTCAATAGGTAAATTATAGATGATAGATAGATGATGATGATGATGATGATGATAGATAGATAGATAGATAGATAGACAGATAGATAGATAGTAGATAAAACCAAGATTTTATTGGTTCTTTTTCTCTGGAGAACCCTAACTAATACAGTGTGTGTGTGTGTGTGTGTGTGTGTGTGTGTGTGTGTGTGTGTGTGTGTGTGAGAGAGAGAGAGAGAGAGAGAGAGAGAGAGAGAGAGACAGAGACAGAGACAGAGAGAGAGAGACAGAGAGACAGAAAGACAGAGAGAAACAGACAGAGAGAGACAGAGACAGAGAGAGACTGAGATTTTGGGGTCAGTGATAGTATAAGAGATAATGATAAAAATATAAAGTTGGGGGCAACAAAAAGAAAAGTGGAAGTTTAGTATGTTGGATCACATTTAAGCTTTATTTTCTGGCTCTTTTCCATCTGTCCTTAAGAAAATCATTGCTTGCTCCATACTTAACCAGAAAACATAAATTAATAGAACAAATCAACCACCTATAAGCATTTACCTGTTCACTCCCACCACTCAAGTCCTAAGAATTTTAAAATGAGGAGCTAATGTACTTCCAGTGGTAAGGTAGAATTCCTTCTCTGAAAAGCTGCCTGGTTGAATGACATTAAATGATGACGTAGGTACTCTTTGGTGCTTGGTTTCCTTTGCTATGGGAAACATTCCCTCATCTCCTCTTCATTTACCAAGAGAATGTGTATTCCCAATACACAACATCAGTCAGGATTTCTGATATTTCTAAGTTATCATGAAATCATAAGCAATTAGCCATTTAACAGGAAGAATCATCCTTAAAGTCAAATAACCAATAGAACACAAGTAGTTTATTGAAAGAAATTGGTCAAATATTGAAAATAATAAAAACAGATTCCCCAAATAGATTAAAGAAGAGATTCTGTAAATGCTATAGCAATAATAAACAGAAAATTTTGGGTCCAAAAATATGTAGATTGAAATAAATAATAAAAAAATAATAAGATAAATAGCAGGAGTAGAAAGACACAATTAAAGAAACATATCAGAAGACAACAATAAAGAACAAAGTTAGGAGAAGTATAAAAATAAGCTAAGAGACATAGATGAGGAAAGAGTGCCATTTAAGAATATTGAAAGAAAGAGAAAATCATAAGAACAAAACATGAACTAAAAAACAATAATAGAGTTTCAAACTTTCAACCACAACACTATAGTGATTGTTTCAAAATATTGAAGTAAAACAACTTTGAAGTAGCCAAATTATAATTTAAATGTGAGTATTTAAATTATTAAATTTTAATAATTTAATTATTAAATTATTAACAATTTAATTAAATGTTCCCACCACACTTGGTTATTGGTCTTAGAGATCTCCCTCTTCCTCACCATCTATCCACTCTCTGTGGAATCTTTATGAAATTTCTATGGTTTTATGAGTTCATGGTTTGAAACTGTTATGATCTGCTGTGGCTTATAAACTGATACTTTATTTTTTATTATTTATATTTTCCTATATTTTTCTTTCTGTTAGCTATCAGGTTTGTTATTTTCAAAGTACTTTTTTCTAAAAGGTCATTCTTCTAATTTGGTTCTTCTGATTTCCTTTAGCCTAGGCAATCAAATCATAGAGATTCATAGAAGGTGTAAAGGTCAATATGGTCTTAATGCAAGACTAAGCTTTCTTACCTCTCTTCTATGTCTCTGAAAAATACTCTGATTTTACATTTTTCTTCTTGTTAAGCTCACCCTTCAATGTTTCTTTTTCTTCAAGATCTTGAACATTTCCTCATTTTATTATGTATCAGTGATTTGTTAGCCTTCTGATACATTTATAAACCTAATTTTTAAAACTGTGCTAATTTTCCCCCCATGAAAATACAAATACAAAAAGAACTTTTCCTAAAATTTGAGGGAGTTCCTAAAACTTTGAACTCTTAGGAGTTCATGGACTTTGATATATGGACTATATATAAGATATAAGGACTCTTAAGTTTTAAAAAATGGACTTTTAAGTTAAAGACTATATAGACTATTGTCATAACTCTAATATGAGGTAAAAACTTCTATTTAAATCTTTAAAATGTTCAATATTTAGGGATGGAGATACTTGTGTTGAAGGAATCTAGGTCTCCATATTTGCAAAGGAGGAAATAGTTAGATTTCATAGGTGATTCATATTCTTAAAAGAAATTCCAGCCCTCTGAGTCCAATCCTCTTTCTTCACCACAGAGAAAAAAAATCTCTCCAGTTTTAGAGAACTGTGCACTCTATGAAGCCATTTTCTAGATCTGTTTTCCTTTAACCTAGAAATTGTAGCATCACAAAAATTTCTTATAGATAATATAGGATTTATTATTTAGATAAAGAGTATATAGGTAAGTTAAAGTAATGCAGTAAGATAGTTATAGAACCATGCCAAGGCCTTCTAAATCTCTGTTTAGTATTCTTTATTCATTCATTCACTTCCTCACTCATCTAACAAATATTTATTGTGTTTAGTCTATACATGACTTCTTGACAGTGTTCAATTCAATTTAATTATATTACATGCTTTCATTGAATGCTAACTCTATTAAATGCATGAGGCTTGATCCTGTCCTAGTTATAAAGTAAACAAACAGAGTTAGTTTTATTCATTTAATAAATAAATAATTATCGAATTCCTATTGTGTGTCAAATATTAGCTTGATTACAGGTAATACTGCAGTGAAATAGATAAAATAGAGTCTGACAATGAAGACTTTAAACAATTAATTGTGTCTAGTACAATATTAAAAAGAAGTTCATGTAACTATATACGTTTTTAGGAAGGCCAACATATTTTTGAGGCTCAGGGAAAACTTCCAAGTGGGAAGATATACACAGATTGAGATCTGAGAGATTAGTATAAATTAACTAGGTAAACATGGAAATAGGGGCAGAGAGAGACAAATAAAATAAACTGTCTCTGATGTGACAAAGTTTATATCAATACAACAGAAGAAACATCAACATCCATTTAAATAATTATTAAACTTATTTTACATAAGAGGGGAAAACAATTAAAAGAACAAAAAGAAAGAATTGTTTAATTCCAACTAGGAGAATCAAAAAAGGAATTATCATTCGAATTTTGCCAGAAAGAAGAAATAGGATTTTTGACACAGGAAAGTAGAATAAACGAGCATTCCAATCTAAATGAACAGTCATTACAAACCATGGAGGCCAAGAAGTATAGAGCATGTTTGGAAAAAGAATTCATATAACTAAAGCATTAAGTCAGCTACACCTATAGTGAGAAGTAAGAGATAAAGTGTGTAAAGCAAAAATATTATTATAGAAACTGGTTGCAGAAGGAAAATTATATTAAATGCAATTCAACATTTAACTGATAATTGATTTCAGATCGTAGCAATGAATAGCATGCTATTGAAGTAAAATGTATCATAATGGCAATGAAGCATCAAAGTTGTTTTGATCAGGAAGTAAAGTAATATGATATTTCTTTTGAAAGACAAAGCTGTTGGTGGTAGTGTGAAGGATTATTGGTCAAGAGAAAAGACTGGATTCAAGAAGTCCATGAAGAACCTACTGCAATAATCAAAGCAAGAGATATGAGATCAGAATATATCGGTAACAGTAACACTAGAGTAGGAATAAGTAATTGAATGAAAATAGTGTTTCAGAAATAAAATGGATATGCATTAACTCACTGGGTTGAGAGAAAAGGATTTAAAAATGTACACATACTTTAACAGCTGAGTGAACAGAAAATAGAAAGTCAACAATGAATTTGGGAAAAATGAGAAGTTCAATTCTGAGTATATGGAAAAGGAAATGCCCAGTGAGCAGTTAGGCATAAGGACCTGAAGCACAGGAAAATTATGAAGGAACTGCCTTCCTCTAGACTGTGTTTTTTATCCAGCTGTCATCAGATCATTTGAAATACCTTTATTGTCCTATAGTTTTAAGAATTAGTGATGACTTTAGGTTAAAGGAATATTCTATTCAATAAGCAACAGTGCTGATACAAAAATAAATACTTATAGTAAATAAAACCAGAAAGTTAACTCTTCTGTGAATATAAAATAATAAATCACACAATTTGAAATGAATGAAAAAACATGAAGAAAAAGAAATCTAGGTTACAAAATATATTGTGTCCAATCTTAGTGCTTTTATCTATAGAAACTTGTAGCTATCTTATCACATGTAGCAAAATCCAAACATCTTATTATCTATTAGTAAATAAAATGTAAAACAAATAAAAATTAAACTAAAAGGCCATAAGGGAATAGATAGATTAATATCCATTCTAAACCTGAGTTTCTATGTGAGTCAGATCAGTTCAGGATTAGGGCAAAAGATGTTAGATCCCCAGAAACACCAACAAGAGATGTGAAACAGATTTTATTAGTTCCTGTAGATTAACTCTATTATTTAGCTTCAAACACTTCTTTTGTTTCTTAGTTTAGCATGTATATAAGTGAAAAAGGTAAAAAAGCAGCTTTACTTTTGGGACCTGTGACTCATGAAGACTTAATCTGTATGACTAGGGTAATATAATAGAGGATATATCTCACTTTCTAAATCTGAGGGATGATAGTAGTTTTAATGATTGTGGGGAAAATGACAAGGTGACAGTTTAAAAGGTTAGAAGTTCAATTTGTGCCAAATATAACTTTAATGGCAGTATATGTATATGCCTATGTCACTCAGGCAGGAGCAGATGTAAAACTGGAGCACAGCTGAGAAATTATGCCCTAGAATAAAGATTTGGAAACCATTTTTATATACGTGGTAGAAGCAAGAATGTGGAGAAGTAACAGAGCACAGATTTCAATCCTGGGCCTCAAACCAAGAAACAATAAACCAGAAGAAAAGATAAAAATAACAACTCAAATGCCCAGGTATGAAAAGATGTTCAGGAGAGAGTTACGTGTTATCAATGATAACTTACAGATTTGGAAGGTTTTAGACCAGTAGATTTTGCAAAGAAGGTTGGAGACTTTTGTAAAGAAAGTTGAAGACTTTTGTAGAGTGGTACATAAAGGGCTTTACTCCTTTCCCATATACTTTGGACAGGAAATACTGTCTATTTAAAAAGTTCTCTCAGGAAGACTTATGTCAATGTGAAGTTGATTCTATGACTGCTCTGTTGAACTTAAAGACATTA
The DNA here is from genome assembly GCA_004027375.1 of Macroglossus sobrinus. Taxonomy (NCBI): domain Eukaryota; kingdom Metazoa; phylum Chordata; class Mammalia; order Chiroptera; family Pteropodidae; genus Macroglossus; species Macroglossus sobrinus. The sequence goes on from PVKZ01000182.1 coordinate 157,182, forward strand.
ACATGTTTCTATAAAGAAATAATATATCCTTCACAAGGCAGGTGTAAAAAATATTTGATGATTGTTTGAAATAAATGCAGCATCTATTTAATACCTTGGACTTATAGAAGACAAGATGAGTAAACCATGGTTCTTGCTTTCTATTGGCTCAGTCTATTGCAGAAAGAAATATTTATAACCATAATGTAAAATTAGATAGTCATTTTATTAAGTGTAAATGGAATTGTCCTCTGAATATGTTATGGTAAAGGAAATATGTTGGATGGATTAGGGAGGCTCAGAATTAATGGGACGTTGGAGAACTAGACTATAGCCCTGAGAGCCACAATCTGCCTTGGCCAAGCAGAAGGCTAAGATGCAGAACCACTACAGAAGAGTTATAGCGGGAAGGGTCTGGTGAGGCTGTGCCTGGCAAAGTGGAATGGCCATTTCTTTTGTCTGGGGAAGGAACACATAATTAGTGTACCATGGATCAGGTACTCTTGAATAGTGGAATGAAATGGAAAAGCCATCATTCCAAAAATAGAATTCAGGAGACAATTAGGAAGAAACAATGGATTGTGGGTAGCAAAATAACAAGTTCCTAGATAATTACATTCATAATGAATATGCAATCAAAATGCTATAAGAAGGAAAAAGATGGGTAAAATAATTCAAGGGATAAATAATCAGTTACAACATGGATTTTCTGCACATAGGCTGTAGACATAAGGGACAAAGAATCAGAGAATTATTTTTTTCATATTAAAGTGAAAATATTTGCTGTGATATACCTTATGCCCATTCCCATATACTGGAAAAGGAAATACCAAGATGATAATAGAATTATTAAATATCATGTCTGAGCTGACATTAATATTCAGGGATATGGGCCAAGGTGGGGATCAAATTTCTACCACTACATAAAACAACCAAATAAGTGGGGGAAATACATAAAACAATGATTTTTAACATATTAGACATTAGACAGTGAAAGCCAATGATCCCTGAAAAGATGAAAAAAATGAGGTAAACTATGCACCTACTTCAGATTACTTAGAGAGCTTCCAGGTTGTAACTCAAAGACAGGAAACTTAGGCAGAGCTCAACAGACTTTCTTAGTTGAGGAAAGAAACTGAGAATCTGGGGACAACAAGGCAGCTAGAGACAGTAGAGCAGAGTGCTCTAGTTCAGAGAGTGGTACAGAAAGGTAGCTCAAAAGATTTGCAGAGACTCCCTTAGAATATTCATCTGAGTACTGATCAGCATATGATTGTGACAAAAACAACCACTTGAGATCCAGGAAAAAACCACCCAGAAAGATTAGAAACATCATCTAGAGTTCATACATAGGAAAGAGGCCTTGTTCTCTCTACCCAGACTGGAGAACTTCATAATTCATGAAGCATTGGGTAGGATATTCAAAATAATTTTGTCTCATTAATCAGCTCTAGGGTAAAATCTGTTCCTGTCCCTATTAACAAATCTTAAAAGCAAGAACCAAAAGGATAAGTCTGTTTTTAAGTAACCTAACTAGAAAATCAAGCAACTGTGTGCCCATAAATTTAAGGAGAGTGGTACATTTGAAACAGACACTTTCAAAGCCTGAGGCAAAGAGCAAGTACATTATAAACAGACAGCCCAGACTTCCATGTCAGCTACTATTGGTGCACCTCAACTCACTACTGTGGATTCGTGTGGGTTTCTTTATGACCTGCTAATGCAGAAGGAAAAGTTGGTCATGGTATGTATGGCCCAGGCTCATTTTGGCATGCATGGTATCAGCTGAAAATGCACTATTTCTCAGAGGTAGCTTGAAAGACAGCAGTGCATAGAAATCCTCACATTGGGCAGAGATTTGGTTGGTATACTTGATGACCCATATTGTGTAAAAAGATAGGTAGTCAAGATAAATATATATATGAATCCATGTATCGGATCTGCTGGTTGGTCAGAGGCCTGGATAAAAGAACCTGTCCTACAGAAGTAGGACTCAAAAACTGAGTCCTATGACCACTCTAATTTGAAGATGATGGGTACGGGAGTGAAATAGCTAAGTTAGTGGAATGATGATTACGCTGGATCCAGCCTGGACACTCACTTATTAAGGTCAATCTAGTCCAACCAACCAGCCACAGAGATCTGGAGTGATTGTAAGAGATGAATGTTGGTCCAGATACAGTATCATGCCTCAAGGATACCAAGATAGCCACATAGTTTCAAGTTAATTCTACTGGACCTTTCTATCCTAGCAGTGACAGTTATTCATCTTGACCAAATGGACACTCATTCCAAGTATGGGTATGCTTTACTTACTATGCTGGAGCTTAAACATGCTGATACTCATGATATTCTGTCTAACATTGTTCTTGACCAAGAAACTCACTTAACAGGAGAGGAAAGCATAAAAATCAGTATATGACTATGGATGTGTAAGATTCAATACCATCTAGAAACTGTTGGTTTGATAGAGTGATAAAAGAGCCTTTTGAAGGTACAAGTGAAATAATAATTAGGAGATAATTCCAAGCCTGGATAGCACAGTATTCTTTACATTAAATATGTATCTTAAATATACAATCCTTATATTTTCTGTGCCTTCAATAAGTAGAATCATAGATCTGGAAACCATGAACTAGAAAGAGAAGTGGCCCCACTTATGATTCTCATTCTTAAAACTCCTAAAACTCTGGGCTTCATAGGTTTAGTGGTCTAGTTCCCAAAATGGGAACACTTTCACCAGGGAACAAAAGTCTCATTAAACTTTAAGCCAAGACTATTATTACCTGATCATATAAGATTCCTCATGCAAAAAGAACAGCAAAGAAGGAATGGAACAGTTCTAGTGTTAGAAGTAATAAATCAATAGGAAGTGTTAAAGCTACTTTTAACCAGAGGAGGTATATGTTTGGTACTCAGGTGATCCATAGATGTGTCCCTTGTTATTCCCTTGCCCAATTTTATTGATAAATGGACATATATAGCAACCATTGGTATAGTGATCAGGGATTCAGACTCCTCTGGATTAAAGCCTGCATCATCCCATCAGGTTAAGTAATCTAGACCAAGAGAGATGGTAGCCAAGGGTGAGGAAAATAAGTAACGGAAGGTTGTCAAAATAGGAGATAATGAGTATCAGTTGCAGTCTTGAGACCAGTGCAGAAATGGGATGGTAACATACTCCGTTAACCTTTCTCAGTCAAGTTTTCAGCACCTCCCGCTAAAAAAATAGACCATTCAGTATCCTGAAGTAATTGTTCCCAGAAGTTATCATGCAAAGCAAATAGAGCTGAGAAACCCAATATGTAGATTATAATGGTTAATGAGCACCTTCAACTACTGGAAATCTCAGCTAATGTTTGAATGTGCTCAGCTGAGTCATTCTCTGGCAACTGCCTTCAGCAGAAGGGAGCAGTCTCACCCAAAGTCACCTCTCCTTCCCATGAACAACCCAAATACAATCACTGTTTGATAAATAAGAATAAAGATCCAGCTCTCAAGAGCCACCCCAGTTACAGAACTCCCTTTATGATCTAATGAGGCTTCTTGTGATTGCATCACAATTCAACTCCTGCCATTTTCTTCTTTCACTCCATTACAGGTGTTCTGAGGGCACTACTCAACAACCATCCTGCATGGAAACATCCAACTCAAGATTTATTTCCAGAGAATACTGACAGTTTTCTATTTAGATTAAAAAACAGTTAGATATAGTTTTGGAGAAATTATTTATGCAAATACCTTTAGTGTCCTCTAGTGAGAAGTGGTATAAATTTTTCTTAGATTATGAATGTGGTCCAGGTTGCAGAATCAAGATGTAATTGCCTTCCTCAACCAAAAAACCTGAATCTACAGTTAGGGTATTTTGCCCCAATGGTAGTGGGAATATTAATGAGGTGGTCTGAGCTATCAAAATGCTTCTGAGTGTGATTATTTATATGATGAATATTTTTAAGTCATTCATGAAAGAAATAAGAAAAACTATATTTTCCATGATAGTTAAAGCCAAACTTTCATCATACATAAAGACAAACTTTAAAGAAAATAGTCAAAATAAAAATAAATTCTTAGCATAAACATTTCCTTCTGAATCGCCCTTAATCCTTACACTAGAATCAAATAGTTTTCACCATTAATACACTTTAGTTTTTCACCAAAATCTCTTCTGACAGCCCTCATCAGCTGCCAATATATCTCCATCATTGACCCAAGTAGTCCATTCACTCTGATTAGACTGTTGGAGCTAATTTAAACCATGGCCTTTGTTATGCCTATAGCAGCCTAATCAGCTAGGAAGATTCTCTGACACCTTGACATCCAATCCATCTCTGTGTCACTGAAGCAGAAAGACAAAGATTATGGCCATCAAACTATATCTTCAGGCAGAGATATAACGCTTCAAACTAGTACTTACTTAAAAAGTGTCATGTTTTAAAATTACTGTAAGAATATTTAGATTTTTGATAGAAAGCTCAGAATTATCTCAGTTGTCTTATCATGACTAGGTCCTATTTCCTTAACTAGAGGATAAGCTCTTTCAAGGGATAGCTTGTCTTATTCTCAATATTCCCCACAGTATTTTACAGCATGATTTTATACATATTTATATTACAAGGTAATTTATTGAGTAACTTTGTAACTTTGAGTATTATGTATGTGTGATACATTCTAACCAGAAAATAATGAAGACATTCCTCTTCCATCAGCAAGGATAGACAAGAATTGTGTTTCTTAGTTTCTGGATTCAGTCTTACTGCCACTCCCTGCTGAAGAAAGAATTTTTTTTTTTTTAGAGCCAGAGAAGAGAATATGCTAGACAGGCTTTCATTGTCATGAAGATAATATTACAGAGGTTTGTGTGTTAAGATGTAGGGTGGAGATATCTGAGAAGAGGCAGGGACAGAGGATTTTAAAGGGGGAATAGTTCAAACTCAAAACGCATGATTAGATGTCTAAGATTGTGAAAAGAGATCATTGAATTTGGGCTTCTGGAATTGGTGGTGACCTGACCCCAATCAAATGAGTGACAGAAACTTGGGTAGAAATGGTGGCAATTTTGGAAGTGCTGGAATGCCTTGGGAAGGAGGCCCAGTTTGGGGAGTAAAGCTACTATCTCTACATAGGCCACATCAGCCTAGACATCAACAAGTATCCTCCTCCAATTTAAGACTTTTGGACTCTAAACATCTATGCTCCAAAGAGTGGGAATGAAATCTTCAAATTAATCAGTAGACATTTTACCAGTCTTTGAAATGGATCAAGCTTTTTTTAAAATATGTATCATTTCTTGATTCTGATTATAGGAAAGCAATCTATACTTCCCATAGTTGTTTTAAAACAATAATAGAAAAACTAACATTTGCTGAACATTCACTTTGGACTAGATACCACATTAAGCTCTTTATGTATATCATCTTATTTATTCCCCAAGCTTAGGAGTAAGGCATTATTATGATTATTCTCATTGAGACAACCAGGGCACAAGAAGGTTGTAGAATCTGTCTATATATATATATCTAGTTGGCAGCAAAGATAATATTTAAACATATGTTGTGTGCCTCTAGAGACCAGGGTTTTATCTTCCTACTTCTAAATGGATGCAAAATCTTTCAGAAGTTTCTCTATGAGTATTAGGGTTTGTTCCTGTGTCTAGCACAAGTAATTGAGGAAACTGAGCTTGATTCCCAGTACCATTTGATTAAAATAAGTGATTTTTGTTCAGAGAATAATGATTACAAGCCCAACCTTCCAGTTGATATATTTGTTAATTCAACCAAAACCTAAGTTTTCCCTATTTTCATTTTCCTACTTCAACTTCAGCTGGGTTTTTTTTTCCTCACTCTCATTTAAATCTTGCTCTAATCCCTGAGGTGGCATGGTATGCTACAAAGACCATGAGCCTTAGAATTAGACCTGCCTTGTTCCATTTCTGACTTTACCACTTACAAACTGTATGTCCTTCAGCATAGTATTAAAAATATTCAAATTTAGTTTTCAGTAAAATGAAAACAATAATCCTTACCACATAAGGTTTTAATGATTCAATGACATGACACACATAAAGCTCAGGGGCCATGGATGATACTCAGTAATTGTGTTTCCTTTGCCCTATTTTGATTGCTTTACTTTCCTGGTGAAGGAATGTATGTGCAATCATCCACCAAGTCTTAAAAGTCTCTCCCTACAGTAAGGAGCAAGGCAGGACTGTTCAAGCTAGAAATTGAAATTTTCCTATTTCCTACATGTAGAATTGCTTTAATTGAGTAATTAAGAAAGGACCTCAATTACATTTAAATACTTGTCTTGATACTTTAACTACTTGCTTTAGTGATTTTGTATTTTAAAACCAATACCTTTGATGTTTTAGTATTTGTGTTTGGAGATGTTCCTTAGGTTGAGAATTTGATTCCTATCATAGGGATATTAGGCCCCATTACCTCAGATTCTATGGGTTTATTTAATAGTTTCAAAATGCTTAGGGCCTTATTAACCCGCCATGAGTTAGAGGTACTGGTTTGCTTACATCACTGTTGAACATTTCCTGTTTTGGGTATTGGTCAGACTTTTAAATTTCAAAAGCAATGTGTCTTCAATGAAAGAGCACTAAACCAGAAATCATGACATATAGATTATCACCTTGATGATTATTCATCATCAAGACCTTGGACAAATAGCTCTCTGAGCACCTCCAGGAAGACACCATTTCTCATTCATTTTTTTATTCAGAGTCAAGCAGAGTATCTAGAATAAAGTAAAAATTTCAAAAATAGTTTGTTGAATTAAGAAATATTTTAGTCAATTTGACAACCAATCAATATTGGGATTATAGGCTAAAAACTTTGGTGCATTTTGAGCTGGCTACCTTGTGGTCATGCTTTTGATCTGGACATGTTGAAATGAGAAATGCTATTTCTGCAAATTTCTAACTTCGGTTTTTGACAATGAACTTCCAAATTTTTAACCAAATCTCTCCAGTCTTTGAGAATTCCCACTCAATGGTTTCTCTTCATCTATATCTGTCCAGTCTGTAACAGTTCTTTCTACATATACAACTTCATCTATTGTTTGTTTATTTTCTAGTGAAAGAAATTTCTCCAAGTTTTCAATTCTATACAATAACATTTTATTCTAGTTCAATATTTAGTTTTACATTTTTGTGGGTTTTTTTAAGGCTGAGTTTGACCTTTACTCAGTTCAAACTTCTACAAACTATCTTCTTTTATATTGTTAAAACCACAAACTTATAGCAGAACATTTATAAACAATAGTTTTAAGCAGACGTATATAACAAATGTTTAAATAGGGATGTAAATTGACTTCATAATCAGTGAAGCCTATGACTACAAAACTTTTTTTTTCACATGGTCTCATTTTCTACCTTGTTCCCAGATTGAAAATTTAAAATCTCAAGTGAAATCGAATAGGCACAGTTGACTTTATGCTAAAGGCAACTATTTAATTATTATATACAAATACATATGGAAAGGACTTCTAACCAAATGTTCTTTTTGTTAGAATCTCTTCATATATGAAACAAATTTAAAAATGGTTTCTAGAATATAGATACAAAATCCTTTTATAGATTTAAAAAGGAAAATTTATAGAACCATATCTGTGAGTTTTTGCCTACTAATGCTTGAAGTAAATCATTCTTGTCATTAAGAATTTTGGCTTCCTCTCATTTGTGTGGTTAGGTGTATTTCACTCATGGCCAACGTTATCTGGTGAGTAAATAAGGAGGTGTTCTCAAATTAGTGTATTTTACAATATGCCGTTTCTTAATATGGAAATTAATAAACTGTGAAATAAACAATATAAACTCTAAATATTAGTGAGCACTTGTATTCAAACTGAAAAAATGGCAAGAAATATATGAAGAGTAGAATATCTAAAATCTTAATGATATACATTCAAGGTAGTAGAATATGCCTTTCCAAAATAAATTGCTTTGGTATATTGATTAATTTGAGCTGTAGGTACTTGGAAATTAGCAAATTCAGAAATAAGCTTTCTCTGAATTTCTCTTATCTGCCTAAAGACAGATCCTCCAAAAGGAATTCAATTGTCAAAAATTTCCTTCTTCGAACTTTCATTAGCAAAGGAAGATTAACTCATCACAGGAGAGAAGATTAGAAGTCAATGCCACACCCAAATTTTGTCACAACTATTACACCTCTCATCTACTGTTGTAAGGGCCTTTTCATCTTTCCTAAAAATTAATACTCTGCAGTGAGTGGCCTGCATCCCCCTCCCCTTTGTCCATTAAGATGGTATTTAAGTGTGAATTATGAGCTACATTGGGGTGTTACTCATTTTTCCATGGATATTTTCTACGTGTAGGGGGAAAATTATTTTTTTTACCCCTACAAGTAATTCTGAAAATGTATATATCAACTATGAAATACCACTTTGGCATTTAATGTTTGGTTCCTGATACAAATGTTTTAACTTACCATAAATGCTAAAATATTTAGTAATTAGAAAACATTTTGGGCACAAATATTACTTCTCTTGGGAGAACTAACAGCACATTTTCCCCTTCTTACAACACTATTCCCAAGTTAACCAGCATGTTCTTTTCAATTTTTTATTTGGATAAGAAAAGTTTAGTAATTTGTAGTTTTCAGAGTTTGAAATCTAGATAAAGAAGACAGAAGAAACATAACAACAAACAATACAAGGTAGAATTACAAATATAACATTTGCTTCATAGTTTGCAATTTACAAAGTCCTCATCATTCCATTTAATAAAGAAAAATATTTAAATGTTAAATTGCATTCCGTTGGCTTTATTGATGTAAAAGTTTGGGAAATAAAAAGATTAGTATAAGTAGCAATAGCTCAGAAAGTCTTTATTCACAGCAGGTTTTTAAGGGTTCTTGAAAAATGACAAGAGAATACTTAGTAGTGGCCTAGAATGTTTGCAGCCTCTGAAATGCCTTAACACTGGCAGAAACATTATGTGAAATATTTATTTAGATCTACATTATATATCGTTGGAATATTTGTTTCCGCCATTCACATAGTCCCTTGGTTGTGTAAAACAGCTTCTATGAAAGGAGAGACATAATATACACCTGTGATTCTTGAGTATTAAACTTGGATCTGGATAGAATATCAGCATCAATTGGGAAACTTTTTAAAATACAGGCAACTCCTCAGCCCTACTAAAACAAAATCTTAGAAAATTTGTAAAAATTTGTGAAAATTTGTATTTTTTACAGGTCCCAGGTAACTCTGGTGGTTAGCTAGATTTGAGAATTACTAGATTTAAGTTTACAGTATATTATCATACTATTTGTCAAGAAAGTTTCCTTATACCTGACAGCAATGAAGCGAATGTTAGACAGCAATTCTAGTAGGGCTTGCTAAACATGGTAGCAGCATTCTCACAAACTCACCCTGAGTCTCTCTTTGCAAGGCTCCAGGCTTTCTGGCTATGGGCCTCTTTGCAGACCTTCATTAATGTCCAAGATGAAGGCAAATTCCAGAATTAATTTAACCAAAAAGATGGAGCTTAAAGTGTTTGGGATTATGTTAATGAGGACCATTGGAAAAGTTATATTTGGTTCTAAGAAGAAATATATAAATATATAAATAATAGAGAAATAAATAAGCCCTGCTTCTACTTCAATATAATAATTCTCAGTCTTAGAAAATTAATAATTTTATTAATAAAAAAATTACAAAATGGAATGACTTTGAAGAAATCATTTAAGCACTGTTAACTACTTCTGCTCTAAACAAAGTATTTGTACACTACTTGACTGAGTTTGCAACTCATTCAAAATTAGTGTTGAAATTTGTGGTTATCTCACATTTTCTCTACTAGTTCCCTCACACTCGGGCTACCAATTGTGACTTTCATAAATTTTAATCGTGGTATTCTTTAATATATGAAACACTGATATAATAGAATTTCAGGTGTCTTAAAGGTTAGAGTGAAGAGTATTTGGTCAAAAAGAGGTTCCCAGAGGCACAACAAAAATTATACCACGTAGGAAATACCTTATACTCTTTCTATTAAACAGTATGGTCACAACTCTTACCAGGCAAATATCATAACACTTAGCTATTGATCTTATACTTTCCAGAAAACTTAAATTTACTCTGATTTTTAAAAAATGCTACCGAGAATAAGCCTTAATATGATTTTTATGAGAAAGGAATAATATATTTATTCATTCATTTGGCAATTCCAAAGTCTTTTATGTGTCAGGAACTATATGTTGAAGATGCTAAGACTAAATAACACTAATAATTGGGTAGTCTAGAAATGGAAACAAATGTAAACAAATATTGGCAATCTACTCTAACAAGTGCTAGGAACACAAGATACAGTGGTATAGCAGAAGAGGATGGTAATCATCATTTCCTTGGGAAATGTATAAAAAGAAGAGTAAGTGAGACATTTGAGATATACCTATAAGAATAAATCGAATTTACTTAAACAACATGGGGAGGGGGTGAAAGGAGATTCCAATGAAATGAGTATTTCATCACCATTCCTTTTCATCCAGATGCTGGTGCTAGGAGATTTCTCTTTCATCAAACTCTGCACAACCACTTACCTGCTGTTACTAGGGTTCATAACATACTTGAGCCATGAAAAATTGGTATTCTGTTCACAATGCAGCTGCTAGGATGAGAGAAAAATTTTAGGCAATAGACCAATGTCTTTTCTGCAGAAAAAAAAATCAATAGACAACATGCAAGCAGCTATGTATATAAAACTCTGCCTTGACAGCTACATGGCTCCTTAATACAAGTGACATGTAGTGGTCACTAAAATGGCAACAGAGCATCTGCAAGCATCAGCTTAGCTTTTTCACAGCAAACAATGGTCAACAAAGAACAGTGATAATGGCTCTCTTGATGCTTTCTCATTTGTTGACTTTACCTACCCCTCCTTTTCCGCCTCCCCAAATGGCACTCATCAAATAGCCATAGCATTCACTCCAGATCAAAGACTATTACTACCACCGTCAAGGGTGGTGTACTGAGGAGTTTCCTACTCTCTTTCCAGTTTATTATTATGGCATTTACTCTATGTTATACTTCCTTCAGAGGCCTTCTTAAATCTTCAGAGTCTTTTCTTCTCTCCACATAAAGCTGATTTTTTTAAATAAAAAAAATATTGTCTTCAGAATTATTTGCTTTTGACAAGGGCTCCATATACCTCTTCTGGAAGTCAAAAATGAAATTTTTGTTGTTTTCTCCAAATGCTTGTTATCCACAATTCTAATTTTCTTCAGAACAATGGTTGTCACCAATCACTTTCCAGCTGAGCAGAGATTAGGACAAAATAATATTTCTAACTAATATGCCACTACATTTGTCAGTGGGGAAAAAATGCTAAAATGGAAACTTAAAAATTTGAGTAGAGCACTTACGGTATCTGCTTATACCCTTTCCTTTCTGTAGCTCTTTTCTTGGGCCAGCACTCTAGTATATTAGATATAGATCCTCAAATATGTTTGTAGGCAGCCTTATAAAATGAATTTTGTGTGCTCGCATTTTTAAATTATATAAATGGTATGTTATAATAAAAAATATTTAGAACATTTTAATTGAATGCTAACAAAAATCTGGTATGCCAAAGCTTCTAGGGTACAGCTAACGCTGTACTTTCAGAAAAATTATAGCCTTAAATATTTATATAAGAATGTTGAAAAGATAAAAATTATTGCCTCAAGCATTCATCTAAAAAAATAGAATATTTTTAAATAAGTCTAAAAATATAATATAAAGTCTAAAATAAATTTAAAGAAAATAGAAAAAACTAGAATAACAAACAGCAGAAATTAATAAAATGGGAAACACATAAATTGTAGAAAATCAACAAAAGATAAAGCTGGTCCTTTAAAAGACTGAATAAAAAAATATATAAAATCTGTCTGGACTAATCAAGAAAAACCTTAGAAGGCACACGTAAATGGAGAATTCAAAAGAATCTATCATATTAAAAGATTTAAGCAAGTTTACTGAATTCATAATGATATGTAAAACTGAATTGCATTTTTATACATCAGCAACAAACAGGAAAAAGAATTATAAAAAGATAGTTTATGATAGAATAAAAAATATTAAGTAAGGAGCTACAAAACTAACCAAAGAGCACAAAAATTCTCCAAAGAAATTAAAATGTGTGAAAGATTTCATAGGGACCATAAATAAATTCAGAGATGATTGTGATCATGAGTTAGAAGATTCAATGTGTACAGATGAGAAGTCTTTCAAAAACTTTTCTATTGACCTATAGATTTAATATAATCCTATTTAAAATTTTAATGAGAATGTGTATTTGTGTGCATGTGTGTGTGGTTGAAATCTTAATAAGTTGACACTAAAATATATACAGCAATGCCATAAAAAAAGACAACATGACTTTGATGAAAAAGTTTGGGGTAAGAGATACATGCTCAAATATATAATATATGGCTATTGTAATTAAAATACTGTGTTGCTGATCATGGAATAGATACATAGATCAATGGAATTGAATATAGAGAGGCCAGAGAAAGACACACACATATATGGACACTTCATATATGAGAAAGGTTTATTTCATTTAAGTGGGAATGATGAACTTTTCAATAAATGGTGATGATAAAATTAAATTTGCAACTGCACACTAATTTTGAAAGGTAATTTCCCCAGTGAATATTGGACTATGTGTAAAAAAAATATTAGAAATAAATATAAAAGAATATTGTCATAAACTTGGAGTATTATTATAAATTTTATCCAGAAACATTAAAAGCCAAAAGTGAAATAATGTTTAAATGTAATTCTATTAAACTGAAGAACTTGTTTGATCAAAAAAAAAATTGTATCTATCTTTTTCTTATTGATTCATAGAGGTACCAGTTTCAGAATATATGAAGTACTTCTATGAATCAATTTTATATAGAAGAAATATTTCTTCTCAGTCTATAAATTCCTAAATCAATAGGAAAATGGCCAGGAGATCTAAATGAGCATTTCTAAGAAGACAAACTCTAAGGACCAAAAAAGTTACATAGGCCAAAAATAAATTAAAACCACAATGAGATACCACTAACCATTCACAAATCTGAGAGTTATTAAGAAGTCTAACATTTACAAGTGTTGATAAAGATATAGAGTAACAGGAACTCATATATTGCTAGTGGAAGTATTTCTTAATGCCATGTTTTTAGAAAATTGAAATTACTAAAAAATTGGAAATGTGCACATTCTGCAGTCCAGTAATTTGTCTTCTAAGTATATACTCCAAAGAATATATTATATATTAGCACAAGGACACATGTACCTGGATGTTAATGGCTGCATTTATAATAACAAAAAGTGGAAGCAACCTAAATATGTATAAACTGGATAAATTGTCATCTATTAATATAGTAGATTACTAAGCAAAATTGAAAATAAAGGAACTATTTCATTAGGTTGGGACTGGGTTTGAGTAGAGTGCTAACTAATAGACTATTCTAGTGGTTTAAATTCATTAGTAATGTTTAAGCATGGCAGACATTTTCTGGGCCATCGATCTAAGGAAAGAAAAAACATGAGCATGTGGGTAACAATAATACAATAAACTGGAACCCAACTAGCATAATATCTGGAATCTTGTCTCCTTTCTTTCCTCAAGGCCATATTCCTTAAACACTGGTGGATGTCAAAAGTTTACAAAATTTTTTAATACAAGCATCAACCTTGTTACCTGCTTTCCTCCAGGCCTTAGGTTTGATGAAACTACGCCCCATATCTGCTGTTCTCCCTTTCACCTTCTTCGCCGCTGCTGCTGCCTTTACCATAGTGGTGGCAGTCTCAGACTCACTGCTCTTGCATGAGCAGCCTCTCATTACAGTTTCCTTGCCCTGATAGGGAAAATATTGTTATTTTTATGTATTTTCCTAGTACTTACTAGCTTTTAAAAATGGATATTTTGTTTTTATTTTCTCATCTAAATATTTATTTTTATATCTAATTTTATGCTTTTATGTTTGCTTTTTTTTTTTTAAATTTTGATGTATCCACAAATTGTATAAGTTTCAGGCTACATAAAAACCTGGATCTCCCCCTGCCTCTATTATATATCCCAAGGGAGACACTGAAGATGTCAACCCTCACTAGAGTTAACATTTTGGGAAGATACATTTAGGGCCTCTCCTCTGGAACCCTTGCCCCAAAAATGTGAACATATAAAAATCAGCCTTAACCTGTGAAATTTCAATCTCTGTCTCATAGAGCTATATATATATTGCCCTTAGCTCCCTTCTCACACCAGCATTTCTCCTACTTTTGCATTTGTGGAGCCCAGTTCCACTCCTCACAATCACTTCTACTTGGTAACACCTGATTCAGTGCTTCTGGTACTCATCGCTGTTTTTCTTTCTGAAGGGATCTAATGCCTCTCAGGCATTCCTGGGAGAGTTGATCACAAAAGTCCCAACACTGCTCATCAAACCTGATTTTATACTTCAAACTCTAAAGAAATAGCTACTGAAACCCTTCTTCCACATCCCTCTTCATCTGGAATCCTGACTTTCTGCTGGTTACTGCTATGAGAGACTCATGTCCTATTGTTGTCCCAACCAGAGCAGGGAAGTTCAGAGAAATCAATTTCTCCACTGGCTATCCTGAGAAAGAAAGGGAAAACCCCTTCTACCAAAATTTAGAACTGGAATTTCAAGAGTTTGGAACAGAGAAAGCAATGTTCTTTGCAGCTTGACTGGATATAACCCATGGAATAATAAAAAAGAGAAAAATATTGCTTAGTTACTTTAATTCCATTGCTGTCTGGTTTAAATGATTTCCTGTAAATAACCAAGAAACTTAACCACTGCTCTCAACCTTTTGTTTTAGATAAAGTGTGCTCTTGCTTTACAAATAACTGACTTAATAAGTGATTGTTGGGACTCTAACTGTTGGTGCACTGAGTAAACAAACTATTCTTCAGTTTGTGAAGCTGAAAATCCCTTCTATAATTTCTGTAATTGGAACTGGTTGCTGGGTAAGTCATCAGACAATCACCTAGCTGTCACTATGGCTAATTATTAAAGTGAATCCAAGTATATGGTATTTTCCATTCCTGGGACACTTTTTTTTCTCTTCTAAAGTACAAAGTGGCCTTTTGTAGGATTCACTTAATTTCTGCAAAAAGGTTCAGAAGCTGTAAGAACTCACGTTCTCTCTCTACTGCTATTGCTGATGGGGATCGCCCATTGTCTTCTGTTTAAAGTAGCCCTAATCTGAGATCCAGCACAGTTGCTCCGTGGAAGGTTCAGGCCTAGCCTAGAACAGGAGCGCTGGAAGGACAGAGCGCAGCCCTCTGAACATTACATGAGTCTCCACTCAAGTCCACTAAAGTGGCTTTGAACCTCTGTAGTTCCTCATAGTCCTTTAGTTTTAATTTAGGGATGTAGTACTAAGCCTAATGGTAACACCTATGCCAGTGCCACTCAAAATATGGTCTTCAGACCAGTGTTGTCTGCAGGCTGCTGCCAGTCACAGCAAATATAGGAATTGAAAGCATCCATTAAAAAACTTTTATAGTCAGCTGAGATTGCTGCATACTGTCACATCTAAGCACATAATCAGAGAATTTATTTCATGAAACCCGGAATACCCAGTTTCAGTGTTATCAAACTCACATAGTGAGTTACATGTGATGTAAGTTTAAAATTGATCATGTGCAGAAAGACCACATATTGGTCTACAACAGATCAGAAGTGCAAAAACTATTTTTTAAAAGCTAGTTCTTCATGAGAGACAGTTTTACAAGCTTTGGTCTAGGCTATTGAGAGTGGGCTGAGAGGCAGGGAAGTTTAATGAATGCAAGTTGGAAAGAACCCAGGGACCTCTATAGAGATAGTTCTGATTTCTGCACGGTCTCAGAGTAATTTTCAGCTTTGCCATAACCTTCTACTTGAAATCAGTGTATTAGGGCTATGGTGTGTCAGGTTGCAGCTTGGATGACATTCCACTGTCAACTGCCACTTTAGAGACTGCAGAGACTTCCTTCTATCTAGCAGATCAGAAATAACTTGTACCGTACTGTTGTCCTAAAGAAAAGCCACACAGGGACATCTAGTGGCAATGGAAAATCACCAACCTGCTCAAAGGAGTTCAAGAATTTCCAAACTGCGAGCTACTTGAGGCTTTAGATTCATTTATTGAATGTTACCTCACACCCTAGCAAATTAGTCACTGCATTTGAAGACAAGCAGAGGCCAGAGTGATTTGCAGCACCTGAAATGCAGCTGGACACCCTGGTCACTTGTTAGGCCATACCTATCAAGTCACTGAATGAAGCAAAGAGTGAAAGCAATAGATAAATTCTTCAGGCCAGTGTGCTGAGGAGTGAATACAGATAGGAGACCCTCATTTTATGGGCAATAACTTCAATGCTCTCTTTCTAGTTGCCTGAAAAACAGACCTGACCCTAGAGAGGTAGAAAAGACTCAAAGCTATGAAACAAACTGAATATACTAAAAACAGTCCTCCAAATTTGCTGATCTAAAAATTAACATCAGCAGAACTCTTAATGAGAGTTGCTTGTGAGCCTCACAGCAAGATGACAAAGCTAAATCAAAGCTAGCCACCCAGATTGATAAAACAAAGCCTCCAGAGACAAACTTTTCCTGGTCAAAGTGAAGCTAAAATAGATAAAGTTGCTTCAGATTTTCATTGTCAAAAGCTGACTCTTTCACAGTCAGACAGATGTGCAAATAAATTAAATTAGGTTTAAATTAGCTGGTAGAATCATAGTGGATTTTATTTTGAGAAGAATATTGAAAGTCTATTACCACTGATGTTTGCCTCTTCTATGTTTAGCAAGGTCATATTTTACATACTACAATCTATGTACTCTAAAGTAGCCTTTAAAAAATTATTTAATTTATTTACTCTCAAAGTCCTCAATCAATCCACTATCCCCACCCATCAAACGACAAGTAAGCTCTTAAACTTGTCCATTCGTGCTCATTAAACCTCCTCTAGATTACAACTGCCCATTGCAGTTGAACCCTTATTCCAGTTCAAACTATTTATTCAAACAATTTCTCTCTCCTAGTTTTGCCTCCTTTTACAAATAAAATTTAGGCAAAAGATTTCACTGGGGAGGTGGTCTCTACACATTGTGTTGTGGTTCTCTCCTGGGTTCTGCTTCTCTGAGCTGTAACTTGTTTCTCCCACTTTCTGACCTCAGACTGTCCTATCTAAACCCACCCTAACAAGTCCGTGCTGCTGAAACCCATGGTCTGTTCTCTCAGCACTTTTAGTGTCTTGTATTATCTCCCATTTTCCACCCAACCTCTGACCCTTCTTGGGTCTCTACTTCTACCATCTGCCTCCACCCACAGCCTCTACTGTAGCCCTCACTACAGGAATCTCTGTGATTGGTCCATGGTTCTCAGATATCCCACTGGGAGCAGAGTATGTCAGAACTCCCACAGTCTATGAGTGAGCCATGAGAGGCTTAAGGGTCTTATTGCTGGACCTCTCCCTTCCAAACCACATGACATGAATTTTACTACCCTTTTGGCCATCTCATCTTGCACTGGGGCACCCTGTGAGATTCATTCTTCCCAGAATTCACTATGAGAAGTGGGGTATATTTGTTTCCTAGGGCTGCTGTATCAAACTATCACAAACTAAGTGGCTTAAAACAACAGAAATTTATTCTCTCCAATTTGGTGGACCAGAGTTCTGAAGCCCAGTTGTCAATAGGGTTCCTTCTCTCTGGAGATTCTGTTTCATGCCTCTCTTCTAGCTTCTGATGGTTGCCTACAGCCCATAACCTTTTCTCTGTATATCTGTATCTCTCTTATAAAGTTTGCCATTGAATTTAGGGCCAATCCTAATTCAGAATAATCTTATCTCTAGATTTTTAATTCAATTACATCAGCAAAGACCCTTTTTCACACATAAGGTTACATTTATATATTCTGGATGTTGTGACTTGTATCCATCTTTTGCGGGGGCACTATTAAACCAACTACATGGAGCATAGTCTACATTGAGGTCTCTATCTTTTCAAAAGGCCAGGAATGTGCCCCTCAAGGGACCCCAGTAGCACCTCAACCCTATATCTATTCTCTTTGAAACCCCTCTCTTTTGCACAAGCAGTGTTTCTTATTTCTTTTCAGTGAGAAATTCACCCATGTCATATGTGTACTCTTTTCTACTTCATGGCCTCTTGGTTCCAGAAGGTACCTATTCTCCTCTTCCCTGATATGATAAAGTCTCAGGGCATGCATTAAGGACAAAAAAAAAGCACTTCATGGTTTAAGAGAGAGATTATTATTTGTGAACATATTTCAAAAATATTATCTTCATTATATATGGACAGTCACAGTTTGTTATATTAGGATACTGGCCCCAAATGGCATCATCTTAACAAAAACTTTAAAGAAGAATCTAGAATTGGAAAATAATATAAAGTTTTACTATTATAAAAATGCTAATCACAAATATTTACTAATACACCTCAGCTTATATGTAATCTTTTACAGAGTACAAAATATTTTAAAAGTATTAGTTCAACAGGCAACATCTAATTTATTAGGTTTTGATAAGCTATAGCTTTAGGGCTTAGAAGAATTTGCTCCCCTCTACTCTCTATGTTTTAACATTTCATTTTAGAACATATCAAACATAAATAAAAGTAAAGAGAACAGTGTAATAATTCTCCACATACCTATCACTAACTTCAACAGTTCCCAACTCATGACCAATTTTGCTTCCTTTAGACTGACACCTTCTTGTCCCTCTCTATCCCATCTCTGAATTTTGTAGCTATATCAGACATCACATCCCCTGTAAACATTTCAAAGATGTGTCAACAAGATATTCTTTTTTGTATATTCGGTAACATTTTTCCACCTGAAAATATTAAAACAATTCTTTAATATCAAATATTCAATCATGTTCACATTCTCCCAATTGCTTAATGTTTTTTTACTTTTTCTGAATTAGAATCCAAATAACATCCATATATTGACAGATAACTAATCTCTCAAATTTCTTTAATCTATAGGTTCTTCTTCT
This sequence comes from Macroglossus sobrinus, assembly GCA_004027375.1. NCBI lineage: Eukaryota > Metazoa > Chordata > Mammalia > Chiroptera > Pteropodidae > Macroglossus > Macroglossus sobrinus. The sequence continues at coordinate 176,193 of PVKZ01000182.1, forward strand.
GTATCTGCCTCTCTTTCTCACTTTGTCTCTGTCTCTCTTTTCAAGATTTTGTTGAAGAAATGGGTTGTCCTCTAAAGCTTTCCTCAGTCTTACGACATCCTCACGATGATATTTGTTCTTTGCATTTCCTATAAATTTGTATTCAAAATCAGACGATTTGTGAAGATTCATGTCTTGTCTAGGTAACATCATAGATCGTGTAGTATACTACCTTAAGAAATAAAAAATCTCCATTTATCTTCTTTTTTGTGATGTTAGCACTTAGATCCATTAGTTCATTAGGTACTGAAAAGATAAATTATTACTTCAATTTTTAGCTGATATTCTTCTACAGAAAGGTATTTTCCCCTCAACAGTGATTGGTTATGCTGAAGCACAGTTTGCATAGGAGAGGCAAGATAAATACTTGGGGTTTTTAAAAATAATTTTCAAAAAGAATAAGATTCCTAACATACTTCCAAAAAAACTATATATATATATATATATATATATATATATATATATATATATATATATATGGCTTTCTAAATATATTATGTATATAATCTGTGTATATACACATACATATGTGTACATATTTGTGTGTATACCTATGTATTTTATGAACTCATGGATTCAAACTCATTTGATGTCTTACAATTTATCGCAACTATTGTACTTACTGATATTCAAGTACATAGGTGTCTATTCATTTTGGCCCCTGAGTCCTTTTGAGATCAAACTAGCATCCTTATTTTCTGATATGACAAGTTATATACCATGTTCTTCTTACATTTTCTGCATCTGATCGCTTGTTCTTTTTTAGTGGACATAGATAGAAAATATGGTAATCTTTGTTTTGTTTTAAATAAGACACATCATAAGTTCAAATTAATACTTCTAATTCAAAGTTAGGAGGATAAGGTTTTTATTTTAACCTGACTTCCTATCTTTATCTCTCCTGCCATGCCCCCAAATAGTTTTCAATGACACCAAAATAAATACTCATTTGCTATATCCCATTCTACATACACAATGGTCTCAGAATAATATTGACACTACTACCAATTATATCATTACTGAAAAGATTTTTTTTACACTTCTTTTGTCCCCACCAGGGATATACAATCAAATTGTTATGTTTTAAAGTCATAAACCTCTGTGAGAGGTTATGTTGTCCACAGGACTCTTTTAGAAATTAGAAATTGCTCTTTGGGTTTTATCTTTTTATTATTATGTAAAATATTTACATTTCCGAAGTCACATCTTAAAACGAGATACTAAATAAATAGTTTTTATGCCTCTCTTTTACTCTGTTCCCAGTTCCTTTTTACTGATTGTTAAAATATAAGCACAAATACATACACACATGTGTGTGTATAGTCATATTTTGAAGATTATTCCATAGTAACATAAAGATTTATTTTTTCAATTACAGTTGACATTGTATATTATTTTATGTTAGTTTCAGGTATACAGCATAATGGTTAGACATTTATATAATTTATAAAGTGATCCCCCCAATTAGTCTAGTGCCCATCTGGCACAGTACATGATTATTAAAATATTATTGACTATATTGCCTATGTTGCACTTTACATCCTGTAACTATTTTGTAACTACTAATCTGTACTTCTTAATCCCTTTACTTTTTTCATCCAGACCCCTAAACCCCCTTCCATCTGGCAACCATCAGTTTGTTCTCTGTATCTATGAGTCAGTTTCTGTTTTCATTATTTATTTTGTTCTTTTGATTTCACATACAGGTGAGATCATATGGTATTTGTCTTTCTCTGACTTATTTTACTTAACATAATACCCTCTGGGTTTATCTATGTTGCCACAAATGGTAATTTTTGTTTATAGTCGAGTAATATTTCATTATACATACATATGTACAACCACTTCTCTATCAAATTGTCTATTGATGGACTCTTAGGTTGCTTCCATATCTTGGCTATTGTAAATAGCATTTCAGTGAACATAAAGGTGCACATATCTTTTCAAATTAGTTTTGAATTTCTTTGGATAGAGATTTTTTAAAATTTCTTTTATACTGCTACATAATAATTCATTGTATAAATACATTATTATTTGTTCAACCATTTCCTACTGGTAAAATTTAAACTGAGTATTTTGCTATTACGAATGGTGCTTCAATGAATAGCCTTGTTCACAAGTACTTTCGTATTTTTTACTGGTGTAATTTGGCATAGATTCCTAAAAATGGAAATCAGTGAAAGTTTTCTATTTCATGTTTTGAAACATTTTAAAACAAACTCAGAATTCTAAGCATAATGGTTATTGTTTTTGTTTTTGGTAGAGTTTGGGGTGATTTTTGAATTAGTGGACTTAAAATTTGTTTGTGAGGCAGAGCAATGGAAAATCATGATTTTCCTAGTGGAACAATACACTATTTCTCCATAAAATAGTAATAAATTTAAATCCATCAAAGAAATAGGAGCAATTTTAAGGCAATAACCATAACTATATTATATGCACGCAATATAAAATCACCACCATGAGCATAAATGTCCCAGGAAAAAACAAAGATGTTAAATTAGACATCATCAGCTGTTTCTGAGGTTTTCATTCAGTTTCATTTGGCCATAGCTTATTCTGCTCTCTGTTAGTGTGAACTACTTGGCATTGGGTATAATGTGATTAAACATTAATGGTTTTAACTACCATTTCTGAGAAGTGAGTGATTTAATAGTGTTACAATGGAAGTGTCATGATTTCTATATATCTACTTCAAGCAAAAAGAGACTTTTCCAGCCAAAAGAGCTTTCAGACTTCAATATTCATCATTGTAATATCTAGAGTTCTGCTCTTAGGGAAAAAATTCTGTTACCGAGGAGGGTGCACACTGGTGAGAAGTTGTATTTTCGTAGAAAATTAAAAATATCTCAAATTTTTAACAACTGAGCAAATACTTAAAAGACTTCCAAATATTTTAGCATATATCAACTATATGGTACAAAATAATTTAAAAATAAAATAGATAATTTGAGTCAAATACAAGAGAATCAATGTTGAAGTAAAATTTTCTTGGTCACTTTGATTAAATTCTAGTACCAGTTATTTAGTGAGAAAGAACTAGAGAAATTTCTGTATTTCTTTATATCCTTTTTTATTAAGTTGCATAGAACAAGAATTCCCAAACTTTTCTGTAAAAGGCCAGATAGTAAGTATTTAGACTTTGTGAGCTAAAACGCAAAATCAAGTTGTGAGCTAAGAGGCAAAATCAAATATGTTATGTAGGTACTCATATAACAAAAGAGAAAACTAACTTCCACATTTTTATTGACCAAATTCAAAGGCTAACAATAATAATGGAACACTATTTTGTTTTTGTGATTCAGATCTACTGATGAAAAGAATGGAATTTTATTCAAAGGATAGCATTGTACTAAATTGGAGTTCAAGGTTAGTGTTCCCAATCACCAAATTTATTGCAAATCTTCATTAGTAAAAATCATTTTTAGCTTGTAGGCCAAACAAAAACAGGTGGCAGATTATATATGACCCATTGGCCATAGTAGACTGGCCTCTGACATAGTTGATTTCTATTATAGTATGGGTTTAGTTAGTTCAACAAATCCTTTGCTTTCTTTACAAGCCCTAAATCAAAGAATCCCCACTAGAATGCAAACTCAACAAGGTAAAAATCTTTATTTATCTATTCATGGATGTATACCAAGTACCTGGAACAACATTTGGCACATAGTAGGCTCTTGTATATTTTTGTTATGAAGTAATGAATAAAACATTTTCTGCTATTTTATGATTAGATATTTGGAGTGATTGGAACCTAACTAACTCTTAGAGTCAAGATCCTGGGAGCCCAAAATGAAAAAGACCATGGTACCCTATTTCACTTACTTCTGGGCATTCTAATTGTTTGGCCCATGCACGATTATGACTATCAGTGTCTGGTTCACTCAAGTGAGAGCTTGTTCAATGTCAAAATTTAATAGAAGAAAATCTTAAAATGGGTTAACTCAATGAATTTTTGCCCTGAACAATTAACAAATGACCATTTGGTTTTGGTGACATCACACTGGTGATTCAGAGAAAATTAATTTAAAGATTATTATCCTAAAGCACTAGCTACAAAATGCTATTAAACTCACAAATTTCACTTTGACCTTATTAATAGAAGCTATAAGTTTTCTACTATAATTATTCCCACATATGAATCTGCTATTCATATTTTATCTCTGGAAAAAGAGGAGATCAAACCTGCCTCCAGAACAAATAAAATTTTTAGAGTCAGCAGATTTTGAATATTTTTCTAATTCAATCTATTTAAATGTAAAAAAATGGAGAGAGTAAAAGTAGATGATTTGCCTGTTAGTGACAAAGCTATCATCAGACCAATTTTTGGTTCTCAACTCCAAATATATTGCCATAAAAAAATGAGTTATAAACAAAAAGTAAACTACATTCTACTAGTTATCAAGCTTATAGATTTAGTAGCTCAAACAAGGATTTAGCACAGCCCTTATTTTCATAATTTATACAACACATATCAAGATAATATATAATTATTTCAACAAGTACTAACACAAAAATTTTATATTTAGGCCAGTAATGTTGTCTGTTTTGCATTCAATATGCCAATAGTCAGAAATTGATTAATTTTGATGAAACACTTGGTTGGGAGCAGGGTGCAGATGATAATTTCAAGAGAACAGACTGGGCACAGTTTGGGAACCAACTTGATTATAGAGGCAATAAGGCTATCCAAATATTTGTTCCTTGTCCCATCTGTTTCCCTAAGGCAGCACATTGCAAATGAGAGGGAGAAGGCCAAGTTCACACACCCAGTATCACATTTTTTATTTACTTATAACTATTGCTATCATACTAGTGTATAACATGTTACCATGAATCTGATAAAATTATGACATATTTGAATGAATGCTTTTTTAATTACATAATGTTGTAGAGTTTATAAGATTCTTTACATGTGTCTGAATTAAACCTCAGAACATCATAAAGTGTGCAGGTGTTGTCGATTGATTGCATGAATAGTTTGAATTCTTTATCTTTCCATCCATGCGTGCTCTCGTGCCATGTTACTGCAGTTCTTCTCACTAATAAGGTTAAGTCCATTTCCTAGCACTTTAATTCTGCAGTCATAAATATGACTTTCCTTGGCCAATAGCATCTTATTGGATGTGATACATGCAGAAGCTTCAAAAGGTGCTTATACTTTTCCATTTCCTCTTACTGTGCCATGGCCATAATAACATGGAGTTATCATGGTAGCAGGCTACAGAGTCAGCAAACTTTTTTTGTAAAAGACCATGTAACAAATATTTTTGGCTTTGGGGCCATGTGCTCTCTATTGCAACTATTCAACTACTCAAGTCTGCCATCATGACTCAAAAGTAACCATATAAGATAAGAAAATGAATGAGCACAACTGTGTTCCAAAAAAAAGTTATCTATAAAAACAGCCCACTGTCTGAATTTGGCTGATGAGCCAAAGTTTTCTGACCCTGTACTAGAGAATGAGACACATAAAATAGAGTTGAGTTGCCCCCCTAATACCAGTTGAGGTCATTTGGAATCAGCCAAGCCACAGCCTATTCCCAAATATGTGACACAGCCAGACAGACATACATCCAGCAAAACTACCTGGCCACACTGTAGCTTGACACAGCAGACACACGAGCAAATCCAGGCAATGTCAGCTCAACCTTGCAGAATTATTTGTAAAAGCCACTGAGTCATGGGTGATTGTTACACAGAATTATTGTGGCAAAAAATTATTAATATAGTGGGTAAAGTGTTAATTTTGCAATTTTAGAATTAAAGATGGGGCTTAAAGAGGTTAAAAACCTTGATCATTATTTCAGGCAGCCAGAAAGTGTCAGAGCCAAGAATCAGAAATCCAGTGTTCTACTATACAAAACTGTTTTAATCCTTTACTTATCTCTTTATTTGTAAGGTGGTTTTATTTATATATAAATATAGATATAGATATATAAATATAGATATAGATATATAATTTAGGTTAAAAGATGAAGAATTTTAAGCCACTACTTCTAACTCTCCACTCAACTTTTAGCTATCAAAAATCATATCACTTTGGCTTAAAGTTAGGATTATTTTCTTTAAATTGTTAATGTAGATTTCCTTGTAGTGTTAATGTAGATTTACTTATAGTGTTTCATAGTCTATATTGTCCTGGTTCATATTTTCCAAAACTCCGGTAAAAGGAAATAACTTAAATGGCCTACTCTTACACACAGTTCCTCTCTCTCCATTTTACTGCTCCCATTTTATGCAGGGCTGTCAAGGCTTTCTGAATTAAATGTGACTTAGGGCCTACGTTGCTGACTGAGGAGGCTCATAGGTCCTATAGCTCATCCACAATCTTGTATTAGAGCTGTCAAGTATGAGAGATTGGTGCCAAATTCAACCCAACATAGCCCCTTCCCAGTAGTCTGCCTTCAACAACTCCTCCTTGTCAAATCCAACAGTTTACATAGGATATATAGTGAATAAAGTACTTTGAAAGATATGAATGTAGAGGTGCTTCTTCCGCTGATAGCAAGAACACCTATCCGCCTCCCACAGGGCTGACATTTCAGGATGGCAGCGGAGAGATGATCATAGGATTTTTGTGCTTCTTTTTCTAAATGGATTGTAGAGACTCCCAAGGCAAATTGCCTCACTTCTCACCTTCTGCCTCCAAGAATCAGTGTGATGCAAATCAAAAACACTTTTTTTGGTATTTATAAAGTAGAACCATCAGGTGAATGGTTTATGGATTCCATGTAGGATTGCCTAGGCTTAAGTTTCCCTCTGCATTCAAGTTCAATATTTTGGGCACCAGAAACTCTATACCTTCTCCTCATTGCTTGAAGATACATCTAAAAAACATTTAATGTTAGAGTGGGAGGGTAGCTATTAGCAGTGCTTAGGTGGTTCTTTAGGTTCCCCTATAACTAGAAACCAAAAGTTGTACAATTACCCTGTAAGAATTAACCTCCTAGCTGACACAGCATAGATATGTCATGTCTCTGGCATCCAGGTTAATAAGACCCAAGAAGTAGATTTTTGTGTTTTAATATGATGTTTCAATCAGAAGAGAGATTAAATAGCCAAGGAAACAGAAAATGAATACAAAGATAAGCATTGACTGTGCCTACCTAAACAACAATAGTGATGGACTCATATCATCAAATGTGGTCATGCCAGTCCTATTAGCAAGGCTGTTCCAAGTGTGAAGATGAATGTGGGGTACCAGCACCAATGGATTATGGGTATTTGAGTCTCATTCATGAGATCACGTTTATCTTGAAATGGATGTATCAGATTATCTCAGTCTTGTGTCAATTAACATTTGCCTCATCTAACTCTCCTTGGTCTACACCTATATTCACCAAGTGTTTTTTTCTTTTTCTTTTTTTGCCACATAGGTCTATGCACAATGTTGAGAGTACTGGATCATAGAGCAACTTTGGTTCCTTTAGCAGTGCTCCCTCAGAGAAAATCAACAGAACCTTACTAGTCACAATTTAGCTTCCAAGGCAACTTGACCACTGGAGCAGAACAGACTAATCCTAGGGTTTAGATCACCAGTCAGTGGAACGGTTACAAAAATGAGTTTTAATGCTAATCAATGGTTTATACTCTGTCTCATTTACATTTTATTTCTTAAGACTTGACCTCTCAGGGTCTAATCAAACCTATACCCTGAAAAGGAAGTTGAAAGGATAACCATTACAATAACCACAATCAACTCTACTACTGTTCTGAGAAACATTACCAGGAAAGTAGAAATTTTAAGAACATAATGAGAGAAGTGACAATTATTAAAAAATATCTCACATGAAGCTAAGAAAATCTCTGCTATCTTAATCTTTATTATTGTTACATTATTCAAATAATTTACATGTGGAGAAGACAATTGTTTAGAAAGTATTTATCATGTGCTTCACATGCATAGATTATTTGACCTTCAAAGAACATCACAAAATGTTTGAGAAAAACTATAAATCAGACCGGGTAATTAAATTGCTGTAACCCAGATAGCAGGGGTGGCAGTGTGAGGAGGGTGCACAGGAGGAAAATAGAGAGGAGTTTATTTATGAAAGAATATCCAATCCTCTAATTTTGGACTTTTCAATTCTGATCTCATGGTCTTTTCCATTAATTTTACCATAAAGATTTCCTGAATATGATATGCCAAACTGTTTTTAACATTATGAAAAGAAGTGAAGAGAAATTTGTACAGAATTCTTGATAGTCAATTGAAACTAAAATATTATACAATAACTTTTTTCTTGTGTGGTGAACCTAAATGAACAATTATGAGAACCACTGAAAACATTATTTAAGAAATATATATTTAAAATTGAATAATCAAGAGCTAGAAGGAAAACGAATACTATAATTTGAAGGCAAGTACAAGAAAAGTATTAATATTTTAAAAGTTCATCCTTTATTATAAAGGTTTAAGTGCACAATTCATCTAAATTATCAAAAATATCTAAATTTGGACTTATACGTATTTATGGGTTTGTATATTTATATATATATTATCAATTTATGTTTATATGTCTTTATTTTTATGTAGAAACCAACTGAGCATCATTAGATGCTAAATCTATGGGTCAAAGTTTGTAGAACAAGATTTCTACAAAGTCTCAATTTATCACCTCACATATGGTTATGAAGATATAAACGGTACCTTTACAATGGAAAAATCTAGATGGTACTACCCTACTAAACTTATCAAATTTAACATCACCGACAATGGGACAAACTGACATCATACGCCTATTGATGTGTTGTAATGTGATACAACATCACCAAAATGTTTAATCTTAATCTAAGAATGAGAAAATAATAGACAAAACAAAACCAGATTAATAGTAATTCTGTGAAACAACCAGCCTTCACTCCTCAAAAACATGTGAGGGTCATAAAGGCAAAAAATTGAAAAAGAAAAAAAATGAAACAAAAAGTTAAAGTATTCTTTGATTTTACTGAAAACTAAATAGAAATGATAACAAAAGGCTTGTGTGGTCCTTGTTTAATTCCTGAATAAAAAATAAAGCAGTTGTAAAGGACATTATTAAGAAAATTGGGGAAATTTAAATATAAATTATATATATTAAATAATATTTTTATATTAATGTTAAATTTCTTGGATGTGATAATGGTATTGTTGTTATTTAGAAACTATCTTGCTGATAGGTGACACATGTTGAAGTATTTCAGACTGAAGTATATTGAAATCCAAAACTTACCTTCAAATTTTTCAGAAAAAAAATAGTGAGTGATAGAACTAAAGCAAATATGGCAAAATGTTAACTCTGCTAACTCTAGGTGAAAGATATATAAAAGTTCACTGTACAACTTTTCCACTTTCTATAGCTTTAAAACTTAAAAATACAAGTTGGGAAAAAGAAAACCAAATAAAACTATTCTTTAAATTCTTTATTTCATATGCTTATTTCAGCAATATCGAAATATAGTTTTCTCATACATTCATTCCCTCTTTTTATAGATTTAAAATATAAAATGTTGAATGAATATTACCAATTATAATCAAAATTTACAACAAAGTACTTTAAGAATAAGACAAAAGACTTAAGAATTATTTTTCATTTCTAGTGCAAGTATAACACAAAAATAAAGAATACTGGTGATGTTCATATTCAGACTAGGTATTCCCCATCTTAATTTCTCTGTTTCCTCCCACTTAAAATTTTAAAAGTATTCATTATAAATTGAAAGTACAGAATTCTTAGAACCTAATAAGATAATGAGTTGTATGAGTCTCCTTACAGGTACAATTTACTCTTCAGCAACCTGTAAGCCATTGAAAGAGTAACTCCATATCCAACAAAAAAAGCCAAAGCACGATTTGGCTGGGGAAGAGGTAACAAATATGCAACTGTGTGATAGATCCGTGCTCCAAGAAAGAGCCTGAAGTGCAGGATGGCTGTAGAGAGATCTGGATCACTCAAGGAATACAGGAGGCCAATACCAAAAAATGGCACGATATTTTCAAGGTCATTCAGGTGCGCCCTGTGGAAAAAGATGACTATTAAAACACTAATTTTAAAATTAGCAAAAATATATTCATTTTTCCTTCTCTTCTAAAACTAAATATAAATATTAATGGATCTTAAAAATGTAAAGACAGACTTATTTTACTTCTCTCAAATTGCCTTGCTTTCTTACCAATTTGACTTATATTTAGAATGTCTTCTTATTTTTGTTTCTTTTTTATTTTTAGTGTATCTCAACATACAAGAGAGAAGGTATTTTGCACTTTAGAGAATATTAAAACTGCATCTATATATTAAAACACTTCATTTTTTGAAATATAAAATACTTTTCTTCCAGAGTTCATAAAATAACAATTCAAGAGTCTTATAAAAACTCTTCCCCCCAAAAGGAAGAAAATCCTTTTGGTTATGATCTTTCTTATGGCTCCTTCCTCATTTCTGCTAGGTTGCAAATTCACCCAAACCACAGGTTGCTAAGAATTAATTTACCAATTTAATATCAATAACTGGTGCTGGGAAAACTGAAATCCACATGCAGAATGAACAAAACTAGAGTGCTATTTGCTACCATACACAAAATTAACTCAAAATGGATCAAAGGCCTAGTTATAAGACCTAAAACAATAAAATACATTTTAAAAAAAAACAAGTACTAAACTTATGGACCTTGGTTTTAGAGAGGATTTTATGAATTTGACCTTAAAGGCAAAGAAAGTAAAAGCAAAACAAAATGAATGAATTATAGCAAACTGAAAATATTCTGCATAGCAAATGAAACCATTAACAAAACAAAGAGGCAACCAACCAAATGGGAGAAGATATTTGCAAACAACATCTCCAATAAGGTACTAATATCCAGAATATATAAAGAACTCAACAACAACAAACAACAAAAAACAATCCAATTGAAAAATGGGCAGAGGACCTGAACAGACACTTCTCCCAAGAAGACATACAGATGGCCAACAGATATATGAAAAGATGATCAACTTCACTATTTATTAGGGAAATGCAAATTAAAAAGAAAATGAGATAGTACCTTAAACTGTTAGAATGGCTATTATAAATAAGACAAGTAATAACAAGTATGGGAAAAGTTGTAGAGAAAAAGGAGACCTCATACACTGCTGGTGGGAATGCACTATAGAGAAGAGTATGAGGTTCATCAAAAAATTAAGAATAGAATTACCATATGACCCAGAAAAACCTCTTCTATCTACCTGAAAAATGTGAAAAAATTTATTCATAAAGATATATTTACCCCTATGTTCATTGCAGCAGTATTCACTGTGGCCAAGACATGGAAACAACCGAAGTGTCCTTTGATAGATGATTAGATAAAGAAGTTGTAGTACAATGGGATACTACTTAGCCATAAGAAAAGATGAAATACTGCCATTTGCAATAACATGGATGGATCTTGAAACTATCATGCTAAACAAAATAAGTCAGATGGAAAAAGTCAAGAACCATATGCTTTCACTCATGTGTGTAATATAAACTTGAAAGCAACAAACAAATAAAGAGACAAACAAAAACTCATAGACACAAATAATAGTATGGCAGTTACCAGAAGAAAAGCGGGGTGGTGAGATGTAGAAAAGGGTAAAGGAGATCAAATACATGGTTACAGACAGATTTCCCTTTGGGTGGGGAACATGCAATGCAATATATAGATGATATATTATAGAATTGTACACTTAAAAGCTATATAATTTAATTAACCAATGTTACTCCGATATATTTAATTAAAAGAAATGAATCTCATGCTCGCAATATCCAAATAACAGAAAACATAACTAGTCTTTCAAATTTGGATAAGATTTTAGCCAGTATATCCTCAAATTCAAAAAGAATTAGCTAAGTGAAGGAGCAAAGTAGAAAGTATACACAAAATTGATAGTTAATAGGAAAATGTTACTTAAATTTTATGTTTGTGTCATAGCTAGAAGAAAACAAAAAGCATGATTTAGTCACAAGTTTTCTTCCAATTCATGGTACCCTGGTTTCTCTGGCTAGGACTATGAAGACAAGGCATGTCTATTATTGATTTGATGGGTATTTTTAAGAGCTAAATTTCCAAATCTGATGTTCCTGCTTAAGCCTCCTGAATTAAAAATTGCTTTTGAATCTAAAGTGGAAATTGAGATCTTGATAGTGTTTATCAGCTACTGATACATATTACAAGATGAAAAATATTTGATTTGTTACTCTTTTAGCAAAAAAAGTATATTATGACACACTGCATGCTTAATAAACACCACTATCACCACTTTTTTTTGTTGTTGTTGTTGCTGTTTGCAGCAGTTTATTCATATTTTGTCACAAATGGCCAAGGGGGGAGTGCCAGACTCCTCCAGGTAACATAGAAAATAGGTCCAAGAAACAGGATGAGCTGGGGCTGGGACAGGTGGGGACAGGGAGGAGTCTGAAAAGAGCCTGGAGGAGGGAAGAGGGCAGACTAGGGGTGGGGCTGCTCCCTGCTGAGCCTGCTTATTCTGGATGCAAGTACCACCCCCCAATCTACAGGATAGGGGAGTAAGAGGGTGGCCCAAAACCCTCAGCATAAAGCCTTGCCCCTTGGCAAGGCCCAAGGTCCCCCCAAAGTGGACAAGGATGGAGGTTCTGTCACTTCCAGGGCCGACTGCCATGCTTACAGGTTGGTAGAGTGGCTCCTGACCCTGTTTAGAGCTCGGCCAGCCATAGTCCAAGGGGGAATTTTTTTCCTTGTTTTCTTTTCCATGGATTATCTCTAAGGTTGCTCGACAGACATGATGACAACACAAAGGTATGAAGAAGGTGACAGTAACCTAGATAAGCAATGCTTTTGCTAGACTTAAATGAGGAACTGCCTGTGCCTGAATAAAAGCAAAGACAGAAAAAGATGAGTGCTCCAGTCTACACTTCTTCATGGAGCAATCCAAAGGCTACGGAGAGTAACATGGGCAAGGAAGGACAGAAATAGCATTTTCTACTAAAGAAGATCCTATTGCACCAGTTACACCAAGGGTATTTGTTTTGGTCCTCTGAATTCTATTTTGTTGTATTGAATGTATGTGATCTTGAATTCTTTCTAAAACAAGGTAAGATAGAATTAAATAAATACATATGTAAAACGTTTTCTAATTACCAGTGATTTCTTTCTGTCCAGAACATAAATAATTTACTTTAAGCCACTTACCCTGACATTTCAACACATATTACTTTATGTGCTTAATTAATTGTTCCATATGTGTATGTATTAATTTTCTCAATATTGAATACCCGAAAGCATATGTTTCATTTTATTTGTAGCCCCATTCAATCCTTGCCACAGAATATGCTAATGGAAACAGCTTTACAATTATATGTTGAAGTAATTAAAAAAAAATTTTTTAATGGTCTAGGCTAAAAGTGAAAAGGGGATATACTGAAAACTCTCTCAGAAAAGTATCCAAAAGTGAGCTGTTGTCTGCAATAGTTGATAGGACCAATAACGTCTCAAAAAACCCAATTGGAAACTGGACACTTTGCTTTTAGATTCTCTCCTCTCTTGCCACACTGAAAAGCCAGTGTCTGATCCAGGGGATGCTGTGCACACAGTTGTAGTACTTTCTCAAGGACACTGACTAATTCCACAACTATGGTCAATTATTTCACTAAAATGTATCTGTTGTTCACAGCCTGACTAGATCAGCTTAGAGAATGGCATTTTCCTCTACAACTGTAATTCCATGGACATAGGGATGGAAGTAGGGGGCAGGAAGGAAGAATAAGAAAACATTTTTAATCTCCCAACAAAATACCTTTTGTTAAGCTTTCACAAATGAGACTTACTTGGATCTCCCATCCAATCTTAGTGATGCCATTGAGCATCTATTGTTATTACTTTCAAGTCCTGAGCAATTTTATGAGTATAGGTTCATGATTAGCATCATGTATGTGACTGTCTGTTCTAGGCAGGATGCATAAAAAAGACAAGATAAAGATTTAAATGCTTAATGTCTCTAGTAGTTTTTGTACCTTCACAAAGCTTTACTAGCCTTTTCATAATTTTTATTCTTTTTCATCATAACACCTGTAATTTTTCCTCTGATTTTTACATTGATTCTTTATCCTGAAACTATTTTAGATCCATATTCTTGGCACAACCAATTTTCAACATAGGCCTGTTTACCCTGTAGGAATGCTGAATTAACAAATATAAAATTAAGTGAAGCAAAAGTTAAAATTTTATTCTATGTAGCATAGCTTTCTTGGGAAAAAAAAAACACATTCATGCTTGATAACTTGGGGTTAAATTTTTTTGCATAAGCAAAAAGTTTGAATTTGATTTTAGTACTGGAAGGGCAGAAAAGTACATTGAGCAAGAGAAGAGCACACAAAATGGTGTGATGTTGGGCATTAATTGAGGTGAAGAAGGTACAGTGCAACATCCCAGGGAGTGGATGCTGAAGGACACTGTCAGAGCACAAGGGTCTAACATACAACATGAAATGTTTGTGTTGCTATACTGTAAACTCCTCTGCACCTCAATTTATTCAAGTCTATTTCTATCCATTTTTTTTAGTTGATTTGTTAAGAAAATTGAGGAAAGGGCCAAGTCCACATCAGCCTAATAACATTCAGAAAATGGAAACATGCACAAATGAAGGAACCCATTTTGAGAGTTAATCTTGAGAACTTATACGGTAAGAGAACCTGCAGAAATCTTAGGAGAGGTTTTAAATTTTCATAGAGAATTGAAAAAGGAATAATGCAAATGTGATCTAGATCCTAAAGGGACTGGAGACTCCAGCCGATACCTGAATCGCAGAAATAAAACTCGTTTCCCTCAGTCTCCATTTCACTCTCTGTTCATATTCACCAAACTGAGGAAGTATAGTCAAATATGCTCATGATGCTTCCTGTCTTAACCCTGTATCACAAAATTAAATATCTGTACATTTAAGTATGACTGGACAAACTCTTCACTGTTTTGTTAAATCTATATAATGTTCCTTATTCCTTGAAATGTGTCTTGAATTGTACCAATTTGGATGAGCATTAGAAAATACTAAATGAGAAGATAGTACATAACTTTAATGTTTCACATGCTAGAGAAAGGAAACTAATGGATTGGCAACATAACCACAATATAAAATTTTGCAGGAGGGTCAACCAAGATGGCAGCATAAGAGGCTTCTGAATTCCCCTCTTCCCACAAACGCACTGAATGCACAGCTACATATGAAGCAATTGCCTCTAAAATAAATCCAGAAACTAAAAGAGCAGCTCCTGCATACTGAGTGAATGAAAAAATATCCACACCAAAATGGGTAGGAAAGACTGAGACACATCCTCACCATGAACCTCACTCCCTGGCATGATTCCATACAATCAGGAGGGAACTCTCAAATCCCAGCTTCTTCCTAAGAAGTAAAGGGTTTAGACCCACATTTAGCACTCCAACTTCTAAGACTCCCACTTGAAGAATGGGCCCCTAAAGCATTTAGCTGTGAAAGCCAATGAGGCTTGTATCCATGAGACTTACGAGTCTATAATAAAAAAAGAAGTAGTTAACAGCCGCATAAGTACTTACTACAGCAATCACCCCAGTATTTAGTGCCAAGGGAGCTAGCAAAATTGCCCATCTCCTATCTTTTCCTGAAAAAGTTCCATCTGCATACTTCAAAAGCAGCTGCTTGAGGGTCAGGTTTGTAATTTTGCACACTTTACAACTTGGCTGTAATCTTCCTCAGACTGGGGAAGCTGACACACACACATCTCTGCCATTTCCCTGTAGCCTACTCCAAGTCTTCTGTGTCTCTCTGAAAGGAGCTTGTACACTAGTCTGGGCCTCAGCTTTTTTACTGCCACCTGAAGGAAAGGTCATGCATCCCTCATGACCTTGGTCTGGTAGTCAACAGTGCTTCCATTTGAGTCCCATCAAACTGTAGTAACAAAGAAGTTCTTAACTGGCTATTCCATGGAGCTGAGCACAGAAGGAAGAGATAAAAATGTCCATTACCCAGTATTTCCCTAAAAAAAATCCAGTTGCATATGTTAAAAGCTCCTACCTGAGACTTCCAATTTAGCACTCATCTAAGGACTGGCTTTGATTCTTCCCAGAAATGGGAAAGCCCACAGACAGATATCTCCCTTGCCTTTAGCCCACTCCATGTCACCAGTATCTTCATGGAAGGAGCTTAGGCACACATCTGTGCCTCAGTTTTTATAGCTGCAACATAAGTGACAGGTCCCTGGATTACCTGGCCCTATAGCCAACAGGGCTTCCATTTAATAAATGTTGGGAAAATTGGATTTCTAAAGGTAAAAGAATGAAACTTGACCTTATCTTATACTATACATCAAAATCAGCTCAAAATGGTTTAAAGACTTGCATGTAAGACGGGCAACAAAAAAAATCCTAGAAGACATAGGTCTTGGCAATGGTTTTTCAGATTTGACACAAAAAGCAAAGGCAAAACAAAAGAAACAATAAAGGACATGAATAGGCTTTTAAAAAAGAAGACATACAAATGGCCAACAGGTACATAAAAAGGTGCTCAACATTGCTAATTATCAAGGAAATGCAAACC
Source organism: Macroglossus sobrinus (assembly GCA_004027375.1). Classification (NCBI taxonomy): domain Eukaryota; kingdom Metazoa; phylum Chordata; class Mammalia; order Chiroptera; family Pteropodidae; genus Macroglossus; species Macroglossus sobrinus. The sequence continues at coordinate 192,775 of PVKZ01000182.1, forward strand.
AAAACCACAATGAGTTATCACCTCATATCTGTTAGAATGATTATTATTAAAGAGAGAGAGAGAGAGAGAGAGAGAGAGAGAGAGAGAGAGAGAGAGAGAGAGAGAAATGAAATGCTGGCAAGGATGTGGAGAAAAAAGAATTCTTATACACTTTTTTGGGAATGGTACAGCCACTCTGGAAAACAGTATAGCAGTTCTTCAAGAAATTAAAAACTAGAACATCTGGGTATATAGCAAGGGGAAAAGAAAGCATTGTCGTGAAGAAATGTGTGTATTCATTCTCATGTTCACTTCAACATTATTCATCATGGCCAAGTTATGGAAAGAACTCATGTCCAGCAATGGATGAATGGATAAAGAAAATGTGGTATATACATACAGTGAAATACTATTCAGCCTTAAAAAAGGAAATCTTGTCATTGGCAACAACATGGGTAAACCTGAAGAGCAGTATGTTAAGTGAAATAAGCCAATTATATGGGGAAATCTAAAGAAAAAAAAGTCAAACTTATAGAAATAGAGTAGAAAAGTTGCCAGGGGCTGGGAAGAGGGAGAAGTAAAAGGAGTTTGGTAAAAGTATACAAATTTTCAGTTATGAGGTAATTAAGGTCCAAGGATCTAATGTATAGTTGATAATGCTGTATTGCATAATTGAAATTTGCTAAGAAAGTAAAACTTAAATGTTCTCACACACACACACACACAAGGAGGGCATAAGAATGTGGGGTGATGAGTTAATTAATTAATTTGAGGGGGAGAATCCTTTCACAATGGATATGTGTATCAAATCATGATGCTGTACACTTTAAATGTCTTACAATTTATTTGTCAATTATACCTTACTGAAGCTGAAAAAAATTTTTGCAATTTACCTGACTGTACAACAAGAATTAAGAAATAAAATTCATTGTGCTTTTAAGTATATTAATTGTATTGTTAGGAAGCTCTATAGATGATATCTTGGCTCATTACTTTTCATTGTTCATTAAATTCTCAGTACATTAAACATAATATCAACAAAGAAGAGAGGGAGCGAGACAGAGAGGATAAAGAGAAACTTCTCACATTCCTATTTTGGATCTTATGCAAAAATATCCAGCCTTTTACCTCTGGAGAAAGATGACAAAATTGCAAGAATCTACCATTTTCATTTTATCTCCTACCTATCAACTAGTGATATATATATATACATATATATATATATCAACTAGTGATATATATATATTATATATATATAATATATATATATATGTATACACAAAGTCATTAATCCCAACAAGATCCACCTAAAAGTATAGTAAAATTGGCAATATGTGCAATTGCAGTGATAGTTGGATACTTCTAAATCCCTAATTTTCTGTAATTATGGGCCAGACAAAATGACTGACTTTTCTCCCTTCTTCTTCAATACCCCAATACTTGAATGTCTTAACTAAAATTCTTAATCAAGTAAATAATTTCAAGAGACAGTGAATTTACCTTCGTACACGTTCCACTTTGTCATCTGTCCGAAGATACTTCTTGGCAGTTTCTTCTTTTCCCCCAAAGCTTACACAGTCTTCTGGGTTGGTAAAAACCTAGTCCAAATACAAAAAAAAAGTCTTGCAAACACCAAATTACATCAGAGTGCTCTATCTAAATCATTTTCATTTTAATAGAAGAAATACAAGCATCCAGGATGGTCCTTATGGAAAGAAGACTTGGAGTAACAGATCAAACATAGTTTAAATCTGAATTTTTATTAATAGCGAAAAATGTTTTTTAAAAGAGAAGCATAAATAAGAATTTAAATAAAAACCAATGTATAAAAATAGTAAAAAGAAGCAAAATGGAAAAGAGGTCATAATTTTAAGTCATCATTGACTATCATTCTGGTGCACTGGCATTTTTTCATAGTGATATTAACACACCTTCTCTCAAGGGTACAAATGTTTCCAACTGATTAGCTCACCTGAAAGTCATAAGTTTACTTTCTAAGAATATTAGATGCATAAAAGAGTGAGGGGCAGGAATTGTATTTTGTATTTTGTTAGACTACGTGGATCTCTTTTCTTTTTCTGAATTAACTAAAACTTTGGGTTGAATAATATAATGAAGTATAAGAAGTTGAATTACATTCCTATAAATACCAAATACGCATTCTAGGGCTATGTTCATGTTTTCCTTTCTATAATTATTATGCTGTTTGAAATGATTTCCCCATCCCTTGGTACTTGAAACATGCACTTAAAAAAATATTTAAATATGTTCCACTATTTAATAATTTATACACTAATAAATAAAAACATGAACTACAAAATTAGCCATAATTTAAGCTCAGAAATTTCATAAATATTATAATATTTTTCTTAATATGATATGAGTATTTATTCCAGATAAAGATGTTGATGAGAACCAATGGACAGGCACGTAATACAGACTTGGGGTCTACTCTGCTTGTTTTATCCCTAAATAAATGTCTAGAACACACTAAATCTCCAATAAATATATTTTGAATAAATAAATAAATATATTACGATGAAAAGTGCATGAGATTTGAGTTTAAGCAAATATGAATTTAAATCTCAGTCTCACCCTTTACTGACATGAAACCCTGGGTAAGTTACTTTACTCCTCTGACTTTCAGTTTCTCATCTATAAAATGGGCTAATTTATGATGATCTCACAGGATAAGAGTAACAATTATGAAAAATGATTCCATGATCTGATACATATAAAAATTATCATGGCTTCTGGTACATATCACTGGGAGTCCACAAAGGTGAATTCCTTTCTCCTTTTCTGCTTAGACAGGGTACATTTCTTGGTGCCACTGTTTCTGGAGGACAGTGTGGACCTGGTGGTAGGCAGCTACTTTAATAGCCTATAGTTTCTAATACCTTGCCCCAATAAAGATTTAAACAAGTGGGTGTGCACCCCTATTAAAATGCAAAAATCCTTGGGGAAGAAATTATACCTCAAGATAATAGCTAGGCAATACCTTAAGGAAGACTGTGACCTCTAGATAAAAGCAAGGTTCTGGAGGACAAAAGCTCAGGACAGGCACTAAGAGAGGAGGAGCAGGTGAATAGCAGGAGGAAGTTGCTGAATAGGCACACCAGTAAAAATTGTTTAACTTTATCGAGGTAGCTTTGCTCATTCAACTTCCCTGACTGTGTGGTAAACCCTATTTAAATACAGGATATGTGCTCCAAAATCTCCCTACCACCTTTCCCATGTTGCCAGTTTATTATTATTATTATTATTTAATTATTCTTATAACCCTGGGTAGCAATATTATCCACCTAAGAATTCAGAACTACACACAATTTAAATGCTTTGTCTCATAAAAAGCTCTACTATGGGAATAAGAACTTTAATTGTGTCCCCAGAGACATATCCTTGATCTGTAATAGAGAAGAAAACACAACTTAACATGACTATTTTCTAAACTCTAGTTGTCAAATTAACTTCAAAATCACAGAAACTTTTTTTGAAAACTTTGATACTCCAGAAATCTCATATGCTAAGCAACATGACAAAAGGTAAAATCCACAATGAAAAAAACATTTACTAGTTTCTGGGGGAAAGCACCCGTTCCATAAATATATCAAATCCATCTATACTTAATGATTGCATACTACATTTGCTGCATTATACTATGTGCCACTGGACTTTATGAATAAAGAGAAAAAGTAAATTAAGAAAATTGCTTTTCAGAATTTCAATTCTTAAAAGAAAATATATCCTCCAAATTTCTTACCTTCCTTGTCAATCTGTAGAACGCCGTTGCAGTGCTCATAAACATCATTTTTGAAAGCACAATTGTTGTATAGGAGGCAAAGGCCATGAATACTTCATTTTCCATTAGCTGGGTGAGATCAACCATTTTTTCAATTTTGATCTGGAATCTTAGAAAGATTACAAACAAGATAAGAAAAAGCAGACATAAATATCCCAAATAACTTAAGGGTCACTTGGTGTGCTTATAATGCAGCATTAATCATCCCATTCTTTAAAATATCTTGGGTTATTCACAAAAGAAATAATCATTTCATTTTCTAAAATTTCAAAATAAATAGAATTGCATTTTATATCTAGTTTTATGTCATTAAGCTTGAGACATCAAACAAGTAGAGAGAAAACAAAAATGCAGGAAGTATTACCAGCAAAAATAGGCAAAATGCTTTAAAGATAGACTAATATCATATTTTTACATCAAGATAAACTACAAGTTGAACACAAAAGATCAGAATTCATAGACTGAATGCTTTAGAAACATCAAATCGTGTACATAGGAGTACCGTTAATGTTTCATTAGCAATGACTAACTTCTAATATATGTCCTGCTTGAGAAACCATTCTTACAGCTGTTTATCATTTCAGTAGTATTAAAGATCTCAGGCTCCAGGATATGAATTCTGGTCCCACCATTTGATTATCCTGATTGGCCTCTCTGAGGTTAAAATTCTTCATTTATAAAATAGTACTAGTAATAACTCCTAAGTTATTGGGTTGTTATTAGGATTTAGTTCAGATAATACTTGGAATATACTTAGCACGGCACCTGGCCTGTAAAAAAAAACCCTTGATAAAGTTTATTATGTCCTTATCATGATCATCACTGTCACCATGACCATGGTCATCACTAACACCAATGCAAGTGAAGGAGAAGGATAATAGAAACAAAATAACAGGCTTGCAAATGCAAGGTAAAAAAAGAGGCATTTATGGTAATTTCATGGAAGGGGTCAGAGAAAGAGGATTAACTTTACATAACTCTGGAGGTTACTTCACATGCCATATCTACTTCCATTTGAAAACTGTCAAGAGTAAACTGAATGTGACTCTCTTAGCTTAGAGTTGGACATATAATCAGGACGGTGCTTAGGAGGAAAGCTAAGGTCGCAGACACTGAAGTCAAAATGGGTAAGAATTTCGTATAAATCTTAAAATTTAAACTCTGCATCCAGTCATCACACTTTTTAACTTCTTCTTGTTCTAACATCATTCCTGCTTTCTGCTTCTTCTATCTCTTCCACAGAAACACGCATCTTTTCTCATACCCAAATGTAAACACTATTTAACTTGCTAAGCATGGTGTGCTCTATTCCAGACAATGTTCACTCCTGCCTTTTAAATTCAGCCTCTGCATGCAATCTTATAAGACCAACAACTATCAAATTCTTCCAATAACCTATAAATCTACATATTTTTCTATTGTCTGTTACTGGCCATATAGTTGTTGATGTGCTGCTGTTGAATGTGATATAAACCATACATATATACATATATATTTAATTTTATAAAAGTTGACCACATAGCCAACTATACTATGTGCATTACCTTACATGATCTTCGTAATATTATAATCTTCATGACTAGATCCATTTTACAGATGAAGAAAATAGGAAATAGAGATGTTAAGCAGCCAACTGGGACACAAACTGACGTCTCTGACCTCATATCTTATACACTAAGCACACTGCCCTGTCTCCTTTAAGAGACTGAAAACTGCTTAATTATCATTCGACTAACATGGGTTAAATACATACTCTGAGACTGACACTGATGGTACCCTTTACAACTGTGGCCTTCTATCCTCTTCCAATTATGCTGCAAGGTGGGTATTATGATTCCCATTCTGCAGATCAAAGAACCAAAGCTTCCGGCATAACCCCTATTTTAAAGGGTAGGCCAAAAATGTACTCCTTAGATTTAGGCAAACAGAAATGATATAGCCTAATTTAAAAAACAAAATACATGATAACAAATTAATTCACCCCCAAAGGGTGAATTAATTTCGAGACCCCACTACTGAGTCTAGAAAGCACAGTGCATTAGATAAGACTCTGTGCAAGATAACACTTTCAGTACCATTTCATGTATCTGCACTTGTCCCTGTGCTGAGGGGTGAAAGTCATGAACAAGCTGCACTGTCCTTCGGAGCTCATGTAAAGTAATTAGCTTAATAAGGGATCCCTAAGTTCTATGCCTCTGGATAGAGATCTAAAGAAATAGCAAGGATGTTAATTTTTTAAAAAATTAGGAAATGTTTATCAAGTCGTAAGTGTTGTTATTTAACAATAGTTTTAAAATGAAACAGTTTCTGTATGTTTCCACTAATGTTTGCACAACAAAATTTATTTAGCAATGAAATAAAAGTCCAAAGAATGTTTTTCCCTTAGTGAAAATTGGTATGAAAAGTGTAGAGAAAAAAAGACTTCCAGAAGTGCTGGTAGGCAAAGAACACAAAAATATCAGCAGTTAGAAAAGAACAGTGGGAAGCTTTCCCTTTAAATGTGAACAATACAATGAAATTGCACCCCACCCAAAGAGAGTTTTTCAATCACCAAAAATGTGGCTTAACTCCTCAGGCATGTAGTTTTAGAAGATGGCCCAAACAGCCTCTTATATCGAATGCTACAAGTCTATGAACTACCTCTCTGGAACCAACATCTTCCATCCCCAGCACATGTGAGGACCAGGTGAGGAGGAGTAAAGATAAGACATTTAGAAATGAGTCATTTATAGCAAAGAATAAGGCGATGCTGGCCTAGGCTTTTTTTTTTTTCAAAGCTGATTTGTGGATAAATTGCCCTGAACCCACATTATGGCTAGGCACTAATCAAAACAAAATTACTAAAAGCTTTCATAGGAATAGTCGCCAGGAGGGAAGAGAGCAATATAGTAGTAATAATAATTAGGAGGGTAAAATTTGAGGTGATTTGCGTATTCTAGGAATGACTTAGAAATAATCTTAAAAAAAATGTAAGCAGAGCAAAATATGAAACTTGGTTATTAATTATAGAAAATTAGTTATTACAATGTATAGTGTATTGTTTCTTTTATTGTTCATCAGTGGTCAGCATAAGAGAATATCTCAATCTGTCTGGCCAGAGAGCAGGGCTCAGTCTCCTAATGTGGAGGCGAATGCCTTTGAGAAAACAAAGAGCAGAGTGTTGGGCACACACAGACTCTGGAACTAGACAGGAGTCCAGCTGGATCTTGATTTTGTCACTTACTGAGATTTAACTTCTCTGGGACTTACGTACCTGACTTGTAAAATGAGGTTAATAATACCTCCTACCTCACAAGAATCTTGTGAGCATTAAAAGAGTAAAGTGTAAAGTACTTAGAAAAGCACTAGGACTTGGTAAGTGCTCTATAAGTACCCAGCAAATAAATAATAAGCTCCTACTTTGGTGCTGTTATAGGCTCTGAGGATACAACTTTAGAGTTTTCAAAATGTTTTTGCATTATTTCACTCAATTTGCTAAACTCTATGATAGTCAAAGCAAATAATATTTGTCTCTACCTTTAACACATAGGGAAACTGAGGCCCAGAGGGTACAGTGAGTAATCTGACCCAAATTCAGTGGAGGAACCAAGATTGAAACCCAGTTTTCTCATGTGTTTAACTCGTGGGCTACCCAGCATCAAGGCTGGTATTCTGGAGGCCCTTTTTCTGTCAAAAATCATTCCTATCTTTCCCGTCCTTTCTCCACCCCTATCACAGTTGAGTTTTCCATCTCTCAACTGAGGAATCTTCCTCTTGTTTTTGCAGGCTTTTGGCCAAAAAGAGCAAAGTTCTCTTAATTATGGTGGCCTCTCTATGCCAAGATTGTGAAACACAAAGAAAGCCTGGCACACATCCCCAGGGCCATGACTCTGCAATTTTATACCTTCTGAAACCAAAAGAACGCTACCCATGAGATAAGCAAAAAGAATAATACAGTGCCCTTGTAGTTGTTTATGAGTTTCTAGAATTTCCTGATGGACTGAGGTGACTGCAGACTTGCCCTCCTATGCTTCAGAGCCCAGGTGCTGGGAGGAAAATGCTGGTGGCTCTGGGGGGCTATGGGGTGAGATGGTTATCAGGGGACTATGCTGACTTCCTTTCCCAGCCCCAGTGATTCATAAACTCCACTCTAAAACAAACCCTTACAAAAATTATACTTGTCTGCCACAGAGAGCAATATTCATATTTGGACCAATCTGCCATTTTAAAAAATGATCAAAGATGGTCAACATATACAATGCTCTTATTTGGGAAATAGCAGAGGACAGCAAAGTCCAAACTACCCTAATTCCCAGAATGTAAATCCACAGGGCATGCAAAAGGTATGCCTTGCTTGGTATTCACAGCAGGCTAGGGTCCTGAGAACTCTGGGCCTGACTGGATTAAAGGCTGTTAGCTGGGAGCCTGGGGAAGTTTCCATCTGGCCATACAACACAATGCTTGGCACTCCCTTGGAGAGAAAGCAGGGACAAGGAAGAGGATAAACATGGTGCCGGGACTACCAAGAGCCCTTGGAACTATTTCAAAGGAAACAGGAAAATGGAAGACTTGCAAGCACCCTTCTCTCCACGTCTCCACTCCTGCCAGAGAAATAAGAGGACCACAGAAGGTCCCCTTCTCTTTTACTCCTTCCACGTGGCTTCCTACTCCAGATTGCGGATGGAGAATCTTCCAGGGAGTTCTATCTATCCTTAGCTATCCAGTCAACTGGCCATTAGATCACAGGGTCTAATCCATGTCCTCCTGTACTTTGTTGTTGTTGTTATTTAAACGTTGTTGTTGTTATTATTTTAAACTCCTGTGTATCAAAGTGAACCAAGAGGAGCCCATCCCAGAAGGCAAAGGCCAATTTGACCATGAAATAGAGCTGTTTCAGGATTTTACACCCTTAGGGTGAACAGAAGTTGCTTAAACTACAGTGACTTCATATAATACTACAAATGGCACGTACTTTTTATTCCCCAAAAGTTCAAAGGGGCCCTTTCAATGTAGGTTCTACTTTGGCCTGAGAATAAAAAGTGAGTAGATCATCACTCAAACATGGTAAGACTTATGCTCTCAAGTTTCATTCCTGGAATCTGACAACGGCCAAACTTTACCTAGAGGATACAGGCACACTCCCTTTCGGTAATGATCCGCCGAAAAGCAAACATTTAGCAGATAAATGGAGCAAAAAAAGTTGCCAGGTGGCAGGGCCCTATCAAGCCTACAGCCGCCACCAACCATTCCCCTTCTGGCCAGCCACGCTCTCTGCACTCTCCCGCTCCACGTCCCCTCCAAGCACTTACCCTGGGTCCCAGCAGGCGAGAGGAAGCAAACCTGTCCCGGCAGGAGGCTCGCGGCGCAGCGGGGACTTTCACAGAGCGCAGGAGTGGGCGGGACCGAGGCGCCGCCCACACTGACTAATTTTCTGTTAATTTGCTCTCCAGAGCTTATGAAACGACTCCCAGACTACCCGCTCGCGTATTTGAACCCTTCTATCTGGCGCCAGTAGCAGCAATCCTTCCCGAAATGCCATTTCTCCTTTTCGGTGAGGCCAGGACGTTAGCTTTTGTATAGGAGGAACTCTGCATCCATTTTAATTAAGTACGGGAGTGTAAAGCAAAGAAAAGGCGGTTAACTTTTATTTAGCCTTAAACAACGTAAAAACATCTTAACGTTGAACTTGGAAATCATTAAAAACTTTATAGAAAATTTAAATCTCTGGGGGGGGGGAACTGATCAGCAATCACTGATAAAATTTTATTCCATTAAACTTCACTTTCCCTACATCCCTAGAAAGGCAAAGGCTGGCAGTGACACCATATAAACACTTAGTAAAGATGACCGATAGCCTTCGAAAGCTGTGAGCCCAGACAACTTGTTTCCTTACCGTGTCCCCTCATGTTGAGTCCAAAATGGAATTGGAGGAGATTATATCGGGTAAAGTTTATTACACAAGCAGCTTAGTATGGTTTTTATGGGGACAGTTAAGGAAGTATTTTAGGTGGACATAGTTATTCTAATATCAATAGCTAGAGATATTTCTAAGTCTCCTAACCCTCAACAATACTTATGGCTCTAGCTTCCATGACTTTATCTAGAAATGTTTAAGAATTTATGTTTTTAATCTAAGTTACTTTTCTCCTGGTAATACTTCTCACATATTCCACCTGTTAGGTGCAGTATGCTTCCTTGTTTTTGTTGTCGTTATGGGACTTGGGGGTTCCTAATTTCACCTCCTTTAGGCTTTAAGGGATGCCTCCAGGACTAGCTGTCTTGGATTTACTACAAAAAAAGGGGGGGGGCAGTAAGACTAGTTTGTGCTAGGAAGCAGTAATTAATCACAGGCCTGAGAACAACTTTTATATAAGCATACTAGTGGGAGTATTGGAAAATCTAGTATCAGAAAACATAAATGCTTCATTTTCATGGCTGTATCTTTTGAAAACTAGTCACCTATTTTGTTAAAGTACACTGGAACCTGGCTGCAACACTAACTGGAACTGGACAGAATTTGAGATAGTTCTATTCTGAATTCTTGCCATTGGAGTTTACTACTACATGCATTTAAAAGACCCTTTTCATTTTTATGAGGTGATATGGCCCAAATCTTATGGCTTGCTTTACAGGAAAAGACACAGACAGCTCTTACTTCAGTAATCTGACCTACAGAGTCCCAGTCGAGCAATTCTCACATTCTGATATGTTTTTGAAAAGGTCACTTGACTCATCTGATGCTGTAATTATAAAATGTATTCAAAATTAACTAATCAATGAATAAATACTAAGTTCTTGCTATCAAAAAACCGTGAACAATTATTGCCTGTCTGATATATGTCTTTGATATAATATCAGCACTTGACTGTAATAAATTTAATTCAAAGGACATTTATGAAATGAATACAAGGCACTTGACTTGGTGATAAAGTATGAAACTAAGATAAATAAATAAAACAAAATAATTTTGCTTGAGGAGTTTACAATCTAGTAAACATGAAAGCCAAAGAAGTAAAAATTTGCCATTAAACTTGAGAAAGAAAAGACTTAAATGTAGAAATCAGAATGAAAATTGGGGTAAGAACTAAGGCAATAACAGGGAAAAGGTTGTGAAAGAATTTAAGCTTTTTATACATCTTTGTAATATGTTATTAAATGAGTGAGGAACAGAAAGAGTTATTAATTCAGATTGTTTTAGTTTGGGTAAAGGGGAGGGTTCAAACTTTAAATTCTTCTTCTCACCACCATTTTAAGCCTACAAGGACATCTTTGGGACAAGTAATTCTCTAGTAAATATTAGAACAGTTTAAAGTTTATTGATTTGGGATGGGGAGAGCAAAGGTCAGCAAAGAGTAACTGCCACAACAAAAAAAAAGAGAGTCAAATCAGAAAGGTCTGGAAGAATAAAGCATTAAAAGTCTAGTAGTTTTTGCCTTTTAAAAACACAGACAGAGAAATATTAGAAAGGATTGCCATCATCACTAGATCAGATTTCCTGTAAGTGAGCAGAAATCACTTTTTTTAGTTATCTCAGATTTTTGTTTGTCCTTAAAACCACAAACTAGGTACCCCCAAAATCTAAAACAAAGGTGCATACCCTTCTTGGAGATTTCAGTAAACATACATGAGAACATGTATTAAGATTAAAGAAAGCAAAAAGTAAAACAAATATATGCAGCATTCTAAACATACAATTATTATTTAGAATTATAACATACTTTTAAAAAGTATATTAGATTGTTTATCTTTCCCAACAGCCCTACAAGATAGTTCTTACTTTTCCTATTTTATAGGTAGACATTCTGAGATCTAGAGCAGTTTGAAAGTTGTACTAATTTCTACAGTAAACTCTGAACCTAAATTTTTCAGTATGTAAAAGTAGCCACAATGAGAGAGACAGGACTAAAAACATGGGAAAACTTACGCAACTAATCCAGAGAATATGGTACAGTCAAAAGGATAGACAAGTCAAAAGAATAGAATTGAGTCCAGAACCACACTTAATTGGTCAATTAATTTCCAACTAAGGTGCCAAAGCAATTCAATGGAAAAAGAAAAGTTTCCAATAAATGGAGATAGAACAACTGGATGGTCATAAGCAAAAAAGTGAACTTCAATCCCTAGTTCACACCATACGTACAAATTAACTCAACATGGATCCTAGACCTAAAGGCTAACACGGTAAAACTTCTAGAAGAAAGTATAAGAAAATATATTCATGACCTTGAAGTAGGCAAAAATTTCTTAGACAAGACACAAAAATCATTATCTGTAAGAGAAAAAAATTGACAAATTAGACTTCGTCAAAATTAAAATCTTCTGCTCATCAAAAGGCATCATTAAGAAAATGAATAGGGAAGCCACAGTGGGAGAAAATATTCTCATTACATTTATCTGACAAAGAACTTATATGTAAAATATACCAAGAATAATTATAGCAATAATTAAGAGACAAAGAAGACAATTAAAAATAGAAAAATATAAAAAAGATTTGAACAGACACTTCACAACAGAAGACATATGATTGGCTAAAAAGCATACGCAAAGGTGTTTAACATCAGTATTCACGGATATGCAAATCAAAACCACAGTGAGATACTTCTTCAAAACCTTAGAATGGCAAAAATTAAAAGGACAGACACAATCAAATATTGATAAGGATGTAAAGCAAATGGGATTCTCATACGTGACCTGTGAGAGTATAAAATAGAACACTCATACTGAAAAACTGTCACCTAATTTCTTATAAAGATAAACAGAGACCTAGGCTATCATCCAAAAATTCCACTTCAGAGTATCACCCAAGAGAAATGAGGACATAGAGACGCAAAAAAGATTGTTTAAGTATTTCTTCACAGTTTTAGTGATAATTGCCCCAAACTGAGAAAACACAAATGTCCCTCAGCTGAAAACTGGAAAAATAAATTGTGGTATATTTCTATAAGAATACTAACTACATCATGATAAAAAAAAATAATAAGCTACCGATACACATAATAACATGATACAATCTCAATACTGTGTTAAATAAAAGAGACACAACAGACTATATACTATATGATTTCATTCATATAAAGTTCAAAAATAGGTAAAACTATGATAATAAAACTTGAGAGTACTGTATACATTAATCAAAACATTGACTATATACTCTAAATCTGTATATTTCACTGTATACAAATTATATCTCAATAACAAATTAATTTTTAAAAATTCATTAACTCTGTGAAAGGTAACAATGAGCTAAGCCTAAAATACATATTCACTCCTATTGATTTCATCTTAAATCAGGTGGAAAGTGTTGAAGAAAACATGTCGGTAAATGTATTATAGAGGAGTCTGTGAAACCTTAGTGTATTTCTGTTTTGTCCCTGTTCTAAAGAAATTAAAATTTTTTTTGTTTTTCCCAGAAGATGGATATTTTTAAGTGCAATTATCTGCCAAAGGTTAAAAAAGGACATCATCCCTTTTATTAAAAGCAGTCGAGCAACAACACCTAATCTTGCCAAAATTCTCTAGCAAATGTTTCGGGCAAAATGAACACATAATTCTTCATCTGTGGGATTAACACTGACTTTCCAGCATATACTACTACACTGATTCATGGATCCTTCTATAGGTACAGGGAAGGCATCCTGGCACTCCAGTCAAATAATTTAGTTACAAACTTAGATTAATCAATCCTTCTTTCAGTGTAGGTGATATATTAGAGGATTTTAAAACAATACATTCACAGAAGCAAACCTGAAAATACTTCAAGTTTAGAAAACAAACACCATGCACCATTTGTTAATATCTCCATAATTGCTTTTGTTTCTCTGAAATCGTGTAAGCTTACTGACAGCAGTTACCAGAATGTACTAATAAAAGTTACCATCGTTTCTATCATGGATCATCTTTTAGAAATATTAGAGCCTTCCATGTGCTGAGAGTAATCACTTGACAAATCTTGTAGAAGCTATTTTTTTTCTGCCAAACCTCTTTAAAATTCTTCTTTTTCTCAGTTTTGATTTAGTAACTTTAGATCTCTGCATTATGTTGTGTTTTGCACAGAGCTATTGACTTCAGCTAAGGAACCGTGAACAATAATTATTTTGCATGACTAAGCTCTGCTACACCATTGTCAGACAGGCACTTTACAGTACCACCAGTTTCAAAATTTAGAACAGAGCTGTCAAACAAGCAAATGCCTACACCAAAGACTTCTATTTTCAAGCTACAGGCATGAGTTCTATGAAGTGCAATAATAGAGTGAATCTTTGTATTCTTGTGAAAGCTCCTGATTTGACAGTCCTGGAAATGAAAGCCTGTTTCTTTCTAGAACAGATATATCAGTGGTAGCAACAGTACAAATTTTTAAGCAAGGCTGAGGTATGGTATTAGTGCTGGAAAAGGGAGACTCAGGCACTGAGATTATTAAATGTTATTAAGGTAGATTGTATTTGTGGTAGCAGAGAATGCCTTACCCCAAACTGAGAACATCAGTTTTGGTTCATCTCTATTGAACATCTTTCCAACCATTCAAGAAAACTCGTATGAAGTTAATGATTTGTACCAACTAAAAAACTTAGCCTATAGATAACACAAATCTAATATAAATGTTTTTCAACATTTTACAAAGCCCAAGAATGGAGCACATTATAGCAAACATTAATAGTCAGGGACATACATCAGAAATATAGGACTAAACAATTTGTTTACAAAGCTGACCTTTAATCCCTTTAGGCTTTTATAGCACTTCATTTTTTTATATAAATTAAGTGTTTCTCATTTAGAGATAATAATAGTTTCTATCTCATAGGGTTGCTGTGATGATTAAAAAATAAATAAATATACATGAAATTATTAAACAGGACCTAGAACAATGATAACATTCTGTTGTGTTATCATTATCATCATCACCATCGTCATCATCATCATCTACTTTCATCTCTACTTCTTTCCCATTTATTGAGTTCCCAGTTTCTCTACATTACCTGGTTCAGGACTCTAAACTAAACTTTTCTGGCCTAGTTTTTCCAGGTTCCTTCTGGCTCCTCTATGCCAATAAGATTTTCCCATGCCAATAAGATTTCATCAATACATTTTATCTATAATTTACAAAGCTAAGAAGCAACTTAGATTCATAGAGTTTTTGAACTTGTGGAGATCGAGTCTGTTTCCAAAACAGAGTGCACAGAAATCTTAATTCATTCAATTGAGAAGAAAATATGTTAAGATACATATTTTTATATATTTTAGTATAAAATTTACTTAAGAAATAAGCTTATTATTTAATGAATCGATTCACAATAGCAAATATGTAACTTATAATAAATATATGTTAGAGTATAAATGCTCAAAGATTTTTTTCTCTTTACTGATAAAGTAAGATTTAAAAAAAAAAGTTGAGAGACCAGTTATCTTGCTTGCTCCTCTTACTTCACAGAGCAGGTAAGTGACCCCAAAGAAGGGTACAACTTACCCAAGATCTCACCTGTAAGTAGAAGAATCTGGTTGTCAATGGGAGAGAGTTTGAGATGACCTTAGCTAAGTTAAATAACCCCACTGGGAAAACCAGGAACTTGTCATAAAGCTGGCTGCATAAAAAGAACTACTGGGTCTCAGTCTCCTCATCTTTAAAGGAGAAATTGAGTCCTAACAAATTATTATAAGTATTAAACTAAAGGAGAACACATTTAAAGAAGGTAGAATAGTGTTTGGACCAGTGTAAAGACTTAATTAATGTTATTTCACTTCCTTTCATGCCCCAGAGTAGAGGTATTTCCATTGAATAATAGTACCTTTTAAAAACTGGAATAAATAATACTGTATTATCTGGTGTTAAGATATTTGTTACTAAGTAAAATTTTTATAATTCAAACCATTTTAAAGTATACAAGCACAATAACAATAACCTCAAGTAACACAGTAGCCTGGTAGCTGAGGGATGTCAGGGTAAGGGACTCTCTTGCTACACTCACCTCAAATGAAACCATACAGGTCAACACTGTCGTTAGTACCAGAATTCTCTATTAGAGTTTAGGAGCAGTGATCAATTTGAAGGGGAAACCAGGGACTTGTCCTAAAGCTGGATGACTAGAAAGTACAGTGTTTACTTAATCCATTTCTTGTTTGCCCCAAGAATACTCTCCAGCGGATTGCGGCTGCAGTGTTTACCCGGAAATAACTCGCAGATTACCCTTACCCTCAAAGTTTGCCACAAAATATCTCGCTTTTATTATTATGTTTGCATCACTCCAGTATATCGATACTGTTTGAAAACAAATGACATCATTCTACTTATAGTATCCTATTTTAGTAGTTTGATTGATGAAAATGTCAAATCCTAGAAGGCACAGCATTGCTGTGCTATGTTAAATGAATGCTGGCAGTGAGTGGCACTTTTTTTTCTAAACTGGAAAGGGGTTTAATGTATCTTTATTTGGAGTAATGTTTTTAATGAGTTTGTTCCATTGCCCCACCCCACTCCAGCCATCACTGGTTGTTGTCACTGGTTGTCACATATGCTTGTTTTCCTAGCCTTTCCATTCCTTAAAATTCTACGCAAACAATAGTAAATCTCCTTCATATTCGTATGTGCTCTAAAGAGCCAATATACTATGCAAACTGTTCATTTTCAACTTAATAAGTCTTCCCATCCTTAAATCAAAACTAATTAGCTTTGTTTTTCAAATTGTTGACACTGGAGGTCTTCTGTATAACAAAACTATATGTGTGATTAGTGATATAACGGCTGGTGCTGAGCTTGGGCAAATATTTATAGAGTAATCATATTGGATAGGGTTGAATAACCTCTTGGATTAAGTGTGAGCTTCTGCCAGGCGATGCTGCAAAATTGTGCTAATTTAATGGTACAGTCCATTGTTCCGTCCGCTGATACAACCTCCACAGACACTGATACAAATATAATCAGGGATATTAGGGCACCGTATGGTTCCTTTATTGGCACTCTTGGCAGTAATATGCCAGAAGAATCCAAATACCACTTTGCAAATGTAAATTATGTGATAGGTAAATTAAAGCTTATATGGGAAGAAGGTTCAAACCATACACAGCTAGCACAGTGGTGAGCCTAAAGAAGGTCAGTGAATAAATAGTTGTTACATTATTAGTATATTAGATATCAGAGGAACAATTTTAGTTTTATTTGCTTTCAGGGACAGTAAACAGATCTTAATTAGGCAAGTCAGTTTTTGTGTTAAAGGAGGATTCCTTCTATATCAAAATGTACTGATATTAATCCAACTTCTCACAAAGACACAGCAAGTAAATCTGACAATATACAGTTCATTCTTAATATGTAGTCCTTAACCTTAAGCCTGAAAGGAGACTTAGGCCTTGGGATGAAGGCAGTAGTTTTGAAAGGTCATGCAGCTAAGCAGTGGCCAAATGGAAACTAGAAATCCCATTTTCGCACACCCTGCCCAGTACTTTCTCAACCAAGGTAGGTATAATAATCTATTAAAACATTGACATACAGATGACTTTAGGAAACTGGGTCATTTCCTTACACATATTCCGTACTCATATTGTTATATAATTTTTAATTTAATAAAGATTGTATATTTTATATGTATAGGCAAAAAGACCTTGAGCTTTTTATTTGCATTGATTAATTACAATTGTATGGTTTTAAAAATACTGTGGAGCTATCTTTCTTAGACACTCCAACCAGTTAGCTATATTTAGATGTGAGGAGGAGGTAGAGTAATTCTTAAAGAGTTCTATGTTTCTTACAACTGACTTGACTGACAGGCTTAAGTGCTATTTCTTTCAAAGCAAATATGACTCATAGCCCTTAGGTAGAATGTGTGCACAGTCTAGAAATATTGATCTGTCCATATCCTAGAAACATTAAAACACAATAAAAAGAATTTTTAACTTAATTCTGAATAATGCAATAGCAAAAACATATGAACAGTACACAATCGACAATGGTAATGTATCTGTAATATTTTATGTCAAGGATTTAATTTAAACTCAAAAAACATAAACTGTCTTTACAGCCTGAACTCACCCCTGTCAGCTTAACTGTGACACTTAGAACAGTAGGTACCTAAAGAAACTTAGCTAAAGATACAAATAAATATGCATTATTTAAATCATTGAGTATAAGGTACTCACCTTGTAAGTAACTCTAGTCACCAGCTCAAAATTTAGAAATGAGAGCACCAGGAGGCAGTTGGTAAAACTTCTCTTTGGAATTTGTCAATAATAGAATGAAGAAATATTCCCAATTACTCCGCATCAACATTGGCCAGAGGTAAATGGAGGAAGATGCAGGTTACGAAAGGCAGCCTGGGACCTGGAGGTTCCAGTCGATAGATGCTCCCTTCCCTGTTGCTTTCTTCACTACTTGAAAATCCCTTTTTCTACTTGCCCCTGGCTACCAGGATTTCTGGTTCCCACAGAAGGCAGCAGAGAATAATAAATCTGGCTGTGAGTTACAAAACACCATTTTCTTAATTTTGGCTCGAGTGGCTCTCCCGGCCCCATGCAGGGGCCAGCAGCTGAATTCTTCCTTCCAGCAGTTATTCAGTGACAAGGTTGCAGATCACACTGCTGTCACTACCTTAAGACTAGTATTTTCAATTTAAAAAAATAGTTAAGCTTTTTACGAATAACTCTTTTTTATTTAATAAATGTGCATAGTACTTTCCTAGAGCAATGGAGATATACTTCTAGATGATTATATTATTTGAGGAGGCAAATGTCAATAGACAAGAAAAATGGGCTTAGGGCAGAGAACTGTTGAGTGTGGGAACAAAATGAGTGACATGTAACCAAAGGACATTTTTTTTGTGTGTGCCTGTTGAGCTTTCTTGTTTTTCAGTGCTGCTCTGCAAATCATTGCCACAGTCTCTCACCCACTCCTTTCTCAGTAACTCCTTGGAGTTTGCAATGATGTCCTTGGCTCTTGCTATGTAGATCAGAGTATTGCTTGAAAAATGTCCATTTAGCATACTTCTATAGGCTAAAACTTGCTACATACAGAGCAAACAATCCAGCCCTCAGAAACAGAAAATTAAAGTGTTCATATTTTATCTCCATGTTAAATCAATTTGTTTGATATTATGACATTGTGGCTAGTGCAACTAAGTTTCTGCAAGGTTGAGTTCCTGTCCCTGAATCATCTTTATCATTTTTCCTTCACCTACTTTGTGCCCTGTCCCTGCATCTAGGTTCTTCACATCCACTACTGAATATCTGAATCTCTGGATCTTTGCCAGATCTCTCTACAGACATGGGGGTCTCTGTAGACCCTATAATAACTACCTGATCCATATATGCTTAAAGTTACAAATAAGATTCAGTCTAACCTTGGTTCATATGCTAACCATTCTTTCCTCTTGGCGTCATCTCGCAATTTAATTTTCCCTTTGTATAGCCACAGCCTGTCTTCTCAAGGCTAGATCAATAAGCTGGTTACAATCCTATTTTAGAAGCCCTGGGATGACTATGGACTCTCAGTTCTAATCTTCTTTTTTCTGGGTCAGTTCCATAACCCAAGTATAATAGGTGCCGTATAAGTAATAATAATAATAATAATAATAATAATAATAATAATAAAGCATTAATAATACTAGTAATTTATATTTGTTGAATACTTACAAAGTCCTAGGCCCGTATTTTCAAGCATTAGTTTAATAGTCATAACCATCTTTTAATTTATACAGGGCTGATAGTCTGTTGATAAGTATATGGGTATATCCTTCCCAATTATGAAAATATTGTAACATTTTCTCATGGGTTAGTAAAGAGACACTGCCTCAGTCTTCTAAGTGCTCTCACCTGACTTCCCAGCTACCCAGGCTCTCTTGCCATCACCTCCCCATGACTCAGCAATTAAAAGGTTGATGTCTGGGCACAATGTTCTGGCTAATGTTGATTCTGATTGGTTGCTGCTATTCCATTCTGGCTGTCAAATATTTTTAATATCAGCCCCTGACTATTAGTATTATCCCTAATCTACAGGTTAGACAAGTGAGGCTCAGAGAAATTTACTTGCCTAAGGCCACATCATTAGTAAGTGGTAAAGCAGAGACTCAAGCCCATGTCTGCCAGTTTTCTTTCCCCTACGCCAGTAGCTCACAGACACAGGGAGGTGTTCACTAAACTTGTCTAATAGTAAGTTTTTGTCACAGTTACAGATTCCTGGGCCCCACCCCCTGGCAATTTTGATCCAAAGCAGTATATTTTCAGGCTAGAGTCTGTATTCTCAAAAAGGTGATGTTTATGTTATTTAAATTTTGGAAAAACTGCACTAGGGCAGTTTATCCAGAGCATAATTTGAGACTGACTACAAATATGAGGAATCTCCATGTCTTAAATGAACAAGTAAAGACTTTAACACAATTCTTAAATTGTAGGAAATGTTTTTTAACAGAATAGGATATGTGTTTCAGGTGGTAAATTACTTGCTTGTTGTCTTAGGTGGGGTGGTGCAATTCAAAAGAATCATTTTTTGATATCTTTGCAAACATCATTAGAGACAGCCAATAATTAGAATGAAGCAAAATTACAGTTTACAAATAGTTCAAATAAAAAGGACATAAAATGAGAAATAAAACAAAATGATTCCATAAAACCTAAAAAGGAGGCACTGAGTTTACTAAGAAAAATGTTTTGGTTCTAAAAACTAGTGATTTACCCAATACCACTCCAGAATATACTTTGCAGAAGCATAACCTGTGAATAAAGAACTTAAAAGAAAATTAAATGTATGTTGTTATCTGTGGTGGCCATCGATGCTTCTCCTTTATGCATTGCCATCATTCTGTAGCCATGTTTTTTCTGGTAATGTTTGACAATATGGTTTGTCACATAAAGCCTTTTCAATAGCTTCTCCCTCGATATTCTCTCTCCCATTTCTGCTGTTAGCAAAGCTGATCATGAAACATAAAAGCTGATCATGAAACATAAAAATGTGCCCAGAAAAAGGCAAGTATCACATATTAATTGCACATAGCAGGCTTATGATGCAATTCTCTTTCTCAGGAAAGTGATTAGAAAGAAGCAGGAAGAAAAAAAGCAAAATAGATGAGCAATTGTTTCCAGCCTAATTTTATAATGGGAATTGATTCATTAAATATTTCTGAGGATGGCAGAGTCATCTAAGTCAATAGAACTTCTAGATGCTCTTCCTGACATGTAAATCATTGAAGAGCAAGAGAAACCTACAGTGGAGCTGAAATTTACTACCAGAGGACATGGCCCAAGCTGGGTTGGTTCTCTTCCAAGTGACAAACCCTGCCAAACGCTTAAACACCTGCTTCAGTTATCAGTACACATATTCCC
Organism: Macroglossus sobrinus; assembly: GCA_004027375.1. Lineage (NCBI taxonomy): Eukaryota > Metazoa > Chordata > Mammalia > Chiroptera > Pteropodidae > Macroglossus > Macroglossus sobrinus. The sequence continues at coordinate 213,836 of PVKZ01000182.1, forward strand.
TTAGACAACTGAGAAACCCACTTTTTGGATAAATTATCAAGTAAAATCAAGTGCCAAATATACCCTCAGCAGAGGCTGATAAAATAAAATAGTTAAATAAATTTAACTGAATACTTCCAAATGGCACACCTGACAATGAAAGAATGTATGGTAGTGGAAGCCATATAGAGGAAAACAATATTGAGCAATTTTTCTGTAATTCTAAAACATCAAACCCATATCTAACCTCATCCTCATCATCTACAGATAAAGGGACTTCTCACCCTAGAGTAAAGAAAAATAAAATAAACCAATAGCAACAACAGCAAGAATAAAGCTTAGAATTACATGGTACAAGGAACTTGAAATAAGGAACACTGTCCTCCATTATTTATTTAGGTAAAAAATGAAGCTTTTCTTTGTTTACTTGTTATTATTTTCCCCCTTCAGTACTTAATACCTGTATGAAAGTCCCCGACTTTAGAGGTAGGGCTTAGCTAATGAGGTGTGTCAACACAATTGGAAGTCCATTTCCAAATGAAAATTGCATTGTGCTGTGGGTACAATCCCTTCACGTTGAAGAGAGAACCTTTATAAAGCAGCAGGGGTGGTAGCCAGTGCTTTCTGTTTAAGAAGGGCCTGTAGGGTTACCACAGATGGGGGAGAGAGAGGCTGACCTAGAGAGATGGGCTAATGTGATAATTCTCCCCCGAATTAGTCATATTTCTCCAGGTTACCTTGTAGACAGCAAGAAAAGGCAGATATAATCCATCTCCTAATTGTGAACCAGCATCAGCCTAATTATATTCCTATATACCCCCAGATACTCTAAAATCACAGGCTTTCTATTTGCTAATTTCTCTTATTCATGGTTTTATGACTCAAGAGGAGGCTTCGGGGAATACGAATTGAAAAACAGTGCAGTGAGTTCGTTCCACATAGACATTAACCATGAAAAAGTAATGGAATGGGGCAGCAAAGGGAAGGGGAAAAAAAGCCTCATTTTTAGTTTAGACTGATTTCAATCAACGCTAAAGGAGAATTTAAGGCCTTGCCACTTAAGTGTGGAGGTCAAGGTTATAGATGCAAAAGTGCAAAGTAATGTTATGTAGCAATCAGAGCCATTCTGTGATAAACTTCATTTTCTTTGTCTTAGAATGTGTTTTATCTTTATCCTAGTTGATATTTAAAAATATTTAATTGTGAGTATTTTTGTGTCAACAACATTAGTTTTGGATCTCATGCACCAAAGCTTATGGGGTAATGCTGAAAATTGTAACATGTCAGGAGCTAACAAATAAGAGAAAGGGTGAAGGTCATAGTGGTAAACAAAGTCTTTCAAGTCTTTCAAGATGTTATCTCTATGCTCTCTTCCCAAATCCTCAACACGTGTGCTATGTGTGGTTCTAGTCTGTGTTAGGAGAATGATAAAACAGGAAGATTATATAATGGTATGCTGAGAGAAGGCAGTGTGTGTCCTTGTGTGTGTGTGCTCTCATGTATGAGGGAAAGGATGAGAGGGAAAGGGAGGGAGAAAGGGAGAGACACACAGAGAGGGAGACAGAGAACAAGGTGGAGAGGCAGAAAGGCAGACAGATATCAAGCTACATAATTCTTGATTGAAAATGAACACTTAAAACAGGCTTAAATGCTTTATTCTTCTGTGGTTTTCTGAAATAAGTAAATAATAACATTTTTTTAAGTTATTGCAAAGATCACACAACCGTTGTTTGTCTCTTAAGTTTTCCCAAGCCACACACAACTAAAAAGGAGATAAGAGGACCAATATTATGGTGTGACTGTCATGACAGGCCAGGTATTATTTTAATCCTTGGGGAAATGTTCATTGCTGGTTCACCAGGTCAGTACTGGTTCATAAGATAGAGAGGAACAGGAATTAAGGTTGAACAGGGCCAAGTGAGCAAGTTCTCTGAATAGAAAAGTTTATGTCCTTCCTAGAAATAGGTATTTAAGGTGGAGACACATTACTGAAGGCAATATAGGTATAGTGTTTGATCCTCCACTGCTACAGGTCAATGAATTTAATGGTCAGCTCCTCCAGATGATAACAAGGCCCACATTTATACCCAAAACAAACATAATCTGGCTCTTACAACTTGGTAAGTAAACTGAAAGCAAGGATAATATTCCAGTCATCTTGTTCCACCCCACAGCCTGGAAGAGTTCCTTGTAGAGAGTAAATGCCCAAGTAGCATTGCTTGAATTAATAAAAGAGAAAAAATTTAATAGTTTTCCATAAAAATTCTGCTTTAAAGCAGACAGGTTGTTTATGTTTGGGTTTTTTGTTTCTTAGTGCTTCCTTATCCAGGTCAGGAAACATTGAGAAGTTGAATTTAAATTCAAAGGTTGCTTGGTAAATATGGAATCAGAAATGGAAATTGCATGGCCTCAAGAGATGATATTTTCATCAAGCTATGTGAGTCATTCCTCTCCACTGAAGGTTTCTGGTTGCCAATTTAATTATATATTTGTATTCCCTCGTCAAGTTACCCTCTTTCTTTTGAATGCCACTCTTTCCTTAAAAACTCATTTTTACCCTATTTTTCCCCCTGGATTCCATAAAAACCTTATTGTTTATATTTATTATCACCATGTTTCCCATTTTTATTTAGTCATTATTTTTTCTTACCCATCTCTATGACATTCTCCCAACAAACTTGTTGATTTTCAATGTCTAACTTAGTACCTTTCTTTCTTCACCTACCCTGCTTACATTTCCAAGGACTTCAATATCTAATTCAAGTAGATACAGAACAATCACAGGTAAGGCAATGGATTGAGTGCTGACTAAATATAAACAGTGATAAGATATGATTCTTGATTCATCATCTAGTATCAAGGTCACACTGATGAGCCTGTTAGGCTGCTTCAGAGAGCCACAGAGTGGGGTGGTCACATGCATTGGCTCTGGGACTAGACTGCTTGGATTCACAACCTGCCCTGACATTTCCTATGTGGTTTTGAGCATCACATTTCCTCATCTATAAAATAAGATGGTTAATGACAGCTTCTACTTTGTGGGGTTATAGTGAGTATTAAATGAGTTAATATGATTAAAGTTATTTATCATGTCCTGATTTCTCAACTGTTAAAAGCTTCATATTTACTTATTTTTATCTACCCATAGGCACAGGGACACTTTGTATATTATCATCATAAGGGTGACCTTCTTTGCCACCTCATTTTCTGACTTTATTAGTCATGGAGACATGGATGAGCAATAATACCTCTTTATGTTCATTCACTAAACAAATATTTATTGAGTACCTATGCTATGCCAGGCTCTTTTAACATTAGAGGTGCAAAGATAAACAGGGTAGGAATTAGGCATTTTAACTCATGAAGCTCTTATAGAAGAGAGTAGGTTTATACAAATGAAATAATAAAGAAACAAGACAATTACAAGAAATTGTGATATAAGAGCTATGAAGAAAATGAAAGGGGTATTGTGATTGCAAATCACAGTAGGAAGATCATTTGTGAACACAAATTTGTGATACATCATGAACTGAGAGAAAGTATTTCAGGCCAGTGAGACTAATGAAAAGGCTTAACAAAGAAAGCAACCAAGAAAGAAGCAAAAAGGACTTGATGTTTTGAGAAACAAAATGAAGTCTTTTGGCTGTTATAAAATGAGGTGGAAGATGTGGCAGGCGTTTATGAATGGGAGGACTTGGGGGTCATAATTAAAAGTTTGAATTTTACTCTAATCAAAATAGGAATCAAATGAAAGTTTCTAAATTTAGAAGACATGAATGACAGAAGTGTTAAAAGGTTCTAAATTGAAAAGAGAACATTGTAGGGGAAAAAAATAAAAATTAGAGTCCCATCAAGAAGTCAATGTCATTGTCAAGGCCATGTAAATGATGAGAAGTGGGTAAATTAAGGTATATTTTAGAGGTAAGGCAGATAGTACACCTTCCAAATAAATGGATGAGTACCATAACACCAAGAAGCTGCTCTCTCAGTGAGCCAAAAGGTGAAGCAGGTTTATAAAATTTCCATGGAGATGGAGGAGGGATGATCACTTGGGACCATCTGTTTATTTAAATCATAAAGTAAATGACTTAAGAGAAAAAAATGAATCCTGAATCTAAATTACTAACAAATGATTATACATGATCTAAAAAGATTTTTCCAGGCAGAAGTATAAGGTAGGTAATGTTTGTCTTTGGCATCAAAATGCACACTTTAAAAAACATTATTAATAATTTTTGAGAGCTTACTGTAAACCAAGTGCCCTTCATCCATTTTCTCATTTAATTCACACAACAGCTCTATAGGCATTTACTATGATTATGCCCAATTTCAGAGATGCAGTGAAATTGAATCTCAGTGAAATAACTAAGATTCAATTAAAAGGTGATGGAGCCAAGGAGTACATAGGTAAAATAGAACACAGGTGACTAACACAGGAGCCTGGGTTCTTAACCATAAATAGAACCACTATTTTATCCCATTGATGGCATGGTACTTCTAACACACTCTCTCTCCCTCACCTCAGTCTTTCTTACACACACACACACACACACACACACACGCATGCACACACATATACCCCTCTCTTGACAATAAAACCTACTCTCAGGGAGATCTATTACTTTCAGTCTCTCCAAGCCCACTAACGACCTACTGATTTTTAATGAATTACATCTTTCATTTCAATAGTAGAACCACTCATTGTAAAAATCAAGCTTGAACAAGGCAGTACAAGAGATATTTTCTAAGACAAAGCTGCCTGACTGGTACCTCTGATAGCACATCAGAGCCACCCTGTAGATAAATGTGGCCTTAGACAGGAAAGAATAAATGATAGATGATTTTGAAGAAATAAATGACAGGAGTGTTAAAATGTTTTAGGGCAAGGGACATTCAAATAAATACTACTGGATGATTTATTTTCCAAAAAGTGTTATATTCACTGCTGAAACACACCTACATGTCTGCCAGAAATGTGGCTGTAAAAAATCTGTGTGTATAAAAAATTTACACTGTACCAAGCTAACCCTCACCTTTTATTTACTAAAGCCACCATCTTAGCTTCAAGAACACATTTCCAACTTCCTCCTAGACTTCAACACCTGGATGTCCCACAGCTACCTCAAGCAGAACCTATTCAAAATTCAGCTCATCACCTTCTCTCTAAATGTTTAATATTTGAAATCTCAGTTAATGCATCACTTCAGCAGCTGCCAATGCTATAAACTTCCAAGTTTTCATAATTGCCCCCATTACCCTCACTCAGCTCTCCAATTCCAATCCAATGCAATAGGAAATATGAAAATTTCTTTCCCCTAATTATCTCACACATCTACCCCTCTTTACCATCTTCAATGTGACTCTAGTTCAGGTCTTTAAAATGTCTCAGCCCAGATGTTCTAAAAATCAGAGTTTAGACAAAGCATAAATGCTAACATTTGAAGGAAAAAGTGAGGAGAAAGGAAAAGTGAGGCAGAGAAGAAGAAAAAGTAAATATGATACGTTACTGACTTTTGCACTGCTTCTCTGAGAAATCCAGCCAATTCTTTAGTTCCACAAAACACAATAAAAACACTGCTAGGAAGAACTTATGAAAGAGAAAGGGCAAGCAGATTAGCTACTGGTCCTGTCTGTCATTGGTCAAAGTCTAACCTTTGTGGTTTTAATTTCTCCCCACCTCCATCTGGTTATTGGGTCCCTCTGGATATCCACTGGAGTGAAGAATCTATATATGGCACAACCACTACAAGTGTATGATAATCCCTAATAACCTATCAGGTTATTGCATAGGCCAGGCAGGTGAATTGAACAGGAACATAATGGGAACCACTATCACTATATCCTTAGGCTGTTTAATAAAGATACTCATCTCGGCAATCTTTCCAAGGGGTGGAGGCGGTTATACAGACTTCCACTTGATCTTTCCTATCATAACAGACCTTCTACAGATCAGAGAACCAATGAGAAGGTTCTGCTAACAGCTAAGGATATTTATCCCAATTATAACTTAAAGGAATGAGAAAATAACCACAGGTTGGATCCATGGATCCACGGGACCCACAATGAAGCCAGAGATCCAATCATCACTTGCCTTCCATAAGCGCCTATTCTAGCTAAGGGATTGTAGTAAAATTTTTCATTACAACACAAATCTAATATCTTTGAAAAAGCTTTGTATTTCCCTTTTGATGTTTTCTGGTAAATGGGCACATGACCTTTTCTGAAGGTTCAGAAAAGTATTTACTGGATACACTTGTGGTGGTGGTGGTGGTTAGTTTTCCTTTCAAAAGGATTCAGACTTCCTTTAGATCAATGTGATGTATGTCTGTGAACTAACTTAGATTTGAAAACTGAATAAGAGCCTTCAATTTTCCATTATAAGAGCTAAGTTCTACTTACCATTTCTTTTTTATTTTTATTAAATAAATTGAACAATACCTTAGTTAGCTGTTCCTATATCTCACTCTCAGGAATAACATGACCTATTGGCCTTTGCCACAGATTCCTGCAGATAAACAAATCCTAATTGTCTTAGTTGATTTGCTACCTTTACTTCCTATTCTGTAATTAAGTCCATCTCATCTCTGATCTGATGGTTAAGTGTTGTCACCTGGTCCCTGACATTCTGGAATCTCAACATTCTGACAAGTAACAGAGAGTTTAATTCCATGGTATATTTTACTGTCAACTCCATCCTGCAAAGAATAGACACCAATAAGTGTCTCTAAGATTTTGGTGTCCTCTTCTTCAGTGAATTTTTTATTGCCTTAATAACAAAAATAGCCTTTCTTTTTTATTTCACTGCCAAGGTATTCCCAGGAACCATAATCAAACAGTGAATCTTATCTAACAAAAGCACTCTAACTGTCCAACCTCCTTGAGCCTTCTCTCCCTTTACCTAATCTCTTCTAATCTACTGTTTCCCCTTTCTTATATTTGAATGAAAGATATGCTGTTTCTTCTACCTGAAATTCCTTCCTCTTACCAGTCAGTCTGCCTATGTCTGATAGACTCCAGCTCTTTGATCAAGGACCCTAACAAGTGATAGCTTCTCAATAAAACCTTCTAGGACACCTAGGCAAAAAAAGTCATTTCTTCTTCTGTGTTTCCCCATAACGCTGCATCAAAAACTTAGACTTTAGATCCAAGTCAAAATGACATCTATTCAGAAAATGCAGCTGTGATGTAGTAGAAAGAGCACAGAACCTGAGTACTCTGGTTGGAATCTATATTAGTTTCTCAGAGCTACCACAACAAAGTGCCATCAACTAGGTGGCTTGAGAAACAGAAATTAATTGTCTCATAGTTCTGGAAATGAGAAGTCCAAGGTCAAGATGTTGGCAAAGTTGGTTCCTTCCAAACACTATGAGGAAGAATTTGTGCTATGCCCTTCACCCTTGCTTCTGGTGGTTTGCTCGCTACCTTTGGAATTCTTTGGCTTGAGAAATTAAGTATCACCCTTAACTCACCTTTATCTCCACATGGCATTCTCCTTGTGTGTATGTGTCTATCTGTTCTATTCATGTTGGATTAGGGGCCCATCCTACTTTAGTATCAACTTATCTAATTACAGCTGCAACAACCTCATTTCCCAATAAGATCACATTCTGAGGTACTAGGAGTTAGGACTGCAGTATATGAATTTGGGAGGTGGGTGGGAAGCATATGTTTCAACCTATAATCCCAGTAATTTGGAGAATGTCTCATAAATTTTCTGGGCCTCATTCTTATCAGAAAAACAGAGATAATAGTATAGATATAAAGCCTAGGTGAACTAAGGATTAACAGCAATATTTTAAAGCTGCTAGATGGAGTAACAGAGAAAGAGAAGGGATCAGAGCAAAAGAAATGTTGTGTATTAGATGAGAGTGTTTGCATCTGAACAACTATTTTAGAGAAGGTTGTGAGGTTAAAGGATGTCCAGCAAATAGAATAGAGCAAGAGTACAAATATATGAAGAGAACAGAGTAATGAGATTCTCATTCATAAGGAGTTTTCATTAAAGGGTGAGTGGAGAGAGAGCAAAAGCTAGAGCCGGAAAGAAAATTAGAGCATGTTACCTGATTTTTGTAGGCTTCCATTTCCACACTAGAAAAAATGTTTATCTCTTACAGGTACAAGAAAAGCCACCTGAGTGTTAAAATAGCTATATTTAGAAACATGTTAGCAAAGGTAGATTAGCACTATTTATTTGAATGCTGTTTTATTTCATACTCATGTTTTTTTTTAATTTTTCATACTTATCTTTCATTATACAAGTATCAAATTCAGATTTTCTACCTATATCCACAGATATGTCCCACTCTTAAATAATTTTCTTTAAAAATCTATAATACTTTTTTATAAAAATTTTTTTACTCAAGTAGGGGACAAAAATTACAAGGGTCAAATCGTTCTTAGAAATCACTGGCATTGAGAATACTTTGTATTCGCCCATTGAAACCATTGAAAAAATGTGCATTGGAATCCTCAACAAAGGCATTTTGCATTATTCACAATGTTTAAACGAGGCTGTCAATCTCATTATAAAATAAATAAGGAGGATATATGGTTTTGCATTGTTGTAGCTATTAATGCTTTTAATATTCCTAATCTTGATTTAAATATTTAGAAGTCCCTCAAATACAAGTATGCGTGCACATGCACACAACAGAGGGAATGAGAGAGAGAGAGAGACAGAGAAACAGAGAGATTCTTCAATCAGTTCTCCAGCAGATCACAACTCAACGTCTCTCCTATATTCCTTCTGCCTTGGATTTTCAAGTTTCTCACTATCAACTCCATTAAGTATTCAGTTTTGCTCTTGGTAACTGTTATTTATGGCCTTACATTTTGCTAGTGGCATAATTTAAGTAAGAGTAATGAAATGAAAGGCCAAAAGTTGAGTACAATAAGAATCTCTTATAATCAAGGAGGTTGAAAACATATACGTATATAATTATAAAACAGAAGATACCATAGGGAGAAATAAATTACAGTGTGTACTGAGGTGAGAAAGAAATCCTACTGTGGATGGGGGTGAAGGAGGACCAGGAAAACATTCCTAGAGGAGCAGCATTAGAAAAGGAGCATTTTTAAGTAGCATTTTTGAAAAAGGCACAGGGACAATAAAAGAATCAGGCTTGGCTAAAGTTGAATATATTTGTATAGCAGGAAAATAAGTTATGTGTTTGAAACACACAAAAAATGCTATTTTTGTAGATCAAAATCATATGTTGGGGCCAAACTGTAGGAGATCAAGAATGTCAAATAAGAAGCCTGTGTTTATTTTTTTTACAAATTGGGAGACTTTTGAGAGGAGGGCATAAATGTGCTATATTTTGAAGAAGATTCACTTGAAAATTGTGAGCTTAGGCTAAAAATAGGAAGAACCTTTGGTCAGCTCTTGCAAAACTGGGTACCAACCAAGTCCCCAAAGCTCCACCAGACTTCATGCCATTCAACAAATATCTCCTCTGCCCTGCTTCCTATCCTCTGTACATTTCTATTTATTCAATATCCTTGATCAATCCCTTTGATCTCACCTGCTATACCTGTCTAATCACAGGATTCTTGACTCTGTTTTTGGATAGGCAAAGACCAGCTCAGCAGGGAGATAGGGGCAGTCAGCTTATATTTATAATAACCATTTGTGATGTTTACTCCATTCTATTCTAAAGTTGTTTGTATGTCTCCCTCTTTCCGTATAACCATGCTCTTCTGAAAGGTACTCATAATGATTTTATGCCTCAGGCCTAGGCAGGGCACCTGGCACATAGTAGGTGCTTGATAAGTATTAGCCCAATGAGTAAAATTCCCATCATATCAATCCAGGAATAAAAAAACAATGTGGTTCTTGTGTTAAGAACTTTCCCTGACCTACTCAACATTTAGAATAGCATGCAGTTAGGGATCTCATGGCCCAGAATTTCTAAGATAGTTTATAATTATCTAAAATAAATTTTAAATTCTAATCCTTATGATAATGTTTCATAGAGCTATGTTTAATGCATCTTTTAAAATTTATTTAGGGTTTGTCATGCACAATTCTGGTCAAATACAGGAGCTCTATACATATGAGTTTATTGATCAATTAGATAACCATTTCAGAAATACTAATTACCAGTCATACAGAAACATTTTACAATATTAATTTAACATGTAATCATTGGACACCTACTATGTGTGACACTGTACTAGATGGCAAGGGAGTCCTGAATGGTCTGTGGAGTGTGCCAGAATCCCAAAAGAAGTTTCTATTGCATCAGCCTATTCATATCACCAGCCAAATCAAACTTGAAAATTGACCTGATGAGGTGAGCTAAAAGTCTCCTTAGGCTCACAATTTTCCAAGGCTCATTATACAATTTCACGTTAGAGTTTTCAGCTCTTTCGATCAAAAAGTAATAGACCAAAAACAAAGAATATAAGCAATATTTAGATCACTATAGGAAGACTCATCCCCCACCCTCTCCCAAGAGAAATGACTGAACCAGAAAGTCAAATTAGTGATACAATCACTTTATAATAGAAAGCATTTACTGTACATTAGAACAATCTAATGTTCACCAACATTGTACATTAAACCTAGATCATGTTTGCTAGCAAGGAAATCATTTTTAATAGAAAGAATTCAGTTTTAATGTTTTGTAATGGGCCATTTATTAGTATACAAGAGGGTCAGAAGAACTAATTAGAGACTATTTGAGCAACTGTAAGTAATATGGTTTTCCCAGGTTGCCAATTGGGACTCCAAATCTCAGAGCAGAATACCTAGATGCAGATATAGTATCAGATTTTACATGCCTGTGGGATTATTTGAACACCCCAAAGCTCAATTTAAATGCCAGGTTGTGAAAATTGGCTTCCGTAAAGCAAGTTTAAGTCACATTTGTCCTTTTGATTTTTATGCGATCTGAGCAGCTAAAAGCCTGCTTGGTTTTTAAAAAATTAGCTCCATTGCATTCTTTTTTTTTTTTTTTTTTTTTTTTTTTTTTTTTTTTTTTTTTTTTTTTTTTTTTTTTTTTTTTTTTTTTTTTTTTTTTTTTTTTTTTTTTTTACTTTATGTACTTAAGTGTAAACATTACAAATCAAAATCTTTTCTCTTTTTTCACATGGTCCAGCAATCATGACAGTAATTATCTGAATTGCTTAACTCCTGCTATTTTTTTGTTTGCATGTAAGGCACTGTACCAAAATTTCCTCAATGTGAGACTTTCCTAACAGTTTCTTTTTTCAGCAATTGTGAGAAAAGCTGTCTGAGGAGAGGGAGTAATTTGGGAATTTGATAGCAAGGCCCCCGAGGATATGAAAACTCACTCAAAATGCATTGTACAACTGCCTTAGGCATGTAAGGTATACCCAAGCTATGAACATCTGGCTTGCAACTATTATTTACATAATGAACTCATTCTTTCCCACCCTCAGTATTTACCTCTGAATCCTCTGCTCTCTCCCTCAGGGAGTGCGCCAGCAATTCAGCTGAGCCATCCTAAAACAATCTAGGCCAGCTGGTAGCCAACATGGTCTTCACTTTCTTGCTTCACTTTTCAAGAAGATCAGGCACATGCGTTGCTCCTCACACTTATCTTTAATGACTTGTACTTTCATTGTTTCCACCTAAGATTTTTTTCCCCCTGAACATATAAATTTATCCTTTAGGCAACAACAAAACTCTCTTCATTTCTTATTTTTTTAAAACAATGACCAATTATCTCTCAACTTTCTGTTTAATTTTGAACTGAAATTACAACCCATATTTAAAAAAAGTATAAAAATCAGGCTTATGATAAACTTAAACAAAAGAATGTGTTTACATAAACTTAAAAAAACAAAGAACTAGAGCCAAAATTCTCCTCTAGATTAATTTATAAAAACAATTAAATCTACAAGTAAAATGTAACACCATGACAGTCTGATTCTGAAGTTCAGATAGAATAGCAAACAGGACTATCCCAGGCAATCTTCCATAAGAAGAAGAAAAAGTGGGAAATTTCTCTTATCTGACATCAAGATTTTTATAAAGACTATAATAAGACAATATGGCATTTGTATGAGATTAGATTAACAGAATAATGGAAAAGACAGACTCCTAAAATAATCTGACACAAATAGTAAGGAGCAGGAATTAGAGATCAATGGGTAGTGGGGGAGAAGGGAATAATAGTTATTCCATCAGTGGGTCTGAGACAATTTGTTATCCATAAGGAAATTAGTTAAATTTGATTCTTAACGCATATCATATCCAAAAATGAGTTACTAATTACAGATTTAAGATAAAAATGAATGATAAAACTATATTAATTATACAATAAAATACAGACTATCTTTGCAACCTCAGAGTGCAGAGAATTTCCTAAACAATAATAAAGCTTGTACACACACCATGAAGTAACAAATACACATATCACTATATTAAAACTAAAATCTTGCATTCATCAAAAGACATAGGAGTTAAAAAGACAAATCACAGAGTTGAAGGGTTTTGTCATACATATTTTTAACAAAAGATTTATATGTAGAACCAATAAGAAAAAGATAACACAATAGAAAAATGAGCAAAAATGTGAATGGGCATTTCATAGCAAAGGCAACACAAATAGCTCTAAGCATATGAAAAGATGCCTATCTTCATTGGTAATTAGAAAAATGCAAACTTAAACCACAGTGAGATATGAACAATTTTGTGAAAATTAAAGTGAAGATAAATAAAAAATAAAAATTCAGTCAAAAACAAGATGAGACTAACACACTGATGGTGATTTAAATTTTTATGGCCACTCAGAAAAGAATTTATCCTGATGATGCTGAGGAAAGTTAAACATAAACACATCCTATGATTCAGCAGCTTCATTTCTAAATATATATGCTATAGTCTGAATGTTTGTGTCCCCCAAAATTCATATTTCGAAATCTAACCTGCAAGGTTATGATATTAGAAAGTGGAGTCTTTGGGAGATAGTTAGGTCTTGAGGGTGGAGCCCTCAGTGATTAGTGAACTATAAAAGCAGCCTAAAAAGTTCCCTTGCCCCTTATGCACAGGAGAACACAGAAAAGGTGGCCATCTAGGACACAGGTCCTCAGCAAACGCTAAATTTGCCGGTGCCTTGATCTCGGACTTCCTAGCCTCCAGAACTATGAGAAATAAATATTTGTTTATAAACCACACGATTTATGATATTTTTGTAATAGTAGCCCAAACAGACTAAGACAGAAAATACCATAGAGAAACTCTAATCTATGGAGGAAGGAGACAAGATAAGAATATTCTTAATAGTCCCAAACAGAAAATAATTTATATATCCATCAAAAGGACAATAGATAAACCATGGTGTATTTGGACAATAAAATAAGACATAAGATTCACTCTTAATGAGTTACTGTTACATGTGTCAAAATGAAGCCATTGGCCCATTGACCATGTCCCCTGCCCTGGAGTACCATTCATGCCCTCAAGGTTGCGACTGAATTGCTTGTAGTACATCCATATTGCAAAATGTGGAAAATGGGAAGGAAAAGATGCAAAGACAAAGAATTTCATCTAAAGAAATGACCGGGAAGTAATACACATCACTCCTAATCACACTACCTTGGCAAGAATTTAGTCACATAAGCATACAACAAACAGCTTCAAGGAAGACAGGAATACATAATCTCTAGCCAGGCAGCCATGTGCTCTTTGAAACTCAGGTGAAAAATTATATTTCTACAGAAAAGAAAGGGAATAATATGATATTGCAGATAGAGACATAGCCCCTTCCTATAACAATGTCTACTCAATTTCACTTCCTTCGTTTTTTCCCTGAAGGTAACCTCTATCCTGAATTTGCTGTTTATCATTCCCATTCATATGTGTGTATTCATGACATGATTTTTTCAGATTTAAACCTTTATATGCCTGATATTATACTGCATGTATCATTTTGCACGTTTTTTCCATTCATCCTTGTGTTATCTTTGTTAATACATGTAGCTCTAGTTCACTCAATTTACCTGCTGTATAGTACCCGTATGTGAATGTAATACAAGCTAATTATTAATTCTTCTGTTGGTGAATATAGATTGCTCTTAAATTTTCTCCACAGCTCAGAGCTTAGAGAAAAAGTATTAGTGATAGTCCAGGATGAAGATAATTGTGCCTTGAGCTATGTACTATGTCTACACTATAAAAATTATGAAAATGGAGCCGATTTGGGAGAAGAAAACATTTTTTAATCTCCTTCATTGGCACTTCCTCCTCTTCTTTATAAATTTTAGTTGTCCCCAATTCTTTGTTCTTTTCTTATTCTATAGTCTCTCCCTGTGTAATATCATCTGCTCTAATGAATTAAAGTATATAGTAAGCCAGAGCAATAATGCAATTTTCAGTCTTTCTTTATTGTTCAGACCTCCTCTGTCTCTCCTTCTCTCCCTCTTCTTCCCTTCTCTGTGGTTCCCTCTCAAACCCCCCATACCCCACATTTACTAATGGACAGCAGTTCAGCTCTCTGTACCCGCTACCTTCACATTTAACTCTGTACCTTGTTTTTCGAGAGTGGGTATATCTAGAAACTAAAATAATTATAAATTTTAAAAAAAAATATATGGAGATTTGATAAATTCTTGATAAAGGTCTTCTGTTCCTCCAGCCTGCATGTGCTGTTATTTGTGGAACATTTTCTTTGTGGTAGAGGGGGAATGGGGTTTTGAAAAGGAGTGGTCATGTTTCCAGTTACAAATAACAAGGGTATCTGTATGTGACGTCCTCCTTGTATGTCTGAAAACTTCATTTGTGTGTCTTCTCTAAGCATGAATTAGTACTGATTGGTTTAAATACCTTTGTGTGTTTCAGCCACTTACACTCTTTGAAACTTGGGCTTGAACATAGTTGACAGAGTAGCACTAATTAATTAATGCTACTTTATTTGCATACCTGGAGCAGGGTCTCTTGAATATTAATGCAGATTTATGTAAAAATAACCAAATTAATACTGCTCTGACACTTCTTTAATGGAACCAGAGCCTAGTTCTAGATAGAACAAGTTGCATTAAACATTGCCTTTAGAAACTATTTTTCTTCAACTAGAGTTGATTTTGATCTTCCTCAAAAAGAATTATTTTTTTCAAATTAGGAAACCTCTTTTAATATATATATATATATATATATATATATATATATATATATATGCAACTTAAATGCTACAGCAACAAAAAAAATTAAATGAAAAATAAATCAGGAGATTCTGGGAAAACATGGCAGAGAAAGAGATATCCTCAGATCTCTCCCCTTGAAACAACAATAAGCTGAACATCTAAAACTGAACAAAAAAATACCCAAACTGCACACCAGCACGTCTGAGCATGGGATCTGCACATAAGAGCTACCACAGGTCAGAAACCCAGGTGTCAGGCAGTGGACTGAAACAAATAAAGAAGCTGCCTCTCACAGCTACCAGAGTTCCTTGCAGGAGGAAGGGGAGAAATGAAGGTGCCACGACTTCCCTGATCAGCCCTGCTTGGAAGTGCCAAGACTTAGCGGCTGGCAACAAGGCCCAGTCATCATGGCAGAAAGCAGAGAAGTGGGACTGGACAGCAGAGAAACAACAGTTGATTTTAGACAGCCCCAGTTCCCAAACTGAGGCTGAGCCACAGCCCTCAACCCTCAACCCAGAGAGCCCCTCCCCCCATATCCTCTTAGACCAAACACTGTGGAGTCCCAGGGGAATCTGAGCAAACTCTGCTGAGATTGAGGCTACCCCTCACAGATTCTGGAGCTCCCTGCAGGAGGAGGAGGAGGGAAGAAGGAGCAGCGAGTCCATGCTACAAATTCCCTAAACAGTCAATCCTGGGAGGGTTGTGAGCTCCCCGTGGCTGGCTGGCTTCAGGGCCCAGTCATCAAGGCAGAGAGTGGAGAAGCAGACAGCAGAGAAACAACAGTTGATTCTTACCAACTGTGATTGCAAAACCAAGGCTGAGCCATAGTCCCTAGAGAGCTCCTGCCTCCGTATCTTCTAAGACCAGTCACCACAGAGGCCCAGGGGTATTTAAGCAAATGCTACCCAAGCTATTAGGGATCTAAGAGGCTTAGATGTCATCTACTTGAAACCAAAAGAAAAGTGCCTTCTTTGCAGCAGGCTAAAGAGAGACCTTTATATAATAAATCTTCTTTCTGGAAAAACAATAGAATACACTTCCATTAATGCCCAGGCGGATAAATAGTCCATTAATCAGCATGAACATCCAAAATGACAAGGCATCTCAGTAAGAAAGAGAAAAATCTCCAGAAAATGAGCTTACAGACATAGAAATATGTAACTTAAGTGACAGAGAATTCAGTATGGTACTTCTGAAAAAACTCAGTGAGTTCCAAAATGAGTCATATCAACAATTTCAGAAATTGCAAAAACTACTAGATGAGTAGAGCAAGGAGATTGAAACCCTCAAAAAGAACCAAATAGAACTTCTGGAGAAAAAAGCACACTGCAAGAATTGAAAAATGAAATAGCAAGCTTGGGAAATAGCAGTCAACCAAATGGAGGAAAGGGTCAGTGATATGGAAGACAGAAATCTAGAAATAAATCAGAATAAAAAAGAGAGAAACCAAAGAATGAAAAATAATGAAAGAGACATACAAGAACTAGCTGACACTATCAGGAGAGGAAACAAGAATAATGGGCATTACCGAAGGAGAGGGAAAGGAGCAGGAACCAGAAAGCATTTTAGGACAAATAGTGGATGAGAATTTCTCAAATCTAAGGAATGAGCTGGAATTTGGAATTCAAGAAGTCAACAAAACATCCAATTATCTCAACCCAAAAAAGCCTTCACCAGGACATATTGTATTAAAGTTATCAAAAATCAATGACAAAGATGGAATTCTCAAGGCAGTCAGGAAAAAGAAATGGTAACACATAACAAAAAATCCACTAGATTATCATTGAATTTCTCATAGTAGACCTTACAAACCAGAAAGGAATGGAATCAAATATTTAAATTATTAAGTGAAAGGAACCAACCTAGAATAATGTATCCAGCTAAGTTCTTCAGATATAAAGGAGAGATTAAGACTTTTCCAGACATACAAAAATTGAGGGAATTCTCCACTATGAGACCTACCTCCAGGAAATTCTGAAAGGGCTCAGTGCACCTAAGACAAAATAAAACAACAAAGATACAAAATTAGGAGTAAAGTGACTATCAGGCAAACAGAAGCAGAGGAGTACTACCCTTACTAAGAACAAAACATTATTAGCTTAAATAATAAGAACAGAATTGCTATAGCAAGATAATAATGAATGTTCAACATACATAGGGACAAACTGAGATAACAATGACTGAAAAGGGGAGGATTCAAAGATCTAAATTTGCAAAGAGGAAAGGAGATAAGGCACACACAAGAGGAAAATGGATGACTGTATATATATAATTATATTTTTCGTATTTGTAACAGTAACCATGCACCATAGAGTCTGAACTGAAGTATATAACATAAAACAAGAAGAATTAGAGGCAAAAGCCACAAAAGCCAACCAAACTAAATAAAACAGAAACACAAAGATAAGGAAGCAATGGAAACACCAATCTACCAGAAAGCAAAAGATAAAATGTCTATAAGAAGACCTCATATTTCAATAATCATCCTAAATGTAAATGCGCTGAACTCACCAATAAGAAGGCACAGAGTTGCAGATTGGATCAAAAAATAAAACCCAAACCATATGCTGCCTCCAGGAGACACATCTCAGCTCCAAAGACAGACATAGACTCAAAGTGACAGGGTGGAAAATAATATTGTATGCAAATGGCATTCAGAGAAAAGCAGGAGTAGTGGTACTAATATCGGACGAAATAGACTTCAAAATAAAAAAGGTAAAGAAAGATACTGAGGAACACTTTATAATGAAAAAGGGAAGCATGTACTAAGAAGACATAACACTTATTAATACTATGCTTCCAATCAGGGAGCCCTGAAATATGTAAAGCAATTACTAACAGAACAAAAGGGAGAAACAGACCAAAACATTATCGTAGTATGGGACCTAAACACCCCACTGTCAGATATGGACAGATCATCCAAACAGAAAATCAATAAGGAAATATCATCCTTAAATGATACATTAGATCAACTGGACATAACTGACGTATATAGAGCCTTCCATCTCAAAACAGCTGCTTATACATTCTTCTCTAGTGCACATGGAACATTTTGAAGAATTGACCACATACTGGGACACAGAAATAGTCTCAACAAAGATAAGAGGGTTGAAATCATACCAACCATATTCTCTGATCATAATGCTTCGAAACTAGAGATCAACTGCAGAAAAAAATCAGAAAGAACCTCAAATGCATGAAAATTAAACAACATGCTACTGAAGAATAACTGGGTCAGGAAAGAAATAAAAGGATCAAGAGATACATAGAAATGAATGATAATGATAGTACAACATATCAAAACTTTTGGGACACGGCAAAAGTGGTCATAAGGAGAAAGTTCATATGATTACAGGCCTATCTCCAAAAACAAGAACAAGCCCAAATAAACAACCTAAAGCTTCATCTTAAAAAACTATAAAAGGAAGAACAAATGAAGCCTAAAGTCAGCAAAAGGAAATAATCAAAATTAAAGCAGAAATAAATGAAACTGAAAACAACAACAACAATAACAACAAAAAACAATAGAAAAAATAAATGCTACGAAGAGCTGGTTCTTTGAGAAGCTTAATAAAATTGACAACGCCCCTGGCTAGACTCACTAAAGAAAAAAGGAAAGAACACAAAATGAGGGAAGAAAGAGGAAATTACAACATATTGCAGAAATACAAAGGATTATACAAGAATACTATGAAAAAGAATGTAACACCAAATTTAATAACCTAGAAAAAATATACTAGTACTTAGAAAGATACAATCTTTCCAGAAGAAATGGAAAATCTAAATAGACTGATCAGCAGTATGGAAATTGAAACAATCATCAAAAACCTACCAAAAAAGTAAAAGTCCAGGACCAGTGGACTTCACCAGTGAATTCTACCAAACATTCAAAGAAGATTTAATACCTATTCTCCTCAAATTCTTCCAAATAACAAAGAGAAGGGAATATTTCTCAACTCATTTTAAGAGGCCAATACTACTCTAAAACTGAAACCTGGCAAAGATAACACACAAAAAAAGAAAACTACAGACCAATATCTCTCATGAACACAGATGCAAAATTCTAAATATATACTTGTGAACCGAATATAGCCACATATTAAAAAAAAATTATACACCACGATTAAGTGGGCTTCATCCCAGGAGAACAGAGATGGTTTAACATATGCAAAACAAATAATGTGATACACCACATAAACAAATTAAAAAATAAGAATCACATGATCATATCAATAGATGCAGAAAAAGCCTTTGACGAGATACAGCATCCATTTATAAACAAAACACTCAACAAAATCGTATAGAAGGAAAGTATCATAACATTATAAAGGCCATCTATGACAAACCCTCAGTCAACATTATACTTAATGGTGAAAAACTAAGAACCTTCCCTCTAAGATCAGGAACAAGGCAAGGCTGTCTACTATCGACACTGCTTTCAATATAACATTGGAGGTCCTAGCAAGTGCAATCAGGCAAGAGAAAAATATAAAAGGCATCCAAATAGGCAATGAAGAAGTCAAACTATCACTATTTGTGAATGACATGATTCTCTATACAGAAACCCCTAAAGACTACATAGGAACACTACTAGAAATAATAAGCAAATACAGTAAAGTCTCTGTATATAAAATCAACATGCAAAAATCTGTAGTGTTACTATACACTAATAATGAAGTGTCAGAAAAAGAAGTGGAAAAAAATAATTCCTTTTGTAATTGCAACAAAAAGAATGAAATACCTCGGAATAAATTTAACAAAACATGAAAAGGACCTATATAATGAAAACTGCAAGACCCTATTAAAAGAAATTGAAGAAGATACAAAGAAATGGAAAGATATTCTGTGTTCTTGGATTGGAAAAAGTCAACATAGTTAAAATGATCATATTACCTAAAGCATTACACAGATTTAATGCAATCCCCATCAAATTTCTATTGGCATTTTTTAAAGAAATAGAACAAAAAATCATCCAATTTCTATGAAAGCACAAAAGACCCTGAATTTCCAAAAACAACCTGAGAAAAAAAATGAGGCATCACTCTGCCTGACTTCAAATTATACTATCAAGCGACAGTAATCAAAACGGCATGGTATTAGCAGCAAAACAGACAAATGGGCAAGTGGAACAGAATTGAGAGTCCAGAAGTAAACCCACAGTTATATGGGCAAATAGTTTTTGACAAAAAAGGCAAAAACATACAGTGGAGAAAGGAAAGCCTCTTCAATAAATGGTGCTGGAAAAATTGGAAAGCCACCTGCAAAAGAATGAAATTAGACTGTTGTCTATCACTACGCACCAAAATTAGTTCAAAATGGATTAAGTACCTGAATATAAGACCTGAAATAATAAAATGCATAGAAGAAAACATAGGAACTAAACTCAAGGATCTTGGTCTTAAGGATTTTATGAATTTGACCTCAAAGGCAAGGGAAGTAAAAGTAAAAATAAATGAATGGGACTACATCAAACTAAAAAGCTTCTGCTCAGCAAAAGAAATCATCAACAAGGTAAAGAGACAACCATCTCAATGGGAAAATATATTTGTAAGCAACACCTGTGATAAGGGCCTAATTTCTAAAATATATAAAGAACTCATATGATCAATAACAACAACAACAACAAAATGATCCAATGAAAAAATGGGCAGAGGACCTGAACAGACACTTCTCCCTAGAGGACTTACAAATGGCCAACAAACATATGAAAAGATGCTCAACATTGCTAGCTATTAGGGAAATGCAAATCAAAACCATAATGAGATACCATTTCACATCTGTTGGAATAGCTATAATCAACAGAACAAATAATAACAAATGTTGGAGAGGATGTGAAGAAAAAGGAACCCTCATACACCGCTGATGGGACTGCAAATTGGTACAGTCACTATGAAAACAGTATGGATGTTCCTCAAAAAACTAAGAATTGATCTACTATATGATCCAGCAATCCCACTGCTGGGTATTTGCTCCAAAAACTTGAAAACAAATATCTGAAAAGATATTTACACACTGATGTTCATAGCAGCATTATTCACAGTGGCCAGGACATGGAAACAACCAAAATGTCCTACCATAAATGATTGAATAAAGAAGCTATGGCACATATTACAATGGAATATTACTCAGCCAGAAGAATAAATGAAATACTGCCATTTGCGACAACATGGATGCACGTCAAGATAATCATGCTAAGTGAAATAAGCAGACAGAAAAAGTTGAAAATTACATGATATCACTTATATGTGGGCTATAAACTTAAAAGCAACAAATGAATAGGACAAACATAGACTCATGGACATGGACAATGGACTAGTGGTTACCAGAGGGTAGGGAGTAGGGGAAGAGGGGAGAGGTAGTTGGGGGATAGAGGGTAAGTAGAGGGGAAGAAAGAGGTAGTAGAGGGAAAGAGGAGAGGATTAAATATATGGTAGCTGAAGAGGTAGTAGAGGGGAAGGGGAGAGGATCAAATATATGGTAGCTGAAAGAAACTAGACTTTTGACGGTAATCACACAATAGAGAATATGTAGATGTAGAAGTGCAGTGTATACCTAAACATTATATAATTATATTAACCAATGTTACCCCCAATAAACTTAATAAAAATAAATAAATAAATAAATAAATAGAAATAATAAATAATAAATAGAAATAAAAAATAAATCAGAAAGCAAAAAAAGGTTAGATTCTTTTCACTGAATAATAACTTATCTTGAAACACAACGTAGAAATCTTTGTCACCATCAGCTTTTTTACAACTAATGTATTCAAGACTATAACCCACATAGCAGTTTACCGTCTCCTAGGTTTTCTACAAAAACTCAATCAAACTGTCTTCCTGTGCACTTGACTGGGACTAGCAAGAAATCTACCCAGTGGTATAAGGCTGGAACCCTCTTCCTCGACCTCCAGACCACACCTATACCCTAGATCCAAACATTCTACTGCCTTTTATTATTTAGGCAACAAAGCTGAATATACAGTAATACAATAGAAATAAGAAAACTTCAAGGATCTCAAAAATTGCCCTGGAGGATCATGGAAGCTTGGAGGACTAGATTCAGTCAAGTGGCATAATGTTTCTTTCGCTTTTCACTCAACACTCTTTTCCACCCCCAACACACACACACACACACACACACACACACACACACACACACTTTGCTCTGAGAACTTTTTTAATGTTTCTCATCTAGAAAGTGGGAGAATCAGCAGTTGAATGGAAATCCATCTGGCTTCAAATTCCAGCAAGCTTTCTTTGCTCCATGTTAAAATCCTTCCTCTGGAACATAGTATGGAACTGTGAAGAGCTAGAACAGGAAAAATTTCTTCTATGCCCATAATCTAATTTCAAGGATTACTTTAATGGAGAAAACTGAAATCAAGCCTCATAGCAAAGCCTGCTAGTAGTGAAAGCCATTTGGGAAACTTCTTGGAATACCAATCTCTTTAGGTAGTTAGGCAACATGTCTTTGCCCCCTCCTACTAAGTAGTGAACAGCCTAAGCCTTTCACTAAAATGCTGCTGATTGCAAGTGACTTCCGAATCCAAACAAACATTTTAGGTCTATTTAATAGATCAATACAGTAATTCGCTCCTGGGCCCCTGAAATCATTTGTTTGGACCTGATATCTTTGTAGCTAGATTGAGGTGTATACATTAGCATGTGCAGGGAATTACACAAATAACTTGCACTGAAAGATGTTAAATCAATTTAGATTGTGTGAAGGAGGTAGTTTTTAACTCATTTCCAAGTGACTGGGATTAAATGGGTCACTATAAAGGCAATGCCTTCCTTTGGTGTGCATCACAAAGGAAAATAAAACAGAAGGCCAAAAGATACATTCCCTCATGTGTGGATGCTTTGGAATTCAACTGAGCAGAGGGTAGAAAGAAAATGGTTAAGAAAACCTAATATAAGTTGAAGGGTTTTTTTTCTTCTTCTTTTTTTTTTTCATTGTTACTGTTGTTGTTTTTAATCACTTCTATTTGACAGTGAAAGAATCTCCCAAGGGAAATAGTAGAGGACCTGTTGCTTGATTCACTTAAACTCAGTGGACTAAACACCAGAGGGGAACAATTTTACCTTAACTCCCCAGAGAATCAGAGGCTATGTGGAACTAATAATTTCCATCTCTAATTTTGATGACATGAAAACCAGAGTTATATGCTTCTTTGATCCAGTGTTGGACTGGATTCTAGCAGTAACATTTTATACCAATTGAAGTTGGTTAATTATGTGTGCTGGGACATCAGCCAAAAGACCATTACAATAGTCTGAAGAGAATAAAGTAAAAAGTTTTAACATGGATCCTTCCATCAGGAACAGAGAATTGGCTGTAGAAGGAAAATTTCATTACAGCTAAGGTATGACTCATTTGTCAGGTGTGGAATAAAAGAGGATTCTCCGTAAGAGAAACAAACAAAAAAGAAACTTTGGAAAAAAGAATTAAAGGAGATCTTTTGTTGACCTATAAATGACTTGTGTGCCCATCGATGTAATGCTGATAACAGTGAAATCATACTGACGTTCATTAATTTATTTAATCATTCAACAAACAGTTGTTTTATAACCAAGTATTTTGCCAGATGCTATCAATTTGAAGAGGAATAAGACTCCATCCATGTCTGAAATATGGAAGGACAAACTGGGGAAAAGAGATATAAATAGATAATTAGAATATAATACCTGGAAGCACAGTGTTACAAGCATGGTAAAGAACATATCACCTGCCATGGACTAAAGCATGAGGACATCTTCCCAGATGACAGGAAACCTGAAATAAATCTTGAAAGAGGAATAAAACTTAACCAACTAAAGAGGATAGTATTTGTTAAACAGGAGACAGCATGGACACAGGAAAGAAACTAAGGCCAGAGTTGTGTTGGAACTACAAGTAGTTCAGTGCTGAAGCAGAGTGCTGAAGGATGAAAAACAGGAACAGGCCAGATTATGGAAGTGATATGACTCTTCTCAAGGAGAAAGGGCTTCACTCTGGAGCGTAACATGGTAAATAGAGGGTTATGGCTGCTGAATAGAGAAGGGATTGTAATGTCACCAAAGTGGAGACAGGGTAAATGGCAGGAAGTCTCTTACAATGATTATGGCAAAGTGTGAATAAGGAACACTAAAGGTAGAAAAGAGAAGATAATCTGAAAAAAATTCTGAAAATAAAATAAGTATAGCTTTAATGACTGGATGTGGAAGATAGTAAAAAAGAATAAATATCTGAAAGCTTAGAAGTTTAAAGGAGAAAGGAGAAGAAAGATAATTAGAGGTGGTAACACCTAGCCATAGGGCCAGGACATAAGCTAAAAGAAACTATAATAAAGACATATAGAAAGAGAGACCATCTGAGTAAGCCTGGCAAACCATGCAATTTCCCTGGGCTAATGTCTTCATTTTTACTTGGAGTACTTGGTTTAAGGACATCTAATAACATATCCAGGTCTATTATATCTGTTTTCTGGTTTATTTATTTATATTTTATCTTTTATTGGATAATATATGTCTGTGTGCTATATATAAAAGTGCCTAAGCACATTTTTGTTTGATTCAATTTGAACCTTAATCTGTTAGTACTATCGCGTCATGCCTTCTTTAGAGTCAGATGCTAAACTACATCTATAATGCTTTTTTAAGCCCATCATTTCCTTCTCTTTTATTTTTCTATCAGTGTCTCCAACAGACTGAGGTACATTTGAAAGTTTCTATCTAGTCTGATCATCCTACAGTACAATTCTGATATGAATCAGCATTTTCATTATATAAATTTCAATTTTCAGTTCCAACTACAATGTATAATAAGGCATTATGTTTCCTGCCATTTAAAATCTGACTCAGTCAGACATGACCTGTAAGTATGAGTTAGAAAATGATAAAAATCAAAACATAATTTTGGTAGCTATTTGGACAGATGAAACATCAACATGGCCTTTCTATTCTAATTTTTACTAATCTGCTCTGACATATAAATTTTTTTATTCATTTAACAAGTATTCATTGAGCACTATTTTTAGGCCCTTGGATGTTTCTATGGAAAGGAAAAAACAACAAAGATTCCTGCTATTATGACACGGAATTAAACTCCAGGGAAATGTTCAATTAATAGAGAGAGAGAGAATAGAGAGAGAGAGAGAGATAGAATGTGTGTGTGTGTGTGTGCGTGTGTGTGTGTGTGTGTGTGTGTGTGTGTGTGTGTGTGTGTCTGTGTGTGTGTGGTATGTGTTGATAGACAGATAGATAGATAGATAATGATATATTTTTTAAAAACTTAGAGAAAGGGATATTGCACTGAGAAAGTTCCTGGGTTGTGGGATTTGCAGTGTTAAAACCAGGAAAGCCCAAGGCAAATCAGGACAAACTGGTCACCCTAGAGTGTGAAGTGAGGACACAGTAAACAATTTTAAAGAAGCTCAGTGTGGGCCTACTTGAACAGATAGTATTTGAAGGTGAAGATGGAGGTGAAGAAGTTGGGCATGAGGTTATCTGGGGAACAGCATTCTAGATAGAGGAAACTGCTTAGAGAAAGGCCCTACGATGAGGATATGTTTGGTGTGTATGAAAATATATATCACAAATGGACTATTCCTACAAGACAGCAAAATTAAAAGAGTGATGTCTGAGTCAGAAAAGCAATATATAAATCCAGCCTCTTCTACTTCTCAATACTCTGTTATTGGACCTCTCCAAACTCTTCAGGGGAATAAGTGTACATCCTGATTAGAAATATAAAATCAGTAAGTTTAAATAGTTAGTGAATGAATAAAATTATACTCGTGTTGAATTAACAAACCAGAAGAACTGGAGTCAAAATTCATTATAGCTGTTCTTTAATATCCTTTGAGTCATTTAGACTTTGTCATTATAAATAAATGCAACATAAATCCAACATGAAATCAATCAATATAATTTTTCTCCTATATATTTCTTCCTTTTGCCTTAACGATAAAATATGGGTGAAGGAAGCCTATAACATTTAATAAATATTTGGTATGACCATAATAACCCCAGCCTTATTTGATACCAAGACTAAATTAGCATTTTACACAAACACACAGAAAAAAAACAGAAACATACATTTTTCTCATTATTTTAGTTCTTGTCGACAGCTTATCTAGATAATTCACAGTGAAAAGTATCTTTAGCTGAGGAGAACTTTACATGAATAAGTTAGAACTATTTTTCAGCAAACCATGCAATTGTATTAAATTTCATATTCATTTTGCATGCTGTAAACTGCATTTACTTGTTCAGCTGAAGTGAAAACTTCAAATAAAACCAAACTTACAGAGCTCCAAAGTTTTCCTCCCTGGTCATTTTCTGCTCAAGGATATATTTTGGCCTAACACGTACCAAATCACAACAGAAGTCCCTTTCTTTTTATTTTTACCACATCCTAAGCAATTCCTCCAAGGACTTCCTCAGAGTTATCTGCAGATGGGAAAGGCAATTCACAATGCAATAAAATTTATAGCTCATAAAATTATGAATAAGCCAAACGTTAAAAAAGAAAAGTTAAAGTAGGTTTAAAATGATTTTTATAATATCAACCACATGAATTGACACAGAAAATGAATTGCAAATGTAAGGGAATGCAACAACTAAATGCTCTGTGCTCTCTGGGTGTTAAATGGAGGCTGTCAGCATAGCACAAAAAGATTCAGGAAATAGTCATTGATTTCTCTCAGTAGACGTGGCCAAAGTAAGGCTCAAAGTAAGGTTTTTTAAAAGCAGCTTAACTGTATGATGGTAAGTACACAAGCCAAAAAAAAGAGGGTGTTTGGAAATTAGATGATGAAATAAAGTGAGTAAACCCAACCCATCAGTGTGAATTTATTTTTTGTTTAAAAGAATAAAGATACAAGCAAATAAAGAATTAAACAATCCAAACTTTAATTTTTCTCAGTACTAAAAGCTATTTTTAAAAAGAAATATTAGAATACTTAGCAATATTAGAATAACCTCAATTTTCCACATCACTTACCTACTTACCACGAATACCCATTGGTGACAATGACATCAGAATCTAGAAGGATGACTGATGAAAATAGATATTGTAAATATTCAATCTAGAATTCTTGAGCCACCACAGGGTTGTGTCTTTAGTGATCTTCTTTTATAATATACACACTTTTCCTGGATGACCTTATCTATTCTATTGGCTCTAGTGATTATTGGTAATTCCTAAATCAACATCATTATGCTTACATTCATGTGCCCTAGGACTATATTTCTATTAATATCTGAATGTTTCCCAGCCTCTTTAATTATACATCTAAATTCAAGCTAAATATCTGACCCCAGCTTGTTTTTTTTTTTTTTTCTGTATTCACCATCCCAGTTAAACATCATTCAACACAAATGTGTGTGAGGACTTGGGAGAAGGAAGATGAAATAAGCCTTCATACCTCTCTAAGGCCAATATCCCTGGCCCATTCCAACCAATCAGCATATTTAGGCATCAGTGCTTATGACATATCTATTGAGTTTCTCTCTTTTTGTCTATTTACATTTATTTCTTTCTGTCCACTTTCTCTACAGGCCTTACATCTACTTTGCTCTATATCATTGGAGACTGACCTTTGGAATTCTGTTTCTGAAACTCCCTTACCAACTTTTACTTCAGTTTGACTTATGTCAGAGTGTGTGCATTTGGGGGAGAACATGTGGAAAATTGGACGCCTGGAGAAAGGGAGTGTCAGGTTGTTTCCAGCCACAGAAGAACCAAATACTCCATGTCTACCAGGCTGCAAGCTTTTGTTCATACTGTTTATCTAAATAGAATTCACTTTTTTATCTTTTCACAAGGCAGATTGCTACTTTCTTCAGGCCCAGCTCATGTGTCATCTGATTGTCCCCTTCACCTTAGAAAAAAATAATCCCTCCCTATCATATAGGCATCAAATAATACGTTTTGAGCACTTTAAAGACATCTGCTGTATAACACTTAATGTGCCAATGAAACTGGTCCATCATCAAAAATATTACTACCTTGTTTATTTTTAAATCACATAGGTACATTTTATTTTTTGTTTAATTTGACATTTGACTCTTCAGTTCTTCCTGAAACTACCAGGCAATCCCATCCCCACCCCTACTCCCATTTTCTTCCTACATTTCCACATAAGAAACTTTTTTTCTGACTTAGACATTGAAATCGTACTTAGTTTGCCTTTGTTTTACTCTCTCCACCCTCCTTAAATGGCTTCAACCACTCTTACTGCTTCACCTAGCATCAGTAAACAGATGACTCTTAAGCTGTAGCTCTAGTATAGTCTGTCTTCCTGACTTCAGATATGAGTATTCCGAACATCTGTATGTCCCACGGGCTTCTCAAAAGCAATATCTTGAAACTTAGTTCATTCTTTCCTTTATTCCCATGAAGTCTCCCACTACAAACTCCCTCCTCTAACCTGTGTCTCAGGGAATAGCACTGTGAAATTTCTTTAGCCAGAAACCTGGGAGTCAAGATTCATTTCCCACATCTTACACAGGTATTTAAATCAACCAGAAATTTTTGTAAAATTTCTCTCCTTGATGACTCACTAATCTGTACCCTGTTTTCTAGCCTCATAAAAACACCCATATAGACTCTCATTACTTATCACTCAAATTATTTTTATACTATCCAGTTTCTGAAATGGCCTCTTGTCCATTCTTCCCATTGCTGCTAGAAATATCCTCCTCATTGCTCTCTAGAATTAAGTTCTGACTCCATTAATCTAAAGTTGGAAACTTTTTATGGCTTTCTACTGAGTTCAGAATAAAATTTAAACTCTTTATTATGACACAATACTCTCTACATCTAACTCATCTCTCACCGCTCCTTCTCTTCACATTGTGCTCTAGTACTAACAAAATATCTGCAGTTCTCAAGCCTTCTGTTTGGTCACATATCATTGCCTGTGGCTCACTTCTCCCTCTTCCCAGAATGTATCTCCCTTCTTTCTTGGTCTGGATAAACTTTGCTCTTCATCGAGATTTCACTCAGGCATTACCTCCTTGAGAAAGTCTTTTCCATACAATCCCATTAAGATGCACTTCATCTGTTATCCCAGAGTGCCCTGTGTGTACTTCTATAAAAACAATTGTTGCCATTTTCTAATTGTATTTTTACCTCAGTTTCTACCGTCAGACTATGAACTCCTTGAAATTTAAATCTGTGTCTTTTTTCTGGGTCCTCTCTACTTATTACAGTTTTCTAGCACACAATGAATATATGTTTCTTGAATGAATGAAGTAGCCTTATCATAGTTTATGTGTATATGTAGCATATATAAAATATATAATATATTATTATAGGAAATTGAAATTTAAAGATCAGATCTTTTTCACCTTTGAACCTTTAGTATTAAGAAGAGTGCCTGACATAAAACAGGTGATTAATAAATGTTGAATTTTTATGGGACCTAAATGGTCTAGATTGAGTTGATGTGATGCCTGAGTTCGTAGGGAAATCATGTCAGCCCTTTGTCCTCTTGTCCTATGCCAAACTGTGGAGAAAATTCATCTGTCATTTGAGGACCTATATTGAGCAGAGAGCACTGTAAAAAGCTTAAAAAGTCCGGTCTTTATTCTGTTGGAATTTTACAATTTATATACACAGAGGCATAAATAAGTTTAACATCAGAGTTTATCATATGAATAAGACAGGATCTTACTAGCCCTATAAAATAGTTACCATTTTTCCTGCCCTCCATGAATTCAGAGATAACGTTGTTCCCATTTGATTATGCTGTTTTACAATACAAAAACTTTTCTAAAATCCAAGTCAAGAGCTAGAAAATGAGTCAGAAAAAGACATCTCATTCTGAGATAACTCACTCTAATTTCCTCATTAGCAAAAACGACATCATCATAAAGAATATCTGCCAACAATCTGATATAAAAATGTACATGCATCATGAAAAATAATTGCTGTTCAATTACTACTGAATTATAAAGTCTTCGTACAGGTGCAATAATGCAAGAGCCTTGTAAGTATGAAAAACTGCTTAGCTTAGGTAATTACATGTGTTTGAATAAAGTCCCCATAATAAAATTTGCAGAGTTTGAAGAAACAATAAAATCAGAACCAAAGTGCTATTTATAACCATATATTTTTAAATTTTGTGTTTTTCCTCTTATACAAATTTTGAAAGCCAAGAATAATTTTTTAACTCTGGTCTAGGGAGGGAGAGCAATACAGTAGCTCTTTCCTCCTTTTTACCTTTCCCAAATCCCAAATTGGATCCACAGGGACAGTATTACAAAGATAAAAACCTAGCCATAACCATGGTAATTGTATCTTTTAAAATAATTAAATCTTACTTACACTGTCTGCATAGTTTAGATATATAAAAAGCAAAATTTATAGGAAGACAATTATATTACTACTATGGAAAGGATATATTTCTTATAAATTTCCAGGGTCTTTAGCAAGGGAAATTAGATCCAGAGAACTAGAAAGGGACTTAAATGACATCCAGTCCAAAGCTCTAGTCACTGTAAAGTACACTGAGATCCTAAGAAGTTAAGTTCATTGTACAGATTTGTATAGATAGAAAAAGTACTAAGTCTAAAAACATTTCTACAATATTATTGAATTAATTAAGCATAAGCTCTATTGGTCCAGGTCAATTTCTAATTTTCAAGATACCCAAACCTAAAAATGTCTTCTTTCAGATCTAAAATTGTGTTATTTTGAAATTAAAGAATGGTCAGTCTAAAATTATGAATGAATTTTTAAAATCTGGTGCCACTGTTCTATCTCTGTTTCTCTATCTCTTTGATCCTCCTCCCCTTATGGTAAGATGTCTTCCTTAAGAAAGCCATCATTCCTTCAAGACATGTCTGTTAATTTAGGATCAAGCTCACACTCTAAGGAAATTATTGCTTTAAAAAGTGGTCCTTCAACATTTATTAACATTTTAAGTTTTTAAGATCAAAACGATAGAGGTTAAGTATTTCCACTCACATAACTTCCCTAAAATTAGTGCCAGTAAAACCCAAATCTGAGATAAATGACAAGGAATCAGTTTTACCTTCATATTGATTAACATAGCAGGTGATTCAACGGCTCATGTTTTTCTTTTATGAAAGTATAATCCAGTGTTGAAATCACTGACAAATTACCCAGTTTACTCTAAGAAATAAAAAGAAGTGACTTAAAGACATTCAAATTAAAATTGACTTAGGTCAATTCAAATTAAAATTGAATTAAAACAATATTTTATATAATTATAACTAATTTCGAAACAGCTGATGCATCCATTTTTCTAATTTAATAAAACTTTTACTTTTTCTCAAAAAGTTTACTGTTGTTCTACAGCTTATGATTAGTAATGGCTATAGTCTCCTATAGCCTACTCTAGATGCTTTGCATAGGAAGGCAGAGTGTCCCTATAAATTCTCATGAAACTCAAGTGGTATTCAGTAGAGATGATTGAATGGTACTGTTCAAAGCTGTCTTTGCCTTGAGAATGTTTAATATTGTTACGAAAATTTCATTGAAGGTTAAGCTTCACCTCTACTCAAAGCAAGAAGTACCTCTTCCCACACACACAAAAGGAAATTTGATTTCCTTCTTTCATCACATATCGGATATGCCATGGGTGTATCCAGCTCAATATGTCAAATAGGAAAGTTAGCTTCCTTTACCCCAGATCTGTTCCTTTGTACCAATAGCACCACTATCCATTGAGATGTCTAAGCTAGAAACCTACACATCATCCTTGATGCTCATTCTCACTTTCTAATGCCACACATCCAATTAGTCCTAAAAATTCTGCCTCCAATTTTCTACCAAATCCTGGTACTGTTTTTTATTAATTTTTGTGTAGATTACTACACTAGTACTGTAGATGATGGTGGTGGTAAAATAAGTACCTAAAGATTATTGAGTCTCATCAATACCTCTTAACTGGTGCCCATATTTCAGATTTTGAGTAGAAAAAAAAAAGATTTATTATGAAAGACTTGAGTCTGTTATGCCTAGCTTTATTGTAGAAATTTATTTTATTTAGACAGGTTCAGCATATAAAAGAGGAATGACTTTAAGAACTGGTCAAAATTCTGTCTTATGTAACTATTTGTGATGCTTTTTCTTTTCTTTTCAGCTTCATCACTCATTTCTCCCCACATCCATGAAGCTCTCTTCTGTGTTCCTGCCTTGAGCAAGTAAAAACAAGTTTAAGTGCTTTAAGAGTAACATGTTCTGTATTTTAGAGAGCAAGCTCTCTGTTAGTATAGTCTCTGTGTTCCCAAAACAATATGGGCTTTTCAATTATAAAAAGGTCTTAAGTTTGTATTGTAATTTGGCACTATGACTTAAGATGCCTGAAAACTTTACCACACCTTAACTCAGTAATACTGTTTCTGAAAAACTAGCCTAAGAATATAATGTGGGCAAAGGGGAAGCCTTATGAACAAATATTCATTCCAGCATTGCTGATAAAGGTGTTCTTTTCTTTTAAATATGCATTTATGGTCAAAAGTTAAAGAATGTCTGCTTATAATGGATCTGAGACAAATGTAACCAAAAGTGGTAGAATTGTTAGGTGAATGATGACTATTAATGTGACCACAAAAAATTATTTACAGAGTTAATAATGGCATGTTAAATTACTTACCTACCAAAGGGGTAGAAAACATTATACAGTAATTACATATAATTAAGCAATTTAAATATGTAAAACCTACTAATAAAAAATAGTCATGGGGGAAAAACATCAAAAGAAGTGCTCCAAAAACTTTAACTGTTTGTTTTTTCTTTTATATTTATTTTTAGATATTTTCCAAATTGTATCCAATATAGATACTTTGCTTCTATAATGGAGGAGGAATATCACTTTATTGAGGGGCACAGGGAGGAGGCAGGGAGAGTGACAAAGAATAAGCCTGGGAGTGGGGAGAGTTGAATAAAACTAAAGAATGTGTAAGCCTCCACCCAAGTGTTCAACCTTGCTGATAAAGACGATGATATTCAATATTCCCTGCCAAGTGTTAGTCTAAGGTGGAGTTGGTATTTGTCCTTCAAGCTCAATCTGAGCTTGTACTGAGAAATAACAATCAGAAAGAGGTGATTTCCCTGTTGATTCAACTCTACTCAGCAATGCTGTTACTCTCCCTAACTCAACCACCCCAAACCACAGGTTCCCACCACCTGTGGCCTATTCTTGTGCAATGATACACAGACGAGACAAAGAAATCAAACATAATCATCATCAGGCCCCGGGAGAAGTAGGGCAAACAACCTTGATTGTGAAATAATATTCTTGGAGTTCTTTGTAAGATGTTGGCTATATATATTAGCCTGTAGCTAGAGAAAGATTGTTCCTTGCATTTGGGGCAAACATAAAGGATCACACTGGGTTCTTTGTAAGCCACAGAAACAAAATGTGCCTGACTTAAATCAAAGTTGTTTGGAAATTGAGTCCTCTACAGAAGGAAAAGCTAACCCTGCCTCCTAGAAGATGAGAACCAAGAAGGCACTGAATTTCCCATCAGGCCTCATGGCAGTCTTTTTATGGGTACTGTCATCTGAATGACTTAACTCCCACCATGTCCAGTCTTGAGTCTTCCACCCGTGATTAGAATTTGGAGGAAGAAAAAGTAAAAGGACCATCTTTACCTATGTGTTGATCTCCTTGGTCAAAGGAAAAGAGATACTTAATTAACAGCCCCACCAGGATCTCATGTAATAGACGAAATTTATTTCCCAAAGGTAAGATGACCACATGTTAGGATTTTCCCTAAACAGTCCTGATTTATAATTGCTTTTCAAGAATAACTATAATTAGCATCACTTTCACTCACAAAAGTGTCCATATTTGGATAATAAATTGCATTATCACTCTACACAAAGGAAAAACAAGTCTACCAAAGAAGGGGGAAGAGATGCTGAGCAGATGAAAATAACTGCCTTTACAATGAGACTATTAGCAGGGGTCAAAACAAAATGTTTTGCTTCTATTCTTTCAGGTCAAAAGAAGAGAATTGGAGTCAAAAGCCCTTATCAGTCTTTTGCTTCTGACTCCAACATAAAAATAACATTCCTATCCTCACTCCCCATGTGTTGAATTATTATGACTTTGACCCAGTAGTTCATTACCTTGTCTTTGTATGTCCTTGCAGCTAAACCCCTAAGTGTTAAAGTGTTCTCTTTTACTGTTTTTGTTTTTTGTTTTTTGTTTTTTGGTTTTTTTTTGTTGTTGTTGGTGGTGGTGGTGTTTTTTTTAGATTAATTGGTACCCTCCTGTTTTCCAAAATAGAATGCTAACATCCATTCACCCAGTTGGAGGGTCAGGGTGATACCAGATCCAATATTCCCCAAAGCATATATAAGATGGTTGCTGCGCTCCTGCTGCTGACTAGTAATAAGGAGTCAAATAGTGCCTTTTGATTCTGATTTCCTCTGAGAGGCTGCTGCTCTACAAGCATGGGGTCAACTTAAAGGAAGAAGGTTTTTGTTTAATATTTTCTCCTTTCATTAGTGCACTGAAATTACTTCTTGCAAACTCTGCTTGTTACCTAAATGTACTAGCACTTTTGTTACCTAATTAGCTTTCTTATCAGGATTCCAACCAAAAATAACAAGAATTGTAATAATGATAAGGTATCCTGCCCCCTCAAAACAGATTTCCTTTCGCACTTTATCTCTTGGTACTGTTCCGGCTTGTTTAATTAAAGTATCAGAAATTATTAGACTCAAATTATTTCTTGATCTAATGCTCAAATTTAAAAACCTGCTTCTTCTGCCTCAGAATTTAAACCTTTATCAGTGTGAGGCAGATGAGTTTTTACACATATGCAACTGGATTCATGTAATTCAATATAGTTGTGGAGGAAGAGCCTAATTTAGCCTCTGAGTAATTAGACAAACAAATCAGATTTGGCTACACTGGGCTCCTGTGAGGGAGGAAGTGGGGAAGAAGCATTAAATACTCATGTCTCCTCTCCTGTGCTCCTGGATCATTAAAATGAACAACATTAATGTGCAAAATGTCCTATGAAACTTTAGCATGGAGCTGTGAAATTCAAAGCAAAGATCTTATTTATTTTTTTCATTAGAAGGGTAGAGGTAAAAACTCACCAAATTCAAACCACTAACATAGTTGTATTCAAGGAGGGTAGTCATGTCTGTTACAGACTTTAAAATAACTGAGGAGAAAGTACCCTTAAGTCATAGCATCGAGGAGAAAACTATAAGATATATTGGTTACTTCTCTTCATCATACTCTCTGAAAAAAATTTGTGTTGGAATCTGTTTGCTTCTGGTGGACATGTGTAAGAGGTTCACTTTGTTTGAAGTTGTCTGCAATATGATCCCCTTTTGCACTGTCAAGCTTGGCTATCACAATTACCAAGCAGCCATTTTCAATTTGTGTTTTATTGGAACCTCAATCCTTACCCCTGTGCTTGCGGGATGGTTTGCTGATGTCTGTCTGGGAAGAAACAAACTGGTATATATTTGCTTATTTCTACATTTCCTGGGTGAGTGTCCTCTTCTGACTGGATTGTTTTGCAACTTAATTAAATAGATTTTGTTAGGATTTTTAGTTTATATTATTTCCAGCTTGCTCTTAGAGTAAAATGTAGTAAATAAAAAATGTTGTTTCAATTTATTTCATCTTCTGTATTGTTTGAGGGATGCTAGTAAATGTGTGTGTTAGAAGATGTTTTGATACTTATATTGTTGCACTGATTATATTTTATAATAATTATCTCTTTACATGTCTGTCTTCTGTACTCCTGAGAATGCCCCCTTCCCACTCCAAGTCCAAATTCATGACAAATGCTATGTGAAACATGAAGTTAATTTGCTTCACAACTAAGATAAAATGTGCTACAAAGGTTTTTGAAGTTCATGTAGAATAACTGAGAAATGCTTTCATCAAACAGTGGTCTTTTAATTAGTCCTATATTAATTAAGGCTGAATGCAAAGATGATTTCTATATTATGAACTATGTCTATATGCTAAAAAACAGATTAATTCAAATACTACACTGTGCTTCTTTACATAGAGAAAGATAAATATATATACAAAAGTTTGGGAATGAAGTGATTATGAGAAATGTTGGGGAAAACACCAAGATATCGATAAGGTAGAGAGAGCAGTTCATTAACAGTCTATAATTTTAGGCCAAAAAGTTCAAGTTGTCCTTTTAGACAATAAGGAGTTACTGAAGATATGATGAAAACATTTGGAAATACTTTTCTCCAGTGAACAGGATGGATAACCACAGTGAGAGGTTAAATAGAGACCAGAAAAACTTTAGGATGATAGTCTGCACAATGGAGAGGTGTCAGTTCAGGAGACAATATGTAAAAAACTATAAAAGCTAGGCAACTAAATATGGACACAATGATTTACTCTTTTTAACTTGGTAAGAAGCCCTAT
The DNA here is from genome assembly GCA_004027375.1 of Macroglossus sobrinus. Lineage (NCBI taxonomy): Eukaryota > Metazoa > Chordata > Mammalia > Chiroptera > Pteropodidae > Macroglossus > Macroglossus sobrinus. The sequence goes on from PVKZ01000182.1 coordinate 250,311, forward strand.
CAGTAACACTTGGTAACTTCTGTTAGTCTAAATTCCTGTGTAAATCGTAAAGCAAATATTGAAATTCAGACTTTGTAATTTGGCAAACAAAACAACTAAGTCAAACTCTTAAGTCCATTTTTTTTTTTTACTAAAGGTTATTTATTTGTGTCTTTCACTCACAGCTGTCATGAAGTTCCAACCAGTCACTAAGTATCAGAGATTCTACCAAAAATGTGTTTTCTGTCTGAATTGCTAAAACCTTAGCTTGAAAAGGCAGTGTTCTTTTCTTGACTATGATGATGGCCTACTTGCCGGACTCAGCTATCACTGTTACTCCAGTTCGTATACCTTATTTCCTGAAAGAACAAATCTATATATTGACTCTATTATCTAAAAATGAAATCCAATTCTGTACATAAGAATCTTTATAATTTGTATCGAATTTACTTCTTAACTTCTGTCTCAACGATGGTAAATTTATCCTTGCTTACTTTCCTACTTTTCTAATCTTACCTACGCTCTTTTCTATGCCTGAAATTGTTAACCTTTTTCTTTAAACCCCATATCCAAGACTTGAAAATTCCTGCTTTTCCTTCAAGACCCATGCTGTATTTGTTGCTCAATTCTCTGTGTTCACCCATACTGTGATCATGCCTATTTGATTGTATTTACATCATAATATAATTATCCGCCTGCATGTCTGCCCTCTTGAAAGAAGAGCCAGTGGACCCCCACCACCTAAAATAGGACATGACAGATCCTGGTGCTTTATACTGAGCTATAAAGTCCAGGTGTGCTGATTATGCAGTGCACAATAGTACACAACAGAGACACTTTTTTTTTTTACCATAGATTTATAGATTTTTTTTGTTATATCAATTTTATAGCAGAAGTAAAATTTTGATCTAATGAAATCAGTATATTATGACATGTTCTCAAAGGATGGAATTGAAGTGCCTTTCTAACTTATACAACAATACCACTAAAAGTGTTTAAATAAATGGTTGCTGCAGGGAGTAACTCCTCTGCCTATCCTCTTAGGATAACCTTAGCCTAGTCAGGCCTGACCTTTCCAGAGATGAACACTGAGTGGCAGAGAGACAGCAGTTTGTGTCACTTCTAGCTAACCTTAAGAGAAAACACTGATAATTTAAAGAGCTTCTCCTCATGTAAATCAATCTGTTACCAAATAACTATTGTGTGTATATATTCCTCATATTGTGAAAGGCACCAAAAGAGAGATAAAAATTAGACAGAAATTAGACCTAACTTTTGCCTTTAAGGAACTTGTAGTCTAATTGAGAAAACTAACTATATAAAAATTTATACCAAAAATATGAATGTTAAATTAATAAAATGAAGGGCAAAAACTAACATGGAGAAGCTATTTTCACTAATCAAACTAATAAAGAAAAAAGTTGATAATTTGACTACTTCAAGACAGGAATTCCAAGAAAAGGAAGTTTACATCCAGGTTACCCAAGAACATTGAGCAAGTCACTTAACCTCACTGAACATGTTTCTTTTTTCTTTTTTTTTTCCTTCCCCTATTTCCCCTTCTCCTCCTTCTTTTCCCTCCTTTTTCTTCTTCTCTTTTTTGAAAAATAGAAATAAGAAGGTCCATCACAAAGTTTTTCCAAGAAGAAACAATATAGTATGCAAATGTTTTTGCAGACTATAGAGTTTAGCAAAAGCATGAAATTAAATCATAATTTCTATTAGACAAGGAAAGTCTTTAGGTGCAGTCCCTGTGAGGAATGCTTCATCCTCCATTATCACTGTCTGTCCTCCCTTCTCAAGACTTGGACTGCATCGTCTGCCTCACACCCTTCTTGCTAGCCTTCCCACCTCTGTGTGTGACAAAGAAGACTTCACCCCACTGCTTGAGAAATGAGAGAAATAAGAAGGACATTAAAAAAGAAAAAGAGAAGCAGAAAAGGCAAAGAGAGGCTATGTTCTCCTCTAACTACAATAATGTTATTCTTAAAACGTTTTATTTAACAGGCTTCTGAGATGTCTGAGATCATCATGTTTTCTAGCACTCTATTGACTAAGAACAAATAACTCTTGTTAACAGTGGTTTTCTCTAGGGGTGGGATTACTGGAATCTTTAGTTTCTTACATGATGTATTTCTGAACTGTTTTAATTTTGTTAAAATAGAAATTATGTTCTTATACATTCCAAGAAAAAAGATAGTTCAGATTTGGTGGGGAAATTAGGACTCTTGATTAGTTAAAACATATATTGAAGAAATTTTAACATTTAGAAAAATCATGCTATCTTCAGATTTACAATGACTAACAAACATTTTAATAAGACAATCATGATGCTGCTTTCACAGGAAAACTTTATTTGTGATGTGATTTGATGATTCAATCAGTTTATGTCACATTTATTCTCCTTTTTCTCCATCTACAGGCACTGCTTTATTATCTGTGGTTGCTTTTCCCTTGGAAGATTTTTATATAGGTACTCACCATCTGATTAACAACATACCAAAAAAAGAGCAGAACAGGCTGTTTTACATAGCACTGCTGGCTATCTGCCTCGGCACTGGAGGAATAAGAGCCATCATTTGTCTACAGAGTGCTTGCAGCCTTCGGGAGTATGGATCACAGAACCGAATTTTATTTTTTAACTGGTAGGTAACACTGGTTGGAAAAGAAACAGGTTTATGACATTTCTCTCCCTTTGGGGATTTCTCATTGTTTGCACTGTGATCCCATTTTGATGGTAGCAGTTCAGTCTTTTTCATTAACTGAGCTGGGTAATTGAAAATATGGTGATACCTGTGACAATGGTTCAATCAGTAACCAGGGGAATGTATGAGTCAGGTACAGACCAGCACCTTCTCAGAATACATTAATAAATTTATCCTCTAAGTAAACAAATGTGAAATGGCTTGTCATATTGTAGAATGTGGCTTTGGAACCAAGCAAGCCTGGGTGGAAGTCTCAACTCTACTTAACACAAGCTGCCTAACCTTGATTCATTCATTTATCATCTAGTCATTTATTCTCCATAAGCTTCAATGTAATCATTTCTGTGGGGTTATAATAATACCTCTTCTTTAGTTTTATTAGAGGTAATAATATATATATTGCTAGAAGGGAACTTGGCACATAGTAGGTGATCAATAAGTGGTAGCTGTTATTAGAACTTATTACATTAGAATAGACTAATTTGCTCGGGTTAATATACTCACAGGACAATAAAAAGAGGAGATGAAAAGGATAGAAAAAGTATTCTATAATTTTTTTTAAAACATCTTCACTTTTTTACATCCACTTTGCCCCAATCACCTTTTAGAAAACCAACTATTATTACCAAATATGAATTCTAAAAATTTGAAATTTTAATCTTAAGCTAGAGCATTTCAGCATTTAATAGAGAATTTTGTTGTTTTTACTGAGATACATCAAATCTTTTGTTCCCACTTTTCTGTGAAATGGGTTGCCAACATTTTTTTTTTAAATATTCTTTCCAATGTTAGCAATGAATAATGTTAGCGACAGATAAAAGCAATGCACAGAGAGCAACAGACAAAATGTCTACAGAAAATTCCTATTAAAAATTATTAAATAAAAAAATTTAGAATAAATGTTATCTAAGTATATGTAGCTATCTGAGACAGTTATTTTTTCTTTTCTTCCCTCTTTCTCTCTCTCTCTCTCTCTCTCTCTCTCTCTCTCTATATATATATATATATATATATATATATATATATATATATATATATATATATATATATAATTATATTAATATCACAAAGCACTCAGGCCTATTTTGGATTAAGTCCAAATGTCAGAGAATAATGCAATTTCACCAAAGGTGGAAGGGACTCTACTACTTCATAGCAAATTCTGCCTCCTTGACCTGCCCAAAGGAGAAAGAAAAATCCTTCTTTTTTATTCTATTCGGAAATTTTAATCCTTAATTAGCAACATCATTTTGATTAAATAAGACTCTGGAGGATTAGGACTGGAGAGCAATCAGTTGTTCTGAAAGATAGCTCTGGAGAATTTATTGTACTGTGGTCTTAGTCATTCAGAGTTGTGTTTAATCAAAGTGACATTTCTCAGTGTTGATTACAAAGGAGACATTATATGAATGAAATATTTCCTTTGAGAAATGGAGGGTACTCCCAATGGGTTTGCACTTTAGGACTTTGTAAAAGGGAAAGAGGAGAGGGTTGAAAATGAATTTCTGCAGCTGTGAGAAACCAGCCCAAATTTAAAATGAACACATTTCAATTTGGTTACCTATTATTTCATAATTTCATTAAAATCTCTAATAAAAAGAACCATTTTTAAAACTTTTTTGAAAACTTAAAGCACCTAAAAATTTGTATGAAGATTCAGGGTGCTATTCTTTAATGTGGAAAAGGATTATTTGAATGGTAAACTCTCTAAAGGCTGGATCTGGTTGTTTCTGGGTTTTTTTGAAATTTTTAAACACTAAACTACAGGACAAAATTTACAAATATCTTCTTGTTGCAGTTTATAGAAGTGAATGCTAACTCTATTCCCATATATCCTGCAGGGGTTGGTGGTAAAACCAACAGTGACTCCACTGGGCAATGACATGGCTGGCAGGATCCTGGCTCCGTCATTTATGCATTTTATGGTCTTCAGCAAATTCCTTAACATCTCAGAGCCCTAGATCCTTCATCCGCAAAATGCGAATACCTTACAACTCTGTTGTATAGCTTATACATAAAGTATCCTACCACATTATAGATATTCATAACAGGATAGCTATTATTATTATTAAATGACAAATAAGTCATTAGCTAAATCATTTTCTAAATTCTGGAAAAGAGGGAACCTATTTAATTGGAGGCTGTCTTTAAAAGGGGTAGTCTATTTATTTATAATCTATTTCTCCAAATGAAAAATTTCACTAGAAATTACAACCCCAGTTAATATGATGAATTTCAGTAGTGTCTTTTAAAAAAAACAACATACCACTTAAATATACAACCACTTGACAGTTGCATCCAGTTCCATTTTCAGCACAGATGTCAGATGTTCATAGTTACAGGACCTTTAATGAGATGTGTCATTGTATCTACACCACCTAAAGCTTCTCAATGATCATGTTAAATGGTGTAGAGTGGAAGTTTCAGGCATTGAAGGCACCACTGCTGAATAGAGCTGCCAAATGTAGGAGAGAAAACCACTTCCAGCCAACATTACCATCTGGTACTGGATCTTCCTCAACTGTGTATCTCACCGAAAGAATAAAACTAAACTCCCCGAAATCAAGAGGCACAATAATCTGCCAACATTTTTGCACTATTATCCGGATCAGAACCTGGCTTTTAGCATTTTCCAAAATCTGAGGTGTACAATTAACAGTCACCACACTGGTGATTATCTAGGTAAGTACATCTGTGCAGAATCTTTTCTGGAAGCAAAAAGAAGGTAGATAATTAAGTCTGTTCATGACCATAATTTTAAATTCTGCTCTCAAACCTTGCTTCCACATTTCTCTACTTACTTCACCTGATAATTTGCTTCAAAATATGCTTATCATAGTCTGTTGCTAACTAGTTACCAGAGAGAATGACACATGATTTAAAGGGTTGACTAGAATATTGGTAAAGTTCTTGAAAAAGTCTAGAGACATATTCCCTTCCAGAAATTTTGAATAGCTAGTATTTAAATTGACCCTATAAGATATCTGTCTCATATCAAAATGTTCTGATTTTAATACTTATTTACTCAAATGTAATAACTTTTATCTTATGGAAATACTAGAGGTAAAAACTTATTATCTCTTAACATTGTTTTAATAGTCACTTGAGTATTGTTTGAAAGCCTCACCCCCAACCTCCTAGATCAGAATTTCCTAGGAGCATTGTTAGGGAATGTACATTTTTAGCAAGTGCTTCAGAATTTTGAAAACAGTTCCAGAGACATAAGGGAAGGAGATTCCAAATGTAATCTAGAGATATCTTTGAAAAAAAATGGAACTAAACATTGGAAATTTTTTATGATTCACAGTAATTTTTCACCACACTTTGGAATCTACCTGATTGAGAAATGCTACATAATCCTTGAGAAGAGAAACAAAATATATGAATCTACATATATTCTGCAATTGTGAAGTCATAATTTATAAGGTGTATTTCAGCCAACAAAATCAAAGCAGTTCATGGAATAATCTTATTAATACTCATCAATACTCAAAATATCCTTTGAGTTGCTTAATGAGGAATAATCTATAAAAGCTTTTTTAAGAATCACTAGACATTCCAAAATTCTATTTGCATGGACTCTAGCCAAGTTTAACAAATGCTTCCTACACACCCTAATAAGAAGCACCTTCTTTACCTCTGCCAAAACTGTAAGTTATTCAGGAAATACACCCAGAATTTCTCTCCAACGTATACTCTGAAAACAAAAGAATATTGAGGATTAAAAAAAGACAAATTTATTTTATTTCCTACTGCTCCCGCTGCCTCTCCTTTTCCTTAAGCTCTGCTTAGTAGCTTTTATGTATGGTAGGTGCATGAGTAGTGACTTACTTTCATCAGTAAACATGAGGTGATTCAAAGATCTTAAACTTAGGATATAAAAAAATGATATACATACACAATTGTTAAAATTGGTATGTTGGCAAAAGAACACAAAGAGAGAAAAAGAATGACAGCAAGTTAAAAGAATGAAAGAGCCAGCAAGAGCGAGTGAAGCATTCCCCAAAATTTCTTAATGAAAAATACATATTTTACTTTAATCTTGCTGTCTATTCACCAAAATCAATTATTTTTTCTTTATTAAACTGCCTTTTCTTTAACAGCATTGGTGAATAAAAATTATAGATAAAAAGTAAGAGCTGTAAAATTTCCATTGGCTCTTTCTTTCTCCAAATCCATGGCTTCCAGAGTATTCTTTGAAGTACTTCAATGGGTCAATGGTTACACTAAAAGAAAGAATGATTGACAACAGCCATTTATCATGAGATCAACACCCGTGTTTCACTGACTCTTCTAAACAGTTCGATTCTATTCCATTGAAGAGCTACAAATCCCCTGAAGAATTATCTAAATATTGTTCAATGCAGAATAAAATATTCACTCTGAACTCTTTAAATTGTTTGGGAACCCTATGAAGACCTGAAAGTTTGCTTCCATTCTTTAATACTTCTCAGGTTAGGAAAGATCATTTTAAACCATTTCTGCTAAATCACTTAAAGTAAGTCTAAAGCATGTCAAAACTGTTAAGATGAAGAAATGACAACATCTTCGAGTGAATTTAAAAATTATTACTAAATAAATTAGGGTAAATATTTTTTAAATAAATTATCTCAAATATATTGCTGAGTTTTGCAACAGCAAGGTTTTTTTCCTCATTTGTATTCAACATCATAGAATCATAAAGACAAAAAAAATTACCACTTACATGTACTCCCAGTTATTTGCAGTTCCCAGTCTGTATTTAAAAGTAAACCAAAGAAACATATTTTTACGGCTGCTTTAAATTTTCCTTAATCACTGGTATTTGTTTTGCTTTAGTGCTTTGCTCTCTGACTTTCTGTGTGAAAGATGCTTTATATACTCAATTAGCTAGTGAGCTATGAGATTAAAGGTGTCTTAATGCTGAGTTTGATGACTATGAGTTTTTCTTTTACTTTTTTTACAATTGATATATATACAATTTCACCCTTAATTATCTATGGCTTGTCCTGTCCGTGAATCAACAGAGATATATATAAAACATGCCTGTACTAGGTAATTCTTTCAGCAAATTACACAATCAAATAGGTTGCGTGGCATTTATTCAAATACATTTAGTACCTTCTGTGAAATCTCTTTCTACGCATGCATATTCAGTCTATAATTCTTTGGCTTCTAACTACTTTCCACAAGATTTAAGTCCTGGAATAATTGTAACTTTCTTTGACCCTCTTTAGAGAATTTAGTTTACAATGCCATGTGGTATAATGAAGTGTCACACAGTGTTCTCTTGGATTTTCTCAGCAATACTTAACATTAAAAAAAATTTTTCTTAAACATTTAAAGAAATATAACATTGCTTTCAGCTCCAACTCCTCTCAGTTGCTACAGCCACAACTCAAATGTGCAGCCTGCAACAACAGCATGAAAGGATGACCTGAGGCTGAGCCTACGGACTCTGTTCAATTGTCTTAGAAAATCCTCACTTCGTACTTCACCTACATTGTGACGAGTTTCTATTAGAGGATTATAGTAGGTCAGTTTCTTCAGAATGGCCATGTTGATATTTGATTACTTTCCTAGCTCAATTATTGAAAGTTTGGGATTTTTTTTAACATCGTTGGTTTGATTGGATTTTTTACAAGAGGCACAATGTTATTCTTCAATTAGTTATTTACTATCCATTTATTATGGACATAGAACTGTGCTAGGTCCCATCAAGACAAGAAATGGAGATAAAAAATAAGCTGTTACTGTCAGGCAGCTTGACGATTTATAAGTGAGAAGACAAAACTGACAAAAGTGAAAATTGGAGAATGAATATTAGCTCTGGAAGCTCAGAGTAGTGAAGAAGAATATTCAAGAGAGTACTGAATGAAGAAAAAGAGATTAGATTTGATAAGGAACTTTGAAAGTGAGAGAGGGCAAGCCAAAGAACATGAAAAGTCACATAGGACAAAAATAAGCAGGCATGTTTACAGAATGGTGAGACTAGCCTAATTCGACATGTCTTCTTTCCAAATGGATATCACATATCTATCTCTTTCTCTCTTTCTTTTACTACCGTGGTGGTCTAGTTCATGTCCAGTTGTCATCTAGAGTGCTACAACAGTGTAATTAAGGTCTAAGCAGTTACTTTTGAGTTAGTCAAAGAGGACATTATCCTGGTATCTTGGGTGGGCCTTATCTAACTAGGTAAGTGTTCTAAAACTTAAATCTGTTGGTGTTTGAACTGAAACATTTAAAAATTCACAAAACTATGTATTTTAGTGGGTATTTTTAATTATATTTAATTTTACCTCAGTAATTTTTTAAGTTTATGTTAAGACTCCTCTTCTGCAATAGGATTCTAGCAGCAGAATTTAGACTCAATGAAAGGTTGGGAGGTAGAGATTATTTTCCCAGAACTTGCAAATCAGACTACCGAGATAGGTACTCATTTGTAATACTATTCACAAGGAGGAGACATTGAAAGTTTTACTCAAAGACCACTCATTTCTTTGATTTAATGCATGGTCTAGGCATAACTGAATATTCTTGAGCTTTCCCATACTTTGAAAAGTGAAATAAATAAAAAGATTCAGCTCTTTAACCATGTAACCTTTCCAGGTTCATCAGGTATATTCAGTTGTCAATGGTTTCTTTAGCTCTACAACATAGAGTTGAGTAGTTGCTGTAGAGACCATATGGCCTGCAAAGTCTAACCTGTTTACTATCAGGCTCTTTACAGAAAATATTCGTCAACCTCAACTTTAGATAAAAGAGAACACACTCTTTCTACATCTCTTCTAAATAGAAATAAAACAAAGATAATCAAACTGATAAGACATAGCTGATATATACAAACTTATTTAGAAATCTAATAAATAATATATGCAGCCAAGATGAGACTATTTTATAGCTTACTAACATAAAAGCATTAAAATTAGTAATTGTTATATGAAGTAACTCAATGGTATTTTTACTTTTGTCTGTCCGTGTACCTCAGGTTTTATTGGATCATGAACCTAAACACAACTGTTGTCTTTTTGGGGATATCTTACATTCAGTATTCAGGAGCTTGGACCCTGGTTTTACTCATTCCCTTTATGTCTATACTTATGGCTCTAATAATTCTTCATATGACGCATTATAACCTGATTTATCAGCCAGAAAAATGTAAGTAAATCACAGTTTACATTAACTTTTTTGTTTTTTATGTTTTTTTGACACTTCTTCCTCTTTGATTTCCTATAACTTCTCTTTCAACTCACAGAATTTGTAAATTCTGGCAGTTATTACGCTTGTGAGCAACAGAGTCCGAAAGAATATCAATAACATCTATCTTCTTTTAGTTTTCCCTTGTTAAAAAGTTTTAATAATGGAATATTTTAAACATAAACAAAACTAGAAGAAAATCCTATAAGAACCCCATTTATCCTGCTCTCAGCTTGAACAATTATCAACTTATTTACTCACTTTTTTTCATCCCTCCTGGTAATTTTGAAGAAGAACTACATATTACAGCACTCTATTTGTGCATGCATATGTGTGTGTTTAATATGTATATGTTATATATAAGATAAACACAAAAAAATATATATAATCACAATGTCATTTCCCCACTGAAATGCATACACAGAAAGGGAATTTTTTAACATCATCAAATACTTGGTTACTGTTAAAATCTAATTGTTTTCATTTAAAAATTTTTAAATTTATTTTGTTTTATACTTTAAGCAAATCAAGTCCAAATGAGATCCATATATTCTAAATGAGAGATATGTTTCTTAAACCATATATATTCCCCTTTCATCTCTGTGTCTTTTCAAAACTTTTTAAAAGATCTGAACATTTCAATGAGCATTTCCAATAGTCTAGATTTTGCTCATTACATCCATGTGGTGTCATCCAACAGGTGTTTCACCTCCTATTTCCTGTAAATTGTCTGATAATCAGATTCGGTTTTTTTTCGGTGGTAGTGGTGGGAATTTCTTTATAGATGATGTTAAATACATCAATCAAGAGACATAATGTCTGATTATCTCTGTTTTTGCAGTGTCAGCACCTACTGATGATTTTTGCCTAAATTCACTACTGCATTGGGGTATTGCAAGGTAGTGAGAGAAAGAGATAAATGTATAATTCTTTCTGTTTTTAGATTTTATAATTGAGTTGAGTTTCAATATCTTCCAAAGGTGACCTATTAGTTTTCTTTCGTTTAATTTTTATTATTAATTTGTTAACATAAAAATTTTATTTCATTTTATTTATTTTTTAACACCTACTTCACCTGGAATTACTAGGTAGTCTCTCATCCAAGTACTAACAAGGGCCAACCCTGCTTAGCTTCCGAGATCAGACAAGATCGGGCATGTTCAGGATGGCATGGCTGTAGACCATAAAAATTTGAATGTGTTTTAAACTACTACAATTATTGATGCTCAAATTATTTCATATGTGGGCAGTGAGGTCCTCTTCATGTTGGTGTCTGAGTCCTTCAGATAAGCCACTTTGATTTCTCCCTTGCTTTCTGGTATAAGATAGTCTATGGTCATCACTTCATTTCTTGACCTTTGAGTCATCTCTTTCTCTAAAAAAACTGTGCTTCCTTTTCATATGTAATGGTACTTAGAAACTACAGTCTTGGTGAAGGGATGCTCACCACTACTTAATCTATCACATTTGCTAGGTCTTTCAGTGCACAAAGTTAGAAAATGTTCTTTTTTTTTCTTTCTAAGATAACATACATTTTGGATTATACTAACACCCTAGTCAAAACCAGTACTACAGGATTTTTACTTAATCTTATCAAACTCAGATCTTCTACTTTTTCCCATGCCAAAAAGCCAAGTTCTTAATGACAGTAATATATTTGCACATTTGCTTTATCCCAAAAGACACACTCAGTAATCTTAGACTATCGCCAGCAACAAGATTGTTGAAAGACTTTCAAGATTCTTGCAGTTTTGTTGCTTTATGTTTTAACCCCTGGAATGTTCACTAAAATTGTTATGTTTTAAAGTCCCTTGGTATAGTCTCTCTGGTTATACCACTAAATTTAGATAAAATTAAGTGTATTTGTTCCATTTTTCTTTATACTTTGAGATATTTTTAAATATTAATTTTATTTTAAAATATGTAAAACAAGGTTTATACATTCCTATATCTTCTCATCCCTTTAGGAGTCAATTTACATATTTTTTAAAAATTAACTTTCTTTTTTTAATTAAAGAAAATAATAAAATTTTACATGTGTATGTCTCTCTGTAGATGTATTTCTCCCTTCTTATATAAGCAGTAGTATATTATTCACTCTTTTCTTACCTGTTTTTTCATTTGTTATAATCTGGGGGTTACTTCGTAACTGTGTATAAAAATATTCTTCATTCCTTTTTATAGCAGTATAGTACTCCATTGTAAGGTGAACCATTGTTTATTTTACCAGTCTTATGTTGGTACACATTTGGGTTGTTTCTTTATTTTTGCCATTATACAGGTTCAAATGAATAGCTTCTATATCTCTCTTTGTATTTTTCCCCAGCATATCTTTAGAGTAGATTCCTACAAGTCAAATTGTTAAATCAAGAAGTTAACCCACAGATAATTTTGCTATATATGGCCAAGTTCCCTTTTATAGTGGTTGTAACATGTATATTTTCACCAAAAATGAGAATGCTTGTTTCCTCATAGTCTTCCCAACAGCACATTGTCACACTTTTGATTTTTGCCACTTTGATGGTGAGAAATAATATCTTACTGAAGTATTAATTTAAACTTCTCTTATTATGAGAAAAGTTGTACATCTTTTTATTTCTGAAAAGTAATATGAATTCTTTTTCAGTGAACTACCTATTCATGTATATAGTCCATTTTTTTATGGGATTGTGAACTTTTCTTTAATTTTAAAGATCCTCTTTGTCAGCCCCAAGTAATAAAAAAAAGAAACATGTTCACTATAAACTTTTATTGAAAGATCACTCTGATATTTTCTTAAGTGTGTAATTATACATATATGTGCATAATTTTTTTAGATTCAGATTTTCTAAATAACTATTGAGCATCCATCTATTTGCTTTTCAATTTCCTATTTGAAAATAAGTTCATCTGAAAAAAAAAACACATTTCTTCAAGTTATACAGATCTATATAATCAACACTGTTTATTGCCAGCCGATACTTGTCCATATGTTACATTGTCTAACATGTGATAAAGTAACCTTTCTTTGGACATTTACAAACAGAAAATTATTAGCTGCAAGTAAAATTATAATAGAAAATGTTTGCCAGTGGTTTACTTTACATAATACTCTTAAAATGAATATTTCAAAGTTGCTTTTTGTTTTGTTTTGCTTTCTATTTCTAAGTTATAGGATTACCCAATTCTGATGAAGTAAAACTCTGTCTTCCCTCTGGCAAAGTATATAATCTTTATTTTGGCTTCTTCCTCTCTGATGACTAAATTGGAAATTCCTCAAAGCTGTAATTCAAAGCCATAGGTGACCTTAAAGAAATGATTTTTTATATGCTACCTTTTATTTTAAGGAAACTTTTCAAATGTAGACCATGCATTCCATTATGTTTAGCTGTCAAGCACGGCCTTCATTTGCATTTCTTCCCACTGCTATAATTTTGAGAACTGGCAGGTGACCAAAGAAGAAAAAAAATGTGCATCTACCATCTAGAGTGCAATGTAGGTTTTTTTTATTATAATTAAGTAGCATAGATATTCATGATTAGATCAAGGTCAGAGGAGCAGAACATCAGAGCCAAAGACTTAAAGGTACAAAGGATGAGAAAATTGCTTTCTAAAGTTTTTTTTTAATAGTAATGGTGACAATCTTTAAATTTTTCAATAAAACATTTTAAATAGCTCATCTGTTTTATTTTAAAATAAAATAAAACACCTGGTGTGTTTGCACATTTAAACCAGAGCTTGAAGTCTCAGTTGCATTTTCATTCCAGTTTTTTTCAACTTCCCATTTCTGTTCCTGGTGCAGAAAAGCAATTTGAGAATTATAATGACAATAGATTCTTTTTAAGGCTGAGTCTACATGACACCCAAAATTATTTGTACAGAAGGCATGAGTTTTCTATTAAGTCTAATGGATTAATCCAAGGAGGAGGTGTGATGCATAGATGTAGATGTTTTCAACAGCATATCCTCCATAATATTCAGTGATAACTCTACAGTTTGATGGAATGGGTAGATTACTATATAATTCTTTTTCTTGCCCTCTCTAACTAGCTTATTGGCTCCCTCTCAGTCCAGCTAATCAATATAGTTTTTTTACTTCTTCTCTCTGACTTATAGCCCATCTAGCATGTCGTCTGTTGTCCACACTTCCTCCAAATCCTTGGCCAGGTTCTCTCCTACTAATTAATGCAGAACCCTAGGACTCATTTAGGGGCCCTGGCTCTTCTCTTCCCACCCTGTTTTCTTAAGTAATCTCTAGTTGTATAGTTTTTAACGCCAAGAATACACCAAGCACTCAATTTCCTGTGGACCTCTCTCCTCTCTCCTCTGGACCTTGATACGTATATATTCGACTTCTTATTTAATATTTTGACTTGGTTATCTAATAGTCATCTCAAAATTAACCTGACCAAAACTCAATTCTTGATTCTTCCAACTGCAAACTGACTCCTTTCTTGTCTTTTCCATTTCAATGTAAGTTAACAACACGTAGTTGTTTAAGCACGAAAAAAAGTAATCTTCAATCTTCTCATTTCTTCAACTTCTCCTCATATAAGAAAACCCTACCAATTGTTCAAAAGCACATCCTATCTTACTCATTTCTCTTCATTGTTACTATGTCCAAGTCACCACTACCTCTGCCCTTTCTCCCAGCTTCCTCTCTTATTCCCTAAAATTCATTATCTATACAGCTACCAGAGATCTACAGTAAATTATTTAAAAGATATACATCATGTGGTATCTCTATTCTGCGTAAAACTTCTTGTGCTCGCTTTAGCAGCACATATACTAAAAAAACAAAAAACAAAACAAAAAAAAACCTTCTTAACACTGAAGATAAAATCCAAGCTTCTAACTTTCTCCTTCCAGTCTTCTGACTGCTGAGATACTGCCTCCATTGACCTTTACTGTTCCCAAATCTTTCCTAGCTCATTGCTCCCTCATGACATACCTGACATATACTTCCTCTAGGTTTCTTTGCTTACTTTCATTCTATTCAATCTTCAGTTCAAATTTCAACTTTTTAAGTCTCCTCGACACTAAACCCTACAAGGCATCTCTACCTTATCGATCCATTTCATTTTCATTGTTCAACTTGCCTAATATTTTCTTGTTTGTTTAGTGTCATCCCCACCAGAAAGAAAACTCAGGAATTTATAGGTCTTCTTTACTGCTATATATCAAGGCCTAGAAATATTTGCTTGATGTCAATTATGTGCACTCATAATGCCGGTTAAAATTTTAGACCTCATTCATGCTTAACCATTTCTTATTCTTAACCATTTTGTTTTTATTGCTTCATATCACCACATCAGACAAAATTTTACTTGTTTAAATAAAGTGTTTTTCAAAGAGTTTATTAATTTGAAGTCAGCGATACTCCAGGCCTGATCCATGGATCAGTTTTGATCAATAAATTGTTATTGGTATGCAACAAAATAAATACAGACACTAAAAAAAATGTAAAAGTATTTATGGAAAGTTATAGTTTATATCTGTTGAATCTAATAATAAAAAAATTAGGACATATTCTGTATGTCTTTGTTTCTTATTTTATTCTTGTTATATTTTATTTTTATTGTATTTCACAAATGCATTGACCATAATAGTTGAGAAATTAAAAAAATTATATTTTAACATAGCTAGTTTAAGATGCACTAATCTAAGCTACCTCTCTGTAGAAATAATATGATAGTGGTATTTAACTGTTTAATAAAATTGCAAGTATCAATTTATCATGCATAAGAGTAGATCCAAATTTATTTTGCAATAAATAGTGATTTGTTTATACAAAAAAAAGAATAGTGAGTTTAAAACATGTCATATTCAATAAAGTCTCCAATTTGAAATATAGAAAGAAAATTGAGGGGAATATCTTTGGAAATAGTCTTTCATCAAGGAAATAATTATCATTTAATAATAAAGCTTATTTGAAAGCAGAGTAAGTTGGATCAATGCTACTAATAAGCCTAATATCTATACAGCACTGTTTTGCAAGAGTTGAGCAGAGAACAGGCTGATAAGCAACAGAGACAAAACAATAAGGAAATGTCAGAGAGTTAAGGCTCCTAGCCCAGACCTGTTCAAATTTGGTCTCTAGACTGTTCATCAAGACATTCTTAGTTCTCATCTTACTAAAACATTAAGGAAACTAATTGAAATAGCTAGGAAAGTCTCACAATAGAGCAGTTCTTCCAGCAATAATCAAGAGATGTCCTTATTACTTCTTTTCTAAGAAACACAAACTTTGGTGCTTCTTGGCCTTCTCAGTTCCTCGACCTTTTATTTGTATATGAAAATAATGACTAAAAAGAAGCAGTAATGGCTATAGATATGAGCCCTTCTCCCTGTCAGAAATTATCCCAACATACTTCCACTTGATCTCAAGGCTACCAAAGAGCTACTGCTGTAATCATTCTTGGTCACTACCAATTTGGGCTGGATTTGATTCAGTGACTTAAAGGTGAAAGGCTCCATATTCAATTACCAGGCCCCCAGCTTCCTCAATTAATCAAAGACTGACATAATAGGTCTATTATAACTCTTAAGAAAAGACCAGCTCAAATCAATATAATTATTCTGTAACCATAAAAAGAGATATTAATAAATATTCTTTGTTTAAACATAAAATGCTAAAACTTTATGGTATTTAAACAAACTTGGCTAGAATGCATTTCACCTAGAATTTTATAGGAAACTTGAGCATAATTAAAATGACAACCAAACTACTCTGAGTTTCCATAGAAGCCTTCTTTGGAAAAACTCAAACAGTTTCACATTTATTTTACAATTTATCATAAAACTAATTTGTTGTCTATGTAATTTATAGAAGAATTATCTGGTCAAAGGGATTCTATAAAAAATTATAACAACCATGATGTCACAACTGAACTGTCAACTAAATGTGGATATCTTATTTGTCATTGTATTAGGAAGTCCTAATGGAGTCAAAGAAAAGGTGAAATTTGAAAGATCATAAAAGAAGCAACAATGATGTTGCAAATTATTAGCAGTCAGTGAGTGCAAACATCTAAAGGAAGGAAATGCTTCTGATGCTAAAGTGACAGCTATATAAACCCAGAAGAAACTACTGGAAAGGTCAAAAGCCAACTAATTCAATCCGAACTTTTAGTGACACTATGAACATATATAAAGTCATTTGAAGAGTTCAAAGTTTAACCTTATGTCTGAAATTCAAGGATAAAGTCAAAGCAGAGAACAAATTCCCCTTTATCTCCATGTCAAAATAAGAAACCACCTTCTACATGACAAGTAAAGTGAGGATTATTTATGTAATATTTTATATTTAAAAATAGTGTGCCAGTTCTTTGTGTTAAGGCTGTAAAAGAAAGTTCAAGTTGTTTTATTCATTAATGAGTTAAAGTTAAAGACTTCTGAGAGATTCTAAAATTTTACTTTGGTGTTTTGTCTCCTTTCTTCCCTTTTTAATACGTTCCCATTGATCTTACCTTTTTCATTTTTTACATCAGCTGTCAGGCACCACCTTGGGCTGGTCACCAGAATGCCAGAACCCTTGTCAAAGCTTGTTCCTTTGAATTCAACCCCTTGGGTGCTAAAACTTTCTCAATCACTTTACTGCCCTTCATCCTTACAATTGTCATCTTTCTGATTGACATCTCAGAAAACTGAAGAGAAATTCCTTTACTAATGCATAATATCTCCAATTATTTACAGGTTGCTCCCTCCTGACAACCTTTGGGGTGCCTGTTAATGCCCTGAAAACATGCTGTCTGCAATACTGCCATCTTCGCAGAAATGGGATGAGCTGGTTAGACCACGCGAAGAAAAGAAATGGTGGCTGCTACACTGAACTCCAAGTGGAAGTCACAAAATTTTTCTTCACCCTTCTCCCTCTTTTCATTTTTCAACTGCTATACAAAATATGCCTTATACAGGTGAGAAAGGATAATTAACACTACCCCCAACAACAATAAAATAATTGTATGTTATCTTTATAAATAAATGCTTATTTTCAACCCAACAAAAGTGTTACCCATACATTTCATCAGGCAGTTATCCTATAAATGCTCTAATCATTACATTCTCTAATTTTAAGAACTAAGTGGAGTCAGGCAGAGACATACCTGAGGAGAATCTGGGTATGCTCTTTCTCCTGTAGAACTATAAATATCTGTGAGTAGGTACAGACAGTACTGCAGAGTGCATAGTTACAAGAGCAACCCATGAAAATATGAGATCTATGAGCAATTACCCAACCTCCTTTTAGCCAAAGGTTTTGTTTTCCTCCTTCATTAAGCCTTTAAAAGCTGGCACTAACAAGGAGCTAAAACGACTGATTTGAGTACCACCTCCACTGTACTCCTGAGTATAAGTACTAATGAGCAAGTGCTTCTCTCCCCACCCACTCTTAGTTCCTTGGTGCATCGTTCCCTATGCTGTGGAGAAATCAGATGAAAAACACCAAGTCCAAAGTGCCCTTTATAAATATATGTGATTTTTTTTTTTTTTAAATTAATGTGGTAATAAAGACTAACTTACCTATAAAGAAATGTTATTTCTTCATTTATTCTTCTTACATCAAATAATTATAAAAGTCTTTGAAGAAATTTGGGACTAACCTTGTTGCTAACCCCCAACTTAGAACTTAGATAGCTAATGAGTGAGTTGTATTTATATATCATAGAACAATAAAGATGTTGTTGGAGAAAAAACTAAGGCTCAGAAAAATTAAGTGATATTGGAGGCGTAGGCAGATCATACAGTTAACAGTAGCAAAGAAAAAGCAGAATCAACCTTCTGACTTTTAGTACAATGCTTGCTTCTCTAAGCCGGGGGTCAGCAACTTGCAGCCTGAAGTCCAAATCCAGCTCACTGCCTTATTTGTTTGTTTGTTTGTTTGTTTGTTTGTTTGTTTTGTATACCTGCGAAGAAGGTTTTTGCATTTTTAAATATGGCTGGAAAAACAATCTGAAGAAAAATATTCTGTGGCTCATGAAAATTAATTAAAAGTTAAAATCCAGTTTCCGTAAATAAAGTTTTATTGGAACACAACCACTCTCATTTGTTTGTCATACTATGTCTACTTCTGTATCAAAACAGCAGAATTAAGTAGTTGCAATAGAATCCATATGTGAAAATATTTTCTATCCAGTCCTTTACAGAAAGATTTGCTGCTCTTGCTTTAAATAATGTAAGAAAGCTAGGCTGATTTAGCAGATTCAACCTCCCAGCTTCACAACAATAGCTGGCACAAAAACACAAAAATATTACCCATGTATATGATAATTATCATAAAAGCATCTTAGAATGAAGAAATTAATGAGTACAAAATTATTAAGTGATCTATAGCTAGCCTTGAATCTTCTGTGTAAATATCACAAATTACTGATTCTTTATCTTCATTATTTAGTGATACCTGATATTTCTTTTGACTGAGCCTTCTCTGAAAAATGTCACATATTTTTTAATCTGACATAAAACACAATAAAGTTTGATAAACTAATTTTTATGCATCTCACCAAATCTAGATGCCCAGTTTATTGCAAAGAATAAAAACTAACTTATCAATCAACTATATGTGTCAGAGCTTCAAAAAGACTTCACAGTATCTAATATAATCCCCACAGTAAGTGCACATGGCTGATATTATCATTCTAAATCTTAAGCTCAGAGACATTAAATGACTTGCAACTTGCTTTCAGTCATTCTACTACTATATAGTAGAGTGGCCATTCCAACTCAGAGCTATTATCAATGCCCACACTTTGCTCTTACCTGCAATGCCTCCCTTGCAGCTGGGTTGAAAACTCCAATACAGTATATGTTCCAAAATTATATACAGTCATGTTTGCCAGAAACTTCAGAGAAAATGGTTAGAGTGTACTTCTCAAGGGAGGCAAAGGAAACTTCCACTGGGATAGGCTAAAATTAGATTTTTGCATCCAAATGAAATAATCACCAATATAAAGGCATTCAAAGTAGCTAGAATAAAACATCAAAGAATTCCATATTTTAAATTTAGTAGCCATTATTGACCTTCAATTCCAAGACATACACTTAAAATATGTTGATATTAAGGTTGATGATGTTGCCATTTGACATTACTGGTCATTTAAAGGTGAAAATAAATCTCTATTAACAGCAATTATTTATGAATACTCAGAGGCTTGTGTGAAATAAAAGTATTTAAAATTTTTAAAGGGGATGATTTTAGAACTTGAAATAGAAGCAGAAATGATTTCAAGCTTTCAAGACACTAGAGCCTTTTCTTAGACTAGGCAATATATAAATATTGCTTCACTAAAGATTAATAGTACATTTGCCACATTATTAAGTTAACAGGTTTCTGTGTCTGTGGTTCATGCCGATAATAACTTTATTCCTATTAACGATAATTCTCATTTGAAATCAGTAACAGAAACTTCCAAGTTGTACTGGGAGCTTTTCAGTCTTACGATGGTTCTGCTGCCAGCACTTTTTCTGAAAAAAAATCATTCATTTTCCTCCAATTGGGTAATATGTGCTTAATAACTTTATTGAACTTGGGTGGAACCAGCTAATGTTCCCTTCACTAGTATAATTTGTACCCAACCAAAACAATCCTAGTTTACAATCCCAATGGTCAAATTAAAGATTGGAGGTCAATTATCACCAGGACATATTTTACATAGATAGAAAAAAAATATCAGTGAAAATGTGGTCTATTCCTGGGTTTAAGCAGTTAAGATAGCAATAAGCTCCTGTTACAATTGGTAGGCCCATTAACTGCTGTACTGACTTATGACTCTGCTTTTCCTATACCTTCTCAAATTGCAGAACTGATAATAGAGAAAGGGTTAGTAAAGATTTCAAACAAAAAGTTATCTCCTGGATGTTTGAGCAGGGCTGCTCTCCCACGATGGTGGGAAAGCAGGAATCCTAACGTAGTTCATGCACTATAACAAATTGGAGAGTCCAATTCCTCCAGGACAAGACTTGGGTTGACTCTCTTTCCCAGCCACTGAGTAGCTTTGTGAGCCACTGGGAATTAAGAAATACTCTATACTGCTGATGATAACGATAAAGGTGTGATTATTCCAACACAGCTCATAAACTAGAAAAGTAAGGAAAGGTCCCCTTTCCTGTGACAGCGCACTTTAGTTCTGATGTAGTAACTTCACAAGAGGGTTAAATACATGTAGAGGCTCCAAGTTAGGGTTAGAGTTTTAATTAGTATGAGGGTTATTTTAAAAATGAAGAAATTCTGACATAACACAGGTTTTGGAGTGGAGCAGAGGGTTAAGGGTTTTTTGGGTTTGTTTTTGTTTTTGTTTTTCATTTCTTATCTGCTACTTTGTTACACAAACTTTTGCATGTAGTTTTCTTTTTGGTCCTCCAGTGAAACACAACTAATTTAAAGGATAGTATAGACACAGGTATGTCTTCTCTCTTTTATTCTATAACATGTTGCTTGGCTCATATTATAAATGAGGCCAGTTCAAGGAGCCCACTGAGACAGTCTCCAACAAGTAATGTGTTTCTGTCATGGGCCCCTCTTCTTAAAAAAAAAAAAAATCATTCCACTAAACTAGATGCTACTTAAATGATGTATTCTAGCCCAAGACTTTTTTTCATCAGGGTGAAAACAAACATCCTTAATACTTTCTACTGGTTTTCACTTTATTATTTAAAAATAAGTTAAATACAAAACTTAAGTTATCTCTTGTTTGTCATAAGCACAAAATTAGGGTCACTTTTACTTTTCATGGGAAAATATACTAGATGAGAAAAAATTCCTCCATAAAGAATCGTAAGTGTTTTCTGTTGACAAAACAGAGCTCCCACTGCCCTTTGTCAGCTCATAATTGGGACCTTGAAGACCTGGGGAACATCCAGCTCATCTGTCACAGAGTATGTACAAGAGACAAGGCATCTGCTGCAGGATTTTTTTCCCAAACTTAAACCAGTCTTAATGCATGGCTCCTTTTCCCTTTCAAATACAGATTCCCTCAGGATATTATCTGCAGACGATGAATTCCAACCTGAATTTGGATGGGTTTCTTCTGCCAATTTCAGTAATGAATGTTATCGGCATCATACCACTATTAATTCTGGCACCTTGTATAGAATATTTCAGCACCTTCCTAATTCCCTCTAAGAGAGATGGACCATTTCTGTTGGCGTGCATTAGTAAGTACCACTTACCATCTCAAGTAAATTGTTTGCAACGTTTTAAAATATTTTTTTAAAAGCCCACTCTGCTAAGATCTGAGCTGGCTATATACTCTAATGAGAGTCTGATTTTGATTCTTAAAAAATAGCATTTCACTGTGGAGCACACTCTGGATAAGTAGACAAAACCCTCTGTTTTGTAAGACTTGAAATCACTCAGGATGACATCAGTGTCTGCAGCATATTCCTGACACATAGGGAAAACTCTATAAATATTAGCTAGTATTGAGTCATCACTTAAAAGGGAGGTGTCTAATTGTTTGGTGGGCATAAATAGAAAGCAAAGAGAGTTTGAAATTCTTAAGAAATATTATGTAATGATAACCTGATATTTTATTGTCTACTTGAGAAATAATTCCATTAAAATAGGAGCAGCCATGTCAAAGATTATCTTTGCTTTAACTTGTTTTTTTCTTAATTCCTCCTTTTTAGAGATCTGTGGAGACTATGCAGTCTTCTAGTAGTCTATTATTATATTTTTTGCTGTTTCTCTGTTTATAGAAGTTACACTTTAGTATATGTTTCCTGTTATTTACCAAAGGCAAGATCACATCAAGGGGTAGATTTGTTTTTGAGAAGAACCCAAAGAATTAAACTCACCTTAGTTTATTTTGTCATCTTCAGTTGTACAGGTCTTTAGTACATAACCTTTTTTTTAATTTATTTCTTAAGCCAGTAACCCCGGCATTATTTATTGTAATACATTTAGGCAAACTGTAAATATTAATAGATTTTTGACAATCCTTAAATCTTAAAAAGTGCTTCTTTGTTTGTCAAATTTGTAGAATTCCCAACACCAGAACTTAGTAAATGTCTGGCATTATTTGAAGATAACGAAAAGAAAAGTAAAACATTGTACATGCCCTCAGTAACTACACTATTAAAACAGAATAATACCAATGTCACCATAAAAAATAAATAAATACATTTTAAAAATAAAAATGAATAAATAAAACAGAATGAATGCAGGATAAAATGGGGGCAAATTTCTATGGCAAAATGCCAAAAACTTTGGAAGTCATGTATAGTATTATGCAAATCCAGACTGAGCTTCCAAATTATGCTTAATTTTACAAAAAAAAATCTTAAATTGGGCTACTTTAAGGAAATATGCAATACAACATGGCTAAAGGAACATTAGAAATCCTTCCAGAGAACAAGAAATCTTAAACTCACTTTAAATATAAGCCACTTTCTAATGGATAATTCTCTAGTCTTGCATATTAAAAATTATGTGTATGCTTAAAGAAAGGTATGATTTTTTTTCTGGATAGAGGAAAGTTAGATAGAGTTATCTAAGATATTGTTTGATGTCGATGAACTAAATATTCCCCTTCAAGACTGATAACAGACTTGTTGGGCAGAAAAAAGGAAAGCTAGACTCATTTTAAAAACCGAGCTATGTTCCTCTGAGTGCAGAATACTGAATCAGTAGTTTCTAAACCAGACTTCATTCATTTGTTCATTTACATACTTGTTTATTTATTTTTATGATATTTTGCTATGGAAATATTTTAAAAGTATTATAATCTGCATCCTTTAAACTAGATGTTTGCTTGTTTATGATTATGAAAGATTTTTATCAAGATATATAAGCACAAACCTAGGATACTTTTTGTTAGTTATTTACATAACTCAATTAATTTAATATTAAAAATTCCTTTCACTTTGAACTCAAGTGCCTTGAAAATGTGAGAAATGTATAGAATATAGATTAATAGAAAAATTATGAACAAATATTTATGAGTTCTTAATTTGAATCTAGGCATCTTCATATACATATCCCATTTAGTCTCATGATAAACTAGCATTTAATAGGCCAAGGACCTCAAAGATAATAAGTGTGATTTAAATTCAGGTTTTTTAATTCTATGATATTATATTATCATTGTTGTTGTTGTTGTTGTTGTTAATTATTATTTCACTTACCAGTTATCCATAGCTATAAGATTATGGAAGTCAAACTATTGGTGTTAATCTGGAATCCTTACTATTATTTTTAATAAGGCTTTGAAGTAAATAAAAAAATTCTTTTGTCACCACCATGGGCAATTCTACTCCTTAGCCCCCTCCACTCCCTTCCACATTCAGTCATTCTCTTTCCAGGGACTGTCATGTTTAAGGAGGCAGATGGTGCGGACAATGCCGATGCCTAGTGATGGACATGGATAATCACAGCCCAGGCCAGAAGTAAGCAATGAAGAAATCTCATTCAGTTGGTCAAACTAAAAATTTAATAAAGAAAAAAATAAACTTACTTGTTTAATCTAGCCCACAAACAATGCAACAAAATTCAAGATATAACATTTGTGAGTTAATCACCTAAAGAAATCAAGAAATACATCACAGTACCAATTTTAAAAGAATCTCTAAATCTCTCAGAGCTCTGAAAGGTAAAGGTGTGATATGCTCAGAGTGTTTTATCAGGACTGTATTTTCCTAACACTATAGATGAGCAAATTTATCTATTTAAAAATCAACCTTAATTCACCAAAAATTTAAAATCAGTTATATTATGATTTATCCATACCTCATAATTGAACATACTTCATTTTAGTCTTTTTCAGTTAAAAAATGTTTACATCATGAGTATTTCCTTTCTTTAGCATTAATTAAAATCCTGCAATATGTGGCATTTAGTAGTTAGTGCTGACATACACAAGTATTAATCTGACTAAAATTAGCTTAATTAAGATTGTTATTAAGCCTTACATAAAGCAGAAGTGTACAACACAGTAGGAGCAATTATCTTGGCTTTTAAATGACATTTAAATTAAAATGCAGATGAAGTACATTCAAATATCTGCCAGAACTACTTCTTTAAAAAAAACTTGAAAATTCTAATTCTAACTCAAAGTTCTTTATGATATAGGTACAGACAAGGTATTGGGCCCTTTTTACATAACCAGTAACTTTTACTAGCTCTAATAAGTGGTAGTGATACAAAATTTCTTTTTTTGGTAAAACCAAAGTGCTTCATAAATTAAAAACCGAGTCAAGGATCCAATTACCTTCATAAAAAAATATATATATTATTTTGGCACAACTTCTTTTTCTCTATTACAGTTTTAGAACCAACAGATCTTTCCAGGAAGTATCACAGTGTATAACTCATTGCAAAATACCCGATGGGAGGAACTGTGCAAACACTGAAAGAAGTGACGCGTAAATATCTAGCTTGAATACTCATTCATTCAATTGTTCATTTATTAATATGAACACAATAATGTTCTTAGGTTCTTATTTTTAGGATTGACATCAACATTAGAATTAAAGTTGGGGTGAAGTAGATCATTTAGTACAGCATCAGAAACAATAATTGATGACTTACATTTTTATGTATCTGATCTCCACGTAAATTAATTACGTGTTCCATGCTCAGAAATTTAAAACACAACTGAAACTGAATCTCCTGAAATGAGTTCCAGTACTCTAAAGAGAAACAAAAGACAGAATATGAATTGCTCAGTTCAAACAGAGAAACATAACACTAAATAAAAGAAAAAAAAACATATACCATTCTAATAGCAGGTGAGAAATATCTTCCTCAAAAGCAGCAGATACAAATGACAATAACATTATAGCTGTCTCCATGAGAGTAGTTTGTGGATACTAGTATGTTCTCACATGAGCACATTTCCTATTCCATAAAATTGCCAAAATCATGGTTCCAAGGGCAGTTTCTCAAGGACTCAACAGAATTTCATACTTATGATTGTGTTACATATCAAAGACTTTACATATCAGACTACCGATAAAAACTCCATAGTTTTCTCAGTGAATAAACTTAGCCAATAACAGAAGAACCTTAAAATATATATTTTTCAGTATGAGATTTTTGCTTCAATATAAAATGGTAAGTGCAACCTTAATATTTGAATAAATTCTGACTTTTTTTCATTGTGGTCTAATTTGGAAAATTATTATATGACAAAATAACAGAATATACTATAAGAGCTTCAAGAATCATATGGACCTATTTATATTCACACAGCTAATATTAAAACACACATTATTTATCTGAATATAATATCTCCTTTGTCTTTATTTTGTAAATACAGGTCTGCTAGAGGTTTAAAATGTGTACATTCTGATATACTTCATTCTGCTTTGGACGAGTTATGACCTCACAGAAGTTAAGAATAAAAATGGAGCATATTAAATTTAGGTTGGAATCAAACTTTGTTTTGAATTTCAAAAAAGTCATTTTTCACTGGCACCAGAGTGCAATAGCAAATAAAAAACAAATGTAGTTATCCAAATCCTTCAGGTAAAATACACCTTGCCCTACAATGTCTAGATAAATGGGTTAGATATTTGTGTTTTGCTTGTAATTCTCTGGAGAACTGCCTTTCACTAGATTTTGCTAGATAGGTTCTCAAAATCTCTGTCAAAGTAGTACTTCTCAAAGTTTGATGTGTATAGGAATCTTCTAGGGCTCTTGTTTAAATGCAGATCTGATTCAGTCCTCCTAGGGTGGAGCTTGAAATTCTGCATGGCTAGCAAGCTCCCAGGTGATGTCCATGCAACTGGTCAGGGACCACACTTTGAGTGTCAAGGACAGAGGAAGAGGCCAAAAGATTGTTTCCTCACATCATGCCTATATACAGGCAGCTGTGGTCCACGTAAAAATGTCACAACTACTCATCAGGTCAGAGCTAAAAGTCAGGAGTAGACAATAAAAGCTGACAACTATGCCAAGGTTTGGCCAACCATTGCACTTGGGCCAAATCTGGCCCACTGTTTGTTTTTGCACTGCCTGCAAGCTAAGAATTGTTTCAACAGATAAACATTTGCAATTGATTTGATGACAAAAAAATAAATAAAAACAATAATTTTGAACACAATTAAATAAAATTGTATCACCCCAAAAGAATTATTTTGAATTTCATTGAAAAAATTGTAAAAATTTATTTTATCTATTAGATAAGTACAAACATATCATCAAAATTTTGCCTTTGTCTCACAAAGACTAAAATACTTATTGTCCTTTTATAGAAAAAAATATATTGCTGATCTCTTGTCTAAACTATTACCTCTAATGCTATAAACTTTCTTGAATAAAATTTAAGCTTTCTTTACATAGCAAAGATGATAACCAAAAAAAAAAAAACAAAAAAGAGTGGTGGTTGTGGACATGTTTTTATCTAGATTACCCTAAATTAGTTAGAATGAGTGGTATCATAGAAGTTTCTCATAGAATTTAAATTCTAAAATAAAATAAAGCAAAGAAAGTTTGAAAACTTATTCCTACCCATCTCAAAAATTTCTTTAAAGTTTGTATAATTATCATGGACAATATAATTTGTGCAATTTGATCAACTTAATCTTTATGTAATACCTAAGCATTCCTGTGTTAGTTTATTAGGACCACCATATCAAGACACCTCAGAATAAGTGACTTAAACAACAGAAATTTACTTCTTACAGTTCCGGTTGGTAAAAGTCCCAGACCAAGGTACAGGCAGCTTTGATTTTTCTCAAGACCTCTCATCTTTGACTTGCAGGTTTTTATAGGCCCCATTTTCAAAGTTACATTGGGCGTCAGGACTTCAAGTTATGAATTTTAAGGGAATATGATTTAGATTATAGAAACACACACACAAATATAAAGTCATCTATAAAATTTTGGTTATATATTATGATGGAGTGGCAACATTTTTTTTATTTCTCAATGATACATAAAAAACGTGTTTCTTCTTATAGTTGAGTGCATCTTAGATTGAAGAAAACAAATAATGCTGAAGCCTTTTAAAAATTAAGTAACAGTCTCTAGCCTCACTTTCTCTACAATCAAGTTCCCAGAGGCAAATCATTTTTAAATATTTAGGTGTTGCTTGTTTAAGTTAATAAATAATATGATTATAAGGATATTTTATTTAAATCAGTAATTAGTTATAAACATATAACTCATTGCAATAAAATGTTATTTCCTGTACTTAAAAGCATGTGATTTTTCTCAATTATTTAATTTAAAAATGTTTTTCTTAAATTTTCAAACTGTTCTAACAGTTTTTCCATCCTACCACTAGCTTTTCCCCAGTAATAAAATATATAAGGTAATGTACCAAAGGCTCCTCTTCCTCTGGAAATCTTGCAACTTCCATGTCCTTACAGACTTCCACATCCTTGCAGACTTCCACATCTTTGCAGTTTTCCATGTCCTTATTCTCCATCTCAACAGGGCCCTCTAGATATGCTGCATGGTGCTTTCCTGTGTTAGATCTCTAACTTACTTCTCTTCCTCTTTCTCAGTTTACTCAGTTTACTCTCTCTATTATTACCATTTTTCTTTTTAGCAACTTCCTAAGAAAGGGTGCATGAGAAGTATATTTTCTAAGAACTTATATGAGTGAAAAGTCTTCCTTTTATTCCTGCCCTTGATTAATTGGTGTACATAGAATTCTAGTTTGAAAATCATTTTCTTCATAATTTTACAGCTATTGCTTTAATGTCATCCAGGAACTTGAATGACTACTGAGAAGCCCAGTAAACCTCTGATGCTCATTCTTGTGTCTATGACCACACGTTCTAACTGGAACGTTCTTTGCTCTATGATACTCTAAAATGTCATGTTTTTGTGCCATGGTGAAGGTCTTTTCAACTGTAATAATAATAAGCTACTAATTGCTACCAGGAACCATGCATGGCAGAAAAGAGAAAGTAACAGCAATTAAAGTGAAATAAAGAACAGCAAAATCACACAGGCCATGCATGTTAAGAATTTTAAATTTCATCTTAACTGTATGGAAACCCACAAAAAGAATTTAAGCAGAAAAGTAACATTGAATCTGTATTTATATAAGATCATTCTGACTGTTAAGTGTTTAATAGGTTAGAGGCAGGCAAGAGAGGAAACAGAAAGACCAGATAATACACTGCTGCACATAGTCTGAGTTAAAAATTATGAAATTCAGATTAGAATGATGGCATTGGCTATAGAAAGAATTTAATAATATATTTGACGATAGAGGAAAAAAGAAGAAACCCCCGATTTCTGCCTTGAGCACATGAAGGTACTGGAGTAGATGGGGAAGAACAAAGGAGAAGAATTAGGGGGAAAGACCAAAAGTTCTGTTTTGTGTATCCTCCACTTTGAAACCTTCCCTTAGACATTCCTTATCTTTCTCACCTTTCTTTCAATGGTTTTACTTTTTTTTTCTTGCCTCCAAGTGCAAATGTTTGAAGGCATTGCTTAGACTTTCTCTTCTTTCCTTCCCCAATCATTTTTCAATTTCACATGACCCTAAATTCCAACTCTGTGTACATGATTCTTTAATGTTTCTTGACTCAACCATTCTTCTGACTTATAGTTCACATTTTTAATTGTTTCCCAAACATTTCTCTTTAGAATACCTCTTTGTACCTCTAACTTGACTCAGAATCAAATTTGTTTTCTCTATGTCTCTTACATGTCTTATTTATAATATTGTCACTACCAAATTCCCATTCACCTGGACTCAGTTAACATTGACATCTGCTTCCTCCTTGTCCCTTGTTTCAGATGCTATGGTTTTACCAGTGGAATCTATTGCATCTCACATTTCTAACCTCTCTATTTTCTGGAAGTGGGTTACCTGGGTATATATAGCTCAAGCCCCCATCAAACTTTACCTAGATTCTTCTTTAACTTCTTAACTATCTTCCAACTTCTAATATCTCTCCCATTCTATCAACCAGCACATGGCCTTTAGAGTAATAATTTTAAATGACAATTCTAATCATTTCACTTTTATCTAAATTCTTCAATGATTCCATTATCTTCAAAGTAATTTCAAAAATCCTAAGAATATATTAAATGCCTCTTATGATCTGACCCCAATCTATCTTCTCCCGTTTTCTAATAACTTGACTTTCTCACCATCCTGAAAATTTGTCTGACACTTCCACAACTCTGCTTTTGCTCATGCGATTTGTGCTGCCTTCACCTCTTTATATTGAAACCCTTTTGCCTTTAAAGCATAAAATGATTTCTTTCACCTCTCCAACTAGAAATAAGTTCTTCTTATGTTCCCCAATAGAATATGAGCCTGCAGTGACTGAAAGCAGATTTTTTTATCTTATTTCTCCCAACTGCATCTAACATACTGCCTTGCACACAGCAAAAACAGAGTAAATATTAAATTGAATTGACATATTAACTCTCTTTCTGATGAGTCTATAATGTAACAAGTAATCCAGATAAATATAATTATGTGATAAATTTGATCTAAAGGATGATAATGTTGAAATTCAGGTTTTTTAATTTGAGCTATTTACAAAACCAAAATCTCTACTTTACTATAAACAAACCTTTGTAGAACTTAATTTAAAATAATAATAAATAAATAATCCCTCAAATGTTCTAACTGTTATTCAGATTTCCTTTATATGCCTCCTATTTCTTGGGGACTCAGTAAAGAGCAGACTTTATACATTGGATACATTTAAATGCTGAGATATAATAAAAAAATTTATCTACCAGTTTCTCTATCAACCAAAACAAACACTAAGCTATTTAAACATTAGATTGATTTTTTTGAGTTGAAAGCTTTGCCTTATCTGAAATTTTATGCAAGTTGGCAAAATGTGACTATCTCTAAATTTCAAGTAAATTCCATCAAGCTAAAGTTTGCCTCTGCTCTAACGATGGGATTAAGACCAGTAATATGAATGAAAAATTGGGAATTGGATAGCTGCAGGAGATATAAATTGTAACAAAACTGTAACAAAATCTCTACTCATTTTCAACCAAAATTTTCTAGATAATTCCTTAAAAGTAAATGGAAGAGAACTGGACCTCTATTGAGTAATTGCTTCCATTTATACTCTTCACTTAGCTAATTCACTTTTAATATTTTTTTCTCCCTAAACAAAAGTTTCTAGCCTTTAATTCTCTCATAGCTGCTTTACTTTTCTGCAAAGATAAGCGAAATGTCAGACAACTGAAGACTGATAATGCTTAAAGGTTATTTTAAAACCATTTTTAAAATAATAATTAAAACCTAATGAAGACATTATTTTATTTTTAATTTCCCCCATATCATTTTTGATTCCTATATATCTAAAAAAGTTATCAAGAATGACATATTTTTTATCTGAGTATTAAAATTCATAGGCTTTATTATCTTACTAATAATTGCTACTAATTGCTACCGGAAATAGTTATAATTACCAGTAGATTATCTTATTTAAATCTCATAGCCACCCTACAAAGTAAGCATCATTAACCTTATCTTAGTGTTGAGGAAAGTGATAATGAGGTTAAAAAACTTGTCTGAAGTCACATAACCAGTAAGTCAGGAAATGAGGAGCCACATGTAGCCACAGCCTACCAGAACCTAAGCAAAGGGTAGCCATACAGCATTGTAACTGGCACTTAGATATCCTCAGGGCAAAAGAAAAATAAAAAATAAAAAAATGTCTAGGAAACAGATCTAGAGTCAATTTGTAAGAAATTCTATGTCACTTACACTGATTTGGGGCTCTTATAAAAAAATTTTCTTTTGCATTCTTTCCCTTCAGTTGCTGGAAATCTTTCTGCTGCATTTTCTGTGATGATAGCTGGCTTCTTTGAAATACACAGAAAACATTTCCCTTCAGTGGAGCAGCCTCTTTTAGACAAAGTCCTCACCGTTTCCTCCATGCCCTGTTTCTACTTGGTTCTTCAGTACGTTTTACTTGGAGTAGCTGAAACACTGGTCAACTCAGCCTGTGAATAACATTTTATCACTTCATGTTAAAACATATTTAACATGTTTCCACACAGAACACATCATCTCAAACAGCTGGCAATCTATTCAATCCCTGGAAACTCCTCATGTTTCAGAACAAACCTATTTATCACTCTCATTTTTTTTTTATGTTTAGTTTTCTTCCTTCCTCTACCACATACAGAACAATTATTAATTCTACCTAAATGTAGGTGAAATGAAAGATTTACTAACTTTGTTAAAGGCAGTAATCATTTGGTCAAATACGTGAGAGGAAGAAAAACTTCTGCTAAACCTGGAAGAAAACTCCAATATATTCAAATGAAAATCTCTTCTTCTCGTCTACATTCCCTGTTCTCCTCTTGCTCCCTCTCACTCATAAATTCACATATATACTCCCTCCAAAAGTAACATTTGTAATGTACTTCATTAGTCTATGAACATGCAAATGAAATGAAAATTTGAAGCAATTTCCCATATAACTCAATGTCTTTAAATTAAATTACACTAAATTAAGTGTGATCACTAGTGTTTTATAATACAAGTTCAAAACAACTTCATTAAAAATCAAGGGTTTTCTGGATTGTCTAGATTGCTGATATTAAACTAGTCACTTTAAAATTCATCAAAATATTTTAATGACTTATTACAATAAGTAATGTGTTTATGTATATATTTGTCAGTATAATGTATTAAATCTTATATTTCTACCTTCTTTATATTTCCCTCCATTGGGAGACCTGATTGTAACTCAAGCCCAATTATGCTTTACTGAGATTATTTTTATAACTTTCTAACTAACCTCCTACTATCAGTGTCTCACATTCTATCTTCTCAGCACATAACCTTTAGAGTACTCATTCTAAATGGCAATTCTAACCATTCCACTTGTGTATAAAATATTTTATTATATTCAGTTATTACCAAATCCCTTAAATATATATTTAATAAAAATATATACATACACACATATATATATATAATGCCAAAACAATTCATGGAAAATGTCAAAATAAAATTAATTAAGTTTATATAATTAGAGTCATATATATGTTAGACTTTACTTTTATAATTTTAAATCATGTCATTCCAAATATTTTTACAGGAATAAATTATTTTATGTGATTTTAAGATGTGGCTATCACTTTTTGATACTACTAGGAATACAAAAGAAGCATAAAAGATTGCCAATACACAAATATTTGCGACTTCCCAGATGTTTTTTCCAGAAATTTATTGGAAGAAGTCAGCCAAAATTTTGTAGTCTAGATAATGAAAGAAGGTGATGAATCCAGTCAGGAAATTTCCCACCAGCTTCGCAATAGTGGTTCAACATAAAAAAGCCAGAGAGCTACCTACAACCATAGACTATTGAAAGGCAGATTATGTGATATAAATAATTTAGTCCATTTTTCCCTGATTTTTCCATCAGGAAACTGAGGTCTAACTAAGTCAACTGACTTATTCACTGGTTATAGGGTAGAGATCAGAAGACTTTGTTTTAATTTCCAGCTTTGTCACTATATGTGTGACCTTGAGTATTCATTTAACCTCTAAGCTTCATTTTTCTGGTATATAAAATGGAAATAATTGTAATTCTTATATCACAGCGTCAGTGTAAGAACCAATGGAAATGGGAACTACTCCTTGAGAATTAAATGACATATGTGAAAGGGTGTTTTGAACTGTAAAATCAAGAATTACTCTTCTGGGAAGCAGTACAGTACTGTGGTTAATATCTATGGTCTTAAAGACAGATATATCTAAGTTCAAACCCAGTTCTGCCATTGACTGGCTTTTATCCTTGACAAAATAATTCTGCGTTTCTGAGCCATTCCTACCATCTAGAAAATGGGGGGAGGTTGTTTTAAGGAATATCTGAAATATTTTATGTCAAGGACAAAATGTCTAGTATATAGACAGCACTCAAGAATTAGCAGTTATAATGTGTGCTATTGTTATCATCATCATCACCACCATCATTACCATCATCATCATCTTTCATGTAAATTAATAGTACCAGACTCAGACTCAGAGCTCAAGCACAGCTCAGGTTTTTTCTACCATACCTACCACAACTCAAATGCAAGGAGACCTGGTAGTATGAGCAGAATCATAACTTTCTGATTTGAATCAGAGGGGGAAACTAAATCACCTTTTTCTCTTATTTTTCACCTCTAATCCAATAGCAAGTCTTAGTCTTTACTTTGAAATATAATCTAAATATGCTGTCTCACTATCTCCTTTGCTATCTGCCTTCTCTAGCCCCAGTTCCATCGGAATCTTCTAACTTGGTTCCCTGCTACCCTTCCTGTTCCGTGAGTCCATTCTCTTGAAAATAGCTATCATCTTCTTTCCAATACATAAATCCTATAATTTATCTGCTTAAAATTCCACAATAGGATTTTGAATATAAATTCCTTAAATGTTGAATAAGACTCCTCATGATTTGAACTCTGTACTATTCCAACCACATTTTATAACATTTTTCTCCTTGACCAGTTCACTAGAAATTTGATGATCATTATTCTGTGTTTCTAAGGTGTCAAACTTATTTTTGCCCCAAGGCCTTTGAACTTGCTCTTCTCTCTACCTAGAATCCCCCCTCCTCTGTTTTCAAGTGGCTAGCTTCTTCTCAAAAGTTATCTATTCAGAGAGGTTTACCTGGTCATCTTAACACTCTCCAGTCCATTACCCTGTTCCTTTATTTTTTAAATAGCACTTGTCAGTATCTGAGATTATCTTATTCATATGTGTTTGTTTATTGCCTGACTCTCATTGTGGGAATGTACAGTCTTGAAGTCAAGATTCTTATCCTTCTTGTTCATCCTTATATTCTTCTGTGTTTTTCCTTTCTAAAAAGTGCATGCACAGGGTAGATGATCA
Organism: Macroglossus sobrinus; assembly: GCA_004027375.1. Lineage (NCBI taxonomy): Eukaryota > Metazoa > Chordata > Mammalia > Chiroptera > Pteropodidae > Macroglossus > Macroglossus sobrinus. The sequence continues at coordinate 284,920 of PVKZ01000182.1, forward strand.
ATAATATATTTTAATTGACTAAATAAATAAACAAATTATATCTATAGTTATCTCTATATGAGTATGATAAAAATATATTATTCAAATTACTGACAATAGCCTACATAATGGCATGAAGCAAGGAAGCACAGTGGATCACTCCCCTAATTTCAATGGACATTTCCTACCCTACTAAGCCATACTGTAGACTAGAGAGAATATACAAAACAGAAAAAAAATAAAAAGCTTTTCAAATTATGTATTAATTATAGCACTGTATACCCCAGCTATCTCATTACCTGTGTTTATTTATTCCAAAAATACTGTGTGAGTATCTACAATATGCCTGACATTGCTCTAGGTGCTTAAGACCTATCAGCTAAAAAAGAAAAAAAAGAACTGCCATTATAGATTTTACATTATATCAAAGGGAGAATAATAATAAACAATAAATGTAATAAATAATTAAATTATAGAGCATGTTATAAGGTTATGAGTGCTATAGAAAAGAAAAAGGGAGATCAGAATAAGAGAGATTAAGAATGTCAAGCATAGAAAAGAGAAGATTGTTGCACTAAGAGACTGGTCAGGGTGGGCCTCAATGAGAGGTGACATTTCAGCTAAGGTTTGAGAGAGTTGAGGGAGTCAGCCACATGGATATCTGGAAAGAAATCATTGCTGGCAGAGAAGTCAGTAAATTCAAAGATGGAAGTGTGTTTGGCAAGAAAATGCAAAGGGTCTCATTCAGTTGGAGGAAAGGGGAAAACTAGTAATAGAATAGTCAGAGTGGCCATTATAAAGATTCTGGGTTAGGCTCTGAGTGAAATAAGAAAAGGAGTGACATTATATTACTTATACTTTTAAAGAATTTTTCTCTTTGCTGTGAAAAAATATATTATAGTGAGGAAAAGAATAAATTAACTAAAACAGTAATCCAGGGAAGACAAACAAGTGTCTCAGACCAAGGAAATAGCATAATATGTCATGAGAAATAGTTTATTTACATTTTAAAGACAAAAATCACTGGGGGAGGAGTGGGGAGAGAGAGAGAGAAAGAGAGAAAGAGAGAGAGGAGTTGATAATGACAGCAAAGTTTATGACCTGAGCAACTGGAAGGATGAAGTTGCCATCTATAGAGTGATAAAAGGTTACAGGTGAAGTAAGCTTTCAAGAGAAAATCATGAGTTTAGTTTTGGACATTTTGAAAATGAGATGTCAAATAGAGATATTGAATAGGGACTGGATATCCAAGCCCTGAGTCACTCCATCATTAAGATATTCCGGAGAAGATGAGAAATTTGCAAAGCAGATATAAAAAAAGTGACTGGTGAGTAAAGGAGAAAACCAAGAAGTCAAATGAAGAAAAGGTATCAAAGAATAGGGAGCAATTAACTGTTTTGAACACTGCTGGCAGATCAAAAAAGATGAAGACTGTTGGATTAAGTAATTTGGGGGTTACTGGTGATTTTGACAAAATCTTTTTCATATGGGATTTGGGGATGAACAAAAGCCTGATTAGAATAAACTGAAAAGATAATGGGAAGAATTGGAGACAATTCATTTGAAGAGTTTTGCTGCAAAGGGAAACAAAAAAATGAAACATTAGCTGACAAAGGAATGGAGTTAAAGGGTTTTTTTATTTGTATTTTTTTTAAAGAAGGAAAAATAATGGCTTCATACAGTATGTTGGTGGGAATAATTCAATTGAGAGGAGAAATTCATGGTTTCAGGGAGAGGGGAAATACTGGAGGAAGAGAAGGTAGGATCAAACTTAGGAATTCAGAATTTGATGTTAGATAGTTGCAAGGATAGTTCATCAAAGGTCATAGTTTGGAAAGCAGAATAAGCAGGTTCAGAAGCTCATGGATGCATAAATAACGGTGTGAAGAGTCTGTGGAAATTCTCTTCTGGATGACTCAATTTTTTCAGTGAAGTAGGATGCCAGTTCATGAGCTCTGAGTGAGACTGAGAAGGACATTTTGGAGGTTTGAGGAAATGGGAGAGGTATGAAATTGTTGTCTAAGATAATGAGAGAGTGAATGAACTAGGGTGATACAGAATGTTGTCAGGGATCATTAAGAGGTCATTTGAGGTTTGTGGGCAGGAATTTAAAATGAGTTGGTTAACATGGTTATGAGTTTTCCTTCAGCTACATTAGGGTGCATGGATATAGGAGCAGAGATGGCAGTGAATTGTTTTGCCAAACAAGTTCCAGAAAGCAAAAGATAGTCAAGGAAATGAGGTATGTGAAAAAACGTAATTATAACAATTGACCACGAAATTTAACCTGGGTAAAAAGAGTAGCAATGCCTTGAAAGACATGAAAGAGTTGAAAATAATGAAAAGAGAAATGGAGTAGAGGTCCTGGAGGAAAACAAGCATTTGTGTGGTTGAAGAGCAAAGAGCAAGCTCTGAAGATAGAAGGTGGTAGTCAAAAGAGGGTGCACAAGTTCAAAATTATGAAGTGGTTACAATTATTGGTATAAAGCATGAATTGGCAAACTTTTTCTGAAAAGTGTCAGATAGTAGATAGTTAGGTTTTGACAGAGTTACTCAACTCTGTCATTGTGGTGTATATGTAGTCATAGGTATATAATAAAACTGGGTTCTAATAAAACTTTATTTATAAATAGGTGTTAGGCTGGACCTTACTTAACCACAGTTTGCCAAATCCTGGTCTGGGGTATAAAGTTCAGAGTGTGACCATGTGTATGAATGGCTAAGGTACAGTGGAGGACAAGGACAATGGAAAGGAGATCAAGGAAGTAAAAACCCAAGATATGGCAGGTTAGAAGGATCATCTATTTGTATATTAAAATTGACAATAATTAAGGCAGGAGTAGAACTAGAGGGTGTGATGATAAGAGAGAAGCCGATGACTGAATAACAGAAGAAAATGGCCTATAAATTGGCAGATGACAGCACAAAACAGAATTATTAGCTCATATAATCAGATATGAAATTCAAATCTGAAGCTTTTTAGACATGAGAAAGGAATGATAATCTGAAAGTGATAATTTAATAAAGTTCCATCATCTGAGACTGTGGTACTTCACATGTTCAAAATAACTTTTCACCATAACATAATAAACACATTTTAACTGTTTAAGAGCAATTTTCAGCAATGAGTCTCCAGTACCAGGTGCCTCAGGGAAGTTGGTTATGGGCCCCACAGTTTATAGATTCTGCATACACTGTGATGGGGCTTCTCTGCAAACACTAACCAGCCTCTACCTGGAGGCACATTTCAGCTCTTACTGGCAAGAAGATCAGCTTTACATACACTTTAAATATTTTTTACTGTGTCTTCACAGTAAAATGAGAATTTTAGAGTAGTGGCAGACTTGTTGGTAATACCTATAGTATAATGTACTAAAAGGAGTATCACGGAGCCTAAAAAATCAAGTTTATGATCACTAAAGTCAAAAAAGATCAGAACATGCAAGAAGATGTCTGAAAACGGAGATCCAAGGACTTGAAAAGCTGAGTCCTATAAAAGGGAACTGGAGGCTTTCAGAACGACTAAAATGACACCAAAGAGAGATTAACCAGCAGGCAGAGGCTGGCAAAGCGTGTTCATGAATTATATACCGCACCAGAAGTTCTAGCAAGAGAAAAGCATAGGATTAATAATTAACTAGCAGAGTAATAATGGGCTCGTACATTGTGCTTTTTCTCGGTGAAAGAAATCGGCCTACTTAGTCTTTCTGCCCATTGTTTGTCTCCTCATATTTATAGAGAGGGAAGTTCATAAGCCAAATCCTTTTTATAACTATAAATCGTTTCTTCCCAAAGCCTCTTCAGCATTTCCTTCATAGTCTCCTTTGGATCTTCCTGAAAAAAAACTTGCAGCTTGGCTTCAGGGTCCCACTGGTAATTAGCACTGTACAGGAAAGCTGAGATGCCCACAGCCACCAATATTTGAAGCCCTCCTCCACAGTATTCTATTTATCACCATCATTATCTTCATCTCCAATAAGTATTTATGGTATTAAGTGCCTGTTTAACACTGCCTTTAGTATTATGCCTATCTTTGCTCTCTGCCCTCTCAAAGTTTAAAATCCAGGAGAGATGCACCAACGCCTTTTCCCACCTCCAGCCCCAGCACTCAGCACACTTCCTAGGGCATATATAAGATGCATTTCAATGTTTATTCAGTGATAAATAAAACTGTGAATGACATGCAGAAAGCAAAGTAGAAATGTTGAATGCAGGAAGGAACATAAATATATTTACATTATGTATCAGTAAGTTGGTTTAAAAGTGCTGGACAAATACATTTACTGGGGTAAAGTATGACAGGTAAACCAGAGTGAAATTTTCCTGAGAGGGAAGGAAGGAGATAAGGAAAGTAAAGGTTTATTGTTTACAGTATATCGGTTTTCTATCACTATTTTCCTTTTTTAAATGAGCTATAATGTTTATTTATGATCTCTCATTGTAGAAAAATTCGCAAAGTAAAACGAGTAAGAAGAAAAATTAAAAATCCAATAATTCAACCACTCAAAGCTAAAATTATTCCTGTTATTTGATGTATTTTTTTGTAAATTTTTTACCACACAGATACAAAAGAGAGAGAAATTAATATAATAAACTCCTGTGTACCCATGTTCCAATTGCAACAACTTTCAACTCATGTACAAGCTTATTTCATCTCTACCCTCATTTGCATACCCAGTTCTTCTTTGCTGTATAATTTTGAAGCAAATTCCAGATATCATATTATAATAAATATCAGAAATATTTAAGTATGTATGCCTAAGATTACCATGTATATTTTGATATAGCTATGTTAATATGGCATGTACAAAATCATACATACTTATTTTCATCTATTTCTGACATAAAAATTATTTTAATTACATTTTTCTTTTGTTATGGAGGTATAATTGACATATAAACTTATATTAGTTTCAGATGTAAAACTGATTCAATATTTGTACACACTGTGAAATGTCAACACAGTCTACTTACCATCTGTTCCCATACAGAGTTACAAATTTTCGTGGGAGTTTTTTGTGATGAAATTTTAAAATGTTATCTCTTGGCAATTTTTAAATATGCGTTACAAAATTATTGACCCCCCCATGTTATACATTATATCCCCATTACTTACTTATTTTATAATTGGAAGTTTATATCTCTTGATAGCCTTTACCAATTCCACCCAGGCCCTCGCTTCTTTTCTCCTTGACAACCACCATTCTGTTTTGTTTCCTTGTTTTGTTTTTTAGATTACACATATAAATTAACTGATATAGTATTTGTTTCTCTTCTTTAAACTTATTTCACTTAGTATATTACTTTCCAGGTCCATTTATGTTGTAACAAATGGCAAAATTTCATTATTTTTTATTACTGAGTTGTACACACACACACACACACACACACACACACCACATCTATTTATCTTTATCCATTCATTCACTGATAAACACTTTAGTTGTTTCCATATCTTAGCTATTGTAAGTAATGCTGCAATCAACACAGGGGTGTATATATCTTTTTGAGTAAGTGTTTTCATTCTCTTTGGAAAAATACTCAGAAGTAGACTTGCTGGGTCATATAATAGTTCTATTAAAATTCTTAAGGAACCTTCATATCATTTTCCATAGTGGCTGCACCAATTTATATCCTACTAACAGTGCACAAGGGTTCTCTTTTATCCACATCCTCACCAACACTTATTATTTCTTGTCTTTTTGACTATAGCTATTCTAACAGGTGTGAAGTGGTATCTTGTTGTGGTTTTGACTTACATTTCCCTGATGACTAACAATGTTGATCTTTTCACATGCCATTCGTCATCTGTAAGTCTTCTTACAAAAAAAGTCCATTTTTAAATCAGATTTCTTTTGCTACTGAATTGTATGAGTTCTTTATATATTTTGGTAATTAACTCCTTATCTGACATATGATTTGCAAATATTTTCTTCCATTCAGTAGGTTGCTTTTTTATTTTGTTAATGGTTTCCTTTGCTGTGCAGAAGCTTTTTATGTTTTGTTTTTGTTGTTGTTATTGCCTTTGCTTTTGGAGTTAGATCCAAAAAATCATCAGGAAGACTAATTTTAATTGAAATTTTAAAAAATTTCCTGCATGATTTTCTTTCAATGTTTTGCCACCATCATTACTATTACTCTAACAATGACTTAGTGGGGAAAAGGTAAACATTTTGGACACCCAGTGCTTAAGCTATTGTCTCTTTGTTGAAATCCTCTCCTTAAATGGGATAATTTAAAATGCACATAAAGGCCTTTGCACAGTGCCTTGAACAAGTAAAAGTTCTTTGATTTAGTAGGATTACTATTGTTAAAAATAGTTAACCTTATTCAGTTTCTATAAGTTGGTATTATAATATGCACTTTACATATATTATAGCAAGTAAGCCACAGTGCCTCTGCAAGTGAGTAATGATGATTCCTTTTTTATAGAGAAGGACATCGAGGCTTAGAAAGTTTAAATAACTTAGCTGAATTCAGAGAGGTAGTAAATAGTTGACCTGGGATTTTAGCACAATCTTGTCTAACTTCAGAGCTCATGATCTTAATTTCCATGGTAATTTTACATGATAAATTCAAGTTTTCCATAGAGAACCTAATGATTTACATAGAACCACAGAACTACAGACCTTGTTGATAGATTGCCATGATGTCATTTGTACAAGCCTCACTGTAGTCCAAAATTCATAAGAAATATTCAAGTTAGGGTGAAATTCAGATGAATATATTGAGATACTCAACCACCAAGTAATCACATTTTTCTTGTAGATGTACAAAATATATTTTGCCATTTTTTACTTCACGTAGACATCTATAAATTATAAGATCATAATATATGTTATATAGTAATTTTAGCAAAGTCCAACCCAAATTTTAACTGTATTAGCAAGCTTTCTTTAAGATATAATCAACATTACTTTGATTATAGTATATTAGAGAGAATGTTCTAAATTCTGATCTTTTTGTCTCAGTCTTTGTAACATCACACAGATTTGTTCCACATACCATCAGAAGAACGTTTATAAATTTTTTGACATTGTTCAATGGACTTGGTTGTTTCATGGGAGCACTGCTGGTGGAGTTGGTATATCTCATCTCAGAAGGTAAAAATAGATTTACAGTATGCTTATATATATTGATTTGATGACTAGAGAATTGGAAGACAAACCTTAAAAAGAGGGGGCTCTGCCAGTGTAGTTTTTTTTTTAATTGATCCACTTTTGCAATTAAGATAGAATTAAGATAGGAAATAGACTCTGCTGTATTCATTAATTTCTGGGAATTGTTTTTCTTTTGATAGGAGGAGGTAATTACAGAATGTCACTTCTCATGAGGCCCTGTCTGCTATCTTTCTTTAGTGTATTTTAAAACAAACTGGTCATTATATTCTTATTAGGTCTTTCTTCTATTATTTAATAATGCCTCATAATTGGCATAGACAATTTTCAAAAAAGGTAAGTCCTGTATAAATAAGGGAAAATGAAATATCTATTTTCCTCATGATGACCCAGAAATCTTGTTTATACAACCAAAAAGCAATTGCGCCTTGAATAATAAATGATCTTGGAAAATTTTCCCAATAGAGATTTTGGTCAGGAGAGACACCAAAATAAAAAATTCACATGCAAACATAAAAAGTACTACTCTTACATGTGCTGGTAAGAAAATCAAACAAGATAACAATAATAATTAGTTATCACAGTGAAATGTCTTTGACTGTATTTTAAATTCACAGACTTTTTCCTTTCTTTGTTCTAAGATGTTAATATAGTTTAATTTTTTAAATTTATTTTTGCTTATTTTATGGAAACACCGCAAGCTTTTTCTTCTCTGCTTTCAAAAATACTTATAGTTGTTCATTTAAAATAATGTAAAGAAAGTGTTAGTTTGTGTTCTTTTATAATGAACAAATTTACTTTCAAACTACAGAAAAATTAACTTATATGAAATAGAAACTTCTTTTAACAGAAAATCTCCATTTAAAAAATATTTATCAAGGACCAGCTCTGTTCCAGACACCATATTGGACACTGAAGATACTACAGAAGGCAAAATAAACACTCTGAAGCTCATAAAGTTTCCAGAGTTGTAGGGAAACAATAAAATTAAGAGTGATAAATGCTATAGTATAGTAGAGTAGAGTATTAGAGAACAAATCTACACCCCATGATTATTAACAAGATCAGACACTGCCTTTTTTGTAGTTAACTGAGCAAATTAGTCACTTACAATGTGCCAGGCCATAAGCTACATTGAATTAAGTGAGATATAGTGCCAATTCTCAAAGGTCTAAAATCCAAACTGTCATAACTGCGTGAACTGTGGCAAGTTGTTGACTTCTCTGCTGATGATTATATTCTTTATATATAAACAAGGAACAAAGCATTGGTATCAGCGTTTTATAAGATAGCCTGGGAAAGTCTTAACTATATGTCTACCTAAAATATCTTAGGTATTGAACATGTTTCTTTTCTTCATATTACTCAATGAAAATATTTCTGAAGATTTGCTAAAAACATAAATTTCTATAATCAAACTACATTTATCTTTTATATAAATCTAAATTTTTCATATATGTGCTAAAGCTACTTATCCAGAGTTATGCCAAACATTATTGGTTATGTTCTTCACAAGACTGTCCTCACTTTAGACATCAGCCACAAATTCAGATGTCCCCAAGATCACCATCACTTCTGATAAGCTGGCTATAAATTTAGAGGTCCCCACAAACTTCCTCAGTCTTGCTAATTCACTAGAATACTCACAGAACTCAGAAAAGCACAAAACTTATAATTATAACTTTATAATAGCAAAATAATACAAATCAAAAGATTGAGACAAAGGGAGAGGCACCTAGAACATGGTCTGAGAAAGTTCCAAAAGTAAAACTCCCTTTATCCTCAAGGGTGCAGCAGCTAACTGGCACATCAGTGTGTGACAGTGTGCATAGTATTGCCAACTAGGAAAACTCATCTGAGTGTCAGAGTTTTTATTGAGGCTTTATTGTGTAGGCAGGATTGAATAAATCATAGGCTATCTAGTTAAACTTAACTTTTAGCATCCCTACCTTTATCAGAGGTTGAGCTGACTGACATCTGAGGCTCAAAGCCTAAATCTTCGAATCACATGGGTGGTCTTCCCAATTGGCTAGCCCCATTCTGAGTCATCTCTTTTGCATAAACCATTAGGTTGGGCTTCAGGGGCTTGCCATGAAAAACAAAGATACTTCAATCACTCAGGAAATTCAAAGGGTTTAGAATTTACCTCCCAGAACCAGGGACAAGGCTAAGCAAAATTTTTTTTACTGTACACAACTATTTCACTCAAAACCTAAACTTTTAATAAGCATTTGCATAGTATGGTCACACACAGCACTACATTTACTACAATAATCTTATAAAGATGATATTATGAGCCTTATTTTTTAATTTTAACAATTAAGGGAGAAAGAAATGTGAAGTGCTTCAGTGATCAAAAGTAATATCTGACAGAGATATTATCTCTCAGCATTCTGAAACCAATTCCGACATTGATTTCAACACACCAAACAGCTATTAGGAGTCAGTCACCTAACGTAATGGCTTTTTATTAACATTTGTTACTTCTGTTATACAACTTCCTTGAATGGAGGTCTGCATATAAGATGTTATTGATAATATTTTAGATAAAGTAAAAGATAAATAAATAAAAGTTAATTCTGGCAGAGTTTGGTGCCCATAAAAGAAGGTTTACTAAGGACATACGGTGAGGACATCTTAGCAAAACGAGATGTGCAGTGGGGTACTCTCTAAACTTACATTCAAAAGAACACTACCAATTAATTTAATTTACAGGTTTTTCTTGTCTATAATAATATTGTGTTACATCAATTCATATCCTAAAAAATTAGAATCCTGCAACTGGATGTTACCTTAGAGGTCACCTAATAGATCTTCTGGTACCTAGAAAAATTCTCTGCCTTGAAATATAACCTGAGCCTGGCAATCTGATGAGAACTATGTTCCACGGAATAAGCCTAACTTTCTATCTACATAACAATTCCTCAAACATTTGATAAATATTTGGAGAAATATGGTAGCACAGTGTTAAGAGAATAGGTTCTAAAGTTGAATCCAGGTAGTCTAGCTATATGTCCTCAGTTTTCATGCCAATAAAGACAATAAATAATTCATCATGTTGCTCTGAGGATTAAGTAATTAATATACATGATAGTGCTTAATAAAGATAGCTATTAGGATCTCCTTCTATTTTACAGACAAACCACCTCAATTATTTCACATTGCATGATTACCTGATTTTTCACTCTATATGCGACCTTCAATTCATTAAACAAGCTACAATTTGTCAGTTTTGTCAGTATCTTTCTTAAAATATGGTTTCCAGAATCAAACACAATACTCAAGATGAGTACGACCAGGATAGATATATGACTTTTATCAAGCTGGTCTCTCAGTTTCTTTCTCTGGTTCTCTCCATCCCTCCCTTTCTCTCTCTCCCTTTCTCTCTCTCTCTCTCTCTCTCTCTCTCTTTCTCTCTCTCTCTCTCTCTCTCTGAATGCCAACAGAAATTCTGTTGATTTGTTCAGTAGTTGCATCATGCTTATGGTCAATTAAAACCTGGGCCTTTTCTATTTTTAGCACCTGCTCTCCATTCAGTTCTACTTATCACGAAGTTTTTTTCTAATTAAATGTAGAAACTTATCTTTAACCTTAATAAATGTCAACACATCATCCTAAATAACACATGTTTAAAACTTGATTCTGTCATCCAGTGAATTACTAATCTTTACTTCTTTACTAACTTTGTCATTTGCAAATTTAGTAAGCAAGTACCTAGACATCATCCAGGTAACTGCTAAAATGTTGAATTGGACAGGACCAAAAATAGAGCCTATAGAAATTCTTAAAGACCTCACTGCGAATTAATGACAATCAACTAAACCTTCCCGTTTGGATTTAATCAGCTCTCACTTCACTTAATTACTATCATTCAGCCCACACACTCCTCCATCATTCACTGAATAATATCACAAGACATGTTGTCATATGTCTTTCTCAGAATAGGCTATAGCTGTGTTTATGACAGTCCTTTTAGCTATCATTATAGCATTCATCAAAAAAGGAAATGATGTTCATTTAGATGATTTGGTTCTAGTGACCCTATACTGACTTATAGTGACTAATTAGGGCCCTTAAAGGAGAGAGATCCTTTGACCATATGCCTAACTTTGAGTAAGACATCACCTCTCTAAGACTGTTTCCTCTTACTTAAAAAAAGGAAATGCTGCACTTCACTTTTCTCAGAGATGATAAGAAGAAAAAATTAAATAAGGCATTTGAAAATTGTAATGTCAGAATTATTTTAAATATAAAATTTAATCATATATTATAGTGGCCCATTTGGTTAAAAACAAGAGCAGTCTATTTAGTCAAACAATCAGACAATTTTTTTTGACAGGGCTGACCATAATGAAACCAACACTATTACTTATGTGCCTAGGCACTCCACATGCCTCCACATTCCATTTAGCATATAGGATATTTTAAACCTTCAAGGATTCATGTCAGCTGAGCATGTGTGTATGTAAGTGTGTGTGTGTGTGTGTGTGTGCGCGTGTGTGTGTGTGTGTGTGTGTGTGAATGTTAGTGTATGATTGGAAAAGATAATCAGCTATCACAGTCTCCCAGTCTCCAAGCTGCATTAGTCATTTTTAGCACCATGATGGAGAATGGTGTGAATGCGGTAAATTCAAAAGATTTCTCAAAACTTGACTGTGCAGACAGATAACTGTTAGAGTGACATTTTCAGTACAAGTGAGAAAACTGATCCTTCTGGGATCTCTAACTCTGAGTGCTTTAAAGGAGAAGATACAAGACTAAACCCATCCTCCTACACTAATCATTTCAGGAATAGTTTATCTAAAAGTAGCAATGCTAATATAAGGGAGTGAAGAAGTCAGTCAAATAGCTTATTTCAACTGTATACCATTAGCAACCAGATCAATTTTCTCACACAAGTTTGAACTTAACTTTTGACAAAAATAACAAAATAACATTCGGTAAAAAGTGACATCTTAGTTATAGATGTACAGGTGATTGAAAGATCCAAAACAGAGTGTCTGAGAGAAAAAGAATAATTGGACAGAATCAAGAGGTCAGGGTATACATCTTGTCCCTGTAAGTCTTTCCTTCTCAGAATTCAGGAAAAGAACATAGAATTCAGCTGTTTAATTCCCATTGAGATTATTTTAAATTAAAGATGTCATCTTTTAAAATTCTCATGTAAATATCTATGATTATTGAGGCCACTGACCAACAAATAAATCATCTAGTCTCTCTTGAAACAGGAATTGGAAGTTGCAGTAAACTTAAAAGAAGAAAATATTTATGCATCTGGAAAAAGATTCATCTGGATTTCACAGGCCTATGCTTATTTTTCAAGAGATGTGTTCTTTCAAATTCACATGAAAACCTCAGGTCCAAATTCACATGGGTGTTGAAATGACAAATTTTTAAAGCCAGAGAAGAAAAAGAAGTGGCCTGACACTCAATAATCTATCTTTAGCCAGCCCATATTCTACTGTATGTCAACTGATGTAGTGCCAGAGTTTCTGTGGCTAACTCTGCAGACCCCCAATAACTCCCACAGCAAACCCTGCTTATGCTCCTCAGTCAGTATCAGATGCACAGTTCCCCTTGTACAATGGAGTTATGTATTTCAGAGACAGTTTATTCTACACTCTCAGTCTTTGACTCTACAGAAACACTTAGAGCCATTCAAGGTCTTAGGGTTCATAACAGTACCAGGACAGAGCCTAGATTACCCTTAACTATAGAAAGCAACTGTCCATTGCTGTTGGCTCACAAGAGGTAGAAAGGACAAAACTTTGTGTTGGACAAACCTGAGTTTAAACTCAACTCAGCTCCTAATGAGCTGTGAGATCTTGATCAATTTCTCCTTCTTTAAAATGGTGTCACTAATAAATTAACTTCTAAGAATTCTATGAGGACAAGAGGAAATAAATATAAAGCACCAGATAAATAAAGGTGCACAAAGGTGTTGTTGTTGTTATTGTCATTATAAGAGGATCTCAACATTTTCCAAGTGGACTAGGATGGGTATGGATATGATATACTGGTATGGCACTTTAATAACTCATCAGAAAAAAAAAAAGAGTGTTTCTTAAATACAGAGCTCATTTCTTCTATTCAATTTCAATTCCAAGTCTAGTTTGAGATGAGATGAAAAACCCATGTCATTAAATGGAGCTTCTTCAGCATGGCAAATTTACAGGTCTAGATAGAGTTAGATACACATCCACACACTAAGAGTGCCTAAAATTGAGATTGAAGTTGATGCTAGAAGGATGAGTGGTATTTGACTTGGTGAGTATAGGAGTGAAGTATTTTCTGTTAGGGAGCACATATACCAAGGTGTGGAAGTAGAGTATCACTAGGCATATCAGAGAAAACAGAAAAGATCAGTAATCTGAAAATATTCAGCAAATATTTTCTGAAGAGAGAATCTGAGAAGAAAATTGCATTATGTCAGGTTAGAGGACTTAGAAGCAAAATCATGCAGGATCTTTGGCTTACAGGGATTTATTTAACTTGAATGTAATGAGACATTATAAAGGCATCAGGCAAGTGACATGATCTATTTGTGTTTTAAAATCATTGTAGATATTGTATAATTTGGGAGGGAAGAGAATGATTTGGGAGAAGCAGGAAGAGCAGAACTGAAGTGATCCAGGCAAGTACAGATAATGATGAGCTAAAGAGAAAGTAGAGAGATGGAGAGAAATGAATGAATATAAGCTTGATTTTAAAGGTAGAGTCAAAAGTGTTTAGTGATTGTTTTGATAGAGTCAGGAGGCAGTAGGATGCAGGAGAGAGGAATGGTATCAAGGAGGATCCCAGATTCTGCCAAGAACAACTGAGTGGGCAAAGATTCCATTTTCTAAGTGGAGACCACTAGAAAATGAATAATAGAGTTAAAAACTTGTCACCCATTCATTTTTTAACACATTAAGTTTGACATATGCATGAGACATCCAGATAGAAATATCTGGAGCTCAAAAACAAGATCTGGGATTGATGTATAAATATAAGAATCTTTGGCACAAAAATAGCATTTGAACCTATAGAAGTGAATGAAATTACCTAGTGTGAGAATTAAGAATGAAGAGAAAAAGGAGACCAGGACCTGAACCTGAAAAGCCTCAACATTAGAGATTAGATAAAGGAGAAATGGCCTGCCAAATAAAGAAAGTAGCAGCCAGAGATGTAGTGAAAAAAATTTACATCTATATATCTGTGTGTGTGTGTGTGTGTGTGTGTGTGTGTGTGTGTATTCACTGAAGAAAAGAGAAGGAAATGGTAAATTGTGTTAAATGCTAGCAACATAAATTTAGCACCATTATGATCACTGATAACTTTAGCAAGAGTCATTTCAGTGGTAAGAAGGGAATAAAAATCAGATTGGAGTAGGGTAAAGAAAAACTAGTAAATGAAGAAATAAAGGTATCACATTTAAACACCTCTTTTGAAGAACTTGGCACTGAATATTTAAGAGGTAAGTGGTGGCTGGATGGGGATGTGAAAAAATTTGCCAGGTTTACCAAATTAAAATATAGGACACCCAGTCAAATTTTAATTTCAGCTCCACAGCAAATTATATGTATATGTGTATATATATATAATCATAAATATATATATATACACACATATATAGTATATATGTATATAATTTTTTTTAGTATAAGGGTGTCCCATGAAATACTGTAGGCTTACTATACACACACACACAAAAATTATTTGTATAGTATTCAGGGCATGCTTATCCTGAAAAATAATTCATTGTTCTGAAATTCAAATTTAACTCTGACTCCTGTATTTTATCTGGGAAGCTTAGATGTGGGTTCAAGATTTTTTTATTATTATTATTTTGAGAGATTTTGAGAATATTTAACTGATAAAAATATCTGGTATAGATGGAGAAGTTAAAAATGTAAGTGAAAGAAGGGAGATTGACTTACCAAAGAATATATACTTCTTTCCTATACTAAAACAGAGAGAAGGAGAGGATGGTGGCAGTTCAAGCATACTTGTAGTTCTGGTTTTGGAAAGATGCTGGAACCTTCCTTTCAAGGATCCCAATTTTCTTTATGAAGTCATAAGTCATTCCTGAAAGCAAAAGGGGATTAGGATGAAAATGAGAAGTAGGAAGAACAGGGGTATAGAAACTCATTGCAAAAAAAAAAAAAAAAGAAAGAAAGAAAAAAAGCTGATTTAAAAGAGAAGCGGTAAAGCTGCTGGCTTTGTTGAAGGCCCAGTTAATATTGGTGATCATGAAGAACAATACCTGAAGCATGATTCCCAGAGATATTCGGGTAGCTTTTAAAATGGTCTAAATACTACAGGACACAGGAAGAAAGGCACAAACTCTACTTTTAAGTTGAGTAATTTGGGGTAAATCGCATAGGCTATTTCCTACCAAATATTTAAAAAATAAGAATAGCTTTCTTCTCAAATTCTGAAATTAATGTCTATACCATTAGCTAACGGGAGTTGCAAATGAGAGAAAAATGTGTACAAGCATGCAAATATTGGACAAAATTAGTTTCTGCTATATCCATAATATGACTTAAATTTAATATTTTGCTATTTTAAATAGCTCCACTTAGAGACTGATTTATTAATTCAGTTCATAAATATATACTGGGTTCCTACTATGTGCAAGTACTGGCTAGATACTGAATTAATAATACCAAGGCTGATGTTTAATTAACAAGATGAAACTTATAGAAATAGTTGACACTCAAATTAATATCAGATATATTCATTTGACTAATGCTATTACAATTACAGTTCATAGCTAATGGCATTATCGGGCTATTATCACGAAGCATTACCTCTCTTCTGAAACTCATTTCCATGATAATTCATTGAAATCATCATGAGAACACACTATCTTGATGGGTTTTTACCTCTCAATGCTCTTCAAGAAAAAGAACTCACCCTTACAAGAAAGCTTGTTATTCCAAATATCACAATCCCCTTTCTCTCTGCAGTTCAGTGGAACAATGAATAGTGATTTCTCCACAATTTTGAAAGACACAGTGTCCCTTCCTGGAAACAGCAACTTTACTTCATTTTAACCCACAATTCCCAAGAAGTGGAAATGCAAATTAAAGTCTCCATGTAGACACTATTATAAGAGTAAAAGTATTGAGCATATGCAGGTTTAGGGCCCAATCTCAGTTCACCCATTTGTTCAACACATGTTTATTCAGTCTCCTTAACATGACTTTAAAAAAACAGCTCAGCCTCTCTGTGCCTTTTCCCTGTCTGTAAATTGAAGGTAATTATTTGAATACTTATTAGGCAAATATGAAAAAAATGGTAGACAAGTCAAAGTAGAATATAGTTGTTAGGTATTATTTCCTTCAGGTATCATGAAAATTAATGTGTTTTAAAAATTAACTCAGGTAGGAGAGCTATGAATCTCAAATGAAGCATTTAAATCAGGTTACTGAAAGAAGGAAGGAAAGAAATTAACATTTATTAAGTGTCAGTTATATGCAGACCTTGCTATATGAATTTCACAAAGATATTATTTCATTAAATCTTTATAACAATTCTTTGGGGGTAGATATTGTAGCCCCATCATATAAAGAGCAAAATGAACTCAGAAAGTTATATAAGTTGCCTAAATCATATAGCAATGGTGGATTCTTGATACCAAAGCTCTTTTTGCTGCACAGGGTTTATTTCCCGTGACACAGAAGCACATCCACCCTGTAGAATGACTGTTACATCTTTTTTAATCGCATACTTCTTTGCTCCCAAGCAAAAAGCACATAGTGAAGTGATAAATGTGTCTAAAATAAAACAAGGTATAAAATCCATTTCAGTTTTTTCTCAACAATTTTTGATGTCTGCTAGATCACCAGCATTACAAAAAAAAAAAAAAAAATCTAGCAAAGTCCAAAGGAAATAATGGCTCACAGTACCCAACTATTATTTGAAGAGATTCCAAAATGTTCTTATTGAGATTTTCAAAGTTCTGTTACATTCAAAATAAAACAATAATTAGTAAAAGAGGAAACATTGTTTTCTTCCTCCAAAAAGAGACAGCAAAAATCTGCTTTCAATCAAAAGCAGTATCCTGTAGCACTGAAAACAATGCCATGTATACTTGAGGCGAGTACACTGGGTATAGAGAAGTAAGTAAGTCTTAGGGTTCAGAATCAACTGATTATTGTTACTTGAGGTATTATAGTTTCCCAAATAATATCTTAGGACATTTTATACATGGTACATAACTTCCAAGTTATAGTATCGAGATTCAGTACTTCAATTGCTGAAGAATTTATTGTGATGAAAAACCATCAAATAATTTTTAGAAATTAAATTTTTCCAAAAGTATGATTGATTAAGAATTTTAAAATACTATTTTTCTACTGTAAAGGTAATAATGGATGAAATACATTCAAACTATAAAGAAGAGGGTAATGAAAGGATAATGGAAATTATTGCATAAATTTTCTTCTAATATTTTTCTTTTTCCTATTTTTATTTAAATAAAATAAGTAAAAGTTAATTTTAAAAAATCCTTTTTAATATTTAGTGTCCTGTCTATGTATATAACATAAATTTTAAAATGTATTCAATGTTCAAAAATTCAGTTCAGTAAGAGATTTTTTCTACATATACATCCTGAACATTTCTTGTAGGAGCTATTGTAGGCATTTTATGCTCATTTTCTTTTTGCTATTAGGAACAAAATCATTTCCTTTCATTACAACTCACTGAGATAATATCTATTATATAGGGAAATTAGTAATGTTTATATGTTCATCTTGCATCTAACTTCATAAACTTCCTCAGTAAATTTATGAGTATTTTAGTTGATCTTTTTTAAGTTTTACAGCAAAGTTATCTAATCTTAAATATGATTTTTATTTGTATTTCCAATATTAACTCCTATTTTTGTGTCTATATCAGGACACAGAACTTCGAGGGCAATGTTAAGACTAGAAGACAGTCATATTTTACCTTGCTCATAAGCTTAATATGAATCACATTTTTCTATTAAGAATATTTGTATGTTTATAAAGATAATTCTAAAGGATACTCTTTAGCATAAAAAATTATATTTTTTGTTTTCTAAGATTTAAACTAATCAGGTTAAATTTTATTGAATACTTCTTAAACAGCTCATGGGATCACCTCTTGATTTTCGTACTGCTTGCAACATCACAGTATATTTAATTAATAGATTTTTTCAATATTAAATCATCTTTAGCTACATGGAATAAATAATACTTAGTAGCATTAATATTTGATGATCCTTTTTGCTGTGTTCTGGGAAGATCTAGAGGAAAGATCTATTTATATGAAAATTAAAAGGTACATCCAGGACCTAATGTCTCTTTTAAAAATAATACTTTGTAACTTTTTCCCACTATTTCTTGTCATTAAGATTTTTTATTTCTTCTTGGTTCAATTTTCACAATTAATGTTTTCCTAAGTAATTATCCCATTTCTATAAGATTTTTGATACTAGTATAGTATACTCATAACTAAAGATTGTTATATGCTGTGTTTCTTTTGTTATATATTCAGACCAGCTTTGTCAGAGGTTTTGTTACATTTTTTTCTGTAATGAATAAGCTCTAAAAACTCTTAAATCTAATCTTAAATCTTATATTAGATTGAATAGTTTTTAGATTTTCTGCTCTCATCTTTCTTTTTTTTAACCTTCCTAGACTTGTTTTATTTGTTTTCTATTTGTGTGTGTGTGTGTGTGTGTGTGTGCGCGCGCTCAATGTTTAGTTCATTTATTTTCGATCTATTAAAAAACAAAATTTAACTAAGTAAATCTGAAGATCTAATTGGCTTTATTCGATAATTCATGAATCCCGCAGCATCCTATCTAGCAAAAAGAAAGGAGCTCTGGGAAGTTGTATAAAATGGAGACTTTTATAGGCAGAAATGGGTGGGACAAGAAAATTATTAGCAAAAGAAAGGAAAGAATTGTTTCAGGCAAGGTCATCTTCCTTTGGAGGAAGAACAGGGGTCTACCATGCACTTTACCTAGTACTTATCATGAAATTCCAGACTGACTGGTTAAAGGTCATATTCCTGGTAGAGTTTGAAACTACAATTAAGTCAGTTTGCTTTCTTGGGGGCAAATGACTCCATTTTGGGCCTCTTGAGTTTTTTGTTTTGTTTTGTTTGATAATTCTTACCTTATAAATGAAAGCATACATCTCTTTAAAAGTGCCCCTGTGTACAATGTGTATCTGTATCCCTAAATTTATAAATACAATTTCCTCACTTTCTTTATTTTCTAAGTACTCCGTAATTGTGGGTTTCATTTCCTCTTTGACCAACTAGAGGTGACCCTTGAACAACACAGGTTTGAACTACATGGTCCACTATATGCAATTTTTTTCAATGAATACAGATGACCCTTTGTATTTATGGGTTTTGCATCCTTGGATTTAACCAACCAAGGATAGAAAACAGTATTTTCAATCCATGATTGGGAAAGCAAGGATGCAGAGGTATCACCTTTGGGGCCAATCAAAGTTCAGTGTCGCACCAACAATAACAGGGAGGGAGAGTGATAATGATGGTGTAGACATGTAATTAGCATTTTCCCTTGGTTCTTCCTCAAATGATGGCTGTGAAGAATCACAGGTAATTGAGATTTAGTAGTTTTATTACAAATATATTTTAGAAAGAAAAAAAAATGCCTCAAGGAAGCACATAAAGACAAAGTATGCCTCAAGGAGGTACATGGTCCCAGTGCTGTAACCAACAAAAGGTCACCAACAAGAGAGTCCAGAAGTGGGAATGTCTGCCTTATATTTGGGTCATAATGGGGCAGTTTCAAAGGCATTTGAAACTACATTTGAAACTACCTAGGAACTACATTTTTTGGATGCAGTGTCCTCTAATTGTGTCATGCTCCCATTCTTGCTTCATGGTTTATGGAAGTTGTACTCCCTGATGTAGTTTAAAAGCTCTGGGTACTAGTTAGCAGCACATATGGAGGGGCTACTTCTCCCCCAAACAATAATTATGCATTAGAGCAATAGTAGCTATTAATATTCTGTCTAGAACTGATGTTGATTTCTGTGGTGAGGATATGTCCTGGTCACCTCCTCTTCATCCCCTTGGTGAGGGAGGGATCCTCAACTATTTAGGAGGGATCCTAAATAGTTTAAGATGGCTAAAAACATAACACTATGCAGATGAGACCAACAGCAGTTTCTTAGTACATATACTCACAGCCCAAGGGAGGAGAACATCCAAATGGGAGTTACACTGGGGAACAGAGTGAACAAGCAGAATCTTGTAGTGGGCAGGCTTATGGCAGCAGAATGATGAAGTAAACCCCCTGGTTCCTGCAGAAAGATGTGATTCCTTGTTTGAATAATGTTGAAGTCTGGTAGGGAAGTGAACGCTGTTAGGTTGGGGACCAAGTAGAGCGCAGCTGATCAGTCTAGTAGAGAAACAAACCAGATGGGGAGAATTTCTAGCTGGGTTGGAAGCACATCTGATGAGGGCAGGAAAATATGCAGTTAAGCCTTGAGGATCCTGTGAGGATTGAAGAAATAAAGACAGCATGTGAAATTTTGGGCCTTACAATATAGGTCATAATCTGGGACAGAAATGAAGTATATTTCTCTTTTATATTAGCAACTTTGTGCAGTTTATAGTATCACAGCACGTGTAGGTCACCATATGGTTATCAACTGAATTTCAAAAGCCTTAAATTTAGTGTAAATGACTTCAAGATTCTCAAAATAGGTTGAATGTCAATCTCATGATTTAGGTAAAAAGGTTGTCTTAGGTATTTTAGAGGATATTTAGGGTAAGCTATTTCAAAGACTGCTGTTCAGGCATTTTTAAACTGTTGAGAATATGTTAAGAAAAGTCATAAAAGTGGTAGTTCCATTAGCATCTATGAGGGCTATCGGGGTGCAATTGTCGTAAGAGTAAGAGAATGAGGATGCTGCTGAGTGATACTTCACTTTGCCTCTTTGTGCCTTTACTCTTTAATGTAAAAAATACAAGAACTAGTCTAGATAATTCTTTAGTCCCTTTGTTTCCTAAATGGTCATAATAATTTAAGACAAATAGGAGCATTTTATTTAGTATCTATTAGGGCTAATATCCCAGAGTAATTACCTGTTTGAATGTCTCTCCTACTAATATAGGAATCTTTTTCTTGAGCAACTTGGAATGTTTATTTCCTGGTACGTGAAAATTTCTTAAACGTTTTTTAAATGAACAAATAAATCCATTTGAATGAGAAGCATTTGGGAAACTTCTGAACAAGTGCAAATATTTTATGTGTTCTGTTATCTCAATGGTTTCATTACTAACTAGCTGGTTATACTATTAAACTATTTAGTTAAGGTTCACTGTGAGTACTAACAAATAGCACTTACTGATCCCAGATTCTTTATGTGGCATATTTTTTTCTCATATTGTTAACCTTCCTACCCACCTAAGATCTGAAGAAGTTTAGTTAGTTCCATTCTAGACCTGAAGTGTTGTCTTTAGCTTCTTTTTCAAGGATGCTCCTGATTTCAATCAGCTACTAGAAATGTCAGATGAAAAATGGCACAAATGTGAATTATGACAATAAAAGTTTATAAGCTACTAAAATAAAGTTATAGTACCTAAGAGCTGAGTCAACTGACAAAGTTAAATGGAACATTTTACAACCAGTTCTAAGATAATGATTTAAAAAATGACACATAGAACATGAAGAAATATCTGACAGGAAATGGGCCCAAGATCAAGCTCTGGGAGGGTATGTAATTTTGTATGAACTACCTCAAAAATAGGTATGGGGAACAAATAATCTAATGTTTATGGAGTGCCTCCTCTGTGTCCAACCATTGACATCTATTATCTTTTTTACTTCCCATAACAGCTCAGTGAGAGTTGCTATTGTTGCTGTTTTAGAGAATCAAGGTTAAAGTGGTCCAGTTGGGCAAATGCCCAACAACAAAACTGTTAAATAATAGAGACAATATTGGACTTCAAAAATCTCTCTCACTCCAAAATCTATGCTCTTTCTATATCTCTCTGTACCCAATTCTATGTGTTTGCATAGACAATCTCTATATAAATAAAGCAAATTTTAGGTTTTATAATAAATCTCTTTTTCCAACCTGATGCTAGAGTTTATTCCATGCTCTCAACTCAGGTGATGATTATTTTTACTTCGAAGAGCAGCATGTAAATCATCTACTCAGAGAATGTTAAATTATAGCTAAATAAAGCAAATCTAATACTAGGAAGAAAATCAGCATTGGGAAGAAAATTGAACTCTAAAAATGGTATTTATGAAGGAATATAAGAGTATTATCAGGAGTCTAAATAGGTGATATGGCAATCTTTCATTTTATTTTTAAAATAATTCCACTCACAAAATGCTTTGTTTTACTCATGAATTTCCACTGCCTTTCTAGAACCTTTCTATTAAGACATTCTTTTGTCACCCCACATGCCCATAATATTAAGTCACAGTGCTTCTCATCTGTGCCTACCACAGTATCCCAATGACAGACGCAAGCACACTGGCACACCCAGGGTGATGTGGTGCTGTCTCCTGATAGGCTGTTATTTGCTGTAATTGCACAATTTCTTAGAAATGTTATGTTTTACCTTTAAAGATCATACAAAATTTATATTCTTCTCTCTCACCTGACTTTGTTATAATATAAAGATAGTCTTTTCAATTACTTATTATGAACTAAAATTCATGCTCCAAGAAGAATTAATGTCATGTTAATTCTAAGGCTTCACATACTTTGTGCAAACTCCTCTTACTCTAGCCAGAGAAACACGGCTATAAAATGGTTTAATCATATGACATGCAAAATGCTGATGTGAAATGAAAAGGGCAGAAATATGATTGGGATATTAATTCAAGAGAAATGAAAAAATATAGGACTGTTTGATAGGCTTAGCAGATAGGGTAGCTCTTCCTGAAAATATGTATGATGTTATCTCACATTACCTTGACTTCCACCCCAATTCCCCACCACATTCAAGTACAATCAAAATTTTAATTTCTACACACACACACACACACACACACACACACACAGAGCTGCAAAATATCCAATAGCCAGGCAGAGAGGGAAACAACCAGTGAAAATGTTCCTAAATATCAGATGAAGGCATCATGTCAATATAGCAATAGAATCATAAATTTCTATTGTAATGGAACACAAATTGATAAAATGGGGAAGTAGAACTTACAAAATAGCTTTAAACTCAATACCACATTTCATTTATAGGTCCTAGACTATAATGGACACAAGCTAATTTTCATGGTTGATCCATAATAATAGTCATTGAGAAGTTAAATGACAGAGGAGAAACAGCTTTAAATGGGAAGTGGCACAATTAATCACAGCTGTCGTACTTATGCACTTGCTGACTATCAACCTTGAACAGAGCATTTAATTCAAATCCCATTTAAAAGTATGTACTGTCAAAGGAGAGGCCAAGAACCATTTTCTAGTTCAAGAATCAACCCACAAGCCATGTGCCAAAGATGGCACTGAAAATCAAGTCTATTGGCACACAGACCGATTGCTCTGATCCTACACTCCTCTTCAAAACCTATTGTCAGAGGTGCTCCTATAAAAAAAGTAAGGAAAAGCCAAAAACCTTGGCATCTGACTGTTCAAAGATGATCAATTTCTGTTCTCACAACGCATAACATTTTTTGGAAATATTCTGCCCATTCAAAACGGCAGTTGAATTTAAGTTCTCTCTGAAGAGATTATTGCCTTTAAATAATTGTTTAAACATTCTGTAATACCATCTGTAATTATTTGTTAATACTAAGATCCCATTGCTGATTTAAAAAAGAATTACATAAAAATAAGTGTTGCATATATAATGCATTGTATTAAATAATATCTCAAAACTCACTAAGGAAAAATTGAATGTGTTTAAAGACAGATAATATAAATTAAGAGAGAGAGAGAGAGAGAGAGAGAGAGAGAAAGAGAGAGAGGTATTTTGGATATTTAAAGAGAGAGAGTTATAGCAAAAATCCAAAGCAAAAGTTAAATTTAGAAGCAAAATAAAAACAATTACTTTGAATCCTAAATAGTTTTATAAACACTCATGTAATAGTTTTTTATATACCAATTTCACATCAGAAAGAAGTGAGGATATCTTATTTAGAAGTATTAAATTGAAGAAATTATTCATCAGTTCAAAAGAATATCTTCATGTTAACCAGAAGTTGCAAGTAACCTGATCAATAGGGTCTTTGATATTATAATAAAGTAACACTGGATTTATCTGAATTGCCAAAATAATGTAATATCTGGTATTTACACATATTACATCACTAACTTTACAATTAGCTTATGCATAAGACTACCTGGTCATGGCAAGTATTTTTCATTCATTCAATGTATGTTTATTGAACAATTTCTACAGGCATTGTTTTAGATACTAGAAATATAAGAATGAATAAGACAAACATGGTTTTTAAAAATTAATAG
Organism: Macroglossus sobrinus; assembly: GCA_004027375.1. Taxonomy (NCBI): domain Eukaryota; kingdom Metazoa; phylum Chordata; class Mammalia; order Chiroptera; family Pteropodidae; genus Macroglossus; species Macroglossus sobrinus. Next base: position 309,461 of record PVKZ01000182.1, read on the forward strand.
GATAATCAAGGTTACTTTTACAGCCTACAGTTACTTTTAAGTTCTTCTTAAACTTAAATTGTGTTATGTAAATTAAGTTTTCCTGACCTTCAAAATATTTGGGGCGCTTTGCTTGTCATTTTACTGTTATTTACAGAATTAAATAAATTTTGACAATGAGTTTCAGATGAGCTTTTTCTGCTATGTAGATATTATTGAAGCAAATAAAGCTCCATGAAATGTGGAATGATAAAATATTCACAGAAACTTAACTCTGCAGTTGAATAACAATCACATTTGTTCCAAACAGGCAATTGGTTTCCAAACACATTAAACAAAGGCAATTTAGAAAGCTTCTTCTTCTTCTTGGCATCGTTAACATTGTTGAACATCCTGGGATTCTGGAGTGTTTCACAAAGGTAAGTATGTGTGTGGTAGGATAACAATTTCTTCTGAGTTTATGAAATATTGATCTCAAAACCATCACTGAGCCAACAGCATTCCTGTACACCATAACTGAACAAATTAACATATTGGAGAAATTTAATATATTATTCAGAGCAAAACTTTTTATTTAGGCTTTATTTTTTCCATTGACCCTTATAATAAAACAGTGTTTTACCTAATTCTAAAACATGTTCTAAAGCAAGATTTTTTTCTCCATTATGTAGTACCACTTTAGAATTAGAAATAACCATTTTGGTAATAATAATGAATGAATCATTATAATTAAAAACAAATATCATTAAATAAATAGCTAGAAATCTAATGATGCTTAAGATTTGGATTCCATTCAGGACATTAAATCAGCAGTGACCATTTCAAGGTCAATAACAAACTGGGCAAAATCATTTAGCCAGTCACATGAGACCATTCAGTTACTTAATATGTTTCATCTACCATTCATCCATTGCAGTGCACCTCTCTCTCTCACTGACATATTCTTGAATGGCTGTGTGCTTTTGAGCAAACTGTCTAACCTCTCTGAGCCTCTGTTTTCACTCATGTAAAAATAAAGACAATAATACCAACCTCTTGTGGGCTTTTGGGAGATGAATTCTGATTAAGGGCCAGCAAAATATCTACCACATAATGGGAATGAAACAGATCATTTTCCTCACTTCTTTCCATTCATTTATGTTTAGTCATATTTATCCCATCCATTGCCACTTCTCCTTTGCTCAAATCATTCTTTTATTCATCTAATAAATTTATTTTGGACCATCAGTTATGTGATAGGTACTGTAGTCAACTAGAAGGATATAAATTCAGTATAGTGCCACCTATGCTCTTGTTCTCGTGGAGCTTATGGTCCAGTATAGGAGATTTTAAAATTTTTGAACTTCCGAAGTGTGTAAGTAGTCAAACTGACTTTTACAATATATACTTTCGCTTAAATGTTTCTTATTCTCAGATTGAAACCAAATTAGAAAACCAGTCTTGTAGAAGGATCCAACAACAAAGTCCTCAGCTTTGCAGCAAAACAGTCAACAAAAACTGGAGCTGAAGGCAAGGCCTCTTTCTCCTCCATCCATTGCTTCCAAACACATAAGTGGTGCCCATCTGCCAATACTCACACATTTGTACTGTTTCTCGGTTTTTATTTTTTGTCCCATGGTAAGATTTGACCCTTGTCTTTCATGAAGTAGTTTAAAATGCAGTCTCCAGAGTCAGCCCAGTTGAATTCAGTTCCACAACTTAACTGTATAAACTTCAGGAAACTATTTAACTTTGCTAAGCCTCAGTTTTACATTTGTAAGATAGAAACAATAAGTTATTGTGAGGATGAGTAAATGTCCTCATATGTTAGTAATAGTAATAATAATAGCCTCATACTTTGCTTTATGCTCCTTTCTTCTTCCTTTTTTATTTTTATCCTGGATTGATGCTGAGGTATGGCCAAGATAATTATGATTGTGGGCTGAATTCAGGTAGAATTAGCACTGTAACCAGAATCTATTAGCTCAGGGATTTACTCACTCATCTATTCATCCACTCATTCAATCAACATAGTAAGCATTGTTCTAGGCACTAGAAAAATAGAATTGAAGAAAAGTACCAGTCTACATGGAGCTTGAATTAAAAATTTAGTGTGATTCTTTCTTAGTGATTATTAAGCAAATGAGTTACTAAAAAAAAAGTAGGAAATGATAGAGTGAGATGCAGAGAAGGAGGCAAGGATAAAAATACACAAAGTATCAGAGACTGGAGGAACCAAATATGAGAAGGGACTAAGTGATTATACTGGTTTTATTTAAAAATAAATCTAATTTTTTACTATATCTCCATCTCCTGTAAACTATCTTTTGCTTTTTCTGCATACTTTTTGAAGGAAGGAAAAAAGGAGAGAGCAGGAAAGAAAAAAAATTAAACTTCCATGTGTTGAGTACTCCTATGTTTAGACAGTATGCTAGACACACACAAATAACCTCATTTAATCTCTACCCCTTCTCATTACATAGATCTTATCACTGTACGTAAGAAAACTAAAGTCAGAATCTAGGTAAGTAATTTGAGTAAGTTCACACAACTAAGATTCAGACTCAAGTTTTTTTGTCTCTAAAGCCTATAATTTCTCCTATACTCTGCTGCTTCTAACATAATAAAGGAGCCCTCTACCTGCTCTCTGACAACCCCTTAACTCTGGTGGGTAGGGAGAAAACCAGTCTCTTCAGTTAAAGTAACTATACCTACTATCACCTGTTAATCAGACACCCTACAGGAAAAGAATGGATGTCACATATCAGAAGAAAAGAAAGCCTGGAAAATTTGCCTACAGAGATTAAGTGGCTAGAATCAACTATATGAGAGCAAAGGCACACATTGCCTTGGGTATCAATTCCCCATTGGGATGAGACAGGCTAAACCAAAAGAGTCAGACAAGAAACCATATAGAATTTAAGAAAGATCAGTGTCTGCCATGAGCAGTACACGATTCTGATTCATTTCTATAGTGATTGTTATTGTCAGACACTAACAAACAATAAGTATGCCAACAAACAGGAGAAACCACAGGCATCCCAGAGACAATATTATTGAAACATTATTTATGTGTAAGATAGTGTTTGATCACAGTATGTATCTAATCACAATCCAATCTTTACCACCCAAAGGTTCTCAGAGCCAGATAACAGTGGCAAATCTATTAAGAACAGGACAGTCCCAAGTTATTCTTGTCCCCAAGATTTTGAGGACAGTGGATTAATTATAAAACAGCATCCACACCAATGCACAGGTGGCCTTAGGTCTCTGTTAGTACTAGAGAGTACCCCCCGCCCCGCACCAAGTTTTTATTAGTATAATGGAATCCTGGTACAAGTCCTAGAACCAAACTACTTTGTCAAGGTCACTGGGATATCATCTGAGTACAGTTATGAATGATCCATGAATGTCAAACCAGACTTAAAATAATCAAGCAACTTATCAACCAACCGACCAAACAAAAAGACAAACAAACAAAAATCCCTGCTCCCTGTTTATATTTGAGTCCTCCTCAACCAAATCTGAAATAGGACCATGGTGACATGTCATACTTGAGGTTTTCCAGGTTGTGGGTAAATAAAGTAGACAGAACAAATGCCTTTTACTTGCTGAAAAATATTAGATAAACATCTCTATAGTGCTTAATATATATACACATACCATACTGGATGCTAAAAGAAAAAGGTAGTATAAATGTTTCTGGGAGTGGTAGCAAAGGGTGTTTGTTTTTATAACAACCCTACTGTCACTCCAATGTTGTATAACACATCTTAAAAAGTTGGTGTCTATTATTGTATTTATTTTGCCCATGATACTAGTAGTCTTTTGTGTCTAACCTGCAACAATTATTGAAAGCGACACACATCACAGACAAATGACCAGTTATTCATGCACATTTTTCTCTTTCAGCTATTTTTTAGCAAACTATTGAGAAGGTAAAGAAGGTAAAATTAGATTTGGAAATCTTCACAAGTCAAAAATAAATGTCTGATCCCACGAACTCATATGTATTTGATAAAACTGAACTTATAACCCATATTCATTTGTGCATTCAACAATCTATATTAGACAGCTTCTGTGGACAAGATACTAGGAATACAGCAGTGAATAAAGCAGTCCAAATACCTGCGCCCCTGGAGCTCACTCAAAAGCGTTAAAGAAAATTGTTTGTCCTTAGAGGCAGCATGCTATAGAGAAAGAAGATCAGGATTCTGAGTAGTAAAAGGTTCTTATTCCAAACCCAGGCTCTGCCAACTTCTATTCATATGAACTCCAAGAAAGTTATCTGACCTCTCAGAACTTCAGTTTCCCCATCTGTGAAGTGGGGATGATTCCATCCTTCCAGGGTTGTAATGAGAATCAACAAGTTAGGGTGAGCTTAGTGCCCTAGCGTGGTGCCTGGTACTTAGAAGACATTCAGGGAAACCAAGTTTTTCTTGGGTCAGAGGTAGAGGGCACACCTTCTAGAAATATATTCATTGATTTCTTGCTGTTTTCCACATAGTCTCAGTGCCAAATTTACAAATCCCTAATTTACAAATCAGATGCATTCAGAAAAGTGTCTAATAAACTTTTCATGAATGAGTCTTGGCCGACATGAAATCTGTAAAGTTGTTAGGGTTTCAGACTTCACAGTTTCTGATTGTCAGACTCACTGCACGTTGTAAAAGAGTGCCATCTAAAGGTTCTTATGAGACACTTATATGCACTAAAACTGTCATTTTATAAAGACTATTCCAGTGAGCAGTGCTCTTAAATAATCATCACCATTGCACCAGTATCTACGGGCCCATGATATAAGGTAGACACAAGCACAGGAGGAGAACAAATGATTTATCAAGTCATCTACATCTGGTCCTAAAAAAACCTTTCTTTCTTTCTTTTTTAGATATTGTAATCTAAATCATTTTAATGCCCAGAACATCAGTGGAAGTAATCTTGAAGAAACACTTCTCCTCCATGAACAGTCTCTGAAATTTTATGGCGGTACACAGAAATTTTCTTCGAGTATTGATCTTTGGGAGACAGCCCTTTGAAATTGTATTCGACGCCACCTGTCTTATGAGCAAAGTATTCATTGTTTTCTTCATCTAATACTTTATGCATTTTAGTTTAGGCCAATATGTATGGAAGTGGCTTTATGAATACTATCTGTGCACTTTATTTACAAAGACTAATTATAAGTCCTCTAGTAGACTGTTATGATTTTACCTTAATATGTTATACATTAGAATTAATAAAGTAATTTCAAAGTCTAGATGATTACTCTGTGACAACAAAGTAACACTTTCAGATATATCACAATATTTCACAACTTTACAATGGTTCTGCCATTAAAAGCAACATATATATGATGGAGTTTTTTTTAGTTTTAATATGCCATTAAAATCTAAATAACAGTACATTATATTTGTCCTCTTAATACACTTATTGAGCACTTATTACATGCCAGGCATTGCGATCATATACTATTTATGTCTAAGCAAATAATAAATCTATATATGATTTTACTATATTTGATCTTGTCATTACACTATCAAGATAAGAACTAAGAAAATTTTCTCAGAATTCAAAAGCAATGTTACCAAAATAGAAGTATAATTCTTTCTTACTATAGAAAGAATACCCACATGCTAAAGTTGTATAATAAGTGTAAATGATGGATTATTAAGGTTAAAGGAAAGAAGAAAATTAAGGAAGGTTAAATGAATGCTGAGAGAAGAGTAAGTGGTCAAATCAAATAGAGATGCTTAAAGAGATTCTCTAACCCAAATGACATCTTTAGGTCACCAATGCTACCAGTTCAGATGCATTCAGAAAATTGTCTTCCAAAAGAGATTCTTCCTGTATAAGCAAAGAAATGTGGAAACTCATTAAAAAAGAAAAAGTCAAATAAAACAAATATCCTCTACCTTTGAAGCAGTACACGTCAAAGTTTAGTAACAGACCACCTGCTTCAGGCGAATCATTCTGGCCCCTACCACAGATCTTCTTAACCCAAATATTTTTCTGGTAATCAGTGGTTTTAACAAACATACCCATTATTCTTATGCCACCTGAAGTTTGAGCCCCACTTCTTTCCCAAACAGTCTATGCTGGATAGGATCAGTGGATTTATCAGCTGACTGAAAATGATTCTGCAATTAAGCACCTCCCTTGTGTATGCTTAAATTATTTTAGATCTGTAGGATAAAAGATTTATTCGTCTTGATTGGGTTTGATATGCATTTTTAATTGCAAAAGAGCAGCTGTAAAGCACCAGGTGTTTCTCTGCTACCCAAACTATTTTTTTGTTTGCTTATTTTGAGAACAAGTGGAAAGACTAGCTCTACAGACATAAATTTTTGCTCTGTAACTTTTCAAATCCTTCTTTGTTTAAGCATTTGTTCTCTGACAAAATAGTGAGGCCAACCCCTGATATGCCTTAGATGCTTTCTTTGCTGCAAAAGGTTAAATGCCAAGTTTGCAATTTGGGTTTAATGAATACCCAAAAGATCAAGAAACCTTTAAACACCTCACCTCAGTACAAGTGAGAAGCTCTAACAGTCTCTCTCACTGTTAGAAAAAGAGTCTGTCTTATTTTGTTGTTTTTCTTTTCCAAAAAATGAGCCTTCCTCTCCTAATTTCTACACTGTAATAGAAAAAAAAAGTTCTCATTATGCTTTCACTCATCCTTAGAGATGAAAAGATATCTAAAAAGAGAATTATAAAGTTGACCCAAAGCAAACACCAAAAGAGCTTAGAATTCTCACATTGGGGTTGACACTCGTGATTAGCTAAATTGCAGTAACTACACATGCTTCCATTCGGAACAGGATGCGTTCACACAGCAGTTTCTTCTCTAGTGCCTAGCAACATTATCGTTGAGCACCTGGAATAGTTTAGGCATTAAGTGTAATTGGTTTTGCTTTACATAAATCCATAGCTTTGTAAATAAGCAGAGCATTTCAGCTTCTATATAACACCAATTAACTTAAAGGGATGCGTTGTTTGCAGAAGCCTGCTGGGTCTGTACTGTATTTCTCCAGTAATATGCTCAGCGGCAGGCAAAGTTCTGTGTCCCTGCAGTGTTCCATTTACTCCCAGTCACTTGGTGCCAACGGTCTGTACCCAGCCACTCATTTGCTCCATTTTTCGGTAGTAAAAGATGGGGAAAATGAAGTCTTCCCTAATAGGCACCGTCTGTGCTCTACTTCTGTCCATGATCCAGACCCAAAAGGCAACATATCTGAGAATGTTTTCTGTGACCCATGAGCATAGTCTGACCCCCATCTGATTCTGTCCACAACTGACAGGGACATCTTTTTCCTCTTTTTTTTTCTTGTAACACTTCAATCAAATGCAGCCAAAAGTCACTACATTGAGCCTGTATACAAAAACAAGAGAACCATATTCTTATTATATGAATTTGCTAGTAAGATATTTCCATAGGAGTGATTTTTTTAATAGCACTAAGAAATCTAGAAGTTAGTAAATTTGTCCAAGCTCTTGGATATTTCCCTTTGCTATCTCTTTGTTTGGCTTAATCTCATCTCAAATTCCCTCCAGATAATCTTGATTTATAGTATTCATTCATCCCGACCAATCTCTAATTCTCTTGGTTTCTGAGAGTGTTTTATTAACTATCAAAGCAACAGCATCACCGAAAAACAGTTCATGATTCCAAAAAGTTTCCTGTTAATTTTCTGTTTTTTACAAATTGAAGGAGGGAGAATCACCCCTTCCTAACAGTATCAGGATTCCTTATTTTATGAGAACAGAGCTTCAATGTTAGTACCTCGAACCAGTCTGGCAACGAGCATATATACCATCTCCACTGTAAAAGAAGCTAGAGTACAATGACCTGTCACAGGCTTATGAGTAAAAATAAAACTAAGAGCCAAGCGATGACAGCACACAGGTGCTGCTAAAATTCAGGTCTGCTTGTAGATAACAGGGAAATGAAAGGAAACACACTAATAATAACCACTCATGTCTAAGTCACCCTTTACAGTTTACAAGTTGCTGTCACACAAATCATCACATTTGATTAGCACCACGCCTCTGGGAGGGAGGCACATTTTGGCATGCCCATTTTGTAAATGAGAAAATTGCAATTCTAAGACATTACGTGATTGATCAAGAGTCACAGAGATAGTAGATATCACAGATAGGACTTGAACTTTGGTCTGTTTCTAAAGTGCCAGCTTTTTCTACAAACATCACTCAAAATGTCACTAACACTGGATCATCCCCAACCAGTTAGGCAAAACACTCTCTACATCACCCAAAAAGGAACAAGAATAAGAGGAAAGCTCACTTGAGGTTAGAGATCCTGACAAATGGTTAACTAAAAACAAGCATCTTTCTAACATTTCTTCTCATTCAATCTGTGAGGCCTGTCCCCATGTGGATCTCAGGTTGTCAGAAACACCCTCACTGAAAACACCCACCCAGACTGACCACATCTGGGAGCAGGGAGGGTCATCTGAGGGTCAAAAACATCCTTTTCTTCTCCTTTCATCAAATGCTCTGGATGTGCTACAGCAAATTCCAAACTGTCTTAAAAAAGAACAATTTGAGAAAAACAAATTTACTTCCTAAAATATTATTAATAATTGTGAAGACTCGGGTAATACTTGCTAAGTGAAAGACACTGTTCTAAGTGTTTTTTGATATGTTAGCCTATCTAAGTCATCACAATAACCCTATGAGCTAAACGCAGTTGTTAACTCATTTTACAGATAAGAAATATGAAGCATGGAGGAGTTAATACCTTTCCAAAGGTTATACAGGCACTATCGAGTAAAACTTTAGACCCAGATAGTCAGACTACAAAATCTACATAACTGCCTCTCAGTGTAGCTGTTATCCAGTATATTTTTATATACTCTCAGGGGGATTCCATGGAAGAGAATATGTTAGCTCAAAAGATTTCATTCTTTTTCTGTCCCAACACAGAAAAATATGACTCTTCCATCAGGAATTGCTGGATTGTAGTCCCTCCCTCCCCTTTTGTGAATAATTACTGTTTCCTGCTTAAACTCAAAGGTATGGCTCTAAAGGCAGAATCTCAGGTTCTGTGGAAGCGTGTATAGATACTTTTCCAGTGTTCTTTAAATCACAATGTAAGCCATCTTTTTCTCAAATAAAATAGTCATCATTAGATCAAGATGGGAACCTAAGGTCAGCTGGGCTCTCTACTTCCTTAGCATCAATGCAAATATTCCCTGGAATTCTTCCAGATCTGTTCTCCAGACAGTGTAAAATTGTCAAAGATAATCAAGAACAGTGATGACATGACTCAGACTCTCTTTCTCTCGCTCTCTCTGGCTATGTGTCCCACTATGGTTGTCTAGAATAAATGTCATTTGACAGCCAAGATCACGTCCCAAAGTGATACACTGTCACTATTCTACTCAGAGACCTTACTAACTATTAAATAATAATAGCACTCAAACCCTAATCTATCATCTATCTTAGACAGGTTTGAATTCATTTACTGACTGGGAATCAGGCTGCTTCTTAAACCTGCTAAACCACAAGTGACCAAATCTCATATAAATACAGTAATGAGTCAACAGCTTATGACAAGTATCTATTACCGTGGAAGCAGCAAGTCAGGAGCATATTTAACGACATTTATGCAAAGAGCAAGGCAACAGTTCTACCAAGTATAAAATATGTAGAAAAATGGATTCGAGTAGAGACAGAAATTTGGCAAAAATCAAGGGGAGTCACCACAACATCAAAGATACTACTAAGAAAGCATACATGTCATCATCACGGATAGTTTTCATTTTTCCATAACAGTCTCTTAAAGCAAAACGATAAAAGGAGAAAGAGGATATGCTAAATTTTAAAAAATAAGAGAAGAGTTCTCTTTCAGAAATGCCAAAGAGAAAGTGTGAGCTTCAAAAACAAGAGCAGGGAGAGGCCATCTGGAAACACTGACTTCCCATTTTGGCATAATGCATTGCACACAGTAGGTGCCTCAATTCATATTAAGTGATTATGTATGACTCTTTTGAGCATACCAGAATGCTTTGTACCATTTTCCCAAGCCTTTATTACATGAATTAAACCTTTCTGACCAGTTTCCATGGTGTCTCCAGAAATGCCGACTTTTGTTTCTCATGTGGCTTATACAGTTCTGCCTTATTTCATTGCAGCCAACCATGCCTGAAAGACAGGAGGAACAAACAAGATGGACAAGTGTGGCAGTGAATGAACCATTTTACTGCAATTAGAAGTTCACGGAGAATAAATTATCCTCTAGTTCAAGCTGTCCAGCAGTAATTCTCATTAATAATAACACTTCTACAACAGTCTGCTTCCCACAACCACAGTGAGTGCTAGAAACTTTATCATTACTCTTGAAGCAGGAGTCACATCCCAGACGGCTAGCTCAGATCGCCATATGCACATAGAGAGGGCTTACATTACAAAGAAGGCTGAATGCATGACTGCCCATGAAGTTCACTGGTTAGATGAGCAGGTGGAAAAAAAATCTAAGGGCTTCTCTCCTTTCAGTTTTCTCTTCTAATTTATGCTAAATTGTAAATGATTTTTCACATTAATGAGTAAGTTTATCTAAAAGGATACTTTTCTCTCTTCTTTGAACACATCTCTTTTACTACAGGATCCTTATTTTTTACACATGGCCTCAAGGTTATAGAGGATTTATGGTCCATGAGGTACAGATTTTTGTGGATCTATATATCTACACATGTATACATACATATTCATATACACATACACATATACATATAGAAAGAATTCTAGCCAGTATTTAAAGCTGGCTATTGGCTAAGAGGCTCTGTGTCTCTCCATATGTACTTCTTCATGTTGACTCTCTACATAAGCTACCTTGGGCTTCTTTGAAGATTGGTGGCTGATATCCCAGGACAAGTATCTCCTGCAAAAAGAAAGCCAGAGGGAAACCCTATTGTCTCTTATAACCCAGCCTCACAGCTACACAGCATCACTTCTATTGCATTCTATTTGCTGAGCCATCCGAGAGTCCTATCTAGATTTAAGAGAGGGGAAATACTCTCCATCTCTTCAGGAGAAGTAGCAAGATTCTAGAAATGCAGCTGGGACCAGAAATGCTGCTGTGGCATTTTAAGTTTAAAGATGAATGGATATCTCTGTCAGACAAACAAAGGGCAGTGGCAGGAGCACTTCAGGTTCCAGTAGGAAGTAACATAAGCAAAATAGCAAAGTGTGAAACAACACAGCTAGTCTGAGAACTGCAAGTCATTTGGATTTCTGACTGTAGCAGAAAAAGCAGTTGTTTGACTGAAGCACAAAATTCAAGGGCAGAATAATATGACGAATTTGTGTTTTAAAGAAAACACACAGTCAAATAAGTAAAAGATAAATTGATAGGGACTAGACATGAGTTGGCTCAGGTTGGTGACTACCTGAAGTGAAGAGTGGTAAGAGGAAATGAGGTCTGAGGGTGGAGTGGATTAAAGGGATGGATAAAAGGAGAAAAACACAATAGACTCCAAGGCAGAATAATAGGAAAAAAACATTTATTGAATTTCCATGGTGCATTTAATCATCTCAAGTAATTTTCACAATAACTCTATGATCTTGGAATTAATATCTTTATTTTTTTACAGAGGAAGCTGAGAGAGAGAGAAGTCAAGCTACTTGCTCATTTTCCCAGAATTAGAACTAGGATTCAGAGAGTCCAAAACTGAAGCCCACACATATTACTAAGCTATATTGATTTGATGTGGTAGTGACAAAGGAAAAAGAGGTCAGGATTATCACCAGGTTTCTGACTTGAGCAACTAAGTGACTGCTAATGCCACTTAACTAAATAAAGAGTTTTCTGAATTCATGTAGCCACACAATCCTTTACTCAAAGAACACTTCTCAGCACTGGTCTTCTTCACTTTATCTTGGAAATGCTGGTAGGGTGAAAAATATATAGGCTTTGAAGACAGACATGACTGGATTTGAACTAAGTCTCCATGGGTAGTAGCTCGGCAGCCTTTGACATGTTATTTAATCTCTCTGAGCCTTAGTTTCTATATCTGCAAAATAGGGTAAGAATATATTCTTCACCATACTTTGTAATTATTAATTCATTACAAGTCTTTACTTCATAGAATTTAAAATTTCTCCAGATACACAATTAATAAATCTCCTCTTCCTTGATATTCATAATTGAATTATAAATGAAGTTATAGAGCTTCATACAATAATCACTATATAAAATAAAAATAAACTGTGATGGTTAATTTTATGTGTCACTTTGACCAGGTCATGGGGTGCCCAGATTAAAGACTATTTCTAGGTATGTCTCTGAGGATGTTTCCAGATGAGGTCAGCATTTGAATCAGTGGACTCAGTAAAATGGATTGTCTTCCCTGATGTGGGCATACATCATTCAATCTAATGAGAGCTTGAATAGAACAAAAAAATGGAGGAAAGGAAGATTCATTCCCTTCCTTTTTCCTACTGAGCTGGGACACTGGCCTCCTACCCTCAGACTGAGATTTATACCATTGCTCCCCTGTTTCTTAGGCCTTTGAACTTGAACTAGAATTACACCTTGGCTTTCCTGAGTCTCTAATTTGCAGACAATAGGTTGTGGGACTTCTCAACCTCCATAATTATGTGAGCCAATTCTTCATAATAAATCTCCATATGCATATTTAGTTGTGTTTCTCTGGAGAACCTTAACTAATATATATTTTGGTACTCAGAGTGAATCTGGGGGAAAAGAATGTTAAGGATAAGTTTTCTGAATTTGTTCTGAAGTTTCTAGAATTGGTTTTCTAATTAGATTAAAGATGATAATGGTCATTTCCAGTAGTAACGAGAGGACTGACTGATAGCCCATGGCATGATCTGGCAATAGAGATATATAAAACTTCTGCATTGGATATGCCTAATAAGCCACCTATAAGAATCAAGAAGATAAGTAACTTTTTATATGATGCTTTCGAATATTTTTGAAAAACCAATAAATATAATGACATTAACTGGTGGTTTCTAATGTTGCTGGACAAAGCAGTGCAAGAAAATGATGAACTTAGAGGTTTGAATTCTCAGCTCAAGCACTATATAAATGATTGAAGAGTTTCTTTGTATGTCCTTAAGGAGACCCTTATCTTCTGTAGCTACATGGCTAAAATTTTTGAAATCAAATGAACCGTCCTGTGACTGTTTGAATTATAATACAAGTGGAATTCTTAGCCTCATATGCCTACTGTTAAAGTGAGGGCATTCATTGGGAAAGAATAGAATCCTGTAAGTTGGGATGGGATGTGTGGGAACACACTTATGAAGTTGGGGGCATTGAGCTTCTAAATTCTGATGAGTCATTGCCAATGGGAAAGTTCCCCCACTACCAGTGAAGTCATCCTCTCCACCCATAACAGTATCTATCTTTCCAAGAAGACCTGGGGATTCACCCTGTACTGCCTAAGGAAACTGTAATGGCCTCCCTTGAAGCATCTGTCATGCAAAACAATGCTGAGTATCCTCAGGACCCACCTCACCACTCCTCTTTGCTTCTAGACCTAAAAGACTCAAGTCTCAAGAAACCTCTAGAGATGAAGTAAAACATGCAACCCATACATTAAATTCCAAAAGCACTTGAGTTTTACAATTTATAGTCAGAAAATCAGGAACATGTGTGGGTATAGATACTAAAGATAAAAAATAATGATAAAAAGAATATAAAGTTGGATCGGGCAGAATTTAATAATATGGGTTTGTTAAATCAAGATTCTACATTTAATGTTGCAGCTCAGAAAGTTAGAAAGAGCTCTTTAACAGTTTGTTTCATTGGTTGGCTGAAAAATGGGCCAAAATGTGACCCACAGTTAGCAAATTGTAAAAGCCAATCTGCCATGGTTTAATATGTAGAAAGGGATTCAAAGGCTTAAGGAGATTGGAATGTTAGTCTGAATTTTTCATTTAAGATCTACTCACTTACACACTGGGAGGGTCCAGAAGACATACTGCTCACCAATTCTATGAGAAATAAATTTTTGAGGGAACTGCAGCATCCTTGAAGAACTCTATGATTACTTGTCTCTGTAGGTCAGAACTCACAATGGGACTTCAGTCACTAAATGCAATTGGAAAACCTAAATGCAATTGGAGTGATTGGGTCCTTGGGTGACAAGGGCCAAGTAGCAGCACTCAGCTACCAAAGGCAAGGTGATTATAGTTACCATAATAGATAGCAGAGTCAAAGCAGCAATCAGAATATCCTGACTCATGCAGTCCTATGGCATTGGCTAGTTGATCATGGTGTTCCAAAATGTGAAATGTTAAATTCTTATTTGGTTTGTATAAGCAAAAAAGTTCTAGGTCAAGTGAATAAATGTCTAATTTGAATCATAAAAATAGAGAGTCATAGCCATTTGATCAATTCCCAGGCTTCAACCAATTTACAGCCCCAAAACAATTTGGAGGAAAGGGAGGCTGAGTTCCCTTCAGAAAGGACCTCAGTGAACTAAAGAAATGTTATACTGCTAATTTTCCTCCCATTTTTTCTCAGTAGTTACTTACTGCCTTTTATCAGAGTACTGGTGCATTGAAGAAAAAAAAATAATCAGAACATGTGGAGATTACAGGATACTACCTCTGAACTGACACTGATTCCAGGAGACTCAAAACATCACTGTGGCCCACAGATCAGAGTAGGGACTTACGGAGGCAAGATGATCAATGGAGTTTTAGCTCAAGATTATCAGACAGTGGATCTAGTGGGTCCCCAAACCCATCCCATGGTTATTTCCCCAGTTCCAGAATGCGTAATTAGAATAGACATACTTAGCAGCTCCCAGATCTGTAGAGTGAGGGTTATTTTGGTGGGAAAGACAAAGTGGAAGCCACTAGAACTGTCTCTACATAGAAAAATAGTAAACCAATAGTAATACTACATTCCTGGAGGGATTGCAGAAATGAGTGCCATTATCAAGGACTTAAACAATACAGGATGTGTAGTGATTTTCACATCACCATTAAACTCTCCTATTTGACCTGTGCAAAAGATAGATATCAATACAAAAAAAAAAAAATCAATGAAACACAAAGAAAGATGTCAAGAGAAGAAAGAACAAGACTAACAGAAAACAAATAACAAAATGACAATAATAAATCCTTCCCAATTAATAACCACTTTAAATGTAAATGTAAATGGCTGAATAGTTTTAAAAAATTCAGCTATATGCTGTCTATAATAAACTCACTTTAGGCTGAAAGTGAAGGGTTGATGAAGACATTTCATCCAAATGATAACCAAACAGAGCAGGGTAGAACTCAATTAAAAGAGACTTTTAAGTCAAAAACTGTCACAAGAGACAAAGTAGGGTATCACATAACAAAAAAAAGGGTAGATTCAACAAAAAGATAAAACAATTGCATATACACTCAACATCAGATCATCTAACTATATAAAGCAAACATTGATAGAACTGGAAAGAAATAGACAGCAACACAAGAATAGTTGAATACTTTAATACTCTACTTCTAATAAAGGATTTTGGAACATCCAAACAGAAGATCAATTAAAAAACAAAGAACCTGCTTATGATAGGTGATTGAATAAAGAAGCTGTGGTACATATACACAATGGAATATTATTCAGCGATAAGAAGAGATGAAATACTGCCATTTGGGAGAACATGGATGGACCTTGAGATAATCATGCTGAGCAAAATAAGCCAGACAAAAAAAGTTGAAAAGCACATAATATCACTTATATGTGGGATATAAACCTAAAGGCTTTGAACAAATGAACAAAACAAACAAACAGAGACTCAGAAACATGGATAAAGGACTAGTGGTTACCAGAGGGTAGAGGGTGTGAGAGAAGGGGAGAGGTAGACAGGTAAAAAGGGTCAAATATAGGGAGATGGAGAAAGGGTAAAGTGGGTAAAATATATCAAATATATGGTAGCTGAAGGAAACTGAACTTTGGGTGGTAAACACACAATAGAATATATAGATGTTAAAGTATAATGTACACCTGAAAATTATATAATTGTATTAACTAATGTTACCCTAATAAACTTAATTTTAAAATATATAAGAAAATTTTTGGATGGAAAGTATATCCTGGCAATGGAGTTTGGACTGTACGTTTATGTAATCTTGTATGTCTGATCATCTCAGCCTTCAACTACTTGAAGCCAATAAATGCCAAGCACAGTGGAAAAAAATAAAAAGACTTGAATAATGCTATAGACCAAATAGACCTATATAGAACATTGCACCCAACAGCATCAAAATACACATTTTTCTGAAGCCCACAGAATAGTTCACAAGTTAGGTCATGAAACAAGTCTTAACAAATTTAGGAAGATTGAAATTATGCCACATATCTTTTTTGACCAAAATGGAATTAAACTAGATATCAATTGCTGAAAGAAAACTTAAAAATTAACAAATATGTAAAAACTAAACAACAAACTCTTGAACAACCATTGGGACAAAAAACAACAAAGAAAATTAGAAAATACCTTGAAACAAATGAAGTCAAAACACAACATACCAAAACTAATGGGATTCAGCAAAAAAAGATCTAAGAGGCAATTTATAGCAATAAATGCCTACATGAGAATAAGAAGAAAGATCTCAAATAAATAATCTAACTTTACCTCTCAAGGAGAAAGAAAAGAAATAAACTAAGCTTGAAATTAGCATACGAAAGAAAATAACAAAGATGAGAAAGAACAAAAGTAAATTAAATAGAAAATGAAAAACAATAGAAAAAATTAACAAAAAAATTGGTTTCTTGAAAAACAAACAAAAGTGACAAACCTTTAGTTAGATTCTAAAAACTGCAAAACATTGATAAAAGGAATCAAAGAAAACATAAATAGAAAGACATTCCATATTCATGGATTGCAAGACTTGATATTGTTTAAATGTCCTTACTACCCAAAGCAATCTATAGATTTAATATAATCCCTATCAAAATCTCAATGCCAATTTGTCTAGAAATAGAAACAATTCCAAAATTCATTGGAACCAGAAAAGGCCAGAAATAGCTAAGTCAATCTTGAAAAGAACAAAATTGGAAGAATCACATTTCCTTATTTGAAAATGTATTACAAATCTATAGTGATCAAAATAGTATGATTTTGGCATAAAGACAGACATTTCAACCAATGAAATAGAATAGAGAGCCCAGAAATAAATTCACACATCCAGGGTCAACTAGTATTCAATGAGGGTATCAAAGACACACAATGAGGAAAGGATAGTCTCTTCAACAAATGGTGTTGGAAAAACTGGATATCTAAATGCAAAAGAATGACTTTGGACCTTTATCTTACACCATACATTAATATCAACTCAAAATGGATTACAAGATTAAATGTAAGACCTGAATCTGTCAACTCCTAAGAGAAAACATATGGGAAAAGCTTCATGACATTGGTTTTGGCAATGATTTTATGGATATGACTTCAAAAGCACAGACAACAAAAACAAAAATAAACGAGTGGGGGTGACATCAAACTAAAAAGCTTCTGCATAGCAAATGAACCAGGAACAAAATGAAAAGGCAACCTATGAAATGAAAGAAAATATTTGCAAACCATATATCTGAGGAATTAAATTCCAAAATATACAAGAACTCCTACAACACAACAGTAGTAGTAATAATAATAATAATAATAATAACAATAATAATAATAAATAGTCTAATAGATTGTTCAAAAAAATGGGCAAAGGAAGTGCATAGACATTTCTCCAAAGACATACATAGCCAACAGGTATATAAAAACATATTCAACATCACTAATCACCAGGGAAATGCAAATCAACACCACAGTGAGATATTTTCTCACTGTCAGGATGGCTTTTATCAAAAAAGCAGATGATAGCAAGTGTTGGTGAGGATATGGACAAATTTAAAGCCTTGTACACTGTTGGTAGGAATGCAAAATGGTACAGCTGCTATGGAAAACAGTATAAAGATTCCTCAAAAAATTAAAAACAGAACTACTAGATGATCCAGCAATCTACTCCTGAGTACTTATGCAAAAGAATTAAAATCAGGATCTCCAAAAAATTAAGACTTCTATGTTCACTGCAACACTATTCACAATAGTCAAGATGTGGAAAAAACCTTAATGATCATCAACAAATGAATAGAAAAGAAAATATAGTTATACATTACAATGGAATACTATGTCAGCCTCAAAAAAAGAAGGAAATTCTACAATATGCTACAACATAGATGAAACTTGAAGATATTATTCTAACTGAAGTAAGCCAGAAATGGATAGACAAATACTGCATGATTCCACTTACACAAAGTGTCTAAAATAGTCGAACTCACAGAATTGAAGAATGGAATGGTGATTACCAGGGGCTGAGGAAAAGGGAAATGGGGAGTTACTAATCAGCATAAAGTGTTAGTTAAGTGAAATGAATATGCTCTAGAGATCTGATGTACAACGTGGCATCTGTATTAACAATAATGTATTGTACATTTAAAAATTTGTTGAGAGTAGATCCCATGTTAAATGTTCTTATCATAATAAAATAATTTTTAAGTCAAAAATTATATCAATCAGTTTCACTATTTGGACTTATTCAGATCCTGATCCAATAAACAAAAGTTAAAAAATATGAAGTAAATTTAAATATTGACAATATTTGATAATATTAAGAAATTATTGTTAACTTTTGGGTGTAATATTGACATAGTGGTTATTTTTTTAAAGAATTCTTAAATATTTCTATGTGGATAGCCACATAGAAATACTAATGGATATAATGTCATGATGTCTAGTATTTGCTTCAAAATAATTCAGGATGAGAAAAAGTGGTGGGAGTTTAAACCAATCAAATTTGGTTATGAGTTGATAAATGTTGAAGTTGGGATTGGGTGCACAGTTCATTAATTGATCTTCACCATTTTTGTGTACATTCGAAATAGTTCATACTAAAATCTTTGTTTAAAGTGTGCTTGCTATAAATGTTATTTAATTGGTCAGCGACATATGCAATTAGGTGCTTAATAGATGATTCTTGATAATCCAGTTTTTTCATCTATTTAGAAAATCCACTGCAAAACTAAGGAAAGAAATTTTTTTAAAAAGAGATGTTGAATATATATTTTTATCTCAGTAAAAGAAGTTTCAGATTTCAATACTATAGTTAAATAATCTATCCCTATTCTAAAATGGAGGACTAACATCTTTTAACTCCCACCCTTCTTATTGGCTATGGTGCCTCACAGATGAACTGAAGTTAATAAAAAGCAAATACTGCATGCACTTGATAAATTTTTGTCTTGGCTCTGAGGACATGTAATAACCTTCTGTCTTTGGTATCTGATAAAAGGAAGGCAATGTCCAGAGGAAAGCTCAGGCTATTGGTATCTTCTTTGGAATTTATTCTTCATCCCTAAAAATACTTAACTACTATGTACAGCTGAGTTGGATATAAATGAGGTTTAACAAATGGAAATAAGCACTCTTATTACCCCCACATGCCAATCATAGTAGAATCACTTCTATACAACTCTAGTTAATTAGGTTAAAAACATAAGGGCTAGAAAATATAATATGAAAAATAAAAATAGAGAAAAAAGGAAAGAAGGGAGGAAAGAAGGACAGCAGGAAGGGAAGAAGGCATGAAGGAAAAGTTGACTCTTCTCAGCAGAATGCAGCGCATTTCAATTCAGTAAGTTTGGTGCAGCTGTTCTCATAAACCCATGACGAGTGGAGCCAATTGTCCATTAAAGATTTACCAGTCATCCCTAATCTTCACTGTGCAAAGTGGCCATTGGAGGTTTCCCCATACCAGTTGGTGAGGATTACTCTTCCTTTCAAACTCATTTATGGTCACTGAGGAATTTGAACTGTAAGAAATGGGCTGTTGGCTATATAATAAAAAATGTACATATGATTACAGACTTTATCAGATCTCAAGTTGTCCCAAAGCACTCTAACTGGACCTTAAATGTGTGAGAAAAAAAATTTTTGGACCAACTATATGAAAAATTAGTTAATTTACATCCTAAAACCAAAGCATCTCCCTAAGTTTGGGTTGTATATGGGATGTTTACTTGGGAATAGTAACCTTCCCCTCTTAAGCCACTGTCTCCAAATTTACAAAAATGCAGCCAGGACTAGGACAACACTCCCAGTCTTTTGAGATAACAGAAATAGCCAAATCTAGAAAACACCAGTAACTCTCTGAAATTTCAAAATACCTGATTCAAATAGTTCAATTATTCGTGTTCATATTAATTATTTAAAAGATCCATACTGCTGATATACCAAGCACAATACTTACTAATATAGAGGAAAGATTCCTCATGGGGTACACAGTGCAGAGAAAAATCAAGGAGTAGGTCTCACCTTAACACTAAAAGAGGAGTATAATTAAAAAAAAAAAAAAAACAACAAGATGAGACACTTGGCAGCCTCCTCAAGTGAATATATTGAATCAGAAAATCCTTGATACAGAAATCCTTGGAGATCTAGAATTATTCTTGTGAGGTCTCTTAAAAGTGGCTTTATCCTCTTCTCTCCACTCCCATTCCAGGATTAGTTTCAGAGAGTGGAGGAAAAAACAGAATCTTTAGATAATCTGGAGAATCCAAAGAAGAGAAAACAGACTCTCTTCTTCCCTTCTTGAACTCTGGGAAACATCATCTGCATTTATTCAGTTAGCCAATCAACAAATATTCACAAAGATCTTCATGTGCCTGTCATAGCTTTATAGGGCTTTTCTTTTACTCTACCAAAGCAAGGCAGCAGTAGGGCTAAATGGCTTTATGAAATGTCTGGGGCAGAAGTCCCAAGATTTCTCCAAGTCTCCAGCATTCCAAAAAGTGTGGGAGACACACTGACCCTTTCTTCATTCCCACTTTTTCAGTTTATAGAAGTTATCTCTAAAAGAGAGAAGAGAGTAAAAGTAAGAGAAGACGTGCCTTGTAGTCATGAGGAGGGACAGACAAGCAGGAAGCATCTTGAAGGACCAAATAGGTGACTTGTATACCTCAGGAGAGACCAGTGCAAGACAGGCAAAAACCAAGGAGTAGATACTATCTCTTCACTATCACTGTGAGACTGTGAAAACCTTATGGTTTAGATTCATCCCAGGAGGAAGGAGAGATTATGACTTGATGGAGTTTAAATCAGAACCAGAAAAAACTCAGAATTGACTTAGATCTGTTGTTTATAAGAATGGAGTAGTGGTGTCTTTGAATGTATACTTAGTTGAATTACATAATGTTATATTTTTTAACTCAACCAAAACACTTGAAAATATTACAATCTGTATATAAACTGTGTGTGTGTGTTTGTGTATGTGTGCTTACAAACAAAACCAAATGTATTTTATTATTGGACTCTTCAGAATAGCCACCTCGGGAGGTTCTATTTATGGTGTTCTCATCGTTCAAACTCTTTCTTAAGCTTCCAGAATCATTTTACAAACCATACAAGAAAATCAATTCTACTAGTTTATATTGGTTCTTCATGTTTGATTATCAATTGTAAAAGAAAGCGAAAAAATGATTCACTTAAATTATGGCTTTATTCCCCAAACTTGGCACGTGAGGGCTTCTGGAAATTTCCAAAATTCAACAAACACATGTTTATTAGCTCTGATATATTCAAAGAATAAAGGCAATCTTAAAGATATTTGAAGCAATGACTACTGCTTTGTAATACATGTATTGTCAGGGTGACTATTTTGAATGAAAACATTCATTTGGATGTATTACTATATCTGTGGAAAACAAGAACCAATCCAAAAAAACAGCCACATCATAGTCGTAGGTATTTAGAGCAGTGACAAACATCTCAACTTTGAGTGAACAGTCATTTCCCTTAAAATCGCAGGCTCTCTGTCACTGTCTCAGTCTCCGGATGCCTTATATATCTCCTCACTTTAGAAAGTGCTTTTTCAAGGAAGCCATAGCATAAGTGCTGTCAGGTAAGAAAAGAGGAGAGCTTAAGGGAGTCTGGGTCATGCAGCCTGCACTGTCTCTCTCATACAGGTATCTTTGCATTTTTACAAGCATTACTCTTAATCTCATTTTTCATTCCCATCTTGCAACTTTATGCCTTCCTATTGATCTTAGTTCTGCTGCTTAGAGACACCAATGAGAAATGCTGAGAACATCCAATAAATAAAAAATATCCATCCACCATGTACGTGTTTCCTCCTTAGAAAATCGTGCAAAATAGTGTTTTTCTGCTTTCTATTCATTCTTGAGACCAAAGTCTATGCCGTGCATGTGGAATTGACTCCAGGGATGGGTAGAGGGTATTCTAAATTTCAAATCTCAACAGCGGTTCTGAAGCCCAATATTGCCTTAGAGAAGCTGCCTTCTATAATTATTGATTACCTCACACATACTGTAATTGAAGTCACATCTACAAAGATCTCAGTTTAGATTGTAGCATTTGTGATTTTTCCTGAATGAGAAATGCACTTATTTGCATCACTTCTATAAAAGTTGTTTAAAAATGAAAAAACACTCTTTGATAGCACATATTTCGCTAGTTTGAATTTAGCCAAGGATCTTGGTATATCAGTGCATATTTCATTCGAATGATACTTTGTTCAAAAAAATTTGCAGTCAAAGACCACCTTGAGAGGTGAATTTTTTATCAAACAGGTGAGCCAATTCAGGGATCAAAATTATGCCCTTCATCTCTTGAGTAGGATATCATTGAGATAAATATCATTGAGTAGGATGGAAAGAATTCTAACCTAGGCATCTGGAGATATGGATTCTAGTATTTGCTTTCTGAGCCATCTGGATTTAATTGGACTTCCCCAAGCTTTCTTTCTATTTTCGTGCAAATGAAGGGGCTGATACCTGATCTCCACTACCACTGATGTTTTTGGAGCAGAGCTTCAGGCACAAAGTGTGAAGGTGTATTTTCATAAGCACCTGGTTGCACTTCTGTTTCTCTTACCTCATTTCCAAGTCTCTTAAGAACATTAAAAATATTTTGTCATGGAGATTTGCATACTGAGGAGTAAGAGCTGAGAGGTTCACTGGGAAGCAGTCTCAATTAGACTCAAATTGTAAGTGACAAAAGAAAAAAAAATAAAACAAAAAAGAACACAACAAACAGACAACAACAACAACAAACTAACTTAATGTGAGGAGAAAACAGCTATTTTGAATTGCTGCCTAGGCATTTTATAGTATGACAACCCTGTTCACACCCAGAATCTGGACATTTAGATAAGAAGCTTAGTTTAGGATTCATTCTTACCACAAGTTCTCTCTTTGGTTTTCCCAGGAAACCTTTTCAAGTAAACACTTATTTAGAGTTGAACTCAAAAAAAGTTAGTAACCTCCACCACAACCACCTTATAAGTAGTAAGTTCTTGCTACCCTGCTCTCTATCTCCTGCTCAGCCATGACCTAGGACGGACTGCCCTTCTCCCAGGTTCATTGCATCCGACAACCCCTCCCCACACAAACTCATTACTGAGATCTTTAAGTAATAAATTTTATGCTTTTACTTCTTTTGAGTTAGTATACTTAAACTGTGACTCCAATCAAAAAGACCCAAGGGTTTTCACTTCCCAAAATGGGAGCTCAGATGCTAAGGGAGCTACCTGCCAACTACCTGCAGACAGCCTGTGCCTCATCATTCAAGCAGTTCATAATCTGTATGTTCTCAGTTTAATACACCAGTTACAGGCCCCCTAACACATTTGACATAAAGAAAAAGGGAATGTAATGGTTCATGCCATTGAAAAGTCTAGTTATAAACTAAATTGTATCACTTCAAAATTCACATGTTCAAGCCCAAACCCCAGTATCTCAGAATGTGCTTGCATGTGGAGCTGGGGCCTTTAAGATGATTAAGGTTAAATGAGGTCATAAAGATGAGCCCTAATCCAATCTAACTGGTGTCCTTATAAGATGAGAAAATTTGGACCCACAAAGAGACACCAGGGGTACACATGCATAGACATACGACCATGTGAAAAGGCAGCAAGGAGGCAGACATCTGCGAGCCAAGTAGAGAAGTCTCAGAAGAAACCAACCCTAACAGTACCTTGATCTTGGACTTTTGGCTTCTATGGCTTCTATAAATGTGAGAAAATGAATTTCTGTTGTTTAAGCCACCCAGTCTGGTGTTTTGTTTTAGCAGCCCTAGCAAATGAATAAAAGTTCCTTGCAGGGTTGCAGATGTAATTTGCAGAACCCAGTGATAAATGAAAATGTGGTGCCCCGGCCTCAAAGAGCAGAAAAAAATTGTGCCTAAAGATACTAGAATATTATGCTTTTTTCCTTCTTCGCTAGCCTCCCTCTGACTTGTCATGGTGGTTTTGTTGTTTGGGTTTTTGGGGGTGTTTTTTATTTTATTTTTTGCTCCTTAAGTGATTTTAAGAAAAAGAAATGTTTAAATGTTAAATTATTAGCATGAATTTTACCGTTCATCTCTGTATTGTTCAATGCTCATTTTAAACACAAATATAAAAACATTTAACTCACATTCAAGATCAACAAAATTCCACAGTTTGTATTTCGTAGCCTGCACATGCATATGTTTATCATTCTTATCAGAGCAATGGAAACACTGCAGAAACTACAACTGTTTTTCACTCCTTGATACACACACATTCTACCAACACTTTCTATTGCAGATTTATTGATGAATATAGAAGGACTGAAAGGAAAAGGAACTGAAATTTGTCCTTTCCCCCCCTTTTTTTTCATTTCATAATTTTCAGTGCAAATAGTTGACAAATACAGGGAAGTTACACACAGGGTGCTTTGGTCGCTTGTGTTTCTTAGACTGCCACTGTCTTCTTTCTGCATTCAAAGTAAGTTCTGTTTCAAAGGGAAAGCACAGCCTCTCAGGACTGTCAGCACCCCTGCTTTTTCAGTATTAAATATGACAGGCTTACCTTGTACTTGCTTTGAGTCTCACAGAATCTCTACACTTTATGGGGTATCCTGGAATTCTGTGCTTCTGGTTCACCATGAATGCTATATGCAGATGAGGTAGCAAGGAATGGCAAACACATGTTACATACACGTCTCCGTCACACACATGCTCTATTGTCCCACTGAACTTCACTTACAAAACAAAAATTCGGAAATGAAATGTATTAAGATTTTCAAGACAGCAACAGCTGAGCATAAAACGAAGTTCAAGGTCCTTCTGAGCACAGGGTCTGGTGCAACTGCACAGGACATAAGCATGTAAAACCAACCCTGGTCCCTTAATATGGTGTGATGGAAAGTTCATGATAGCATCATAACTCAATGTCTCTTTTTCCATTATTTGTCTCTACTCACCTTGATGTTCCAGGATACTCCATTTGGAGGTTTCTTTTAGCATCTTCCCTGCATTATTATTATTATCATTACAAATTTATCCTGATATTATCCTGGACCCCAAAATATCATTTTTATTTCTAACTTTTATGTAAGAACTGCTTTTAAATATTGCATCATCCAGCATTGCAATTGTTTTAGCTCAGCTCTGTTCAGATTTCCCATAAGATTTCACTTCTGAACAAGTGACTTTGAAGGGGCTGGAAGACAGAGAAAATGGGGTGGTCACAGATAGAAAGTTGGGGTAGGAGAGCTTGTCCAACTCTCCCCTGAATCTATAATTGGAGTGTCTGCCTACTCAAGTCTCACCCTGGGGGGCCTCATAAGTTCTCATGGAAGAGTCTTCCATACTCCACAAGGGATGTGTCCCACCTTTCCACACACATACTCCCTTCAAAGCCACTCAAGAGGCTCTTGCTGGCACAATTGCAGCATGTACCCACAATGAGGTCATCAACCATAAGGGTCCTACTTCCAGGTGTGCCTAAGACCACGCCACCTAGGTACCACCACTACCAGATACCCTTGTCGGAGCCTCTAGTTATCTTGAGAGCTCTTGACATTATTACTCTGTTAGAGCCTTTTAGTTCCATATTCTGAAGCCCTCAATTTGCTGAAGCCACACTTTTGTTTCTTGAAAAAGACTTTACCTGTTTTGTGTTCTCCTCGGCCACACAAATACCAAAGCAGTGTAGCCAGGTACTTTTACATCTTGTGGAAGTGTCGGTGGAAACAAATAGAAATAACAGACACCATTAGGTATTCAAAACTATTTCAACTACCAAGGCTAGTAGTTAGAGCAATCTTGGGTGTCTAGAACTCTCTTCTCCAAGAATTTCTTCCTTGGACAGAGAACACATAAAGTTGACAGATCTATTGTGCAAATAGGCTCCTGGTGAATGATCTCACTGGCTCGATTTTGCCAAGGAGATGTGTCCAACTGTCTCAAGTGACAGCAGCTTAGACTCAAGATTGGAATTCACTAAGCAGTAATTTAATTCTGATGCTGAACTTGGACAGAAAGATTGAGTTTGAGATCTTGTTCAGAACTGGGAGTTAAAGGGATATAGATTACAGAAACATTACTCTATTTCTCACGGAAACTTCTTTCATAAAGTCAAATTTTATATAAACTTAGCTCTGGAAGGGACGTTAAATATCATCTAATATAACCTCTTCTTGGCATACAAAGAAAAATCCTTTTTCAGCTAGTGAGTGGCAAAGTTGAAACTAGACTCCAGACATTTTTTTTTCCTCATGGCAAAATTACAAGAACGACAAGGCAGAGATTACTGATACTCTCATAGCTTTGGCATCTACCACATTTGTCCTAGAATATGGAAAACTCGCCCTCACACAATCCAGATGACTTCCTATTCTGTACTATCCTGAGAAATCTTAGAGAGAAACTGTCAAAATGCTGCAAACTTTGACTGGCATCTGTTCCCTAGGTCTATATCCCAAAGTCTTACACCTTGTTTTTTATAGCAAGTACCCTGGGTTTTCCAGTTTTTCTATTGAATTTTTTCTCATCTGTGATCTATCTAAAAGGAATGTTCTCATCGAAATGACTTTTTCTCTCACACTCACTATTTCCTGAAAACTAAGATATAATTCTAGAAAGTTAATGAACTCACAACTCTTTAAATTTCACACCTCTCTCTCTGATGTTGACCTCACCTCTAAATGCCATTCTCCAGAGGAATGGAAGAGTTTTCACAGAACAGAAAACAATAAAGGTTTATTGTTTAGATCATTTTAATAATGGAGAAACTAAAAAAAAGTTAAGTAGGAGTCACACAAAGACACTCTAGGGACATGACTGGGACACATGTGATCTTGTCCCCAGGCTTCTAAGTAGAACCTATATATTATTCAAAGAATAATCTTGCTGACCCTCTAATCTCTATCTAAAATTAGGTAGAGATCAGATTCTCTTTGAGAGAAGTGTGTGTGTGTGTGTGTGTGTGTGTGTGTGTGTGTGTGTGTGTGTGTGTTTCACAGCATTTGGCCCAAATAGTTTGCTGATTGTTTATAAAAAATGTAATGCTTCTTGAAAACTAAATTATTAATCTCATTCAATTCTGCCTCCCTCTTCTTCATTCATGTGATGAAACTAGGACCCTTAAGCCTAGTCCCCTAGGTCAACACCATGAGTGATTTAGTTGTCAGCCTTTCTACTAAAACTGCCTACTTGGATTTCAATTAGTGCTAATTATTATAAGGACTCCATTACCCAAGTGAAGAAATGTCTCCCCTGATAAAATCTATGCTATAGAAAAAGAAATTTAAATTAGTCTGCTTATGAATCAAACATCCAAATTTTAAGTGAGCCTAATCTGATCTTTGAGTAGGGTAAATGGTAAAATAACATTGACAACGATGTACTCTCATAGTATTAAGTCACAAAGACACAAAGAGAGTCAGTAGGAGTATCTCTATACATAAATGAAGATTAGTTGCCATTGACAATCTAAAAGAAAAGGAATGGTGTCTTCTTTGCCCCCAGCTCTGCCACTTCTCACTTAATGCCCATCTTTACCAGATCTGCCTCTAGTGTCCAGCTGGGCTTCTAATGACATTACCTCCAGGGCAGAGTTTCTCGTCCTCAACAGTATTCACATTTTAGACTGGATAATTCTTTGTTGTAAGTGGCTGTTCTGTGCATTATAGATTATTTTGCAGCATCCTAGCCTCTATCCACTAGATTTCAGTAGCATCCACTAGTTGTGACAAAAATATTTCAAGATATTGCCAAACGTCTCCAGAGAAAGAGAGGGCAAAACTGTCCTTGGTTAAGAACCACACATCTGGGTCACAAAAAGTAAAGTCAGGAAGAAGACATAAGTAAGCTTGCTCTCCGTGGATGACTTGTTAACCTTTTTAGTGGCTCAGTACTCTCACAGAATTTGTTGTGGAAAATCTTTTTTACCTGGTATCCACACATGCACTTAAGAATATATAGGCAAATTTTATTTAGAGACCCCCTCAAGCCCAAGAATTAATGTTCTAGAGCATAAATTACTTTATATCAAGATGGAAATTTGTCATACGGGGCTTTCTGAAGAAGCAAAACAAAATTAAAATCAAAAACAAATACTGAAAATGTAAAAAGCTCAAATATAAACAAGTTTACAAAATAGAGCTATCTTAAAATAACTGGTCTAGTCACAAAATAGCTTGGCACAATTTAAGGGCTCACAAGCTCTACATTTTTAAAAAATTCTGAATAATCTCATTTCATTACTTTATTTCCCAGCCACCTGCGTCTTCTTTCCTTCCCAGAAAAGCACCCACGTGGAAGAGTGGGAACAGCTAACTTTTATCTAGCACTAAGGTCCAGGCACTGTTCCGAGCATTTTTACTTATATTCACTCATGTCATCCTCACAATAACTTTATGGAATAAGTACTAGTGTAAGTTTCATTTCGAAGATGAGGAAACAAAGGCACTTAGATATTAAGTAATTTTCCCCAAGTCACACAGCTAGCAAATGGCAGAACCGAGTTAAACCTATAAAGATTGGTCCCAGAGTCCCTGTTCTTAGTGCCTCTGTCCTCCAAACTATGTGTGATCCACAGTCTAACCAGATAATAGATATTATCTATCTAACTGTGAGAGAAAGTGTTTCTACATTTCTTAGGATGTACAACTATAGTAGTCAATACTACACACATGTAGCCAATGTTACTTCCTCCCTGTTCCCTCTTACCCCTTAGTTTCCCTGCCCCTATTCTTTCGCTTCCCTTAGGAGGAAGGTAAAGGTTTGTTTCCTCATAGCATCCTACTAGCCTCCAATGAATTCAAATAATTAAGACATCATTTACCATTGTTTGGCCCTAGAACCATCTGAGGATGAATTTTATTACTTATTAAATGTAAATTCTTGGGTCTTGCCATAGATGCACTGAATTAAAATCTCTGAGGATGATGCTCAAGACTGTTTTAAATAAACTCCGTAGATGATTCTTTTACACACAAAACTTTGAACTTAATTTAGACGTGTGATTGGTTAGCTCATCTAGTTAGTGGTAATTAGGTTACAGCTGAGTTTCAGATAGAAGGGCCAGCTCTGCTTGGCAGTTCTACTCCTACCTTTTCCTTATTTATTCAGTGCTCTTCCACACTACAAACAGTTAGACAACATGGGGATGTGAGGAAACAGTCTGCATGGATAAAGTCAAGCTTATTACCAAAACTAATTTCAAAGGCATCATTTTTATTCACAACAGGCAATATTTTTTCCATTGGCATTTCCTGAATGAGTAAACAAGCTTAACTTATAATCAAAACATTGTATTAGTATCGAGAAAAGAAAGCCATCAGTGAGACATAATTCAGTTCTTGATTAACTCGTGTCTGTGTCCTAGCTCCAAAGATCTCAAAGGCAGCAGAGCCCATAATTTGGGGCACACAGCATCTTGCATGGTTACTTTGTCGATGGATTCTTTTTACAAAATATAGTCAATAAAAGATCTCAATAGGCCAGCCAAAATCAGTTTACAAGAGTTGTGCCTCAGCCATGGACCCTAATTAGAATTTATTTTTATTTTTATTTTCAAGTAGAGTTGACACTCAATTTTATTCTATATCAGTTTTAAATATAATTTCTTCAGCTACCCAATTCCTGAACTATCAAACCTCTCAACAGTTTAGAATCATTCCCAACCAAGCCAAAACTAATAAAAGCCTTTGAATCTTATTCTCAGTCATTCAGATCAGACAGTATCTCTGAATCTGAATTAACTTTTAAGTTGCCAATGCCAGAAGTACTGATTTTTTTTTTTTTTTTTTTTTTTTTTTTTTTTTTTTTTTTACTATATAGAAACATTGGTGCTATTGTAGAGAATATACAACCCAAAAAAGGAGCTGGCTTCCTCCTCTGAGAAATACTAATTAGTAGCCTGGTAGTCAGTGCTTGGAAGTGAGCACAAATGCTCTCCCAGTAGATGGACTCCGATACTGCTTTCCCAGCAGGAACTGTGTGCCGGGACTGCTCCTTAGTTACAAGCAAGTTTTATGGTTTTCCCTAAATGAAAATAAAATAGTCTGGTGGCAGAATGGAATTAAAGAAATAAGACTGCATTTGGGAGCCTCATCAAAACTGTTCAGAAAGGAAAATTTGTCAGTTTTCCATATTCTCTGTTTCAGACCATGGTTCCAAAACAAATAACAAATTCTGCTCTACTTTGTTTCCTCAATATGACTTCTACACAGCCATGTAATTGATAGTGCAAAGTCACTTTTCCTCAACTTTACAGAGCACTCTTCATCTTCTCATCAGTAAAGAAACTCATTTCATTTGTACTCTTTCCCTCTTTATAAAACCCTAAGAATTAACTGGGCATCTGTAACACTTTACTTTTAAGGTTTCATTTTCCAAGGCTTTTTTTCTGGTGAAGCATTCAATAGCTATGTATAATTCTGCCTCCCAATCTCCCACCCTCCCAACAAAAGGAAGAGTTTATGTAGTTAAATAAATTTTCACTAACTCTTAGTACATAATAAAATATAGTGTAAGTAAAATAAAATCTTTTTCTTTTCCATTTTAACTAGACCAAAGATTTTTAAAGATTTAAAATCCTTTTTTAATTTTTAATTTCCTCCCAAATTCTTACTATATTTGACATTTATTCCATAACCATTATGTCCTTGGCTCTTTCATAAATATAACATATCATTTAAGTCTTGCCAAATCTGAGGACAATATTATTAAACATACTTTACAAACAAAGGCCTGAGCTTCAGGAAAAACAAAGTATGATTGCTCAATGTCACAAAGCAAGTAAGTAATAGAAACAAGATTCAAATTCTGGTCTCCTAACTCTAAGTCCAATATTCAGTCAATTGTCCTCTATTACCTGGGT
Organism: Macroglossus sobrinus; assembly: GCA_004027375.1. Lineage (NCBI taxonomy): Eukaryota > Metazoa > Chordata > Mammalia > Chiroptera > Pteropodidae > Macroglossus > Macroglossus sobrinus. The sequence continues at coordinate 340,595 of PVKZ01000182.1, forward strand.
AGTTGTGACCGTTGAGAGCTTCAAAATTCAGAGCTTCTACCATGCTAAAAAATCCTGTACACTTCACATCCTTTTCTCCCATGAAGCGGTTTTTCATGTACTTTGCAAGGTTTGCATGTTCTCATGTTCTCATGCTTCCCAAATCATATTTGTTTCACTTGCAGGAATTACAATAGCCATATCTTCAGATTTACTTACTTTTAGAGCTTTTTAGAAAAACTAGTAATTGGAGAGGATTATGAAACTAAATATGTAATAACACAGAGTGACATGACCCAAAGAATTTCTTTCACCCAACTCAGTCTCTAAGTCATCCATTTCTAGTCCAGCCTGCAATTGCCAGGGGCAAGCAATGCTGCTAAGCACACCTAAATGTGTACAGGATCTTTCTAAAGTTTGTCTGCAAAATGCATTGTTTTTATAACTGCCAGTTAAGTGATGCCTAGGCTGCATTTGAGGAAGAGTGGGGACATCCAGTGGCCACGTAGGTTGATAACAACTGAAATATCACTATGATGATATGTTATGATCTGATATAAACTTGTGCTGCAAAGCGTCTTAAAACATTTTTGGTTTCAATAATTTTTAAATTATTATAAATAGAATCTTTTGATAGCCAGCATACTTCATTCAGTGTTCAATACAAGTATACCTCTCCCAAAAAATCATATTTTTGGATAACTGAGTAACAGTCCACTCATCAAAATTATCTACTACATTAAACCAAAATACATCAGATGACATTAACTTCTTAAAAAAAAAAGAACATAATAAACTGCTTGATTCGGTCCATTTATATGGACCTCAGAGAGTGGACAGTACATCAATGTGTACTATCCACTGTTCCTTTTGACAGTATAAAGAGAAACAAAAAAAGTTTGAGGGCCAAAAGATCTCATTGACCAGTAGTGCAATTTGGGAACTGAAATTTTTCAATGAGTAAAGACCGCATTCACCTTGAATACAATGCTCATGTAAACAATTCATCACCTAATGATTCCTCTAAAATATATTTCATTTTTGAGGTCTGCATCTCTGTTTTGTAGTAACATAATGTTATATGTTAAAATTGCTTTGAAAAGACTGAGAATGAAGAGACCATGTTCCAGCTCTGACTCAAACACTCATTAACCATCTGACCCCACATCAGTCAGCACACATTTAGAACCCAGCTTCCCCATCTGCAAAAGGAGCAAATTAGATGACCTCTAAGAGTCTGCTGTTATACATTATCTCATCCCATTTCCTTGTTTGTAATTGATCTATTTTCCAGTATTGTGACTATACAAAAGTCATCTGACACCTTGATGCCTTTGAAGAAGAGTCTCTCCTTTTAAAAGAAAGACACACAGAAGTTTCACCACCAGAAAGAACCTCTGTACTTAGAAAATTATATACCAACATTTAGGCTAGATGATTTATGGCACAGAAACGCATTGTGGTGTATCCTCCTCTAAACTCTCTAAGTACTTTATTATACTTCCTATCTTCTGTGAGATGCAGAAAAAGAAGGACAAAATGAGGACGAAATGAGAACACAGGAATCCTACATGCTCGCTCTCTGCTCTAAACAATAATTATAATGCTTTCTGAAAAAAATTGCGGAAAAAATGAGCAGTGCTGCTGCTCACGCCATGTTTCTCAACAGTTTGCCATAAAATGCATTTGAAGATCTTTCTTGCTTCTTTCTTGCCAACACAGGAATAGGAGGCAGATCAGCAATGAAGGATATCACAGGAATTTGCTTTCTCTATCTTAAGAAGAGCCATTTCATTTCTTCCCTGAAGTTTAACTTGATTATGCATTCATTAAAGACGAGTGATGGTGATGATTAAACAAAAACATCTTTAAAATGCGGAGTTCATTTCAGCCCATTTGGTTTTGTTACACACAAATTGGATTTGCATTGCATCCTGCACAGCAGGTACTCCACTTGAAATCAAAGACAGATGCTTTTATGGGATTAAAAAGAAAACGTAGGGGGCGGGGGAAGAGGACTAAAGATTGAGATATTTTGCATTTCAGTAATAATGGCTCCAAAATGAAATAGTGATCATATTGCCGCTTTATCCATATAAGTGTTTGGGCTATAATTAAAAGGAAACAAGAATCCTATCATAACTCAAATCGTTGTCAAAGAAGAACATTTAATTTGCAGGGGGAAAAATGATTTTTCCCATAAATGTCTAATAATACCTTAGCATATTTGAAATTTAATCATAAGTGGCTTAGAATTAAACCATTTGAATTATTGCGGAAACATTTCAAGTGGTGACATTATAGGCTTTGTTTGAAATTAGCCATTAATTCAAAAGTCTTCTCTGGAGCTGCTGTGAGAGTTTAACAACTTGTCTGTAAACATAAGTCCCTGGTTCTCACACTATGTAATTAATCTTCATTCCTCCAGAACACTCACATTGCTGGCTATTTACTCTGTTACCTTTGGTTAAATTACTCTGGATGCTATCATTTTATAATTGATATCATCTGCTGTTTTAAAATTTTTATATATTTGTCAGCTTATTGGACATCTGTTGGGAACACTAAGTAAAAAAAAAAAGTCAGACAGACAGAGCCCAGTGTGGCTCACGTTTTCACTGCTTCCAAGAAACTTTGTACAGTGAATACAATTAATCTCTTACAATGTCTTACAGAGTGTCTGACTTCATAACAGGGTTATATTAGCATTTCTCATCTGTTTAATGATTGCCTTTTATGGTAGATTGATTGCACTGATGGCCCCAATTATTCACCCCCCTGTATCTATGCTCATTGCAATGTAAATTTGCAGATCTTGCCATGAAGATGTGGAACTTATTTTCTTACCTCTTAAATCTGGGCTAGGTGTGTGATTTGCTTTGGTCAATAGGGTTTGTTTCAAAGGATGATGCACCAATTCTAAGCCTAAGCTCTGCAGGCCTTGCATATCCAGCTCTTCCTCTTGAACCGCTGATTCTGTAATGAGAACAAGCTCAGGTTAGCCTGATTGAAAATAAAAGATATGTGGCCTAGTCACCTCATAAGTCCTGCTAACATCCAACTCACCCTCCAACATAGAGCTGCCTGGCCAAAAATGAGGCTGATCACAACCAGAACTGCCTGGCTGAATTCAAAACAACATTCATTGTTGGGGAATATAGAGGACAATCTGGTGATGGACAGAGAGGAGGGGTTTGGGGGGCTGGGAGAATGGGGTAAAGAGTTAAAGAAGTATAAATTAGTAGTTAATAAATGGTCACAGGGATGGGGAACATGGCATAGGGAATGCAGTTAGCATTAATGTATTGGCTAGGTAAAGAGCCAGAGGAGAGAAACAGCAATTTGGGGGATCATTTTATAAACTATATAAACATTTAAAAAGTACTGTATACTTGAAACTAATAAAATACAATTCAAAAAAATGTATTGATGGTGGGGGACAGTACTTAGTTACACAGCAATGAGTAATGATACACATCCAGATCAGATTTTTAAATAATATTTAATTTAGACTTTAAATGATGAATATTATTTCTCATGCTTAGCACAATGCTTATTTCATAGGATGTGTTTTATAAATATTTACTAATTTACAGTTGAAGTGGAAATTTATCTATTTTAGACTATTAGTCAATATGTTCTAATAAATTCTCATAACATGTAATTATGCCCTCCATACATTTATAAAATGCGTGAGAAAAACTGGAAAAAAGCATTGTCCCCCACTCTTTTTCTCACTGAGATTATCACATGAGCAAAGTGACACAGGAGAGTGGATAAAGGACTTGGAGAGAAAAGTCAACCTTGTCTGCAAGTGTTTTAACTGACATGAAAATTTATGTGATGTCATACTTAGATGACATTTCAAAATTGTTATGGAAGATAATTCCACATTTAAACCATATTAATCTTTAAATCTCTAGGGGGAAAAAAAGATGTTTCCCAATACGCTGAACCTACTGAAACATAGAACTAGAAGAAACTTTATAGATTACCTTGCCCTACATCCCACTTCACACAGAAATCTCCACATCAATTTCCCAGAAAGATAAAAATTGTAATTAGAAGCTAATATTTAATGTACACTTACTAAGTGCTAAATTCTGTTCTAACTACCATCCAGGTATTAGTTCTTCACAAAAATGTTTTAAGTATCATTCTAACAGTGAGGAAAATGAACTCAGAAAGGTTAAGCACTGTGTCCAGTCACATAGCTAGTACATAGCAGAGACAGAATTTAAACTCTGGAGTCTACTCTCTTAGTTGTGAAATGGTTCCTCACTGTTAACTAGAGTCACTCATTGAAGATTGAGCTACCTTGTGGTAAGGTGAGTTCTTTCCCTCCACCAGAAATAACACTGACAGCAAAACATCTGAAAAACCATTATAATACAATGTTTTAAGCTCAAATCTTTCCACTTTGTAATTTCCACCCATTGACTTTGTTTCCAGCCTTAAGAGATGCTTTAAAATTTTTTTTGTTTTCTCTTCTACATGACAAACTTTCAAATATCTGACTCCTCTTTTCATTCATTCTTCTTCCAACAGTTTTCACATTCCTCACTAATCTGATCTGTCTCCTAATGAAATCTCTACAACCTCCCAGCTCCCTGCCTCACCATTTCAGCAGTCTAGCCATCTTTGCAGCTTAAGATAGGATCTGGTTTTTATGTTGTTATTGGTTGGTTGGTTGGTTGGTTAGTTGGCTGGTTGGTTGATTGGTTAGATGATTTTAAGTAGAAAATCAACTATGAAAACATATCAAACATTGAGTTACTAAAACTACACTGTTTTTCCAGCCATCCTATAAACATATTGCCTTTTTTTTTTTTTAACCTAAATGTAAGAGCCTAAGTAGTGGTATGGAAAGGCACATGAATCAAGTTCATTACCAAATTTAAAACAATTTCATTGTTAGCCTGTCATAAATATACAGATCCCAGAAGATGGTATGAAGCCATTATTTTATTGTTTCTGAATGGGTTGCCTCAGAAAGGTGTCCAGCATTACTTCTCATTACTGGCTCACTCCCCAGTTTTCACCTCCATTTTGGTGGTACATCTGCACTTAAAGTCATGATACCTATAATCTTAGTATAGATATGACACCAAAGCATAGTGAAGGGTATCTTTCTGATTCTTCAAAACAAAACATCTAAGACCTACAACCCATTCACATGTAAATAGATTTGAGTTGTTTCCAGTTTGGGGCTGTTACAAAGAAAAAACAACAACAACAACAAAACAAAAACAAACAAAAACACTATGAGCATTTGTGTACATCTCTTTTGGTAGACCTGTTTCTTTTCTTTTTTTTTTTTAATTTTATAATAGTATGTATGCCTACAGCATCTGGTCTTTCATACAAGTATTAACCAGGCTCGAATCAACCCTGCTTAGCTTCCAAGATCAGACATCAGGCTTGTTCAAGATGGCATGGCTGTAGACCATGGACCGTGGCTCCACTGAGGCACAAATCCGGACCTTCTGCGTGTAAAGCAAATGTGCTAATCGCTACATTATGGAACCACATCTAGTAAACCTGCTTTTATTTCTCTTGGATATATACCTAGCAGAAGAACTGTTGGACTTTCGATAAGTGTATTTTTAACTTTGTAAGAAACTGTCAATCTGTTTTACAAAGTGATTGTACTATTTTACATTCCCACTAGCATAATAAAAGAGTCTCTTGGGATTTTTTGTTGCTCCACACTCTATTGTCAGTCTTTTTCATTTTACCCATTCTAGTGGGTGTGAAGTAATATTGATTTTGCTTTTAATTTGAATTTCCCTAATAACTAATGATGTTTAGCATCTTCTCATGTGTTTACTGACCATATATTTTCTTTATAAAAGTATCTGTTCAAATCTTTTGCTCATTTTGGAGAGTGGGTTGTCTCTTGGTAAGTTGTAAGAGTATTTGATCTATTCTGAATTTTAATTTTTTATTAGATATTGCAAATATTTTTTCCTCAGTTTGCTGCTTTCGTTTTCATTTATTCAGTGTTGTCTTTTGAAGAGCAGAAGCTTTTAATTTTGATGCAATTCCATTTATCAGCTAGTTTTTGTATGGTTTTTGTGCCCTAAGAATCTTTATCTATTACAATGTTAAAAAAAAATTTTCTATGTTTTCTACTATGTGTCTTATAGTTTTATCACTTTTCTTTAGATCTATGGTCTATCTCCAGTTTATTTTAGTATCTGTTGTAAAGTATGGGTAGAGATTCATTTTCTCCATACAGATAGCCAGTTTTTTAAAAATATGTATTAAAAAGCCTACTCTTTCCTCATTGAATTACCCTGGCACCTTTGTTGAAAATCAACTGACAATATATATCTGTATTCTCTTCTGTTCCATTGATCTGTGTCTGTCTTTGTGCCAATATGACACTGTATCTATTACTATAGTTTTACAGTAAGTCTTGATATCAGGTGGTATATGTTCTACATTTTCACTTCTCCTTTTCAAAATTGTTTTTGTCTATTCCAGATCCTTTGTATCGCCTTTTAAGTTTTAGAATCAACTTGTCAATTTCTATAAAAATCACATTCACACCAAGATATTTATTGGTATTAGATTAATTCAATTTGTGAAAAATTACTCTTAACTATATTAAATCTTCCAATCTTCTCTTAAGGTTATTTTGCTTCTCACTGTATTAGTCTTGCACAGCAAATTCTAAGTATTTCATGAATTATTAACTACATTTTTCAAATGAGAGAATAAGATGATCAGAGAGGTTATGTAGTTCATCTAAGGTCACAGAGCTATATAGCAAGTGGCTGAGCCAATACCTGAATCCAGAAGTGACTGAATCCAAAAACCATGTTTTCAACCAATTGCTCAGCAATTCTCAAAGCAAAGATAAGTAGAGTGAGTTGAACCAATTAGAGAGCTATTTCAACTCTTGGAGGCCACCCTACTAGATATCTTACTAGAGAGAGAATGAGTGGGCCTGGATAGTTTGAAAAGCTCCTAAGGTAATTATGTTACAGCTTGCTGGTTGAGAATGACTAAGTAAGGTTTTGTTTGTTTGTTTGTTTTTGTTTTTGTTTGGGGGGGTTGTTTGTTTGTATTTGGGGCAGCCATCAGTCTCAGCATGATTCAGTTTAGCTGGCCACTATTTGAGGTTCTCACTACCTGGTTTCTCGAAACATCAGGCCAGGAGAGAAAGAGCCTAGCATGACAAGAACCAGAAATATCCTACATTAACAAAAAGCTTCATAAACAATGAAAACGTGTCACTCCCACATTCTGGTCGCACTTAAGCTTCCATTCTATGAATAGCTTATAGTCCAGTTATTAAAGATGAAACACACAAATTAATTTTAAATGCAAGTAATGTTTTAAACTCCAGCATTTATTTAATTTTTTTTCACCTAGCCTACTGCAACCTATTATGTTTTTCCTTCTGTCTCTCCTTCTTTTAATAAGCTGAACATTTAGTTTTAAAATACTAAATTTGAAGAATGAAGAAGCAAGCAAGAAAAAAGTGAGATAACGTATTATATATTGGATTGTCATGTGCTGTGTTTACAGAAAAGAGAGTCATGGCCACGGGCAACATGTTAGCAATAAACTATGCTCAGGAACTTCCCTGCCTGCTATGCGGCTTGCCATGATGTGCTAGCTGGGGGATAGATATATCAGAGGGATCTAGCCACATGAAAAAGAAATAGGCTTAATAGCAAAATCTGTGTATATCTGTCACAGAGTGAAGGAATGGCTAACAGTTCTCAAATAAGCTATTTGAATTAAAAAATAGATATTATTTCTATAATATAGAAATGGATATTATTTAATAGATATTATTTAATACAATAATAATTGCTACAATTTATTTTAGCAATACTGCTCTTGGAGCTGAATGGAATAAAAAGGGAGATCATGTTTATTTTTTTTAAGTTTTCACTTCATAAGGGAGAAAATACATGTGTCAAAAACAATTCAAGGCATCCTGCAGTAATGTCTATTCCCCAAGTCCACTTTACACAGCATCCTGACATAAAGAGGCAGGCATCTTATATGAAATAGCAGAAGACATAGATTCACAGGAGCTGAGTCAATATGGCCTAGACAACTCACTTAACTTATCTGAATGTACTCTTTTATCTATAAAATAGAACAAGAATATATGTTTTACAAGTTTTTTATGAGTATGAACAGAGATAATGGGGAATGCTTGGTCAGCTGTCAATATAGTTACTGGTGCTGGTGGTGACAGCAGCAGTAGTAATAGTGCCATGATTATCATCTGTCATCTAGCCCACTGCCTGCCTATAAGCCCCACCTCAGTTCAATTACTTCTTTCTCAACAGATTTTTAGCAACAAACATATACTCCTTTATCAATAAACTCATTCAGTCCTTACTTCCCATTCAGTGGAGTTCCAAATATTGTCAGAACACCAGAACCACAATTCAGATGCCTGAGTAGTAACTACTAGGACCATTCACTGACCTTGGAGTAAGTTTACCTTATTATTAGTCAGACTTAGAACCCTTCTGTTTTAACCACTTGAAGTCTGTGCTACCCCCAGGTCACAACATTTCCAGTTCCCTTTAGTCTACCCATCCACACAGAGAATTCTGTCTTGACCTCTGATTCTAGTCACTGGTGTCATTTCCCCCAGAGTATCTGGCATCCGGCCATGACTAGCACTCTTGATTTATCTATTCTGAAAGGGTTATATTGCTTTACTCTCGATAAAGCTGATCCCCTTTAAATATTGCACTATAATGTAGAATATTTTAATCTTATGTGGAATAATGACTAACATCTAAACAGTAGGTTATATTAGAAAGCACTTACACATACATCCTCATAATAACCTTACAAGAAATACAGCCACACAGTGAGGAAATTGAGACTGGAAAAGGTAAAGTAAATTTCCCAATATCATATTAGTATAGCCAAGCTAAAACATAAAACCAGGTTTTCTGACTCCCTCACCTATGAGTTTATGATGCCCAAACTTCTATTTCATCAAATAATCCCTTATTTGCCCACTTGATCATTTATTCATTCAACAAACATGTAGTGAGTAACTTTTTGCTACAAATACCTTTTCCCTCAGAGATGTTCACAGTCTAGCAAGAACACAATCCTGTAAACACAGAAGCAGTGCCTTATGCAGCTTGGCATTATCCTGGTACAGTATCTGGCACAGAACATATTGATTGAATAAATTAATGAATGAATGGTATATGAATGCATACATTAAAATTAAATTACTTTTTAAGGCAAATGTTAACACAATGAGAAATTATTCTGAAAAACGTAAAGTACTAAATAAATTTTATGCAATATAACTTTTTCAATTTTAGGTAGAATTCTAATTTTAACTAAAATGCCAGAGTGAGTTCTTAGATAATATTAATAATATCTTTTTTTATCCTATTTAACATTATTTTCTTCATATTTAACATGCCATCAATAGGAAGACTGTTTTAAGTCCCCACTTCAAGTTCCTTAATCCTCTGACCTGATTGCAATCACTTCAGCAAATTCACCCACACCCTGATTCTGTCATTGCCAAAATTCCCATATGGAAGAGGAGGAGCTCTCTCAGAGGACTTGGCATAAATCCTGATAATAACACTTATCACGTTTTATTGTAATTATCTGTTGACATGTCTTTTTCCCCTTCAAATCAATGCCACTTCATAATTCACCCACTAAAAGTTTTCAAGATCTCAAAACACAACTTACAATTTTTTAAAGTAAAATGTTCTCCTTAAAAAGTTAACCCAAGATAAAGTTCCTTTGTTTAGAAAATATTTAATAAGGCATTCACTGTTTAATTCTGTCTCCTTACTACATGCCTTTCACTAAAGTCTTAAATCAACATTTAAAACCCCAAAATGAATATTCAATGTTTAAAACACACTCAGGCTAAGTTGAAGGATAGTTTTGAACTAGGAAGCCTTCTGCTTCCAGGTGATGGCAGTGATACTCGGGTTAATATATTTCATTATAAAAGGTTAGTCTAAGCAGTTATTACCAAGTTATTAGCTAAAGACAATGTCATGTAGCTCAGAATTTCATGAGACACTTTCAAAAAGAAGTCATAGACCTTGGACTGATTTTTAACATATGACAAATTTAAAGTAGCTTCTTTTAGTTCAAAAAAAAATTTAAAGATTAGGTAAAATCACCATTTGAATAACAGAGTCATTGCTTCAAATTCATTTTCTTATGTGTTAAAGTTGCTTATTGTTTTATGTGATATTTGTGTACACATGCTCAGACTCTCCAAATTTTGTTAAAATCCGATCACTATAAATTCCTCAGAGAAAGAGAAGTACTAGTATGTTAAAAGTATTTTGGAAGCTGACTATCTGAAATAATTGAAATAGTTGCTGGAGTGATCTGTTACTGAGATCCTTGAAAGGCCAAGATTGTTCTGCTTTACATAAACACACCACAAGCAGATGTTCAGAGAGAGTGCTGTGTACCAGCACCACCAGGCATTCAGATTTGTTCCGGCTTATGAGAGGGACAAGACCAGAAACAATATTTGACTCTCACAACTCTCAGAATTAAGCTAAATAAAAATAGGTAGTTAAATTTTAAAGTAAAACTTGGAAGAAAATATTACATAAATAGGATAGTATATGTCATTAATTGTTTAATTCTGTACCATCTATGTACTATTCTTAATATAAATTTGAAAGCTTATTCTTTCAATTCATTACTCCTCAAATTTTTTTCAAAAAATAATTCCAGGCTATGATGTTCAGAAGGCTAATTTTAATGACAAATACAATCATAGAAGCAAAAGGCTCACAAACAAGTTAAAGACCAAATGTGAAGAAGGACTATTCTGTCAAAAGAATTCCAGCCATATTGGCAACAGCTCAGTGACAGCGGTTACTCCTGTAGTCTACTGTGGAATGCAGAGTTGCTGGAAAATGACTGACACATTTCATCAAAGCTTCTCAGCTGCCTTAGCCAACTGTCGCTGGTAAATGACTTAATCTTTGCTAAACTTTTATGCAGGAAAAGCAGAGTAGTTGAAATGCACCCACATATAGGACCTGAAACTCTAATGAGCTCATTTGACATTCTGACTGATACAAAATCTACATTGTGTTTTGACTTGCCTGCCACCATTGATATGTGTATTTTCAGTTTGAAAGGTTCAAAAGTGATAGTGATTTTACAATAGAGCCCAATTGTAACTGAGACCAAAAGAATGTGGAAATGAATGAGTTAATTGCCAGTTATTTGTTACAAAGTAAATTTTTAATCACATTTCATATGTATTATTTTTTTTCTTAGTGAAAGTAATTGGTTAGGAGGACAGAGGGACATAAATATTTTATGTAATCTCCTAAAAATAAAGAGTCGTGTGGTTCTTTCATGAATACGTGTTTATATGCCTTAGGTTGAAGGGATTTATTCATGAATGTCGAAATGCAAGATAATACCAGTTGCAACATCTGCCTAAATCAACTGTGGATTGACCGTTGCCTCCCTAAGACACCCATGACTTTCTTACTAGGCTTTTGGATTGGCTTGTATTTTATGGTAAACCCACAAAAGTGTTAGTGTGGCTGTGAGGTTTTCTGCTTAATGTTGATCTTTTCTACAAACGTATATAGCCTTTGTGAGCAGGGATAAGAACCAAAATGAATTCTGTGCACCTCTACCATATTGTACAGCTAAGTCAAGTAAATCCTATTATAACATTTACATATGAGGTGGGCAGAGAGGTCCAGCATCTGCATTCGTGTGCATTCCTCCATTTCCACCACTGCTTGAAAAAGATAAATTGCTATTACCAGGAGAATTAAGAGGAAAAATGTTTGGCTTATGTCATCCAAAGCTTCTTTGCCAGGGGAAATCGGCCTAAGCTTGTTAGTCACCCAACATACTAAGGCTCTGTGATCTAAGGCAGCAACCTCCAAATTGCATTCTGCCAATCACTGTTTTCTCTTTGTTTTCCCTTCCACCTCTTAAGAAGATATCAGTCCATCTGTTTCTGATTCTTTACAATTAACTCTGCATATTGAGTCGGCCCCTCTCTCTCTTTTTCTCTCTCTCTCTTTCTCTCTCCCTCTCACTTTCTCTCTCTGTCTCTCTCTCCACCTCCCTCCCTCCTCTCTGAGTATTATGAACTGATTTTCTGTTAACTAGGAAATTTTATCTTGCAAGCAATCAGAGCTCAAATAAAGACACATACAAGTTTCAGTCAAAACTCTTAATACGTAAAATTTGAATTGCTTCTAAATTTGGCAAAGCGCCTTTGCTTTCTCCAAATTCTGAAGACAGATGAGACACAAAAGTGAGATAAATGATGCCATCCTGCTATTTCAAATGCCATATTGATATAGTCATTATTCTTGCCAATAAAGCTCACTGTCATCTAATTTTAACCCGTTTCTGTGTTTATTATGCTTAATTTTTGTCATTTCTGTCTTTTTGTTCTGCATTTAATAGAATCTAATTTTGTAAAAAACTGAATCTTTCAAACAACTTATACACACACACAATGAAATATTAATCAACCAGAAAAAAACCTGGAATCTTGACATTTGGAACAATATAGATGGACCTTGAGGGTATTATGCTAAGTGAAATAAGTCAGACAAAGACAAATATCATATAATTTCACTCATATGTGGAATTTTAAAAAATGAACAAACAAAAACAAACTCATAGATGCAGACAATAGATTGGTAGTTACCAGAGGGGTAGGGGGTGGGGGGAGGGTAAAATGGGTAAAGGGACTCAATTGTATAATTGTACAGATGGATGGAAACTAGACCTTCAGTAATGAGATTCTGCAGTATATAAAAATATTGAATTATGATGTGGATTGCTTTTCGTTGGACTTCCTCTAGCAGTTTAGATCCCTATAACTCCATTTTAGTCCTGCTTCTTCACCAACTCCTTCCTTCCATTTCATGTTTATTTAGGTTTTTCTTTCACTTAATTCTTTTCCATTTAGCCTACAAAATTTCTCTCACCTCTTTCTGACTCAGGAATTCTTACAGCTACTTTCTTGGAGTCTTATCTCTCTTATTTCTCACTGTGCTTATACTCTTTTTTTTTATATACACATTTGATGTACCACAAATAGTAATCTAATTCTCCCTGGGAAAAGTGTGGTTGCCTCAGAGAACATACTGTTAAAATAATGGAAAGTTCGTAGTTTATTATTATATTTAATGATAGTTCAGATAGTCGTGAAAAACTCTTTCCTCCTCTTTGCAATTAGGTGTAGCAATTAGGAAACCTTGTATATCACTCTCCAGTTATCTTTTAAAAGCCCTGTCTTTGACGTTGGTGTAATTGGCTTTTAATTTTATATTGCATAGGTAGAATAAAAAGAGGCAGCTTACCCCTAAGAGATCTGGATGAGCAGGTTAAAAAAAAGTTGATAAAGAAATTAAGACCATACTGCCTGTCACCCCGATTGAGTCTGGAGTCTCCTAAGGAGTGGCAAATAAACAGCTCTAAACCAAATGAGATTGTGCCATTAGCAGTGTTCCTGAGTCTGCAAATGCATTAATTACCACCTCGTTCATAGTCCCATGGTGAAGAATAACTGTTATTGTTATTTACTTTTTCACTTAAATAAGATTCTATACCTCCTGGAAATTGTCATTTTGTTAAAATATTGCCATAGGGCGGGTCCCTACTAAGAAATGTAAGACGCGCAATTCACGCATCCTTGAGAAATGCAAGTTCCTGTGAACTCTGACAGGCTATAATTACTGACAGGCAGAGTCGGCTGTCAGTTACTAGTTCGATTTTAGTGGGGTAAAATGCTACACTGCCGAGATTTCTTCCTGTGTGGCCTCTAGCAGAAATCCGAAATTCCCCTATTAGACATTTATATGTTTAGGGCAATGATTCTGAAGAGAGTGCAAGGAGGAAGAGATGAAGGCAACGAAGGAGAAGGGGAATATGAGACTCTTCATGCAGTTTAGAAACATATCTAATACTTCATTGTTTGGTTTTACAATTATGGGAACTAAATCTCTTGGTTTTATCTTTCTTAGCTTAGAAAATTTAGTAGAAAAGCTCTGAAAGTTGCCTGTGTTTAGCAATGCTGAATAATAATTCAACATTTGCCTTCTCCATTGTCCTTACAGTAAATAGAAATATCTTAGTGAGAAATAGTTTATCCACTTACTTTCTTCAACTGGATCAGTCTAGTAGGGCTCTACGACGATTCTGAAAATTAGCATAACAAGACCAAATTTGCTCATGACTAGAACCTCATGTCAACCTGTCTTTGGTCCCATTGTGTCCTGCTGTGCATTCCAGGGCCCTGGCAAACAGTTGTGCAGGCCGTGCCCTGAACAGCTCCAGAGAGTCATTCACATGTACTACAGTATATGGTGGCCCTGAATCCTTCTTTTTCCTGTTCCTCATCTCTTTCTTCCTCTCCTCCCTCCATTTCCAGACAAGATTCCATGATTCATTGTTATAATCACCCTCTGGCACATGGCCTCCACTTTCTTGCTCCTCTCCCTCTACTCTGAGCTCACTTGGTTATGCCAGCAACTAAGTTATTGCCTCTCAGTTCCAAAGCCACCCTTTTCTGCCCTACCCTGTGATACTAGAGCTAGATTTTGCTGACATCATTTCTTCTTTACCTGCTGCTCCAGGATAGGCTCTGACAGTAGAGGGCGTTGGAAAGAGACTGAAAGGTTGGAGAAGGGAGGGCACTTTTCTTCTTCAGCACAGGACTCCTACAGCAGTCACGTGCTCGCCTCAGAGATCTGAATCTCACGGCCCTCTTCCAAGTTTCTACATCCCATCCTTGTTCACTTTTCCTTCAGCTGGAGAACTGAAACCACTCTTCAGCTGCTATCTTTGTGTACCTTAGTTTAGAGTTCTTTTTTACCCCCGTGGTAGTTGGCCATTATTCACATAGGTATTGTTGTATATATTAATTTTCCTTTTTCTAGTTCCTGGTGTGGTTTCTGTCTTCTGCCTGGACCCTGACTGATATACCTGGCTAAACCCCAGTGCTGGTCAACTCTGTCTACTCTTCACCTAAATCTCAAAGCTGAGCAGGCTGAAGAAAAACATTTAATTCTTTTGTCTCACTCTAAATCCATATCTAGCAACGATTCTTCATTTGCTGACTGCATTCATTCCCCTTATCTTCTAGACAACACTTTTTCATCTCTCCTCAACCCTCCAGCAGCTCTCTCCTGATCCTCACACTTAGCTGATGACCCCGTCTTCCATGTCACTGATAAAGTAGAAGCTATCAGAAGAGAATGTCCACACACTTCTGTTTTCATGACTATTAGCTAGCTTCCTTGTATCCACAGATATCCAGTTATACTACCTTCCCCTGTTACAACGGATGAACTGTTTGTGTTCCTGTTTAAGACCAAGATCAACACTTGAACTCTAGATTGCATCTCCTAGGGTCACTCCAACAATTCTCTCTCCATCTTATAGATTCTATTTTTTCCTTTCTCTACTGGATCATTTCTACCAACATGAAAGCTGTTTTAACATCTCTCACCTTAAAAGCCCCCTCTCATGTTCCCACAGTCTCCCTCAAATTACTACTCAATTTCATCATTCCCCTTTTTATATTCAAACTACTCTAAAATCTGTACATGGTTGGTCTTTACTTCCTCTTCTTCTATTCTCTCAATTGACTTCAGTCCAATGAAACAGCTCTGTCAAGGTCACCAGTGGTCCCCACATATCTAGTCATTGCAGTTTCAACTACACTAAAATATCAGCAATATCTGACATTGTTTACTAATTCTTCCTCTGTAAAATGCTTCTTTCTCTTGTATTCAGAGAAGTTTAATCTCTCGGTTCTCCCCATTTCTCAGTCTTCATTGTTCCTTTCTTCTCATCCTGTGACTATTTGGGCCCCCAAGCTTCCCCAAGAAGAAGAGATGGCACAGTCCCCAAAGAAGACACTTCAGGTACTTTCCTGGTAGTAAATGGACAGAGAATTCTTCCCAGAAAGCAGGACCAGGGTCTAATCAAGGAATATCATAGCCAGAGCATGGCATTTAAGCAATTCCCAGAAAGCAGGATTTATCACTGTATGAACCAGAGGCTCTTTTTGTTTCTTTTCGGATTAAAAGTTTTTAATGTGGTTCTTCTGTCTCCACTTCATGACTATATATGTGTTTGTTGCAATATGAGTATTCAAACAACTTTTCTTTCAGTTTTAAAATCTCAGGAGTACATCTATATCTGATGAAAAAAACTGCTCATCACCCAGAGATTCTGGGATTTGGTCTAAATGCAAAAACTGATGGGGACTTTGGGTTGTCTTTCTTGAGGAGAAAGTCAGTATCTTTTCTATATGAGAAGTGTGTATAGATGTTTGGTGGACAAAGGGGCAGGCAATGACAGAGTAACGAGCCCTTCAGTATCATCTGTCTCCCTCTTCTACCACAGTAATAGAATTGAGGCCTAGAACATGACCAGCCAGCTTCATACATTTCCCAGTCTCCCTCCACTCATATGACAAAGTTATTGGCAATGGAGTACAGACCACTACTGAGACAGAGCCTTTCAGAGGCTGGGCCTGCCACCTTCATCTTTTTGTCCTTCCTGTGAGTCTGATGAAACACAGGAATATGGCTTTGACAATGCAGATGAGGACAACACTTTAAACTTGATAAATAAACAAATCAGAAAAATCTGAGCCCCAGAATGATTAGAAAAAGCAGAAATGTCTGTCAATCTGAAGCTCAGATTATTCTGAAAGAGAAATAAACCATTATCTTGTGTGAGCCATTATATTGGGGTGGGGGGTTCTCTTTGTTATTGTAGATGGCATTACCCTTATATTAGTCTGTTAGGGCTATCATAACAAAATACCACACATCCATGGCTTAAAACACAGAAATTTATTTTCTCATAGTTCTGAATGCTGAAAGTCCAGGATCAAGGTGCCATCAGGGTTGATTTCCAATGAGGCCTCTCCTGCTGGCTTGCTGATGGCCACCTTCTTGCTGCATTTTCATGTGTCCTTTCCTCTGTGCCCATGTGAAGAGAGGACGTGGTCTCTAGTGTCACTTCCTCTCCTTATAAAGGCCCGTGTCCATAGAACCCCACTCTTATGACCTCATTTAACCTTAATAATTTCTTAAAAAGTCCCAGTCTCCAAATACAGGCACATTGGGACTTAAGGCCTCAACACAGAAATTAGGAGGAACACAATTCAATCCAGAACCCTAAAGCCTGTTTACCACATAGTTTTCAGACTCTTTATTTTAAAACTCAGTCAAAATAACTCATTTATCTGGAAACCCTCTGATGGCTTCTAATCTCACTCTACGAAAGCCAAAACCTTGCAATGCCCTCCCATGATCTGATCCCACCTTACCCCTATGAGCCCCTCTGACCTCATCTTCTGCCTTTATATCCCTTGTTCCCTCCACTCCAGCTACAAGAGTCTCCTTGCAATTCTTCACATATACTCTTACCTCTATACACCCTACTCTTCTGTATACTTAATCTCATTTTACCCCAATAGCCACATCGTTGGTTCCCTCAATTCATTAAAGTCTTTGGTTAAATATTATTTTATTGAAAAATTTTCTGTGAATGCCATAGTGATTTCCTACTTCTAGTTCTCTTTCTACCACTTACTTCTTTTATTTACATTTATTCATTTATTGTTTCTCTCTTCCCACTAAAATACAGTCTTTATAAGAGTGGGAACTTTATTTTGATATTCAGAACCTAAAAAATACCTAGTACATACTAGGTTTAAAATTTGGACACACAAGTGTTGTTTGAATGAATAAATATTCAAGTGGAAACCCTACAAAAGATGGTTTGAGAGACACAAGGAAGTCAACAATAGGGGGAGGGTTTATGGTATAGATGATTGGGTCGATGATAATGATATAGTAAACCAACATAGGGAACACAATAAGTAAAACAAGATGAGAGATAATGAGTTTAATATTAGGTATAATAGATTTGAGATGCCAGAAGAAATTTAATTATACTTTGGGTCTAGGATGTGAATCTCATATGGAAAAAAATATGAATAGCATCTATCTGCATATGACTGTATTAGAAGTCCTGGAAGTGGATAATCTTCCTCAGAGAAAGTCTGTCTCACAAAGAAGTTCAAGGAGAGGCCTTAAGAAACTCCAACTATTTACTGATATTGGTGTCAGATTAATGGTGTTCCTTGTGTCTAAAATATCTTTATTATGGCATCACATTTATTTTAGATCCAACTCTGACTCTGAAACTTAGATAACTCTCTACAATAGACAACATCTCAGTAAACTAATGTCAGGCCCTCAATTTTCATGCTGGCTACAAAGCAAAAAAAAAAAAAAAAAAGTATTACATGAAATGACAGAGTTCCATACATGTATTTCTTTCTAGATCAGCAGCCCATTTCCCAGAGATGAGTTTTCTATTTTCTGAAGGGCAGGAAAGGGTAATCTTCTTCCAATTGCTTCCATGAAGCACGGGGCACTAAGGCTTTCAATAAAAAACTTTACAACTTCTTATTCCAATTAAATCTGTCTTTAGTCTTTGGAGGTTGCTGGGCTTTGTGATATTCTTCAGGAAGAATGCAGAATTGTGTACTGGACTTTGTGTTTGTTTGGCCATGCAACATCCACTGCCCCTTTGTGGTATCAGTGTCTCTCCCACTTCCTTTGCTTACCTTCCTTCTCCATTTTTCTTGTATGGAGTCCTTATGTAGTTGACACCACCTTCCAGCACTGCAGATGAGCATGTAACTTAGACTGCACAAGGAGGAAATTCCATCCTTCTGGTCACAGTGTTTTATTTGGGAGTGAGTCTAAGACCCTAGTTAAGCTGATGACAGATAATCCCAAGACTTGTGTTTTAAGATTATTTAGTGAATGGGGTTCTATTTCTCTTTGAGATATGAACCTTGGAGGATGCTGGGCTGGAACTGCAAATTTCCCACTTGCTTCCAAACAGAACTGTGAATGAAGCCAATAAAGAAGGCAGAATGAAGAGATGAGAGAAGAGATCCTGATTGCATCAATTTAGCCCCTGGATCAAGGCATATCTAAAGTTAGTTCAAGACTGACATTTCACAGTTCCCAAACCAATAAACATTTATTTCCCCACTTAAGCAAATTTGAATTGGGTTTTCTGTCATTTGTAAATCAAAGAGTCTAATATAGGGAAGGTGGTTGAAATTATGATACCCATAAGAAGAAAATTCCAGACCACAATCTGCAGATGATTTGAAGGGAAACAAGACCTGTGTGCCATTCTCATAGCCTCATCTGTATCAGAGCTACCCATGAACTCTGACTCTTGCTGGCTTTCAGTTTCTTTAGGGTTAAATTGATGGAGGAAGTCCATTATGTTCAGGTGCAAAAGGCACTTTAAAATCTGCCTCTAACTGGTAAAGGTGATATTTGTCCAGCTCTCACAATTCCAAGGAGTACACGAGTACATTATCAGGGTTTTCTTAGAGACTGCAAGACAATTTGAATCAGATGTTCTAGCTCTATCATGCTCCTTAGAATAAGTTGTGGCTATGAGCAGTGCCACCACAATTCCAAAACTGAAGTTTATTTAAGTAAACCTAATAAACTTGTCCCTAGGTTTCCTGCTATCCAGCTTGAGGGTTTGATTAGTGTCATAATCAATTTTTCAAGGATCTGGAGCCAAAGAGATTTTGATCTCAATATTATCCTCCTTCAGACTCCTCCCACTTAGGCAGAACCTTAACTAAATGTGTTGATTAAATAAGCTGTTACATCTATTATCTTTTTCTACTGATCAATTAATAGTAGGTCAACTGAAATTTTACTATACCCACATGACAAACTACTGAAAGACGTAACTTTTTGTTTGTTTGGTTTTGTTCTTTTTAAGAAAACAGGAGCTGGCAATGCCTATATATTCCTTGTTCTTTTCATCCTCTGACAAGAATTCCCAAAGGAAAATCTTGTGGGACGTTATCTATCCCAGCAGGAAAATAAAAACCTATCCTGCTTTTGAAGTTTATCACTTTAAAAATATTGCTATTATAATGATAAGCCCTTTTGAGATTGACTTTTTGTTTTTGTTTTTTGTTTTCCATGGGTAATCTGATAGTGCTCAAATCAGAAGCAAAACAAAATCACCTCTGGATTTCCTTTTGTGTGCAATGTGCTTCACTGAAAACTGAATATCTCATTAACATGGAAAGAAAAGACCAACAAAGTAGTCTGGCATTTAGCTTCATAACTGGGTGATCCTGGGTAGAGTACAATGGTCTCCCTAACACAGGCTGCTCAAACCTCAGTGTGTAATTAAACATGGTCCCAAGCCTGGCCTTAATATACTGGCAGTGCTTCTTCCTCCACTCCTGCTCTCTAGAAAAATGCATGTTATAGTTCAGCTTCCTGTGAAACTATTTTATCTTTAAACTCTCATGACCAATTTGTAATTAAGAGATAATGCTTCTAGGAGCAGTTGGTAGAGAAGAAATTTCTTGTTGCTATTGGAATATGAGTGGGATGTTCCTAGCCTTCCCCTAGCAAGTGTCATTCGGCAAACTCAAAGTAGTCTTCTCACACATTCAATGAATAACTGTTGGAAACCTACAATAGTACAGGCATTCAGTAGCCCTTATACACAAGAAAGAACATATAGAGTAGTATTATTGACTCAATATTATTTATCAGTTATAAAGCCTACTCTAGTCTTGAGACAAGTTTGCTTTGTCTTATTTCCGTATGGCCCAGTTAACAATATTTTCATGTAAGTTGTGAATGACAGTGGCATAGGATCTAAGTAGACAATTCAAAGAAGAAAAATTGAATGAAAAAAAATTTAAACCATATAAAAATTTTCAACCTTACAACTAACAAAAATTCCAAATTTAAACATTAGATGACATATAACCAAATTTAGTGTTCACAGGGTAAAGCTTAATACCTTTAGAATTCTTCAGAATCACATAATTATTTCTAAATCTTATTCTACTTGGGCTCCATGAGTTCAGTGCATGGATGGAGCATCTTGCCATTTCATAATGCTGGCCTTTTTTCAAACAATGTGCCACTAACATGAACCATATCCCTTTCCCTTAATTTTCACATAAATAATAGATTTTCCAAAAGTTTATAGTGACAAAGAGATCTGAGTCACCTTTTTCTAAGCTCTACTTACCTGAAAGTTTGCCTTGCCCCTCTGTTTTTAGAATCCCTAGCCTGGACTGAACCTCTCACCCCCATTCCTTCATCTTTACCCCCAGACCCTGAATCTCTTACCTATATCAAAACTCAACTTCCCTCATTTTTTTTCCTGCAGTTTTTCATCCTCTTCCTGACTCAAGGCATCCTGAGCCACAGAAATTTCTCCCCTAACAATAAATCTCTGTTCTGTCCCACCTTTAGAAGAAGAAAGAAACGAACTGACAGACACTTTGATATTTCTTGCCTTTCCTTTTTGTCAGCTCAAGAAGTTTCTCTGTGAAGAACAGAATTGTTTAGATATTTATTTTTTCATTATTTTGAATTATGTCACATCCTTTAAAAAGCAGCAACCGCTGCAATCAGTTTAGCTGTAACATTTTTTTTCTCTTTTATATTAAATTATAAGGTTTTTCACAGTAATAATACTCAATGCCAGTGAGGTTATAATGAGTTAGTCTCATTCACACATAACTACGAGGTGTATAAATTGATAAAAAAAAAAAATTACCAGAGAGCAATATAAAAAGAGTATTAAAGTCAAGACAGTTTAAAGAATCCATACTTTGGAGCCTAGTAATGCCAATTCTAAAACTATATGCTAGAAATAAATGAATTAAGTCTTATGTGTAAGGATGTTCCTTAAAGGATTATTTATAATAAGGTATTAAAAAGTGCAATGATAAGAGAATAGTTGAATAAATCATGGTGTATTCATATAAAATGTAGCTATTAAAAGTTGTGGGTTTTGTTTTTAATTTTTTTGAGAAAATTTAAGATATTCTTGTAACTGGACTTAAGCTCTCTAAACACATGATTAATTGATAACTAATGTATATTTATACCTCCCAAAGTTCCATCACAGTGCCTGCCATGTGATATAGGTACAATAAATATTTTTTTGAATGACGAATAAATGAATAAGTTAACAAATAAATTTTGGCTTGGTAAAATTCCCTCTTTTCCTCTAATGCTTTATGATTCTACATGATCTCTTCTCTTTCAGAGTATACAATTTATATGGGAAGACAAGGAAAACACAAAAATAGTGAAGAGAAAAATACTCTACAATAAAATACTACTGGCTTCCTTTCTGGTTTCACATGTAAGAATCTTAGAAGTCACCATTCTGTCCTAAGAGCAAGTAAAAAGCTGAACAGACTGAGACGTCAACAACTCTTCTTGGACCTGTAAGAGGAGAGGACATAAGGTCTACCGCTGCTCCCAAGACTGGAAAAACAGAGGGAGTCACAGCTTACCAGAGAAAAGACCCCACAGAAACCAGGGCCAGTGTAGAAAAACCTAAACTGTAGTTGACTATTGCAAGAGGCTCACTGCAGACAGCTCTGAGAGTGATGATGAAATATTGAATTACGTTCTTACTGTGGGCAGATAGGGGGCAAAAAGTCATCAATGTCCTGGTGAAAACTCATAAATCTATCTCCCTTGGTGGATAAACAAACCCAACTGCATTAGCTACTAGTCTTTGAAGAGTTATATAGTATTAATAATCAAGAGACAGCACATTTTTCCAAAGTTGCAATAATCATCTTGCACCCATACTCTTCCTCTCTCCAACAGTTTGAGGAGATTGATACAGCTAAGTAATCCATGAAAACTTTGGACTTACAGATGCAAATCTACACAAAGTCTTTTTGTTTAGCTGTTGGTCTTAAAACCAAGTTTTCAACAAAGCCCAATTCTTATAAAATTATCTGGTTAAATATCTTCCAAAATGATACTTCAGGGAAGAAAATTTTAATAGTTAAATCTGCCTATTATAAGGTGAGATTCAAATAAAAGATAGATACTGTATATCTATTTAGGTACTATAGCCCTTTGGAGGGTCATAAACTATAATGATTTCCAGTAATTTTGTGCCCACACCTCCAGAACCTATTTTTGTTCCTTTGGGGGCAATATCAACCCCACTGTGAATGAATGGTCTGCACTATTCTGATGGGAAAAAAAAAATTAAGTGCCATGCTCTTAAAATGCAATGCTTGGCTTTAGGATTATCTTTATACATAAGATTCACAACATATGTAAAAGGCAGCATATTATTTTCTTAAGCATTTGTTTCAATCCATTTTTTTTCCCCAAATCATTCCCATTTCTTCAAAACAAGGGGCGGGGAGTGAGAAGTAAAATTAAAAAGAAAACAAAACTTTAACAACAACAAATTAAAAACTAACAAATGATTAAATTAGAAATAAAATTCACTATCTATTCTAGCACTCCGACATTCCTTTGATAGATTGCTATTGGCAATTCTGTACATAGTGGCTTGCATTTCTCTTTGACCCCCTCCCCCATTCTCTCTCAATCATTCATTCTGCGTATAACATATACAGCCACATATCTATATCACTGAAAAAGGATCAATCATTTTTTTCCCTATGCTGCTGAGACATACAATATTTATCACAGGTTATAGAAAAGAAGAAAAGAAAACCTAAGAATGTTCCCTTCAGCTGTATTTCTGTTGTGGCACCAGGAGCATCCCAGTCCTCCTCATTTTGCTTATTTGTCAGCTCAGTCCAGAACAATCTGTAGTACAACAAGGCTGATAAAGTTAGGTACCCAGTGGCCACTGGGAAGAAAAACAGCCCTGGTTATTAGTGATCTTCCTCACTATATTAAACACAACTCCCATTAGGCAAACTCCCTTCCATTTCTTTAAACCTCTCAATACCTTGTAAATCAAATATTTATCAACTGAGAACTTCTTTTCTAGCTGTCTGATGTTTCAGCTCTGACAAAGTTGGACACTAGCCAGTTGGTGAAGAAATCTGTGAAAGGAAATCAGCCACAAGAAAAAAGAAAACTATTTCATTTTTATTTCACAGGAACAAACTGCCAACAACAAACCACCACCACCATCATCCCTTTTTTTTTTTTCTTTTAAACTTGCCCTTGTAAAAATGCTTGCCTAGAATGAGCAAGCACAGCTACTCATTTAGTCAACAATCACTAGACATTCATCAGCCGGGGCCATATTTCTTTAGGTCCTTGTAACCATATATTAAAAAGTTACTGAGTGGCTGTTAAGACAGAGATTATGACTAATATGCAATTTATAGAAGTATGCGCATA
Source organism: Macroglossus sobrinus (assembly GCA_004027375.1). Taxonomy (NCBI): domain Eukaryota; kingdom Metazoa; phylum Chordata; class Mammalia; order Chiroptera; family Pteropodidae; genus Macroglossus; species Macroglossus sobrinus. Next base: position 364,813 of record PVKZ01000182.1, read on the forward strand.
AGACACAGAAATTTTAAAAGGTGGATCAGAATCAGTTTGACAAACCATATTCTTAGGAAGAATAGACAAAGCTGTTTATAAAAAGCTTCTGAAGGAGACAAGCCCTGAACCCTGACTTAAAACAGTAGAAGGAATCCATATGGTGAGTGGGCAGGGAGAGGTGACAAATGTACATGAAGGCACAATTGGCATCTTTCCAGGAAAAGTAATTGCTTCAACAAAATTACCATGTAGATGGACCACATTTAAAATAAACCATTTTCAGAACTATTCTTTAGCAATCATATAGACTGCAGCCTAAGTTAATGTTATCAATGACTAGCTACATAATATTTTCCACTAAGAAATTTAAATGTCATAAATAATCTCGCATTCAGTGTAGTTACTCACTTATTCAAAAGGACATACTCAGCACACTAAACACAAATCTGATACACAACAGAATGACAAGTGGCAACTTTTAAATATACACAGTCCCAAATCTCACCACTGGAGTTTCTAATCCAGTGGATCCAGAAGGAGAGCAAGGACATTAACACTTTTCAAAAACTGTAGGTGATTCTAAATTGCACTACAATTACAAAGTGTGACTTAGCACAGTTTCTTATTGCAACAAAGTTCAAAAAAACTGGCTTCAGCTTCTTATGTGAACATGTCTATACATTGCTTTGAATGTTAGTTATTTAACCTACTATTAACCTACTAAAATTTTCCATTTTCATAATCTTCTTTCTCTTTGGGGAGAAAAATAGTGACAACTCCACTCCCAGATGCTACAGCTAATGATTTCTGCATAACCGTATTAGTCTGTTCTGCATTACACTAGGAAAGAATGCCCATGTAGACTGAGTATGCAACACTATTTGCAAAAGCCTAATGACATCACATGATCAAGAATTTTAGGAAAAAATGTTGCTGCTTTATATTAGGTGTATGTGTATATGTGTGTATATCAAGTGCCTACAGAGCATCAGGCATCTTGCTAGGCCCTGAGCACTGGGCAAACAACAACCTTTCCTTTATGAATCTTATGTGTAGCAGAAAAGGAAGAAAAAGAATGAGAAATAACACAACACATCATGACTCATATGGTTAGATGCTGGGAAGAAAATCAATTAGGTACTGTGATAAGAGAAGGACAAAGAACCTCTCCAGATAGGAGAGTCAGAGAAGGTCTCTTTAAAGTGGTGACATTTAACATTTAAGCTTTCAGCTAAGACCTGAAGGATATGAAGGTGACGGTCACATAAAGAATGAGGAGAAAAGTGTTTCAGACATGTGGGAAAACCTGGGGCTGGAAAGAACTTCACCATCTAGGGCCATCTGTAAAATGATGAAATTGTACTACATGGTTTCAACTGATACTTCCTGCTCTAAAAATCCATAAAGAACAGACTCAAGTAATTAGTGAGTAAGTAGGAAAATGAAAAGCACTGAGCAAAGCATTTTATTCCAAGCTCATAGAATACTAAAGTTAGAAATGGAAAAGATCTGTTTGTCTAATTCCAATTCCACCAACTGGCTTAATGACCCAGAAATGAGGTTACATACCCTTTCGTATTAGTATAACCAGGAACCTCTACGCACAGATCATTTATATGGCATTTCTTGAAAACATCACTTTAAAAGGGAAAGCTTAATGGACAAAAATACATAAATGGATAATGTAAAAAGAAGAGGAATCAATTATTTTCATTAGTCAAGAAGACAGAACAAACTAATGGCTTTTAAGCTGTAAGGGAAAACGGGTTAAATAGAGCAGAACCTCACTAATTCTCACTTCAATAATTTCCAAACCCTATAATTTTCAGAAAGAAAACTGGTAGTCTTAGTTATATTTCAATAAGAATTTAATAGCACAGGGTAGATGGACAACTCTCATGAATTAGTTTCCATTACTTTCCAAAATGCACTACAAGAATGCTTGGTAGATGGAGTCCCATGTAATATTACTAATACAGTAAATCCTTTGTAAAAAGTAAAAAGCTAAATATAAATTTGGCTAATGCAGTTTTCCCTCTCAGTTGACCTCTTACTCTCAAAGTCAATAAATCATCAGGAGTTTTCTATATAGCAATGTGAATTAAAAATCATACATTAAAACATCTTTTTCCACCAGCGGAATATTCCATAAAATATTCCATTATATTTATTTTATATTGGCACATACATCACATAGAAAGATGAAAACTATCCTACAATGTCGTCTTTCCTACAAATTTAGAATACAAAACAAAACACTACTTTAAAATAAAACAAAAAAAAAGTGAATGCTGTCATGTCTGTTTTAGCATTTTTGAGGCTAAACATTTGCCTCTTAAAAAGTTCATGGCTGTGCTTGGGCATGGGGTTATTCAACACTGGATCAGTGGTTCTGTCAGTCCTTTGCCATAAACTCATGAGTTGCAAAACTTCCACAGACATATCAAAAATTTGTAATCCAAGTGTGAATCTTTTGTGTGACAGGTAATGACTTGTAAGATGAAATGCTATAGAGAGGACTACAATTTTCTGTGAGTAAAAAAGCACAAGGATAGCATAATAACAAAGTAGGTGATGCCAAATAAATGCTATTTGTAATATTGGCCAATATTTACTGAGTAAATCACTATATATCAGGTGTTCTTAAATGCTTCACTACTTCTTTTAATCTTTACAAAACCCTTAAGGGAGCTATTGTTGTTATTCCTATTTTAAAGGCCAGGAAGCAGAGACTCATAAAGATTAAGTAATTTTCCCAATTTTAAACAGTTAAGAGGTAGAACTGAGATTAGAACCCAGGCAGCCTCACTCTAAAGACCAATCTCGTAATTTATACACCATAGTTCAATTTACGAGCACATGGGTAATGTTTTTTGTAATATTAAACTCAATCTATTGGTAATCTTTGGTTATCCCAATTCAAAGACATATCAGTGTTCCTACATAAAATTCTGGAGGATTCAAATCCTAGGGTACCATCTAAACTGAAAGAGCATATACCTTCTTCCATGACGATCTGGCAATATTGCTTATAGCCTTAAGGTAAAAAACCCATTGACACAGAAGAAATGAAAGGTTCACCTCTTTTAGTCCAAGAGATTGGAGAAAGAATTTGGAAGACAGAAAAGGAAGGCAAATATCAGAGGCCTTTATTATTTTCTTTATCTAATCCTACCTTTCCCATGACCTTGTGGAAGGAGAGGGGATTGAGTGCAGGGAAAGCAGAGAAATCTACAATTAGAAATGTAAGAACCTAGGAAAAGAGAGGTTTTCATTCTGCCTCCTATTTATGACTCTAGGAAGAGGCTGCTTTATGCATTCATTATTCGTTATCTATGAATGGCTACAGTAATATAACCTCAGGCAGGGGGAAAGCCAGAACTCAGCTCTCCTGAACACCCTCAGTCCCTGATGATGGAGACAGGATTGAGAAATCGGACCACAAATTTTCCACACGCTCTCAAAGAAAAACTAGGAAATTTGTTGTGTGTCAACAAAGCAGAAAAGAATGAATTGTGAATTCCAACAGTATCACACTTCAGTTGTGGACACTACTGGAACAAGAATAGAAAAAGTTATACTGTAGTACTCAGTCTCACAAGCAACTCAGAACAACCACCCCTCAGCAGAGACAAGCAAGATGCAAAACATAGTACCCACAGTCAGATAAACAATTACCCTCCTTCATGTACTTCAATGCCATCTTAAAGAAAAGATGATATTATGGTTTATGCTCCCCACAAAAAAATATATTTGTTGAATATGTTGATGTACTAACCCCTAGTAACTCAGAATGTGACCTTTTTTGGAAAATAAGGTCATTGCAGAGATAGTTAATTTAAATGAGGTCTTAGTAGACTAGGGTGGACTCCTAATCCAATCTGACTGGTGTACTTATAAGGAAAAAGACAGAGGCATATAGGGAGAACACCATATGATGAGGGGAGAGACGAGTTATGCAGCTGCAAGCCAAGGAACACCGAAGATTGTTAGCACACCATCAAAAGTTAGAAATAGGAAAGGACGGTTTCACGTGGATATGGCCCTTGCAAACACCTTGATTTTGGATTTCTGGCCTCCAGAAGTTTCACATGGATCATGGCCCTTGCAAACACCTTGATTTTGGATTTCTGGCCTCCAGAACTGTGAGGCAATACATTTCTATGGCAGCTAGTAAATAGTGTAATAACAAGAAACATTTTTTCTTAGTTTTCCCAATTTGTTTATTTTAAACAACTTTTTATGTTTTAATTCCTTCAAGTATGTTTTCAGAAATTCTGGTATTACAAAGGGTGTTGACACACAGATGTTTGAGAACTTTAGCTCATTTTTCTCTTCTTCAGACACACTGTCAACCAGATTCATCTATTAAAAACACATTATGGGTTGGGTACTTCAGATATGAAGTCAAAAGATATCTCTCTCCTCTCAGTAAATCTCAAGTAAATCATAGGCTACAGGAAAGCATGTTAATTATGTGGCAGGATATTATTTTTTAAATAACTTCTCTAAACTGAAATTAAATTCAGAGAAAGGAGAAGAGAGACCATGTATAACAAATCTACACAGAGCAAGAGAAACTCAAAAGATTTCCTACCTAGCAAGGCGTGGTAGCAGCAGGGTTGCCTAAAAGGGCCACGTAGATGATGGAGTAGATTAGTTTCCAGGAGTTTTTGCAGTGAAACACTATAAATACCTTAAAACAAGAGAAATGTAATCTCTCACAGTTTTGGAGGCCAGAAGTCCAAAATTAAGGAGTCTGCAGGGCCATGCTCCCTCTCTTCCTTGTTCAACCCCAGCTTCTGGTAGTTGCTGGCAATACTTGGCATCCTTTGGCTTGTAGTCACATCACTCCAATCTCTGCCTCCATTTTCACATGGTCCTCTTCTCTCTGTTTCCTCTGTGTCTTCAAATGTCTCTCTCCTTATAAAGATGCCAAGTCATCAGATTTAGAGCTCACTCTAAACCAGTATGCTCTCATCTTCACTTGATTACATCTGCAAAGACCCTATTTCCAAATAAGGTCGCATTCACAGGTTCTGTGTATCAGGACTTCAACACGCCTTTTGAGGGGCACAATTCAACCCACAGCATGAGTGACAGATGTTTGATAGAGGACATCAAGATTCATATACTATCCTATCTGACCCTACCCTTGCCCAAGCCTTATCACCATGTGAGGCCCCTGAAATTCAGCCTCGACTCCAGGAAAAGGAAGATAAACCTCGAGCTGACCAACATTAAGTGTCAATCGTCTTGGCAGAATATATAAATTGAACTATAATAAAAAGTTATGCTTTTTGCTTTCTTAGGTTATGACTGAAATTCAGACTCACTTTACTACATTTGAGGAGGTGAACAAAGTAATTTTGGAGCAAAAGAAGAGCAGGGAAACCAGACAGAGGGACAAGGGGCTGTTTATCAGAAGCAATGGCTTTGAGATAAGCCCTACAGAAAGAGTAAGAATTAAATGAACAGCAACAAGGGATAAGAAAAATGCAAAGGCTTCCTGGCAGATAACAATGTGAGCTTAGGCGCAGAAGTAAGAAACAGTATTCAGAGCACTGGAATTCTTTCAGTATGACTGATAGATGAGCTGTATGAGAAACAGTAAAAGGAGATAGAGCTAGTGAGGTGGGCTGGGGCCAGGTCATGCATGTCAGAAGGTTGGCTCCAGCAGGTAAGGGAAGGAGAGTGTGAGAAGGGCACTACTGGAGATAAAGACCAGTTGAGGAGATTATGGTAATAAATCCCACTAAAACAAGGGAGACTTGAATGAAGGCAGCAGTGAAAAGCATGGAAAGGAAATATATCTCATCAGAAGGAGAAAGTGAATGTGATCCCAACATTTCTCTGCTGGATTACAGAGAACAGCAGCTTTCAAAAATTTTTTGACTGTGATCCACATAAAAAGCATTTTACATTGAGACCCAGTATACACACATAAACACACCACACATACATACACACCTCTGTATAACTGAGACTGAAGTTTCATGAAACAATATTGAGCTTTACTATATGCAATGTACTCTTATATTTTCAATTCTGATTTGTTTTTAAATGCTGGTCACAACCCACTACATTGATTTTACAACCCAGTAATGGTTCACAATTTAGCAAGTACTCAGGAAAACACTTACTGAGGAGATGGTGATACTGTCAGAAGGGAAATACATATGGAAGGGGAAGAAATTGCAGAGAGGCAAGGAAGATAAAAAAAAAAAGTCAGGTTTTGACATGTTGCTTTTGATGTGCTGGGACTAAAGCTTGTCCAGGATGCTTCTGTTCAACTACACATTCATCCGAAGATCTGACCTTTGGCTCTTAGAGCTGTCCTTCCAGGGAAGTCTACCTGAAGGACATGCTGGATTCATAAGAGACAGCACCATACTTCTCACCTCTATGCCCAGATACTGCTTTGCTCCATGACCCTGTTGCCCCACAAGAGGAAGAAGTAATTTTCCCAGATCATGTATGTGTTTAAGGAGAAAAAGTAAAGACAATAAATATTTGATGAAAAAAATTTCAAAATAATGAAACCAAAAAGGGATATAAATCCTCATATTTTCAAATTTTTAAATTTAGATGCAAATTGTTGACAGAAATGAATATTGGAGATATAATTTTAAACTTCATAGTAATGCTTTTACTAGGTAATTGATACATGCAGCCAAAAAATTCAAATAAGTATATAATCATTTACTTCTGGGGTATATTTCTTTTCATAGCATGTATTAGTTTTACAAATGACTGCTGAATAAAGGGGTAGTCACTGAATATTCTGGAGCTCAAACTCTGCATACACATGCATACATATATACCTCTATTTTTCTCTCCTTTATAAGCATATTTTTCTCAACCTCTCTCATTCTACCACTCTGGTCCCTTGACCCTTTCCACACAAACCTCTATGTAATCTTGCATTCTCAAAGATTCCCTGTTTTGCCACCAACCACCACTAATTAAACATCTATCTCAGGGTATAATTTATGAAGATAGCTAAAATGAAGATGGCTTAGACCAGTAGAAGATCTAAATTTCAGTTCTAGCTAGGTACCATGAGGTCTGGTGGTAATTTCCTTGTACTGATTTTCTTTAGCTATCAAAACTACAGGAGCTTATTTTTCCTTCCACAGTCTTAGCCTCGATTCCATTTCTCACTTTCTGCATCTCATTTACTTTCACCGTATCAGCTGCCATCTAAACCCAAATGAACCAAGTCTCTACCTTCAGATCATACCTCTTTTCTGAGTTCTAAAACTATTTCTAAACCTATATATTAAGTGTCTCCACATGCGGTACTTTATTTTCAATGTTCCAAACAGAATTCATTTTCACCCCTCTTTCCCAACTCATCCCTTCCTAAATCTGCTCCATCTCTTGCATCTTTGGTCTTACTCAATTGGAAGAAAGAGCTCTTTTTAAGTGATGGACAGATGGAAAGTCAAAATAACCACTTCCCAGAATTCTACTGCTTTAACAGAAGCTTTTTATCCTCATACAGGGGAGATTTGGAACTTTTTATTTAGAGAAGTGGTCTTATCAGACACTTTCAATAGCAGATAATGTGAATGACCTTCAAAAATGCCTCACCATGCTTAGTGAAACAAATCCCTACCAAATTCAGCTTGATCACTCACTTTCTCCTCTTTTTCTGCTTAATCAATTCCAGCAGGCCAGTAGAATAAAGTGAGAACCTGTCTAAAATGTGAAAAAATAGTTTCACTGAAGACTTCAAATTCCTTTAGCCCAAAGATAGGACTCAAAAAAAAAAAAAAAGTATTTCATCAACCCAGGAAAAAAATCAGGTCTGTAATCCCACTATATTCATCTAAAAAGCAGGTGCTTATTTTTAAGCATCTGTGTTCTCCACAAAACACTTTCTAGGCAGGTACTCAAGGAAAGCTTTTGTGTGAATGTCATGGTCAGATTAGATAAGGTACATCTAGTCTGTTAATTGGTCTCAAGGCTTTATTCATCTATTTCTTATCACAAAACTTGCTGCTCCTAAAGAGAAAACAGAAAAATTTTCAAGAGCTGGTGAGTAGCTTCATCAGAACTTGTGGCATTCTGTCAGAGCCTATGGCACTCAGCTGCTGGGCAGAACTGCAGAGTACCAAATTCTGATTTAAGAGTACAAAATTATGTTTGTCTATTTAGCAAGGCAGGGAGCATTTCTTTTTCCCCATCTGTTATGGAATGACTGTTTGTGTTCCCCCACTTCCCCAAATTCATGTTGAAATCCTAACGCCAATATATTAGGCAGTGGAGACTTTGGGAGGTATTTCAGTCATAAAGGGGGAGTTCTAATGAATGGGATTAGTGCACTTTTAGAAGAGACCTCCAGGCAGCTCTCTTGCCTCTTTCACCACATGAGAACACAGTGAGAAGATGGTTGTTTACAAACCCGGAAACAGGCTCTCATCAGATACCAAATCTGTCAACACCTTGATCTTGGACTTCCCAGGCTCCAGAATTAGGAGAAATAATTTAAGTTGCACAGTCTATGGAATTTTGTTATAGCTACCCAAATTGACTAAGACATCATATGAAGATACCAGCTGAGTCACATAAATACAGTGATTTTTTAAAAGTTATAATCACTTAATCTAAAAATAATGAATTAATCTCAAATGTCCAATAGTTATTTATTGGAGTAGGCAAAGTAAGTACCAGACTATATTGTTTAACTTTCTAAAATATAAAATGTCTGATGTAGTGTTTGACACATAGCAGATGCTCAATAAGTATTCCAGTCCTTTCTCTCCCCTTCTTTCTTTCTCTGTCCCATCCCTTTCTCTCCCTTTCCACTTGTTTCTATTACCACCTTACTGTTCATAACAGGTTTAGAAAACAGGCAAGAGAGTATCTTATGAACCCAATCACTCTACTTTAGTTTAGTAGGTTAGATTGGAAATCCTATTTAAGACATAAATGCTTAGAAGTCTTAGATTCATACTTTTTAAGAAGTGTTGAAAGGCTAAGGGGAGAAACATGATTTCCTGTCCATGTAGCCTTTTATTCATCCTATAGGAGAAAATATTTCTATTTCTCATGTAGGTATCACTCCCCAAATCTGAAGACTCTACTCTTTAGTAGATGAAGTACAACTGGCCTTATCAAGTGAGAGGAATGGCTAAATGCTAGTTGCAGCCTGAGTAAAATTTGAGATGGGAAAAACTTATGCTTGACCATTTTGCCTTTCTTCTTATTGTGTCCTTCACCTCTGTACTTGCCTAATCTTAGGAGTCTCTCCTGCACCCTTTGCTTTCTATGAAATACTGTTCTTTCATCAATATTCTTTAAAAATAATATTTGTCATACTGCTATTGTAACACTTTAGTGTTTAACCAGAGTTGTAACTGATATTTACCACTCTTAGCCTTCACAGATCTGAAAATCAAGTAAGCAGTTACAATAAGTAACTGAAAATTACTTATTTCAGTTACAATAAGTAACTGAAAATAAAGTAAGCAGTTATTGTCCTCATTTTATGTATAGATAAACTGAAGCTCAGGACTTCTTCAAGGTCATATGGCCATGAAGTAAAAAATAATATAAGGCAGCCTTCTTATTGGCCTTAAATTGAGTTGACAGCATGAGAAAAGCTCTATTTAAAATGTCTCAATTGAACTATAGAGAAAGAACGATACCTGATTCAACATGAAAGTTCTATTCTCTTAACATTAACTTTTTCTGGTCTTTTATGGCTGACCTTCATGGTTTATCTATATAATACTAATAGAATAGAATTTTTAAAACAAACATTTGCTCCAAAAAATAGACTGGCTTATGATATGAGTTGGGTACTTGGATTTGTTTCATTAAAATGTCTTCTCAAGTTTTCTCTGAGGCTCATCCCCAGACTCTACTACTTCAAGTTAATAAAGTAGATAAACTAAATTAAATGGCTTTTCAAATGAAATGAAGTAACATACATACCCCTTCTCAATCTCAGCAATCTAGATTCGGTAGTTGGTGCCTAGTAAACTCATAAATTTAACGTACAGATTTTACATTATTCAAATAATGACTAGAAATTACTAGAAAGCAGGCTGTTTCCATTTGCAACCTTGGAGCTAAGGGAATATGTATAACCTCTATCCATATATAAATTGATATTTCCCATGCAGCTCTTGTGTGATAGCAGGCTGTCACCAGGCTGTCACCCACAGCATGTAGATATAAAAATTGAAAAAAAGAAAGGAAGGTTGTAGGGAGGGAGGAGAGGAGGAAAGAAGAGAGGGAGGGAGTAAAAAGGAAGGAAAAAAAAGGAAGAAAGGAAGGAAGGAAGGAAGGAAGGAAGGAAGGAAGGAAGGAAGGAAGGAAGGAAGGAAGGAAGAAAGGAAGGAAGAAAGGAAGGAAGAAAGGAAGGAAGGAAGGAAAGAAGGAAGAAAAGAAGAAGGAACAAAGTAAAGAAGAAAGGAAGGAAAGAAAGAAGAACTCTTTAGCTTTTATCTAAATATTCAGTATTGAATAAGTCATTTTGAGAACTAGATAGCAGAGTCAAATCGCCTTTTTGAGTCTTGAAATAAATTATCTGCCTGGTACAGACCCGGGCTAAGACAGATATAGCATTTAACTTCACGGGTGGCTATAATTTCTGGATTTGTGAAAGAGTGATTGTTGCTTAGTATATTCCAAAAAGGACATGAAGTTTCTTAAAGGCCCTGTATAAATCAATTCACAATCATACTGAGGTAGTTTGACTGTGACTTCAAAATGTCTGCGTTTCATTTTCTCCCTGTTAGAGATGAAACCACTGACATTCATTTTTTATGGACATTTCCAGCTAAAGACTTTTTTTTTTTTGGTAAGTTAAAATTTGAAGAGCATGAAAGAGAAATTATTCTGATTTATGACGACTTCCAATCAGGACCAATTAAGAGAAAATGAACCAGGGAAATTGGAGTGGGGAAGGGAAATAAGATTTTGCAAAATGAAAGTATTTAAACCTAAGTTTTCTTTCACTTGTGATCCCTGGTAGATTCAAGCAAAGGCAGCTTCAAGATCAAGGGTTCCTGTGGCCCCAGGGCCTCACCTACATATGGTTTTTTCACCTTTAGGTACAAAAAACTTTGCCTGGGATTTGTCTACCCATGGGCTAGCCTTTACTCAGAAGTCTATCAGACATACAGAAATACTTGTCTTTTATTACAATATTTGATTATAAATATAAAGTGAATTCTAATAGTACCATATACTCTACTAATTCCAGACTTGGTTTCCACCTAAACACCTTCCGGTTTGAAGCTGAAAATCCAAAGCCTCATATTCACACATTTTTTAAATGTATTCATGTCAACACTGCCCTTAGATCTGAGCATAAGGGACCTTTGTGCTGAGTCGGTGCTTACAGGGGGTCCCCACAGCACACTGCCCTCATCCCCTACACACACACAATTAAATTTATTAAGGAATGAATGGGTACCCCTGTCTCTTGGGATCTGGCACTGGTGCAGGACCACTTGTATTCTGAACATCCACCCTCATGGCCAACACTGTTAAAACCCTAGAGAAACTCTTGCTCCATATCTTCTATACAAAAGGTGACTTCATTCAATTACTGTAAACGTTTGTCGGTTGTGCCTCTGATGGTGAATGGGAAAAGGAAATTTCAGTGGCAGAGGTACTTAGGATACAAGACAAACTAATTAACCTGTCAAATCTTTCCTCTGAGGTAGCATGAACGCCATACATTATTGCTTAACAAAGTATTGTTTTCCAGTAATGCTAAATGTTTACTTGCTTTTCTTTGTGTTTCAATTCATGGTTCCATAGGTACTCACAAATTAGGACAATACATACAACGATTAGACGTGGTAGCTGAGAAGCATTTTATAATCTCAAATAATTCATAGTACTCTTACATTCATGTGTATAATATACATATATAAATATATATGGTATGTATATGAACATATTATATATAAACATAGTGTATACATACATATAATTATATATACACCAGCATTTCTCAACCCCTAAACTATTTATATTTGGGATTAATTCTTTGGGTTTTTGGCTGTTGTTGAGGATAGGGAGGGCACAAGGTATTTAAGTATCTCAGATTTCTAGTAGATGCCAGTAGTTTCTCCCTAGCCCCACTTGTGACAACCAAAATTGCCTCTAGACATTGTCATATCTCCTCAACTGAGAACGACTAAGCTAGACATCACGTATGTAAAACATGACATCGTTGCATTACAACGGCAACCTGATGGATATTGAACTCTAGAACTGTGAATGGTTGTACCTTTATAAAAATATTTAAAGCTAAGCAGAGTCAGGTCTGGTTAGTACTTGGATGGAAGGCCACCTAGGAAGACCAGGTGCTGTAGGCATAAAAAATAAAGAATGGTAAACTGACAAGGTCCTTATAATCCGTGAGGTCAGCCAAGGGTTGCCTTGCCTAAAAAAAAAAAAAAATTAATGAGGTTTACTCAAATGTTTTAAAAATAAATTTAAAATATCAGCTCTAATAACACTTAAAATTTTGGTATTCATTCAGTACTATTTGTACTTGGCCTTTTAATTTTAATAGATTATTTTGAATATTTTAGGAGAATATAACTTTTTGTAAGCACATATAAATAGAAATTTATTTTTTTCACTTTAGTTAATATTTTTTGATAAAAATGTATTGAAATATACTTCGTGTGAATTACATTTTCTTTTAATTGACTGAAAGTCATAGAAATAGAAAATACCAAAAAAAATCTCAGAAAATAAAACAAGACAAAAAGTTTAAAAACATAATCAGAAAATACTTAAAAGGTGGACTGCTTAAATTTTTAAGAACTTGGAATGATGAAAGTGAGTAGAAGTATGTCAAGCATGATCCATTATCTTAACTAGTTCACCTTGGGTGAGTATGGTGAGACCGGATGCAGATCAAGAAATAAAAACTAAAAAGAGTTTTACAGCTTTGTTATACACACGGTTCCCTGAAGAAAACCCAACATGCCATGTAGGGCCACAAAGGAGAAGTACTGGTTTCATCAGGAGGCAGAAGGGGTTGGAGGACAGGGCAAGCACCTCTATTGTGGATTCTATGAGTAGGTAAGGATGAGGCACGGCAAGCAGTTTTAGTATTGGAAACCTTGAATAAATTCAGCAAGCTGTGGGGCATAGAGACTGTCCCCAATTGAATGGTACCTGTTCTGGGTAAATTAGAGCAGGTATACTGTGGCTTAGAGTGTGAGAGCCAGATAAACCAGGTAGTCATGGTTGTGCATGTAGCTGCTCAGGAAGGGGAACTAACCAGACTGTTTCCAAGGCCCCAAAATTAGTCCAGACAAAAAACAAACAAACAAACAAACAAAAACAAAAACAAAAACAAAAACAAACAAAAAAACAAAAACTATTATACCCACATATTGAATTCAAAAATAGGACCTTACAAATTATTTATTCAATAAGATATAATTACTGATCATAACAAATGAGCAAAAAGGCTTTTTATTTTATGAGACAATAAATGGAACAGACCATTCCTTCAACTTCATCCTCTTCACTAAGTGAAGATTTCATGACTGATCAAACAATGAGAAGGAATAGCAGCCTCCTACACTCTTTTCCTGGCTTGGAAAATGTTAGGGGTAGATCTAATTTAACATGATTCAAAAAAGATTCTAAATGACTTACAGAAATGTATATGTACTAGAGAATAAAAAAAAAGTGTATATATTAGGAAATAAAAAAAATCCATGAGGAAATAAATAAGTAAAAATCCAGAGACAGACTCCTGTTCTTCAGGTAACTAATACATAAAAGCTCATGTGTTTAGAGCTTAGCCACTGTAAGGTCTGTAGACATGGGCCATAAATGTGACTGCCTAGTGACCAAAACAAAGAGAGAACCATTATTTGTTTCAAAATTCACAGAAGACCTATCAGAAAATAAAAACAACTAGTCCCTCAGAAAAATGCACCTTTTTCCAGGAACGGAAACCTAAAAACAAATCTATTCTAAATTCTTGAGCTGAAAATCATCTGTTTCGTATGGACCACAACTAATATTTGTAGCAGGAGGTTTTCTATACCTAACATTAGCTAACAGATATTTTTCACATAATGATTTCCTTCATAAGAATGCACTGGAGCCAAAGCTGTTGCAGTTGTTCACACCCATACTTATTGTCAGCACTACTGGAATTCCCAGGTGGTTTCAGGGAAGGTGGGTTGTGGGGGAGAGGCTGGGCCTCGGAAGGCAAGTGCACTCATGCAATAACTAATTGGCAGGAATGCACCTCAACTGGCATCACTGCCAGAGACACTCTTGCAATACCTGCACAGTACCTTGGTATCTTTTCCTGGTTCTAAGGACAGAAAATGATCTATATCAGCTTCTGGATAATGGGCATCTTATAACTAAACAAATTATGTTATAGTCAGAAATAAGGAGAAGCATAACGTTTACACATTTCAAATCACACAGTTTGGCTCAATAAAATTAAATATTTCTATTATCTTCATAGCAAATATCACAAAATAGTAAACTCAGTGGGAGGAGGAGGCTGTGAATTATACTGTCCAAAAGAACCACACTTTATAACCAATTAAAGTCATCACAATTAAATAGCCTAACAATTCTCACCAATGCACATTTCAAGAGAACTTCAATACAATTTGTTTACAATTATTGAGATTAAAAATGGCCTTCTAAATCACATCCTGGGGAGGTCTGACAAAGTTCTATGTCAAGTACATACTGCCCCAGCAGGGCAAATTCCAGTCTGGCTCCAGAGCAAGATAGAAAGTCAATATTCACGTTACAACATGTATCTGACCTAGTCCTGCCTTTTATATGATGTGTGAGCTGTTATTTCCATATTCAGCCTCCTATTCTTACTATAACTCTTGTTTTCCCCAGTTGTGAAGTGTTTTTTTAAAGGCACTCACTGATCTTTAATATATTAAAAAAAAAACACTCCCCCCTAAAACTAACATCAACAACAACAAAAGCCATCTATTTTTAAAGGCTTGATATTATACAGAGTTTATATTCCGAATGGCAATAATCCTCCATCTACTTTCTCTAAGCCAAATTTCTTTATTATTTTTGTTTTGTTTAACAACTATTCATATTTAGTGAGTACTTATTCCTGCTGGACACTTAAGTGCTTTGATTCACATGCATTATGTCATTTTATGTGCAGGACTTTACGAAATTATCCCCATTTTACAGAATCTTTTGTTCAAGGTAACTCAAATAAAATAAAGATCTAAAATTCAAACACAGGTTTGTTTAAACAAAGGCCCTACATTTTTAACCGTTGTTTACCTTAACAATTATGCTATAACTATTAATATTGAGAGGCATGATTTGCTACTTCAATCAAATGTGTGTATGTATGCATATATGTATACAAGAATATATTTATACACATAAATTTGTACTGTATTTCAGATACATCATGGATTAAATAAACTTCTGAGACTAGCCAAGAGACCTCTCAGCCATGATCATTTTAATTTTTAAAATAAGTTGTATCAAGCTTTTCAATTTAAAGTTAATATATACTCATTAGAGAAATCTAGGAATGTACACCAAAGAAAAGAAAAAAATTATACAAATTCTTACGTTCAAAGATGAACACTTGCTAATACTTTCTCAACCATATGTGAACTTTATATGGGAATGTATATTTAAAACTTTAAAGAACTAATTTTAACATATTTTTGACATAAAGGTTAGAAAACTTAGAAGTCAAAAATAAGTTCACATCCCAACACTACCACTTACTGGCCAGGTGACCTTAAGGAACTATTTGACCTCTTGAACCTAGGTGTCCTTGTATATAAAATAAGAATAATTATTCTCATATGCAAGTCAAGTCTCACTGGAATGTCCTTAAAGTTGAATGAGACAATATAGTAGACTGCTCGGCAAATACTTATTGCTGGGTAGAAGATGGTGGCAGTGGACATGGTATATTTTTCTTATTCTCTCTCTGAATCCCTACATTAAAACAGACAAAGGAATTAGACAGCAAACCAAAAACCCATGGTCAATCTTTACAATGAAAATGGATGACTAAATTTCTTTACAAACCTTAAAATACGAGCATGTGAGGACAAACCAAAACAGCCACAAGCTGGGCGTGGTATCAGCGTCAGTGCAGAGGACAGCAGAGAGGAGCGAAGGTAAAGCCCCGGGAGCCTATTTGGGAAAAACCGCCTACACCAGGAGGGCTCTTACCGTAAAGAACAAACGTAGAGGGAGCGCTCCCCGGAGGCTGGAGGTCCTCTAGGAGCTGGTACTGAGCTTTCCCCCCGGATATGGCTGCCTTTGGGGACAGGGCCCTGCACTGAGGAGAAATTGCTGCGACGTAATCAAAATTGTACAGAACAGACCCAATAGATACAAAGCGAGGGGTGGGGAAGAATCCAGGTAAAAGTGGAGAACAGAAGCAGGAAGTCTTAGAAAACAATGGAAAAGGAGAACTCTCAAGTTAGAACAGCTACCCTGAACCCGGGCCTCTACAATTTCAGAAAACTGATTTCACATAAAAATGAGCTGCAGAAAGTATCGAAGTCAAGTCCTATGCAAAGTTATTATAAGATAAAAGAGAATAAAGAGCAGAATAATATCACACGAGATAATAAAATCATATCAGAAAGACAAGGACAGATCAAAACTGTAACCTATTTCAAAACGAATAAAAAGTCATTAAGGAAATGATACAAGACGTAAAAGAACAGTATAAATCAAAATTAGAAAAATTCAGAAATGAGGTGACAGAACATAGGAAAGAATTATAAATAAATGAAAAGACATTTCAGAAATGAAAACTCAATTATAAGAAATACAAAAACAAATAAGCACAAAATATGCCTTAAGAAAATAGGTGAAAAGGAGGAATATTTTTAAAATAAAAAAGAAATAAACATTAAAAGAATTAAAGAGAACATGCCAAAAAATATATATAGGCAAAGAAGATTTAAATTACATAATATAGAAATCCCTGAGGAAGAAAACCAAAGCAAAGAAGAGAACAAACACTAAAAGCAATAATTCAAGAAAACTTTCCTGAAATTAAAAATTAATTGAAACTATATATTGAAAGAACATATCTGAGACTGTCAACTCAGAATGCCCAACACCAAGGCATATTGTAATAAAATCATAGGATTCTAAAGAAAAAAAAAATCTTTGAGCATTTAGAAAAAAAAAGGCAAGTGATTTATAAAAGAAAAAATAAAGTTACTCTTACTTTGTAACAGTGATTCTTTACAACAGAAAAAATAGAGAGAGAGCAACCTAGTTAACATGCTCAAGGAAAGCAATGTCTAAAGGAAATATAAAGCAAAGAATTTTTTTTATCCAGTAAAACTAACTTTCAGATATAAAGAGCATATCAACATATAAGAACTGTTATCAACATATAAGAACTCAAGAAATGTCATTTCCAGTTATCAACATATAAGAACTCAGGGAATATCGTTTCCATGGGCCCTTTCTAAGGTATATACTAGAAAGGAGCTTCAGAAAACTCATATCGCTAGAGACATAGACACAGGACTGATAGAGAAGACTAAACATATAAAACATATAATTATTATAAAAATAATCTTAAAAGGGGAAAGTATAGTATTAATGGTTATATGCACAGGCGATATAGATATGTACAGCCATGAAAATTAATGGGAGATGAGGAAAGTGTATGCAAAAAAGTTTATTTTCAATGATAATATTGCCAGTGGTAGTATTAGTATTTGTGTATATAACATTGAAATTCAGTAAATGAGTAATGATGCAATATTCTGATTTTATCATCCCCCATTTTCTTGAGAACCAAGGTTTTGTTATAGAAGAAAAGAAATAGAACTATCAGTATGAACCCATGAAGTAACTCTGTCCACTGAAGAGACCTAGAAACAGTGACCCTTCTTAGCAAACAGACTGTGGTTTTAAAATACCATTTTCTCAAAAAAAGAAAAAAAGAAAGAAATACCTCAATCTTCTTAGAGAAGTAACTACTTCCATGTCTGGGGCAGGAAATGAACAAGATGAGCCCAGAAAACCTTGTCACACCTAACAGCAAAGAAGTTATCAAAAAGTCACGTTAAAAGAACTCAGAAACCAACTTGAAGAGCCCACTAGCCAAATACAGGACAATTTTAGATTCAATAAAGATATCTGAATGAATAAAATGGGGATTGAAATGCCTTCGCTTGCAGAAGGGATCAAACAGAAGCCTGGTCAAGTGTCTGGATCCAGCTGCCAATTTGTAGGGAATATAGAAGAACAAAGAGTCAAAGTGAAAAATCCAGACTATGAGAAACTTCAGATCAAATGCTTCAAGTCCTTCAACAGATAATTTGAGAGAAAAATAAAGGGATAGCGGAGGTAACTACAGATTTTAAAAGATTTAAAAAATGAATTTTTAAAAACAGGCAAGACAAAATGACAGTGTCTAGGGATGCATACTTTTTTGATAAAACCATAAAAGATACACAGAGTGATTATTATAGACTCAGGATAGTGGTTACTTTGGGGACTGTTGAGATTGAAATGTGTTATATACAGGAGCTTCTAGGGTAGCTGGAAAGTTTTATTTCTAAACCTAGGTGTTACAACAAGTGCATCATTAATCTAGGCATTTCTGTGTGATTTTCTGTATCTGTTTTTATTTGTAATAGAAATGTCAAATAAATAATAAGTGCTAAATAAATCTTAGCTATACTTAAAATTCAACTGACATCTTTAAATGTCCTAACATAATAATAAGCAGCTATGCAGGGGAAAACAGAGATTCAGAATTAAGACATTCTAAGGAAGTCTCAGGGAATACCTAAATTTGGCTTTAATCTTAAGAATGAAGTACAGTAAGTTATGAAATTAAAGAGTTTTGGTTTTACCTGGGTCAGAAGAGAAACTTATCTATCTCTCTCAGAATAAGAGCTCTTAAAATAATAAAAGAATCAACTATAAAATCTAGGAACAGCAGGAAAAAGGGAATAACATTTGAAAGAACTGAGTTAAGAAAATCAAAAGCCAGCAAGGTATGTCTTGGTGCTGAGAGGTATGGATATGATGCATACAAGTGTGAGGAAGTGATATCCTCTGTGGAAGAGTACAAAGACACTTGTTCTGACACTTGTTCTGTAAGCCAACTGGATTCTCTGGTTACCATTTTATAATTTTTTGGAGAACATGGGTATCTGCACTGAGCTGAAACCAAGGCCTTAAACCCAACCCTCCCTGGAGTGTTTTAGCTCTTAAAAGAGTGCCCTCTTTTCTATCTAGAAATAATAATTAACATAGAATTTCTCAGGTCAGTCTCCACAGAGGGCTAACTCCAAGAAAAAGAATTGGAGGTTTATTAGGAGTGAGTGCTTATGGGGGCCAACATCTATGAGGGAGCGAAGAAAGAACTGGACAGAGGAAAGTATGGAACTGAGATGCAGGCAAAATACAGACCTTCAACAATCTTATAGAAAGCCTAGGAACTATTCAGAGTTGTCCCATCTTGAGGCAAGAGGCATGGGATGGTATTGTCATCAGCACCACCCCCATTAACCAGTCACTGAATGTAGGCTATTCTTGGGGAAACAGTGTGACTTTAAGCTAAGTAGCTCTCTTCCCTTGAGGGTAAGTCCCAGAATCATTCAGCTAAGAGCTGTCAGCCACCAATATTCCCAAGTATTAGGACATGAGTGCCTCACTCCTAAGGAGGATCTGAACAGTGCACTACCACATCCACTATATAGAGCAATGCCACCATCTCACTTCATTCCAGCCAATCCATGTATTAGGCATATTTCTTACCCACAAGTTTCACCTTGCATTTCTCCTTGTCCCTTCAGTATCTTTTGGCCTTATGTTCTGAAGTAAAAATTTTGCTTCAAAGTTCCAAAGATGTATAGGAGCTTAGTATCTGAAGATTTTTCTTTGCATATCCAAATTTAATTTAAGTGAAGATTTGCAACACATTTCTAGTATTACAACATTCTCATTTACTCATTGAACCAATATCTATTGGATGCTCTCTAGGTGCCAAGCCCTGAGAGCTAAGCAATAGGAACACAATGATGCATAGAATAAAGTCTCCCTTTGGCTAAACTTAATATCAATTCAGTGTTCGATTCTGCATAATGATGACATTCTGCATATGTTTAGAGAGTAATCTTTCATTTTACTTCCATTCTGGGGTTGAATGCTATAGAAGATGATTATGTTATCTTCCATATAACACTTGAAGATTTTTCTGTTACATTTTTTCTCTGAGCTAAGTGACTTCTTTGATTTGATATCTATTTGAGATTGTAGCCAGAGAATTAGGCAGGGACTTTAGATAGCAATTGAAGATAGTGTCCCTGACACCTTTATAATGATCAAATTTCACACTCTGAGTCAGCTGAAAAAAATCATACCACCTGTGTTTGTAATCATTTGATATCATTCACTTCCTTGCATACATGTATAGAACAAGTAGTAGGGTATAATTCTCCGTGGATCTTTCACATTTCTGAATGCTGAAAACCTAAACCTAATACTTGGGCAATTAAACATATTTCTCACTTTATTATGTTATTATTATTACCATTAGGTTGCTTAATTTCTAATTATTTGCATATAAACCTAATTTTTTCTCACTTCCTCAATATCCTGCCCTGTCATTTCTTCTTCCCATTTGTCACTTCAATCACCTGCTTTGCACAACTGCCTGTCTAAGCCAATATTAAATATATTCACATTTCCTTCACCTTAAAAGAAATCTTAACTCATCTTACTCCCAAATTTTTTCTCTTCCTTGTGCTGTCAACTAACTTTCCTTAATGAGAAGTCTTCACCTAGTGTCTCTATCTACTCATTTCCTCATTATTTCTCAATCCTTTGATATCTGCATATGACCAGAATCATCAACTGGAACTCCTCTTGATCAGGTCACTAGTGAATTTTCACTGCTATGATGGTAAATTCTATATATCAGTTGGCCTGGGCAATGGATGCCCAGATATTTGATTAAATATTATTCTGGGTGTGTCCATGAGGCTGTTTTTTGATGAGATTAACATCTGAGTTGGTAGGGTGAGTAAAGCAGATTGACATCCCTAATGTAGGTGGGCCTAAACCAATTCATTAAGGGCTTGAATAGAATAAAAGGCAGTAAGGGAGAATTCTGTTTCTTTGCCTGACTGTCTTGAACTAGGACATATCTTCTCCCTTTGGACTCAGACTCAGAAAAATGATAGATTACATAGATAGATAGATAGATAGATAGATAGATAGATAGATAGATAGATAGATAGATAGATAGCTTATAGGTAGATGCTATTAGTTCCATGTTTCTGGAGAACACTAATACAAGCACTAAGTTTAATTGAGTTTATTTATTTATGGCATGTGATGCTATTCACCAAACTCTTCCTCTTCAAACTCTTTCTTCCCTAAGCACCGTCACAGTACTCTCTTCTGGTTCTTACTTTCTGACTCCAAGTCATTAAATCTCCTCCTTGCAACTGTCCACTAAACTTGATATTCTAAAATGATTCCTCTTTCTTTATCACTACTATGTTCTGGGGAATTTTACCCACTCCTTCAGCTTCAATTACCATGTATTTGCTTTGTCTCCCAAGTCTTCATCTTTGGAAGTATTTATCCTCTTGATCTACACACATTCTTTCAATTGTCTATGGTGTGACTCAATACATTAAACACTAAACATATTATTCTCCTAATTATCATCATAATCATAAACCCAGTCATCAAAACTGACCTCACTTCATTAGCAGCACCCTACATTCAGTGGTTTACCAAATCCTCAGTTTTTCACCCAATTGGTACCATTTATATTCATCTCTTCCACATTCTTCTGCCTTATTTTTAGTCTTTTATGACAATGGCCTCCTAGTATACCTTCCTACCATCTGTCTTTTCCTCTTCGAGTCACAAAACTGCTAGCAGAGGTATTACTCTAAGCAAAGACACGAGACTGTTCATCCTTTGTTTAAATGACTTCTAAGGTTTCCCATTGTCAAAAGAACAAAATATGCACTCTGACTCAAACGTGCTTTTTCCAGCTCATCTCACTCACTCCACCAAACTCCCCACATCCAACCTAACCATGTTGACTCTGTTATATCACTTTCCATTAGCAGTACCAAGTTATTCTCCATCTAGTGAACCTCTACTTATCTTTCAAAGTCCTCATAAACGTCACTTTATCTGAACAGATTTTCTCAACCCCTTCAGGCATAATTAGTCACTGCTTCCTTTAACTACCCAATGTGCTTGATACATTCTCTAGCTCTTTTGTTATGATTGATTTTCATGCTGATGCCTTCCCACCCCATTCCGAAGTCCTTCAGTGGAGGGACTACCTTCTATCTACTTTTTGTCTCAAGCCCTAACGACATCCTTTGAACATGGAAAGACTCAAAAAATGTGTTAAATACTAATGTGTTATATAGATGTGTTGTAATGAATTAAACTTGAGGATGTGAAACTGCAATTTGACAGCAATATCTATAAAATTTTTATATAATTAAAATAGCAAGTTCACTTGTAAGAACTTATCCTAAATAATCTCAATTGTACACAAACATGCAGCCAAAACAATGCTCATTTTTATTTCTGTTTATTTCTTTAATGCTTCTTGGAAACTTCGATGATCTATATTATCTTTAGTCGCTGCATGTCCTATATTTTAGGAATATACTTTATATTTTTAAAAAAAGGTTTCCAGTATGCCTCAATTTTTATTTTCTGAACTCAAAAAGAAACAAAAAAGATTTAAAAAAAAACCTTGAGCCTTTATTAAAAAGATTAGACATTTACTTAAGTTACCTATGGCTTTTAGTTGTTATTAATTCATGGAGATTTTACAAATATATGATTCTTAGCAACTGTATGAATGAATACTTAAAGATGCAATTTTGACATGTGTTTTAGTTTTACATTCTTAATTGCCCTGTGTACCTGTTGGAAGACAAAATTTGTTCTCTTGGAGCAAAAAATTTATCATATTTTATAAAAATTAATGAAGTGCAAGAAGCCACCTACAAGTGCTCTGTGATACCAATGTACTAGAGCAAGATGACACGGTTGCCGCAGGTTAGGGTTCCTCAGGGAGTTTCACAGCACTCATGAGGGAGAGCTGGAAGACCTGGAGAAGGAGTGAACAAGCTAGGAATCTTTGTGGACTGTGGGTGCAGAGGTGTCTGCTTCCACTCTTCTACCTGCCATCTAACTGGATAGAGAAGGAGATCAGCAAAGACACTCCTAAGAGTTCCTGAAACCATCCTCCTCCTGGTTTTCTATCCAGATAAGTACCAACAGGCTTATCTCTAAGTATTCTTGAACTTGAGTCAGTTTAAATTGTGTATCACCCCCAGTCTCCACTTTGAACTCTAAGCCCAGTCTGTGTTGAAGACTGTACTGCCACACCCTCTGCATGCCCTGGGAAAGAGGCCTAGTCACCATGGATTATAGTGATATTTAGCTTTGGAGACATGAGCTGCTACCAGAAGAAAACTGGGAACTCAAGCCATCAACACCACCATGTATTGAGATGTAACTAATAGTTACAGGAGCTTAAAGGTAGAGAAACATAATGTGTTCTAGTCAAGCTGGAGAGAGCCACATTCTCACAAGGGAGTATATGGAAACTCATCTCTTTACTGCCCTAGAACCAGCCTTGTGTTCAGAGATTCCAGTTCAGTGCTGACATTTATTTACTATGTGAGCAAGTCACCTAATCTCTCTGTAACTTTTTTTTATCCTTTGACATAAGGATATTTATATCTATTTCACAGGATTATAGGGACAATTAAATGAGTCTCCAGTGTAGGCGAAAGCATATAACACAGTGCCTGGCATGTAAATACTCATGAAATACTTTTTTTTCTTTCTTTTCTCCAATCTTTTATGTTTCTATATGTTGCCATAATCCTACTGAAATGAATTTCTGCCTCTCCACTCATTTAGACCTTACTTTATTTGTTTATTAACGTATTCATTTAGTGATGGTTATTTAGTGCTTGTCATGTACCAAGAAATGTGAAGATGACAGTGCCTACTTTATAGAAATAAATAAATACAAAAAGCAATGTAAAAATATAAAATTTTTCTTGACTACTCCAATTGTAAGTGATTGATCATTTCTCTGGTTCTTTATGCCACTTTCATCATTATGGCAAAATTACCTTACAATGTAATTAACTTTTCAAGTGCTATGATTCAACTCCCCAATCAGATGTAAGTTCCATAAGAATGGGCACCATATCTCACAAGTTTTGCACTTGGATCTCCTTTATTTTTTGTCTTATCACAGAATTGACATCAAAGGAAACAAGGCATGCATTATAAAACTTATTTGTAAGACTCATGTGTCCTTTCTCATTCCCTACAAATAACCCTATTCCTAAACTTTATCCTTTCTCAAGTCTTCAGCCCCACTTACACCCCACTAATATTTTCCAGATGGATGATCTAGTTTGCTCTTTCACAGAAAAAGTAAAGCACATTGGATGAACATTTTTCAAATTTTGTCTCCTGTCTCCATCTACTTATATCCTCCCCCATTCCATCTTCCTTCTTGTTTATCATTACACTCTGTCTCTTTCCAGGATCTGATTTTCTCCCAACTTCAGATGAATATTGCTTTCCCACTTATTCACCCCTGTCCTGCAACCAGTCCTCAGCATTTTAAACCTTTCTCTTCTGGCTCCTTCCTCTGAACGAATAAGCACGACACAGCATCTCTAATTAATTAAAGAGTAAGGAGAATAGAGGAGAAAAGTGAAAATGAAGAAAAAAAAAACTATTCCTTGACTTAACTTCTCCACTAACTGCCTTATGTGTGCCATAAATTTATAGCTAGGCTTAGTTTGAGTATATACAACATTTTTAATAACTTTCTCCAAAAATACAAAATAAATACGTCTCAATACAAATGTCTTAGAGAACATATTTACAAGCATTTTTATATCTTATATTTCTTGAACATAACTTTAATAGCAGAATACTTTTTATCATATGACTAAATCATAAATTATTTAACCAATGTTATAATTGAGTATGAAGATTGTTTCTAATTTTTTATCATTATGAATAATGTCTTGATGAGTATCTGTGTATGTACATTTTTGTGCACATATCTGATAATTCCTAGTAGCAAAATATAATTTCTTGGCCAGAGACCACAATTTGGGGGGTTTAATAGATCTAATCTGACTTGAAAGATGTACTTAATATCTATGCATCTTTCCCTGACATTCACTCTTTAACCTACTAAATTTCGGCTTTCACTTCCATTACATTACTGGAAATATTTGAGTTGTCCTCCAGTTTCCAATTTCTAAATTGGTCTCACTAACCCCTCTAAAGCATGTGCTACCACTATCTATTTTTATCCCCATTGAAATGTTCACCTCTCTTATTTTCAGTCACATCACTGTCTTTTGGTTTCTTTCTTGCAATTCTGTGCCCCCATTCCTAATTCTGTCTTTTCCACATTGTTAGTGCTACCCATTAAAGTTGTTATACTGTTCTTGGTCTTTTTTTCAGTGTATTCAATCTTCCTGGGCAATCCCATCAATTGACATACCTAAAAACAGATAACTCCAAAATCTCTTCCTCTAGTTTAGAAACATCTTTCCTAAGCTCCAGGTCAGTATACTCAAATGCCAACTGGATATTGTCTTCAAACTCTGTACTTCCAAAACTGAACTCATTATCTTCCCCAAAACTGTGTTCCTTTGACTGTATTTTACATCTTATAATGACTCTTAGTTGTCCAAGCCAGAAATCTTGGGTCCACCTCCACTTCTAGTTACTCACCAATCCTACTACCTTTCTTCTGCGAGTCTTTTCCTCTGAATTGTGCCTGTAATAATCCATAACACATTCATTTACAGAGCACTTTATATAAACCTTGAGCTATGATCAGCCACTTTTTACATTGTTCTGTAGTATGTTATTCTGTGGCCTTGGGTTTACTTCATGTTCATATTGAGAACTGGATGTGTGAGTACAGAACACAAAAATCATTTTTAGAAAGAAGAAAGATATAAAAATAATTTGTCTACACTCAATAAATGTTTGTTGAATTGAATGAATGAATGAATAAATGATGGCATCATTGCTCCTTAGCAAAATGCTGAAGTAGGAGGTATATCTTTAGTTCTTATCCTCATTTGTTGCATTCCTTCTATTATTCCTTCCTCTCTCAAGGTATTCAGCTTTTCATGTTGACCAGTCTCTTTTGTGAAAAAGAAAAAATGATCTGATAAAAACTTTCGCCATGAAATGTGTGAGACCCCTCCCAGAATTATCTGCATGTTGAGAGGTTAATGGAGTTGCACAGTTAACAAAAACAAATGAATAACAAGTGCAGGATAATTTAGGATTCATCAGAGGATGTTTGCAACAATCTCATGCTGCCTGTGTATGGAAGAAACTGAATTTTTCATTATATAGAAGTAACTATAAAAGTACTTATTTTGATTTGAAAAATATATTAGGAAGATTGCAGTGTTTGTCATCCACTAAATAGAAACCACGGTGTTAGCTCATTTTAGTTCCCAACTCAGTGACATGGGTTATGTTGTGAAAGTCAGTGGAATGGAATCCCAACCCTAGCGAGTGAAAATGAAGCTACATTCCCATTGTCTAAAATGGTCCTTGTGGCACATAACTTTTTATTCCAGTAAGCCATACATATGGAAATCTCAGAAACTCCTTATTATTCTTTATTCAATAGTTTAACGGAGAAACAAAATTGTTTTCAGACATGCCAATTCTGTGCACAGTTCTTATATTAACTCATTAAAATCTTTTCTTAAACCTTTTCAGCACTTCTGAGTACTTATTCGAAGAAACCTCAAACACTAATTTGAAAATACATATGCACCCTTATGTTCATTGTATCATTATTTACAATAGCCAAGATATGAAAATAACCTAAGTGTCCATTGATAGATGAATAGTTTAAAAAGATGTAGTACATATAAATAATAAAATATTAATCAGCCATAGAAAAAAATAAAATCTTTCCATTTACAACAACATAAATGAACCTAGAAGATATTATGCTAAGTGAAATAAATCAGACAGAGAAAGAAAAATACCATATGATTTCACTTATATGTGAAATCCAAAAATCAAAATAAATGAACAAACAAAACAAAACAAACTCAAAGATACAGAGAGCATGTTGATGGTTGACAGATAGGAGGGAGTTTGGGGGATGGTAAAAAAGGGGGAGGGAATTGGGATGTACAAATTATCAATTATAAAAGTCATAAGGATGTGAAGTACAGAATGGGGAATAAAGTCAATAATATTGTAATAAATATGTATGGTGTTAGGTGGGTACTAGACTTGTCAGGGTGATCACTTCATAAGTTATACAGATGTCTAATCACTATACTGTACACCTGAAGCTAATATAATATTGTATGTCTACTGTAACAGAAAAAAATAAAGTTATTTAAAAATATAAATAAATAAAGTTAAACTAAAAATTTAAAACAAAACAACCTTTTCAGGTACTTAAGTGGATTAAAACAAAAGTACAGGACAGTTTGTATTTCAAGAATTATATAATTCTCAGTGGCTTAGTCCATGTTTTATTTTTTTCAAACTTGAAATGGTCCTCAGCTTAATGTGATGAATAATGTGTTCATAGTAATGTTGGTAGACACAACAGTCTTCCATTTTTTTCAGGCTGCAGGATTCCCCATTCCACAGAGCTAAGATAATGTCTTCATTGACATACTAGGTTCTCCTCAAACATCGCTGGTTCATGCAATATTTTGTTTTATATATGAGAAAAAAAGAAATTCAGGGTATGATGAGAGCAACAAGAGACTGGTTTTTAAAGTATTGTGACATTATTTCACAAATTGCACATCTCAATCCAAAAATATTTTGCTGTAGACACTACATTTTGCTCTTTTTTTTTAGTATCTGCTAACATGTGTTTTCTTTTACTCTTATGAAGACATTAGCATAAAATATTCAAGTGTTCCCATTCTGCTATACAGTAATGCTTCCTTTCATTAGTATCTACACCTGCCACGTTGCATTCTAAACCAGTAATACCTGATGAATGACATCACTGAAGGCTCTGCTTCTTTTATCCCCAACAAGGTGTGGTATGACAAATGCAAATACATTCTGCTTCTCTTTCTCCTTTGCATTTCTTCCCAGAACTATCTCTTCCAAACAAACTACATCATTCATTTATTGACTATCAATTATGGGCAAGGAATTTTTATTCTTCACCAATATTCAATTCTCTTTCAGTGTCTTTTTTTTTTTTTTAGCAGGGTTGAGGGTGCTAGTGGTAGTGAGATTCTAAAGGGATTCACTTCCAGCCAAGATAAATAAGTGACCAGACTTACCCCTCTGCCTGAAAAAAATACTAAAATAATAATAATAATAATAATAATAATAATAATAATAATACAAAATATATTACAGGAAAGGAGAATCCAGGTAGAGCCCAGAGGTGTCCTTGAGTTGAGGTAACAGAGCAAGTCTAGGTAGGTCACAGCAGCTAGAATTCATAAGGAAGGGTAACCAGAGAGGAGAGAACTACAGACAGAGCACTAGATCTAAAGTGGGTCTTCCTAGAGTATATAAAAATTATGCCCCATAATAGAATTGTGCCCAAAGATAACACAGGTGATGGGATTGGTAGTAGACAAGGGTATTTATATAGTTACTATAACTGTATTTTATATGTTCACTAAGTTAGAGGAAAAACTGAACATGTTAACTAGAAACATGAATATATATAAAAGATATAAATCAAACTTCTGGAAATAAAAATTACAATGCCAGAATGAAAAATGAACCATATGGGAATGACAAGAGATCAGATGCTGCAGATGAAAATATTAGTGAATTTTTAGACATAGAATAAGAAACTATCCAAAAACAAACACAGAAAGGAAAAAGACTAAAATATAATGAACAGATTTTCCATGAGTTTTGGAACATCTTCAAGTGGCTAAATATACATGTAATTGGTATCTACAAAAGAGAGAGGGCAGATAGATAAAATATTTAAAGATATAATAATCAAACTTTTCTGAGTTTTTCTGAAAACTATAAATCCACAAATCCTAGAAGCCAACAAATACCAAGTATGATATACCTGAAGAAAACTATGACAAAGAACATCAAAACCAAGCTGCTTAAAACCCATATTTAAAAAAATAAAAAGATTTTTAAGCAACCATAGGGGGAAAAAAGCACATTATATACAAAAGAACAAAGATAATGAGGATAACAGACTTCTTATTGGAAACAAGACAAACAAGAAGACAGCGGAATAGCATTTTTAAAGTACTTGGAAAATAAAACTGTCAACCTAGAATATTATATCCAGTAAAAATATCTTTCAAAAATGAAAGCAAAATATTCTTTAAATGTATAAGCTAAAATAATACATTAGAAACTATATAGATAATATAAAAAATATTTTCTTATTATTTAACTCTTCTTGAAAGATAATTAGCATGTAAAGCAGAAATAACAAAACTGTATTGAATAGAAGACACCATTAGTAGTTAGGAAAATGGAAATTAAAACTACACCATTAAATACCATTATACATCTATTAAAATCTCAAAAATGAAAACTACTAATGGAGCAGCAGAAATAACAAAACTGTATTGAATAGAAGACACCATTAGTAGTTAGAAAAATAGAAATTAAAACTACACCATTAAATACCATTGTACCTCTATTAAAAACTCAAAAATTAAAACTACTAATGGAGCAACTGGAACTCTCATACACTGCTGGAGGAAATGTAAATGGTAAAAACACTTTGAAAAACAATTTAACAATTTCTTTAAAAGTTAAAATATACCTATACCAGCCATTTCTAGGTATTTACTTAAGAGATATGAAAGCCCATCTCCACACAACAACTGGTACACAAATGTTCACAGCAGCTTTATTTGTAAAAGTCAATAACTGAAAAACAACCAAAATATCCGTCAACAAATAAATGGATAAACAATAATATATATCCATACAGTGAAATTCTGTGGATAAATATCAAAATAATTATATTGTGAGAAAGAAGTCAGACCAAAAAAAATGTACATATATATAAAAATATAGAAAATACAAACTAATCCATATAGATAAAAAGCAGATCAATGGTTGGCTCTTGAATGGGGTAAAGAGGGGATATAACAGGTAATATATACATGCTAAGCTATATTGCTTTATATTATTGTTAAATTATATAGTTTAAATATATGCATTTTATTGTATGTCAGTTATAGTCCTATACATTTGTTTTTAAAATATAAAAGAATGGCATTAATTATAAGCTCTGAAGCAGGGATTTTTTCTATTTTAACTGTAGTATCACAACCTTAGATGAATGAATGACATATATACTTATTAAATTTCTTTAATTAAAAGTACTAGAAAAGTTCCCATGTAGTTACAGTCATCACATAGATCTGGGCCATATTGTCTTTCCATAGGACCTTGAGTGGAAGATGTCCATTCTATTACGATATGCCCCTACCCTAAATTTTTCCTCACTAAGTCAATGGAATTCTTGCATCTAAGAAAGCATTAGTTCAGCATCAGTTTTCTGACTCTTTTCACCTGGCTATTGGGAGTTCTTAAATATTAGATTTTTTTTAAATATGTGGACTCTCATTTGCTTCCAACATGAAACAATACTCAAGTGTGGTAGAAATTGCTCAGTTTACCAAATACTCATAATTCACTTCCATAATGTAGAGTTGTCTTTGAAAATAGGTTGCCTTGTCACAGATTACATTTCTCAGCCTCAGGTCCTGCTAGATAATTTGTGTGGTCTAGTACAAAATAAAAATGCAAAACCCTTTTTTAAGTTTAATTATTAAGAATTTCAAAATAGGATAGCAGAGCATTAAACCCAATACGGAGTTCTTCTAAGCTTGAGGTCCTGGGCAGCACACACCCATGTGGCCATACCTGCTCAGTCTCCACTGCACATAGAGTAGGGGTTAAGGAAGGGTATGGTTAGTCCTTTCCAATGAAATGTAAGCAAAAGTGGTAGGAATAATTTCAAGCCAAGATGGTTAAAAAGAAAGTGTGCCTCCTTTATCCCTTCTCTTCTGCCAGCTGGATATCAATGGTCAGAGAGAGCTCAGATGTCTGTGTTGAATGTATCAGAGACTCCATGGTCTTGGGTCTCAGA
Source organism: Macroglossus sobrinus (assembly GCA_004027375.1). Lineage (NCBI taxonomy): Eukaryota > Metazoa > Chordata > Mammalia > Chiroptera > Pteropodidae > Macroglossus > Macroglossus sobrinus. Next base: position 395,972 of record PVKZ01000182.1, read on the forward strand.
ATAACTGTGTGCCAGGGAGCTTGCTCACCCCTTCCTCACTTTAACTAGTGCTATTCAGAAACTTTGAATGTTATCTAAGTAAAAAATAAATGTCTGATGTGATAAACCCCTAAGATTTGGGGAGTTTCCTGTTATAGCAGTTAGCATTACCTTAACTAATATATTAGTTGAGGATATAAACTCTGAGCTAAAATCCCTTAAAATCAAGAGAGGTAGAGGAGTCCACTGTTGTGCTCTGTAAGCCTCAATTTCCAATGCTCCTATGCTTAGAATAACTCTGGACACATAGTAAGTCTTCAAAGCATATTTATTTATTCATTATTTCAACAAATAGTTTCTGAGCACCTCCCATGTGTCAGGTACAGGGTACTAGGGATTCAATAATGCATAAGACAGTTGAAGTCCCTGACCACATGAAACTTACATACAGATGAAGGACTCTGTTGAACAAATGAATGAAAGAAGGGATGACTATATTAAGAGAAAGATAAACAATACTTAGGTCATGGTGAATGGTTTTATTTCCCAGAAATTGTCATGATACATATAGAATCACCATAGTATTTACTAACACCATCTTATACCATTATAGGACTTAACCACCTTTGAGCAGTAAATGTCACAGTAAATGAATGGGTTCTAAACCATTATCCAGTAGATCTGCAACCATCCATGGTGTTGAGGATGGTGAGTAGTAGAGAGTGGGAAGAACTACTTATTCTCTTCTTATCCAAAATCAAAGGCTGAGAAAGATATCAATTCAGAGAAATCTATTTTTGCCCACAAACTAGATTCCATTCCACCTAGAAGTACCATTACCCTTAGAAGATAGAGTACAAGCTCTCTTATCATAAAAAGAATAGTAATTTGGATCTTATTGTAAAACTCTTTCAGAAAGAACTATAACACTACTGTACAATAACGAAATTAAAGCAGTAGATAACCAAATGTTTCATAGTAGGGCTTTCAAGTTCAACATCTAAAGTGAAAATCATTTAATTACTGTAATTTATTTTACATCTAAGTAAGCAATTCTAATGGCTAAATTTTTTACTTAGGTACATACATAAACTGTACAAAATAGCTTAAGCCTCAATTTCCTCAAACTCAAGAGATTTCTGAAGGCCTTGCTAAAACCCAGATATAGCCTTTTATAAGTCCAGAATTTTACCTTCCCTTTCCTCATATTGAAAACCAATCACTTCAGCCCCAGGATAAACAAGCTATGCTAGGATGTTAATGTTCTATTCTGTCTTTTTAATTTTGCAAGTACAAAATAGACAAATAATAAGTATGCAATTCAATGATCTATCTCAATGGGAAGATACCCATGTAACCACTTCTCAAGTTTTAGAAAAATCTTAGATTTCAATTCTCTTGTATTCCTTCCCAATCATAATACCTTCAGTCATTCCAGAAGTAGTCTATATCCCAACATCTAAAGCCATAGATCAGTCTTATCTATTTTGAATCTTACATAAATAGAATTCTACTATATGCATTCTTTGTTCACCCAACTTTTATTTTTGAAAACTTTTAAACAAAAAAGTTGTAAGATTATACCAAAAACACCCATATATTATTAACCTAGATTTACTAGTTGTAAATATTTGGTCACACTTGCTCAGTCTATCTCTTTCTCTTCTTTAGATAGATGATAGAATTGATAGATGAGAGATAGATGATAGATGATTGATAGATGAGAGATAAATGATGATGATGATAGATGATAGATGATTGATAGATAGATAGATGATATAGATAGATGATATAGATAGATAGATAGATAGATAGATAGATAGATAGATAGATAGATGATAGATAGACACAGAAACTTGAATCATTAAGAAGTAAATTACAGATTGTGAACATGAAACCTCATTTTTAAATACTTTACCAAGTCCTAAAATAAAGCGATTTTGCTACGTAATTATAATATTGTCACACTTAAGGAAATTAACTATTTCATATTGAATATCTGATATCCAGTCCATATTTAACTTTCTTCAATTATTTTAAAAATGACTTCTATAAACTCTTTTTCTAAATAGTATTCAATCAGGTCTCACTCATTACATTTGATTGTTAAATGTTTTTTTAGACTTTTTTAATCTAAGACCTAAACCCTACTCCTTTTTTCTTCATGACATTGCCTTTTTGAAAAGTCATGATCAATTTGTCTTTTAGAGTATCCCACACTCTGGATTTGTCTATTTCTCTATGGTGTAATTTAACTTGTACCTCTATACTCTGTATTTCCTCTACACTACAGATTAGGTTAGAGGCTTGATTAATTCGAGTTAAATATTTTTAACAAAAATACTTTGTAGAAGTCTATTCTGTCTTTACATCTATCCAATACACTTTCATATTTATTTTTCTCATATAACTTTCTCCCAATTTTCTGAATAGAAACAGTTAAGCAACAGTTAAGTTCCAGGAATCCTTCAGTTAAGGAAAAGAGGTTCACAGAAAATAGGAAAGAAAACTTGTAAATATATGCATGGCAGTTTGACTGAGATGTCCACAGCATCATTTTCATTGAGGTCTGAGTTCCCTGACTTTTATGATGGAAAAACAGAATCTTCAATTTCAAGTAAGAAGGACAGTATACTTTTTAAAATTATAATTGTAGGAAGAGGTAGCTGAGTCTGTTTTTGCAGTTACCATTTATTAAAACCAAATATGTGCCAGTACATTTCATGTCTATCAGCATCAAAAAAAAGGCAGAAAAAGAGAAGTAAAATAAAATTAGAGAATCAGGGGCAGTGGGGAATAATAGTTTTAGAGAGATGGCTTTCAAACTTTTTATACCATGACCTATAACCAAGTATATATGAGTAATATAAAGTTATAAAAAACATTTCATACAACCATACTTATTCTTAAAACATGTGAGGAAACCCTGATATTTTATAACCTACCCTGTCATTATTTTTTAAAGAAGAAAAGAATCTGTGTTTTATCCATTAAATTTTTATAACCCTCAATGATTGGTTCATGACCTAGAACTAGGTGGAAAATGTATTAGTCTAGTTAGGCTAAGTGTTTAGCAAACAAGTGAGGAGGAATTAGAGTAACAGTAGTAGCATACCTCAATAGAGAATTATCTGTTATATTTTAATAATTCAAATCAATTTTCTCCTATAGCATGTATAAGCTATCGTATCTTGTAAAGCTCAATTGGAGTCAAAAGGCTTGAGTTTGAATTCATGATTAACTATTTTCAGCCAGATTACCGTGAGTGGTCCTTTAGACTTTTCTGGGATTATATTCTTTTTCTGTGAAACAGAGATAATAACAACAAGTTCCTTACATTGTTGGAGAGGAGAAAGGGAATATGAAAAGTCCTGGCACAGTGCAACAAGCAAATGCTGTGTTGTGGTAGCAGGAAGTATGCTCAAAAGCCATAGTACAACTTCCGTTTTGCTTGAAGAAATTTGAGTAAGTAAATCAAGTGAGTTTTGGGAATCATTTTAGAGTGTGCCCCATCTCCCTGATAAACCATCACTTCTGCGGTTTCAGATCATCTAGAGAAGAGTAGGTCAGACAGTGAGAAGCACTGGGCAAAAAAGATTTCAGTATGTATCTACACCCTCTCAGAGTGACACAATTTTTGGATTAAAAAATAGTGGAAATTGGCACAAATGACCAGCTAAGATTATGTGGATTTACTGCCATAAAAATAATAACTGTAAACCAGTAAAATGGTTTAAGTTTGTGCTGGTTTATTACTCTAAGCAAATGTGTCTCCCTTATCATTTGTTTTAATTACTCCTGATGTGTTGCCTATCACATCACAAGCTTCTTCAGAGAAAAAGGAATAAGCAGTTGTCATAACAACAAAGCTCTTCATTGCCCTGGGAACTTTCGACAGCTTTATTTAAAATGAAGGAGAAAAAAAGAACCCTAACCAATTAGCTTTATCAGTCTGATTCATGTTCTTCTTAAACTGATAACAGTGTTTCCTGAAGAACTTACAATTTGATAGGGAATGTGTCATGAATATTTATGTTAACATAAAACTCAGGAAAAAAATTGGCAAGCTAATTATCACTTAGAAGGTGTTTCTGGTCAAATTCCTGCCCAGTGATCCATTTGATTTTTAAAAATGATTTTTATTAAACAAATCAAAGCATTAGTGGGATTTTTGCCAATATCTCCCCATTGGGCAAGAACAGCAATGAGACCTATTTAGGTTTAAACTTTAAAGCTAAGGCTTCACTTCAGCTAATTTGATTTGCACAACTTTGGTTAAACCAGAAATGTGCTTGCCTGCCTTCCACCTTTCCCTCTCTGTGCCAGAGATATAGCAAAAGTCCCTAGAGAATTTTAATTCTGCCCTTCTCAACAGAATTAAGAAAGCAGATGTTTTCTTCTGGCTGCAGGAGATAAGACTGAGAAGTAATTATTGTTGTGGTCCCAAGTCCCACAGGTGTTTTCATTACTACCCTGTGACCCCAGAAACAATAAACAGTAAATCTAAAAAGGTCTAGTTGGGGTGCTCTTCAACTTCAGACTTGAAACCAAATGTTTGAATAGCTCCTGCAAGTGAAAAGCTCAGGAGTCAGCAAACTTTCTCTGTCAAGAACTAGATATTAACTGTTTAAATTTAGTTTTTTAATTGAAAAAATGATTTAAATTTTTCCCCTCTTCTACTTCCTCCCTCCCACCTCTCCAGATAGTAACTATTTTTTGACTTTGTGGAATCTAAGATTTCTGTCATAACTACTCAGTGTTGCCACTACTGAGAGCAGCAGCCATAGAAAATACATAATCCCATGAATGTGGTCTAATTTGGTCTAGCTGACTCAAAAGAGTTCCCAAGAAATTAGATATCTACCACCAAAGAACAAGTACATAAGTTCTTTAAATAAACAATAGTGAACCCTTGAAAAGCATATTCCCAAAGGTTTTTTGCATATTTTATTTCATTTAATCCTAAAATAAGGATTACTATAAGAGGCAGCATATCATTTTTTTTTTTAATCCTACACATGAGAAAACTAGATTTGGATGCTCAAGTAACTTCCTTGTTTTTCAAGATCAAACAGGTAATCTCTAGATTTTAATTTCAATGACCTTTCCACCACACAGCCAACTGTCTTGTAAACAATGCACTTTATACACAACAAACAAAAAAAGTATGAATGATAATTTCTAAATAATGTTCTATGAATAAATGTAGTTAGTGCTCAAGAGAGTGAAAAAAAATCTATCAACTCACCTCAAGCTCCATTGGGTGCCCCATGATACTAACTCAAGCATTAGACCAAGCTTTTAACAACCAGAAAGCCAGAAAATGCTGCATCCAGGCCCAAGGGTCATTTACAGAATTAACAATGTAGGCTAGTTCACTGTAAACTGCCTGCCTTTCCAAACTGAAATCAAGAAGGACTTCGCCAGTTGTTGGAGGTCAGAGAGGGATATCCACTCCAAAACAATCTGTACTAAATCAAATGCAGGAGCAGTTATTGATCAGGTTTGGAACACACTTAAAAGTTCATATATTGCAAAGATTCTTCAATTACCAAAGATTGTGCAGGCAGCTACGACTTAATTATTACAACTATACAAAATCAGGATATTACATGAGGAAACACAGATGCACCATTTATTTAGAAAACATGATTCAACTGATTTTTTTCACTAGACTTTTAGCCTTGCAAATATTCAGCTCAAATAAGAGTCTCCATTAAAAATATTCCTGATGGAGCACCTTTAAATGATATCTTCCATATCCAATTCAGTTCAATTCTACAAGCATTTACTGAATTGTCTCTCCTAAGTGTCAAAAATAGTAAAATAATCTCTGTCTTCAGGGGGTTTATACTGTTAGGAATAAGAATAAAACACATACATAATTAGATACATGACAGAATTTGATGAAGAAAAAGGTTTAATATTATGTGGGTTCAGAGAAAAAAAAAAAGATCTGGAGAAAAAAATGAGAGGTTTCATGAAGAAGTAGATCAGGAGAAATTTCAAAGTGAAATGGCAGGAAAAGAGGGCACGTGGCTGTCCTGCCTGCCACATAAACTGGCATGAACAAGGAGACTGGGGTCAAAAATTGAATGGGGAGTTAGGGGTTTAGTTGGTTTAGAATTTGCCACAGAGGTTAAAATGAAGTTCATGGACCAGATTCAGACTGGAAACTTCATTTTCTTTTTGGATTTACATGACACATGTTTTTCTTTTCTTTTTTTCTTTCTTTTCTTTTCTTTTTCTTTTTCTTTTTCTTTTTTTTTTTTTGAATTAATTTCCACATTCAAAAGTTGGAAGCTTCACATAAAATTTAGATTTCTGGCTTCTCTTAAAAAATTGTAAGAACAGCAATGAGAGGCAAAATATCAATATTACATTTCAACAGTCAGACTTGTGTGGAAGCTGACCCTTTAGACAGGATGCATCCTTTCCCATTTGTGAGGCCCCTTGAGATCCCACTCTGGTTATACACATGCACTTGATAGACATTTGATTTTGTGACAACTAGTCCAGAATAAACGCATGAGATATCTTCTAAGAACCTGAAACAATTCAACTATGATTAGGGAGGTTCTTAAAATTATTCTGTTCACTTCAAAAAGAAGTGACCGACTATTAAGTTATAAGTCATGAATTAATGAAACAGGAAAAGTAAATTGAGTCATCTATACTGTGTAGAAGATTGAGAAAGATATTTGAGTTGCCTATAAGCTGAAAGTTGTTCATTTGATTCAATAAACAATGGTGAACAACTGAAGGTTTTTGTTCAGAGGAGTAATATGCTTATAGATAATTTTGGCTTTTTAAAAAAATGTTAATTCTGACTAAAATAAATTTTAAAATTTGTATACTGTTTCAGCAAGTAAACAGGTTATTTTATGAACTATGTTGGAAATGAACATACTATGAAGTACATTTATATTTTGATTTATAACTTGGTTGACCACAATTTTAATCACTTGTCTTATAACTCTTTTTCAATACTCTGTATGAATTTCAAAACACTTCCCATAAACTCAAGCAAAAATATATGTGGAACAAAATCATTAAAATACTTTTGTTTTACAGGTTGTGTGTTTGCTTACAGCTTTCCTTTTCTTTATACCACTTACAGGCAATTATTTCCAAATAAAAAATAAATCATGTTGAATATATTCTAAATGAAAGGCAATCATTTCTGAGATATGTATTATAAAATTCTTCACATTTACTGTTGCCTTTTTTTTCAGTTCACTATAAAATGCCAAAATGTCAGTTGATTATAAAATGAATTTAAAGTTATTTCTTTTATAACATTTATATATACATAGTCAGCCTTTTGAGTAAACAGTATCTGTTACAAGGTTTATTTTTTTACCTTACATTTAAAAGATTCGTTTTCTTTCTATATTCATAAAATAAATTCAGTAATTTGTGACAAAATATAGTTATCTTTTATTAAATGAACAAAGGTAATTTTAAGAATCTTCCTGAGGATAATTAGATTAGTTCAAGCTCTTTTACAATTTCTAATAAACTGTAGTACTGAATGAGCACATTCCATTCTTTAGCCTTTTTTTCCCCCCATTTTTCCTCATCCTATTACCTCTCCTATCCTAAGGTTATTAGTCATCTCTCTCTTTAAGATATTATATTTATAAAATTTTAAACACTGCACTTGGGCTATTGGCCAAGAATAAGTCCAGCAGCAACTACTAGTTATCTATCAGCTACGGTTATTTTTTATTTCTATTGCCACTAAAACCATTTGTCCTTAGAACTATAGTCTCTTTAGTTTGTTACAAATGAGCTTGAATTTTACAACTATATGTGAATTGCACATACTTTTTTCCTGGATAAGGCCTGCCTGATGACAAATTTAAAAATAATCTCCTCTTCAAGGCAAGGGATCTTACTTGAGCCAACAAATGCTTATCCCTGACAGTAGAACTGCAGAAGAAGACTATAATTATTTTGATAATCATTGGGTTTCTGTAGGAGATGCTCACATATGTGCACACATATATGGTTTTCGTGTCATTCATACCTCATAAATCAATCTGGCAGGTCTTTATAATCACTTGTGCTTTTCACATCCGAATCGCCTTTGTTTTTCATCATCTCCTTGTGCTGAAATCGTGAGATCATGTGTCTTATTCCAAAAGTGTTTCATCAAGAAGATATAAACAGACCTGCCTATATTTTCCTGATCTACAACGTGATTTCTTTGCCTAGTCTACTTGAAGTCATAGCGCCTTTTTTTTCTGCACCCCCTTGCATTACATGTTCATATGAATTTGCTAGGAGTTATCACTCCAGTTCATTTAGCATTACTATTTTCTAAGTTGTTCTTCCTATATGAGTGTCTGTGTTTCACATCACATTTTCAAATACATTAACCCCACTAATTGAAACATCATCATTTAAAATAATTCTGTGTTTCATTAGTCAGTAAATTTTCTTTTTACATTTTGTGTTCATATATACTCAGATAGGAATCTGGTGACAATTTGAGACCCTCTCTAACAAATAATTGCATTAAATTCCAGAAATATTAGTGGTGTTGAATTTCCTTCATGTAGCCATTTGGATCTCAACTTATTCCTGCTTAAGGTGTTAAGTTCATCCAGGATCACTGGAATTAGGTAATTTCTACATCATTGTGAGCTATAGAGTAAAGCTGTCTCTGTGTGAAAAAAAAATCAAAAACTCTAAATTATTCACAGTAGAGATAGATAGTGTGATATGTTAAATTTGTAAGGAACATCATTGATGACATATCATAAATAGCCTTAGTACATGTCTTACAATTGTGCCTTGTATTGCCATTAAACTCATATATTTAACTTTTAATTGTCTTGTCTCCGCGATGGATACTAAATGTCTGAGAACATGAAATACTAGTGTGTACATGCATGTGTACTTCTTGACATTTCTACAGCTTTTAGCACTCTACGGTGTACATGAAGAAGGAGGGAAGAGAGGAAAAGAAGAGGAAATAGGCAATGGGAATAAATTCCCTTGAATAACACCAGGATGGGAAAATCAGGGGATCCATGGCTTACCGATTACCCTTCAACCACTGGTCAGTAAAGTGTATACAGGCAAGGAGAGAAGTAGATTGGGAGAGGCAATCCAATCATATAATGTTTGTGCTTTTTGAAAGGAAATAGTGTTATTGTAGAGAAAAGGAAAATCATTATCTTTAAAGAGGCTGATAATTTTATTTTATGAAATAAATAATATATATAAAGTATGGTTAGATAGCTGTAGCTAGATAGTAAGCAGATTTCCAACACAGCAAGAACTCAGTAGTACACAGCAAGGACTCAGCACATGTTTGCAGGATTCATTAATAGTAATACCTCACCATTTGTATGAACTCAATCATATGCCAGTCACTGTGTAAAGGGCTTTATGTGAATTATCTATTTTGAAAAACTCATTAAATTTATATGAACAAGTAAACAAACATTCATATATAAATACTTAATGTATATGGTTTATCTTATTGAATTCTTGCTATAACTCTATTATATGAGTACTATTATAATCTCTATTTGTACATTTATACAGATGAGGAAACTGAAAGTAAAAGTGATGAGTAACTGACCTAGGCTTTTACAACTAGATGGTAGATGCTGGGCAGAGTTCAAACCCAGGTGCTCTAACTCCAGAGCCTGCACTTAGGCACTACTCCAGAACTCCAGGGACTCGGTTACCTAAGTAATATGCCTAATTAAGACAGAATTATGCAATTCTTTTGGCTCGTTCTTACTCATGGTAGGCACTATAATGTTAACTCTTAATACTTGAATTCTATAGATAGCAATATCCAAAAGAATGATATAGCCTTGGGACTTCATTAACAGTTTTCTAAGGAATGCCTAAATCCATACACAAGAATGAGAGCTATATACATTTTGCTATTCTTAGGCCTAATTATAGACAACAAATTATAAACACTGTAACTAAAGATGACATATCAATTTCTCTTTGTTCTAGTTCTAGTTCTTTGTTCTTTGTTCTAGTTTCAATTACTCTCCGCAAGGTGTCCTTGTACTAGTTCTACACTATTCTGCTCTAGGATTATATTTCTGGGTTTTGAGGTCTCTGAAATGAATTCTTGGACTTTTTATTTTCACATGCCTTTAGTTCTCTTTAAGTTTCCTGGGGGGTTCCTTCCATCTAAGATATAGAGTTCTAGGTGCTTATACTCCACATTTTCTTGTTTTTAGTTTAGACCAGTCTGTCCTGCTAGAGCTCTCTCTGCCAATTACTGTCTCTTAGGCAGATAGAATCAAAACGTAGATTTTAAAGTCTATCCTAGTTGGCAACAAGAACGGCTTCCTGTTATGAAAACATAGTTCCCAATGTCCCATGCGTGATACTCTGTCAGTCTACACATCCTATTGGAAGCAGTGGCTCAGACATTACTCTTCAATCATTTCATACGCAGGCAGTATCACGTGAGTTCTATATCTACTTTGTGATCCAACTTTCATGTTCTCAGTTTCTTAGGACTAGCCTTTACCACTGCTCTATGTCAATATTCCTGTTCTTTGTCCATCCCTTGAGATTTCCCAGCCTTGAAGAGACAAGCCCTGAATAAGCCTAAATTCCATTTCATGGACATAACACTGTCCATCTCTTCTGTGACTATTTCAATGATTCTGCAGTGGTTCTGGTCCTTTCATTTCCATTGAGATCATCTTTCATTAATCTTTTGAGTATTCTAAGAATATGAAGTACCCCAAATGCTTTATTCTGAAACATGAGTGAGAATATTTGTGATCTAGAGAATATTTGTGATCTAAACTAGAGAAGATATTCAACAAAAATTTTTAAGAGCTTCTAGATATTAGAAAAATGGCCGTGAACAAGACAAGCAAAGGCTCTGCTCTCCTAGAATTTACATTCTATGACTTTGTTATTAGTTAATATTTATCAACTACATTTTATATGGAAAACACATGTCAGGTGTTTGGGGTGGCCAATAAATAACATCTCTTTCCCAATTGAATTCAGAACCAATTTAGAGATAGAAGAGATAGGCAAATGGAGATCAAACCAACAGCTTTATTACGGCTAAAGCTGACTGGAGACTAGGGCCTTAGATTTGCCTTTGTAGCTGAATTTAAAAGACTCATTTTCTTATTTACTGGTATTGTTTGACAGCTGTAGGCCATTTTCCCCTAGAAGCAGAACCCTTACTATAGGGCAGAGGGCTGAGAGAATGCATGCATCCCGTGGATGTGTTCACTCTGAAAAAGAAAAGTCCAGAAGAGGATGAGTTCAGCATGTTTGGTTTCTTCTCCTGAACTAACAAATCAGAGTAGCTGAAGGGAGAGGCTAGGAGTATTGTCCTAGCAGAAATCCCATCACATGGAAACATGTAACCAGAGTGATCGTTTATAAAAATAGTAAATAAGACTGAAAACAACTATAGGTGAGTTAGGGAAAACTCATTTGTCCCTGGAACACTTAAGATTTATTAAAATTTACTAAAAATTCCCTAAGAGTTGTGGGTTGACAGGTTAACTCGCAATAATTTTGAGAATTTGTGCCATATAATGGTTTCAGTAAATGGTCATAATATACTAATGGTGACTTTCATTTTGAAAGTAAAAATTGCAGGTGAAAAATCAAAAATATGTATATCAGGAGTTGTCAGCTTTCCTTTCACAACTGATTTAAAATAAACAGCAATTTAAAATATAGTCTTATATAACAATAAAGAGTAATTATGACAGTAATTAGAGGAAATATTTTTAACAAAGCATTACAGATAAAGACAGTTGTTTGACTAAGCCCATCACTGCAAATTCAGTATCACCTTCTTGCAGGTTTGGATTTATTAAACTATTTTCCAATATAATCTAAAAAGAAACAAATAGTTTTCAATCATAACAACTGGTGTAATCAGCAATAAGACCTCAAGTAACTCTGGATGACAACTCTCTCACTCTGGAGGCTGCTGCAAACACACAAGAGTCAGTAATATTCAAAAGCTGTTGCTTGTTCCTAAGAGATCAGGTCACACTGTTGAGTCCACCGATTTATTTAAATCTGTTATTTTATTTCAAGTGCTAATTCTCTCTCACAACAAACAGAATTCTCTCAGATGCAATTATTGGCATTACAATAGATAATCAAAAGGAAAGCCTAAACAGTGAGCTAGGAGTTGCCTTGGTTACAAACCTGAAATGCTTTTGGTATTATAGTTCTAGCTATGTTTCAAAATTTCCTAAAACACCCCAAGAACAAAGTGTTGCATTCTTTTATTCTTTGTGGTCCACTTAAGTTACTTTTAACCAATACGATGGCCTAGACAAATACAGATATTTGTATGAGGTCTCTTAAATAAAAACCCTACAAAGCAAGGCTTTCGTTCACAGCATTTCTATATACATGTTCATGCACTTTCAGAATAATAAAAAGGAATCAGAGTTATTGTTTCGTGCTAGAGAAGCATATTATTATACTTGCTCTATCCACAATCACACAATGCAGTCATTACTCTACATTATACGCTCATCAATTTTTTTAAAAAAAAGCAAACAAAAATAAATCACCTTATAGCCCATCACTTTCTCAGTCTTAAAATAGCATTTTCCCTCTTGAGTGTAGATTGAGTAGGGCCAGTGGAGCAGCCAAAAGGTAGACCTCTCTCAGGGCTCTGCTAGTAATTTTTTTGTTTTGTTGTTTCCCATTTACTTGGGAAATTAGGTTTTAAAAGTTAAGATGATTATTCAGATAATGATCTATTAATATAACTAGCCGTTTAGAAAGCACGCAATTCTTCACAGAACATCCTGTTGTTTATCAGGCTGTGTTAGTGGCCAGAATGATTGCTCCTCTCACGCATTCATCTTGGTTACAGGAGACATTTTTGTTTATTTCTAAAATATCATATGTACGCAGATGACTTATATTTCACCTACCTCGATGAAGATATTCAGAAGTATAAATGATAGCTACCATTTATTAAGAACTTCATATATGCCAAACCCTGGTATATTATAGAATATTTAACAAATATTCTACTATCTAAACATTATGATAATCTTATTATGAAGGCATTATTATCCCTATTTATAATAAGAAAACTGAGGCTGACAATAGTACTAGAAGGGATTTTTTCTTTAATCCAAAAATGTTTTTTACAAAGGAGATAGAATGAATGTTCTAGAATACTGGATAAAAAAATACTAACTCTTCTACTTAGGGCTGACCCTCTCTGTCATAGTCATTTTATCAGTAAAATGGGGAAAAAAAGAGAAATAGGATTACAGTGAGAACTAAGAGTTAATACATGTAAAGCACTTAAAACATTGCCAGGCAAATGGTAATTATCCAAAGTTAACTCTTTAAATATTTGGAGTATTGTAAATTTCCTGAAGTGGTTATGTTCTAATGTTTCAATTATATTACTATACTTATTTCCTATATCTACAGTAAGTTTATTTTTATCGGAGTCATTGAAGTTTACAAAATATTAGTTGTGGTTAAAAAGTATTTCTATATTGTGCTTAGCAGAGTTAGATAGACAATACAAATTTTAAACAAAATGTATATTATTATTTTGTGCTTTATATACTTACTAAGATTTACAACTAGTTTAAACTTTTCTTTGTTAACATAATTACCTTGAGACATCAAATATCTCAGCGAAAGCTGACACTATACAAAACTGTCACCAGCATATCTTGCTATTCTGCTGTCCACCCTCCTAGTAATTTCATTTATGTTCCCCTCCATTTCCATTAGAATATATCTCCCCAGGTTTCCTTCTATATCAAAACCAGTTTTCAAATCTTTCCATTCAAAATAAGCTTGCTGGTTATTAAGCTACTGTCTTTCAAATTGAAATCTTTCTCTCCGTACTTTATGATGGTAGAGGTAGGACCTGGCAAAAACGTTCTCCTTTGTCTGTTAGGCATGACCAATAGAGGGCAGTGGAGAAAGAGAGATAGGGCTAGATTTCTATATGTTGATTGTGTGTTGCTAGCAACAGCCTAGGGTAGCAGTAGTCCCTGTCTCCAACTTGCTTCATTATTCCCAGATACCTTAGAGGCAACAGCTGGGAAGTGTCTATCCTCAAGGTTCTGAGTCCTAAATTCACAAGGCCACTCTTCTGCCTTCTCGAGGTACCAGAAGTTTCTAGAAACTTCCCCTACTGAGAAGGCTGAATTCCAACTCTGCAGGGCCTTTCGCCTAAGCTTCTAGGTTTAGATAACTACAACGTCTTCCCGTTGTTCCTGGGGCCCTGAGTGGTGGCTATGTCTTATAATTACTATCTCTGTGCTACTTCAATGTTCATTTTTTTGCCTTTTTATTCTTGCAACATTTATTTAAGTAATTCTTTATTTTAAATTCCCTCTACGGAAATATATGATGTTTCCGATTTTCTGTCTGGACCCTAAATGATCCGAAAGTGCTATAAATAACTGTTTGAATGTTATATTCTTGAAACTTTTAGAACTATATCAAGAAAAAAAAAAGAATGAAGGAAATTTTTAGGTACCTTTCAGTAGATAGAGAAGACTTTGGGGATAGAAAAAAGTTTTTCCTGCCCCACCCTTGCTCCATATAATTATACTAAACATAAATTATACCTAGGTAACCATTTCTGCCCACGGGTAAAACAAATAATCTCCCACTGGGGGATGAGTGAGACTTTTTGTTCTAGTCAGGCCTTTAACTGATTGAATGTGACCCACCCAAATTAGGGAGGGCAATCAGCTTTACTTAGCTTACCAATTTAAATGTTAATTTCATACAAAAGCATCCTCATAGAAACACCCAGAATAACTGACCAAATATCTGGGTACCCCATAGCCTAATCACATTGACACATAAAATTAACTATCATGCTTGCTAACAAACTAAGTGAACGGTTGAGATTTGGTCCATGGTCAACTCAAAGAGCTTTGACTGAGGAAGAGAACTTTTAGGTAATTCAGTAATCCATCAGAGCTTTGTGAAATGCACTGTATCTTTCATGTTTGGGACTTTTGCTCATTAGCTTGGGTTTCCTGTAACTTTCTTGGCCACTGGAATGGTTCCTTAGTCCTTGGGCTTCTGTAGATCATGAGCAGAGCAAGTCAGTAACAAAGCACTGAGAAAATGTGTAAGAAACCAAAAAATATCTTGGGAAGAGTGCACTCAATAAGGAAGTGCAAGGCCACAAGGTAATCTAAATATATATATATATTTTAATGGATAGTGAATGTGTAGAATCTTTAAATGAGTATTATCTTTTCCTAAGAGTTGTACTAGTTGGAGTACTTATGAAAAAACTTAGACCAGGAATCAGCAGTATGGACTTCCTCTTCATTGAGTTTTTTGATGACTCTTCCCTTTGTTATCTGAATTGTGTCAATTGCAAAAACAGAAGACCTAGTGTACATGAAATTTTAAATTATTCAGAGATTGATTATATGGCTTGTGAATTACTGTATCTTTTTTCATATCTCACAGTTCTCATATCCATTAGCATCTCCAATAAGAGTGTGGCTTTGAAAAGTGCAATTCATAAAACTGGATCTTCTCAATCTGAAAGAGATGTAAAGGCTAACCATGCCTACTCCTTAACTGGGTTAGCCAATTGCCTTAAGAAGGGAAAGTAAATTACCAAGGCATATGAATTAGTGGAAGGAATTAAAATCAGGCAATTTGTTACTTGTAAACTGACTTGCTTACACCTCTGAGGTGCCCTGAGAAAAGAATACAACAATAGTAATGAAAGTAAGATTGGGAGATTATATAATAATTTTCATTTTCTGTCTTATTCTCACTCCTTCTTCTATAGAAAATTGGAAGTTGAATTTAATAAATTACTTCTGTTCCTGGAAGAAACAGTGTTTCCTAATCAAGGCCTCAGACCTAACTGGTGTGTACACACACACACACTCTCTCTCTCTCTCTCTCTCTCTCTCTCTCTCTCTCTCTCTCTCTCTTCATGTTTGAATATGCTAATGTTCACAGCATTATTTTCCTTGTTAATGATTATAGCTGAAAAGGCTGAAGTATCCTCAGCCACACTGACATATACATAGAATGTCCTCTCAGAGCAATGATGTCCCTTGACTCAAGCACTGTCACTGACTAAGGCTGATATCACTTAGCCTGTTTTCGACCAGAGTCCTTGCAACACCCACAGCAAGCCAGCAGCCCTGTCCCAGGGACTCCCCAGAAATGTAGGAGCAACCTGGAACAGAACTTGTCAATTCACCCTAGCCATACCCCACGTGCGTCAGATGTGTTTAAGTACCAGAACACCAGAGAAAGAACAGAGAAGAAAGCAGGAGGTACACAGTGAAGGCAGTTGACTCTGCTTCTAAGCATTGTTGGAAATTAGCACTGCAATATGCGTGCACTGAATCTGTGTGGCTTCCTTTTGAGATGTAAGTACAAAGAATCATTATTCTGATTAAAACTTTTCCAAGGCTATCTATATCTTCTAAGTAAAATGCCAGACAAGGTTCTTCGTGATCTTTTATTTCTGACAATTTATCCAGCCTCATTTTTTATTGCATCCATCCAGTACCACCTTCCTACCACAAAGCCCTGAATCTTAGAATGACACTTAAACACTTGCCATTGTCCTTTTATCTTCCCACAACTTTGCATATACTGATACCTTTGCTTCTACTCCACTTTACTTGCTAATACAGCCCACCAGACTAACCTCCAAATTTCTCTACTGCAGGAAATTATCCCCACTCCAGTTTGTTCTAAGGGATTTGCAGTGGCCAGTCTTTATGAAGGCCCACAATGAGTTTACTTTCTGATATTCACATTCTTATAGTCCCCTCCCACCTCCCACATTGAATAAAGTTGACCAGTGTAATAACCTATAGAAAATTCTATAAAAAAAAGTGTGTGGCTTTTAAGGCCAGGTTATAATAAAAATAGTAAATACTATCTTGCTCTCTTTTTATCACTTATTCTGGGAGAATCCTACTGCCATAAATTGAAATTATTTAATCAGCCTTGTGGAAAGGTCAATATGGTGAAGCCTTGTTCCAATAGTGAGTATCAGGTGGTACTCACTCCAGTCAGGTGAGTAAGCTATCTTAAAAGCAGATCCTGCAGCCCCAGTTGTCTCTTCAAATGACTGCAGTTCTGGCAGACACCTTGACTAGAACCTCATGAGAGATCCCAAGCCAGTAACATTCAGCTAAGCCACTCCCAAATTTTTGACTCATAGAAGCTAAATAATAAGATAAGCATTTATTGTTGTTTTAAGCCTCTATGTTTTGGAATAAGCTGTTATATAGCAATAGATATAGAGTCTCTCTCTATTTTTCCCTAATACCATGTATTTCCCTCTACTGCAACCTATATCCCATTGTCTATTTACTTGTCAGTGTCTTCCATTACTAGTCTGAGATCATCTTGATAGCAGAGACATAGCATTCATCTTTTAATTTTATAGAGCTTCAATATTCCAGAGAAGGACTATTCCTAACCATTGTGCAGTTTGCTTACCCAATGTGCTGAAGCAATGGAGGCTGAAGTCCAGGCCTTGCTCGCCCAGCAAGGTAAAATGTGCCAGTGAGGGCTGCTGCCACCGGGAGAAAGGGACACATTTTCCTTTGTACAAAGACACCTTTCCTCACTAAATCTTGTCAAAGAGCCACCATTCTAATTCATCTACTGTGTCAGTCAGGAGATGGAAACCATATAAGGAAAGTTTAATATAAAGAATAACTATCTACGACAGGGGATTGGAGTAGTAGAGGGTTAGCTGATAAGGGTAAAGACAAGTCTAAACAACAGGGATAACTAATATAGGGATCAGCCACTACCTCTCTTACTGAGGCAAAACACCCAAGTAAGGAATGAATCTAGAAGAAAGCCCCCTGTCCACCTGGGCTGAGCACTAGGCTTTGTTGGAGAGAGCATAACTGTGTCCACTAAATGGCAGGGAAGTTTGCTGAGGTGCAATAAAAGCAGAACTTGCTGGGAAGTCATCCTATGGTGAACTGTGGGAGGACATCAATAAGGAGGTGCCATTCATGCTAAAAGAATATACTCTGGAACCAGAAAAGGAACCCCCTCTTCCTCCACTGTCTCTCCAGCACCCTCTATTGACAGGCATAACCTAAGGCTAACTGGCAAGAAAGAAATGTTCCAGTATAATCAGCAGGGCAATGAAGAGTGGGTTTGTGGCTGAGAGGCCCTGGATTGATGACTGGCACATCCAACAAGAAAGCAGTCATTTTCTAATTTGTACATCCACACGGGATGCCTTTTTCTGACTCTCGTGAAGACACCCTATGGCCCTAGTGGTTTTTAAAGAGAGTGAAAATACAGTTTAGGGTCTGGTATTCCAGGTTATTCTTAGTCCAGTTTGCACTTAGCAACTGTGCTGCTCAGACGACTGCTTCCCAGGGACATGTACTAGTGTAATCTCTTAGTTGTTTTTATTGACCATGCCTTCAAATTAAACTTAGTAGCCTCTTGGCACTCCTTCATGTCTCAGGCCTGACTGAATTCATCTACATGGCAATTGATTCCCTATCCTGGTGTCTTCATTTCCCATGACACAGCAGCTCACACTCGCCAAGCATTGATGTCAACAGAACACCTGGACACCTTGTTATTATAAACATGGGCCTTGCTATTGATGTTATGTCCATCAAGAAAATGTGACAGATGAAAGATAAAACCTTTCCCAATGCTGAATCTAATGAGGATATAGGACTTCTGTTGTTTTAAGGCTGACTGGCTCTTAAAAGCAGTTTGGTTTACAATATCTGTCAGAGAAAGGTAATGTTTTATGATATCAAATCACAACAGTTTCTTCATTAATAGGGATATAATAGTAATAAATACTTGCATAGAATTACACAGCATGAAGCTATGGTTTGTCATCTCTTTCTACTTGTATCTTTTTCTATAAAATGAAATGATAGCATTGCAGTCTCTAAAGATATACGCTAATTATGTGCTAAAGGAAAAGTTCTATTTCTAATGTATTAAGGGCAGAATCAATGTCAGTTAGTTCAGTCAACATTTATTGAGTCTGGTGAAGTTATAAAGAAAGAAGAAGATATTGTATTTTTGCCCCAAAGTAACACATGATCTAATATTTCCTGTCATGGTTTCTGTTGTATTCTGTATACTGCATTTTTTTAAACATTATTTCTCTTCTTTTCTACGACACTTTGATATTAAATGAAAGCAGAAAAATGGAGAGCTGTGCCATATGACTACCTGGATTTTGTTGAGCATTACTGTAAACAACCACCTCCTTTATCTTGAAATGCACATCTTCATTTACTAAAGAATCTTGGAAAAGTTAAACCATTGGAAAGTGAATTTAAATCTAATTCTATTAAAATGTCTTTGGTAAGCATTTTTTATACACTAGAAATGAGTCACACAAAACAAAAATCTATACAAAAGTTTTGAGTGTTTCACTGTAGTTCTTAGAGAAATAGAGAAAAAAATAAGATTTGCAAGCAGTAGGATGTAGTGGGCGTTAACAACCATTATTTTTAAGAAAAGAAACACAGACATCTACTGTAAATCAAATTTACTCACCAATAATGTCTTTCTACAGATTTTAGAGAATAAGCTTGATTAATACTAATCCAAAGAATGTAGAAATGATGCTGTTGAGAAAGGGAAGAGGTCAGAGGTACAATGATGATAATAAAATTGATAATTAATGTTAATATTCCTTGAACCCTTTTAGTGAGTCAGGCACTGTTCCAAGCCTTAGGTGGTGTATTAGTCAGGGTTCTCCACATAAACAGAACCAATCTGTGTCTCTGGTGAACCCTGCTTTGTGTGTGTGTGTGTGTGTGTGTGTGTGTGTGTGTGTGTATGTATACAGACATAAACACACACACACACACACACACACACACACACACACACATATAAAAAGAGAGATTGCTTTATTATAGAAATTGGCTCACACTATTACAGAGGCCAAGAAGTCCCATACTTTGCTGTCTGCAAACTGGAGACCTGGGAAAGCTGGAGTATAATTTAGCCAGAGTCCAAATGGCTGAGAACCAGGAGTGCTGATGTCCAAGGGCAGAAGATGGATATCTCAGCTCAAACAGAGAGAGTGAATTTGCCCTTTCTCCACCTTTTTATTCTAGTCAGGCCCCCGATGGACTGTATGATGCCCACCTACACTCATGAAGTCTTTCCTTTTAATTCAATCTACCGATTCAAATGCTAATCTCTTCTGGAAACACCCTATAAGCACACCCAGAAATAACATTTTACCAGCCACCTGGGCAGCCCTTAGCCCAGTCAAGTCGACATAATCATCACAGGTGGATACTGTTTTTATCAACCAGTCTAACTCCCTTTTTAACCACACTGCTCCACTACTTATTACCCCAACTGAAAACAGACATGTACACTTTAACATGTGTTAACATATTTATGGAAGAGCATGGGATTTCTATTGGTATTAAACTATAAAGTATAGAACCCTTAGTTGTTAGAATGTTTACTAAATCCACAAAAACAAAAAATACAGAAAAACATTTAAGAGACTGATATGCCAAGAAGTATAGTAGGTGATTTGACATACACTATCTCATTAAAGCACATTCCTGACATTTTGGGTAGTAAGCAGTACTTGGTGTCTTTTTTTTTTTTTTTACCCTTTGTCAACCCTGCCTTCTAATGACAGTTTCAATTCTGAGGGAATTAAAATAGATGTTTTGGAAGCCCATGAATGAACATGTGTTTTGGTGTAGCAACTCAGACTGGTTTGGAGTAAGGCAGAACAGAAGTCCCTCAAAGAAGAATCACAGTTTTCTTAAGAATGCTTTAGTCGTATTTAACAGGAACTCACTCAAACATGGTTTAAAAAAAAAAAAAGAAGCATTTTAGTAGAAGATCATTTTGCCTATTATTATCATTGTTTGTTGTTACTTACATATGGGTCTCCCATGGAAGAACTGCAAAACATATATCCAGGTCTGCTGCAGACAAGAACTGGGGAGAAAAATGTTGGTAGAGTTTGCTCTTTCCTTCTTACCAATGGTCCCTCTCATTCCCATTGCTCTCTACAGTTATTCTTCTCTGTGTCAGCCTACTGGCCTCTTCTCCTTTCTCAGGTGCCTCTGGGCCACCCCAACTCCAAGATAAGTCCAGTAATCTTGGGAGAAAGAAAATGTTTGACCTAGTCCAGCCTTTGGATAATCTATCCTTATATCCAATTATCTATGACCTGAGAGGAAGTCTCAGAATCATGAAATATAAATGTGGTACTCTAATGGTCAACCTAGGGATGATGAGAGTTTGCAGGGAGGGGAGCTGAAGGTTTTGCAGGCAAATTAACCAACATCTATTCTACATCAATGCTAGAAGAAGGTTACTGCTACATTACTTCTCATGGGAACTTGAGTAAGATACTTGACCTCTGTGTGCCTCAATTTCCTCAATTATGAAATGGGGATAGTAAGTTGCTTTGTGACGGTTATATTTTGCCTATTATTATTATTATTATTATTATTATTATTATTATTATTGTTTGTTGTTACTATCTGTACCCGACTCCTAATAGCTATAAGTTAAATAACCTAGAAATCTAATACCATTTAGTATATTCCTTATTTTAATGGGATAATTTCTCTTTTCTCACATGAAAAATCTAATATTCCACAGATTTGAGGGTAGAAATATGGAAAGATTTCAACATAAGAAGAATGGGAGGTTTAACTCTCAAAAAAACATTATTTTACGTTACTCACACTTCTGTACTCTTCAAGCATAAATAAAAAATGTTTGTGGTTGAAAAGCAATGGAAATTTTTAGATGCCAACAAGAAACACATAGAAAAATGAGTCTTGAGCAGTGGTCCTTAGGGAAGTTGGCTGAACTACTGTAATGAAACTGGCTGGTTAGTTAGTTCCAGCAACCAATTTCACTGGTTTTTCCATTTAATTGGCTGATATTTTGACCACCATATAGAAATACTATGGAATGTGGGCATTATTGAACAAAGCAAAACAAAATGACTCATTAAAATAAACTGCAATGAAAGAAACAAGGCCCTGTTGGAAGCTGGTTTTAAATGAGCTGTCCCATTCTGAATAGCAGAGGCTTTCTTTTCAAATCTTCATTATTTGCTGTTATTTTGTGATTTCTGGTATAGATATAATTTTGGCACCATTTCCATTTCTAAGCTTCTGTGTTCCATAATTGACAATTATTCTAATTCTAGTCGGTCTTTTAATGCTTATCCTTTCTCTGAAATCTGACATTAAACACTCTATTTCAAAAATTTAGATAATGTCTTGGTTTGGCCTGTAAAAGAAAAAACTGCTTTTTTTTTTCTTTTGCTAGGTTGGTGTCTCTACCCCTCCACCTCCCTGTATTAACTTATCATTCACTTTGTTCTGTCTTCTCACTGTCAAAAAAAAAAAAAAAAGCTATTTTTTTAGTCCTTTCCCTCTGTACTGTCACTTTAGATTCACAGTTGCTAAGTGTTCCAGGAGCCTACCAGAGGGACTTTCTCGTGGTGTGATTTGCAAACTTTGAAATAACACCCACCAGCAGAAGCACCATATGCTATGAAGTTACACAGTAAACTGACAGGAGCATCTCATTTGTCATTTGAAATTCAGAAAATGTCAGCAATTTTCATCCTCAGCAATTGCCTAAATGCCTCTCTGGTTAGCAAGGAGTAACATTTAGTGTAAATGGACATGAAAATATGAAATTTTATATTGTGATTCTAGAGAAATAATAATAGTAATGCCAGTATTAAGACTTACACAACTTGATGAGCATATGGACAGACATATTAAATCTCTATATTCATTTTATATTCCATGTGTGCAAAACTAGGTGAATGGTTTTATCTATTAGGTTTATGACATTTAGACTATTCACATTCTATAACATTGGTGATTCAAATGTGCCTTTTTATGATAAAATATAATACTGAAGAATATTTTTAATACATTAAAGGCAAATTTAACATAAAACACAAGGTGTTCCTTTGTGATTACTCTGAATTTTCATCTAGCTGCACTGAGCTCCAACAGAGCCAAGAGAGAAAACTACTTGGCAATTCTTCCTAATTAAAGGATGTTAATTACTGCTAAATACTATATATGTTCTATGTTATAAAGGTTCATTTAAATCAATGTTATTACAATACTAAAGAAATTAATGATTTCAGATTTAGTAAGTATGGCCAAAGTACTCATTAATTCATACTTTTAAATAACGTCACAATTAAATCTCTGAATTGGTA
Organism: Macroglossus sobrinus; assembly: GCA_004027375.1. Lineage (NCBI taxonomy): Eukaryota > Metazoa > Chordata > Mammalia > Chiroptera > Pteropodidae > Macroglossus > Macroglossus sobrinus. The sequence continues at coordinate 419,184 of PVKZ01000182.1, forward strand.
TTGTATGAAGACTAGAACGGCCTTGCACATTTAGCACATCTTTTATGTATTAATCATAGTACCTGATGGTATCTCTTCTTCTTACCTAAAGATTGATGATGTGATAGAAGCAGATGCAGAGGCTGTGTGAAGATGAAGAATAAAACACAGTAAGATCTAGGTATTTCCTTCACTCTGAATTCACATTTGGCCAGCGTGGCCTCCCTGTAATAAAAGATATTAGACTGAGCTCTTCACTATCTCTATGAACCAGTAGATTATGACCAGTGGTGACAGAGGAACTAATATTTACTGAGCCTCAAAGGCTTTCTCATGTGATATAGCAGTCTTCAGGATAAATATAAATACCCCTGTTTGCATATAAGGATTTGGGGGCTTAGAAGTAAAAGCTGCCAAGTATACCTAATTAATAGGTGGCAGAGTTATACTTTAAGCACATTCTCTCTGACCTCAATTCACAGGTTCTTTCCACTAAATCATGCTCCCTGTTACATGAAGGGAATCTGAAAACATTTTGCTTTTTGAGCCAATATTCTTCCGTCCCTTATCACTGGGCCACAGTTTATTTATTTATTTGAATTTTGGCTCAAGAAATGACCTATAAAGAGAACTCCAGACTTGGTGCAGCCATTGATGGAAAATGTAACCCAGGAAAGTCACTTTATGCCTTTGAGCCTCGATTTCCTCACCTACAAAATGAATAACGACCATAAGTCTCTCCTAAGATTGTGGTGATGATCAAATGAGGTATTGGGAAAGAGGTATTTATAAAAACATAAAGTGTGATACAAGACAGGGTTCTTTGGTCAAGGAGAATGAGTAGAGAGAAAGAGCAATTTGGACTCTTTATAATCCACAGTTGATCATTATTATTATTATATTATTAATAATTATTTTTCCTTAAAAAGTCATTTTATTGATCTTTTATCATACAAAGTTGATAATTATTTTTAGATGACTAAAATCCATCAATGGTTATAGGCAGTTGCATAGCTGAGATATTACAGTATTGAATACTTAGGGATGTGAGCCCTTGGATGAGACAAAGAGACCAGAGATCAAATCCAGACTTCTCTAATTCTGTTTGTTTGAGCTTAAGTATGCTACTTAACCTTTCCCACTATCGTTATCGCATCTGAAAAAAAAAAAAAAAAAACGAAAAATAACGTGCTATCTTATAGCCAGGGCTGACTTTATAGACATACAACCTGATTACTTACACAAGACCTCATGCTCAGAAGGGCCTCAAACTTGATTTCACTAACTTGAAATTCTTCATTTTATCTTTGAACTAAGTTTTGTAGGTGAAGTCCTATGTGACAATGGAGCATGCATGTGAAAAGAAGAGACATGCACAGTATGTGTGTCTACCTGAATTCTTTGCTACTCCATTAGTGTATAATACTCAGAATGCCCCTTGAGTATGGAATCCCAATGGACCCATCATGCATGGGAGTCCAGTGAGATTCAAAGCAAGTGCAAGATAAGCATGTCAGGTCTATGGGTGAGCAAATGAGACCACTGACAGCCCAAGAGGCTATTCCTGCCCTTTGAATCAGAACTTGTTTGAAATAAAGAAAGAAGTCAGGTGCATTCAAACAAACAGAAAGAAACAAGGAGCCCCATCATACCATTTCTTACTTTAATATTACTTATTCGGAAAACGACGACACTGAATGAAAGGAAAAGATAAGGCAACTCATAGAACCTCTTCTTTTCGGTCCTTCCTATTCAATAGTAAACCAAAGGTAGGGAGTGTGGTAGAATATGCACATCTCAAGAAGTGAAATTAAAACACTTGTTAGCTTTGAACAGCATTCTGCTATTCTGATAAAACATAATACATAGGCATAAATGAGCTACAAAATACAAGTTGTATAATTTTTGTGGTTCTTCATATGAATTAAATGTTCTTATATTTGCATTTAAAACTGATTCTTATAATATTAAGATAAATAATAAGATTTATGTTAACAAGTAACAAAATTTGTATTAGAATAACGTGAAGTAGCAAATAAGAAACACCATGCCCAAGTCAAGAGAGAGAACATGAAAAAAGAAAAAAGTTTTATAGTTTAATACTTTTTTGATAAAGGACTGCATTTTCATTTCACACTAGGCCCCATAAATTATGTGCCCATCACTACACTTAGCATTGTGATTATGAAATCATTTGGCGGTGTCTGACACTTAACACCCAGTAGAGGTTACCTATAATTGTAGTAATCGTTCCTGAAGTTTCACGCTGTTAAAAAAAAAAAGGTGCAGTAGAAATCAGATGTTAAAAATGCATGCACTGGAGTCGGATGGCCTATGTTTAAGTTAAAATCCATGTTCTTTCACTTTGCAGTTGTATGATCTTGGACAAGTCACTTACCTTTCTGGGCCTCATAAGATGACAATGCAGACATCATAGGATCGTTGTAGAGAACATCATTACAGTGCCTAGAATAAAGCCTATAAAATGTGTAAATGTTTATTACATTTTTGCAGCTCTTAATTTGGCTGTCATTTTTGTTATTGGAATGCAGAAGAGGGAGAAATTAATTCAATCTTGAAGAAATCAAGAAAGGCTTTACAGAGGAAATAACATTTGAGCCGTCCCTTATGAACGTCACTTTTATAAGTGGTTAGTGGAAATGAAGTCAGGCACATAGACGGCCTGAAAGGGTCTGCACCATTTACTGACTCTGATGGCCAGGCCACATTAATCAGAGCCCTCTTCAAACTTTCAAATAACTTTTGTAAAACTATTTAGGCTAGCATGATATTCTCTTTACATGTTGATTTATGCTCTTAGAAAGAGCATAAAGAAAAAAAAAAGAAAAAGAAGAGCATAAGAAAAAATAAAACTCTTTAAAAACACATAGTTGTCAGAAACAATCTAAGATTTCCTCACTGGAAGACTGCATAAGAGAACCTTTTAACAGAATAAAATTGCTCCTAATGTGCAGGCATACACAGAAATCAATCAGCCTTTTCCTGCAGCTCTTGTCTGTTCATTTGATATAGTTGCCCAGTTTGACAAGAAATCCAGAGCAGGGCTGAGGAGTGTTGTCAGCATAAAGATGGGAGAGAAGTGATGTACTAGGCTAATAAAAGGACTTACAAAGGTCCCTGAAGCCATAAATCCTTCTTGCAGCTTTTAAAATCTGTTTCCTTTGTAGGATTGGGATGATGTAGCTTTGACAGAGTGCTCTTTCTGTCCTTTCCCCCGCATCTCGGAACCCCGAGTTAAGTGCGTGGAGAGAAGGGAAAATGCAATATAACTTTCTGCCTTAGCTAGTCCCCTCTCCCTCCATAAGGGTCTGTTGCAGCCTTGCTGATGAAGACAGTGCTGCCCCCACATCCCCGATCTTCATTTGCCTGGGCTGCCCTGCACTCCCCATTAATTCTTATGATTGCCTCCTTCCTACATGCACTTGGAGAATTACTTGATTCTCTTACGCATCAATCTAAACCCTGGCACTAATCTTTAGCATTTTTATTAAGTAGGTGGTTTTCTTTTTGGTTTCAAGTCAGATTCTCTAGGTAAATCTAGCACAAAAATATTACAAGTCATGCACTGGATTTTGACTTACCACAATGTATGAACAGTATCCAGGAATTGCACATAAGGTCATCTTTGGACATGAGCAAGGATCACAGTTTTGGAGGAGGTCATCAAGAAGTTGTGACCTCCAATTGACCAGACAGCTGGACCCGGACAATAGAAGCATCTTGACTCCTTTTTCTGTTCTTGGAATATAGGTTCCGCCCTCTGTTTTCATCACCAAAGCCATTTCAAAGATGCAACTTTGAGAGAGTAAAGTGTTGAGATGGACGATACCAGTGACTGAATCTAGTTAAGGCTTCTATATAAATTTTAAGATTCTGGCTGGGCTGATACAAAGATCACCTCATTCTGTAGGTGCCCAAGACAAGCCTCCTTTGTAAATCCCCTTCCTTACTAAAAGTGCCATCTACCAATTGGGAGGAGTCTGCCACTTTCTTCAATCTCTTTCTGCCCTCCATGTCTAGGGCAGGTACCTGATCTCCCCCAGGAGATCCCCAGAGATTTTCATCCAACACACAGACACAGAGCCAGCTTCCATGTTTCCATGTTTGGGATAATTTGCTTTCTTGCATTTGGAAAATAAAACTGATAAGTATATTAATTCAGGCAAAATGTAATTAGGAAAATAAATTGATAAATGTACTATCTCAAAGAAAATATTATTTTTATTTGGGAGTGTTTTTATTTACTTATATACTATTTATTTACTTATATAAGGTACCTGTATCACCTCAGGTGCGAGAAAAATCAGGAGATATATAGGAATCTAAGTTCACTTTCTCCAAAGATACGTGAAACTTAAAAAATCTACTTTTTAAAAAATACATCTACATTAGTTTTCCCTTCAACCATTTATGGCAAGGCTGTGTATTTATTGCAACTCTACTGCCAGTGTCCCAAATATGTGTGTGTGTGTGGTTCACTATGTCTTATATTCCTCTATCAAGAGACAAGTCTCATCAGCCTGGGTCCCAGAATCACGGACCATGTGGCGCAGAGTCACAGCTGACCCGAATGTAATAGAGCAAAGGTGGGCCTAAGCTTCATGTGAAAGCAGCTTCCCTGATCTATAGTGAGGAATTCAATGCAGCATTCAGAGTTACAAGAGAAACCAGTCTCACTACTTTATAGCCACTTTTTCATTCTTTATTTTCCTTACACAGTCTGAGCTTATCTGTCATTTACTACATGTCAGTCATTGGTAAATGACTTGAAGCTGTTTTACCAAATTAACTTTGCTCACAGGGATGATAGGTACATAGTCACGTATCTAGGGGTTAGGTGGTATCATGGTCCCCAGGGTCAAGCTGGACCAAGGGAGTTTTCACCTGAGCTGCCTGTAGCACCTTAGGCGAGAGAAAAATGAGGATCATGGTCAAGAAAAGAAATGAAAGGGTGGCTACATAGAGTAGTGGTTAGCATGTCTGCTTTACATGCACAAGTTCCTGGTTTCGAGCCCCAGTAGAGCCATGGCCCACACCCTGTGCGCACCAGGCCCTGGGTGCCCACCAGCTCTTAAGGGGAGACAGCAACATCCCTGCGCCTAGGTCAGGAGTGGAAGTGAGGTGGGAGGGAGATTAAAAACGAAAGTGAAGTTTATCATTAAAATTGTGGAGCTGATTGTCATGTCTGAATTACAAGATGAGTTGCAAATGGGAAATTAAGTAATGGACTCAAAAACTAGGATCAGAATTGGGTGAGGATAGGAAGTAAGAAGAGAGCTAGGATGAGAAACCTAAGACTTGAGGCAATAAAATGATGAGAAAATATTTGAAGCAAGTTTTTTTTACAGAGCCACAGAATTTTGAAGATATTCCAAAGAATGTTCCTAAGGATCTGAAGGCAATTCCAAAATAGCAATTCCAAAAACGTTTTTATCCGTGAAAAAGTGACACTGAAGTGTATAAACATCCCATGATGCCTACTTTGAGGGGGGAAAAAAGCACCCATTTGGGTGTGTGAATTCTGGCATATTTGTTAAACATCAGACATATTACTTTAAAGTGACTCTTTAAATATGCAATATGTTCAGATACAGAAAAAACCAACCTGGAACACTGTTGTGTTTTATTTCTGTATTGCTAGAGGTCCTATACTTTTCTTTGTTGTTTTTCTCAAAACACAGAGTCTTCTTATTTGAAAATATTTATGTGTGTATGAGAGGATAGGAGATTTTTGTGCATTGTTCTTTGAAAATTTTTTTTCTACATTACTGCATTCTCACACATCTTTTTTTGTGGGGCAGAATGATTCTGTTTTTCTTTATAACCATCAGTTCACAAATCCAAAGGGACCTTAACATGGCATGGCTCGTGATAACTTTCTAGTTCTAAAAGATTTTGAGGGAAATTATGTTAACTTTATATCAGCAGATGAAGAGACTCAGCTCTATTTGAAACCTTTATCAGTCTGACCCCATAAACAGAGGTACCTTAGTTTGCTAGGTTTCAGTAGGTCTGGTAACATATCTGATGATTGTGATTCATGTTGCCATCTGAATTTCACCAGTTCGCTTTGAGATTTGAACTAAGTCACTTCACATTCTGGAATTTGTTTCTTCTCCCAGCGCTCCCACCCACTTCACAAAGATGCTGTGAATATTAACATCAAAAGGCTTTGAGGACTTGTGAAGAAAGGCATGCCTCCAAATACAAGGCATTAAGTAATCTGAAAGGCTCCACTTCATGACTATCATATAAATAATCAAGAGGATTTTACCAAGAGAGCAGTTACTTTGTACTAAATCCAGCTAAATAATGAAAAAAAAAATGCATGGAAGAGACAGAAACTAACATAGAGCCTAAAGATGTGTATGCAATAATAACTTAAAGCAGGGTGGGGATAAGGCAAATCAATAAGCAAACTGTTTGTAGAATGTATTTTACACTGTTGATGTGCTTGATTTTAAGTTATTGTCCTCATTTGACCAAGTACATGAAAATTAGCTCGGAGGACAAAAATCTGACAAAATTCTCAACTTCATTAGTCACCAGAAAAACAAAAATTAAACCACAATGAAATAACTACACACTCAGTCAAATGGACTGCCAGTTTCTAGGTTTCAGCCACCTACTTTAGTTCCTCATATTCTGCCTCCCCACCAGAAGCTCATAACTAATTATCTACATCTTCATTCTCACAACACACAGCTAAGTCAAAGGATCCTTGCTCCCACATAAGGTACAAAGACACAGACTTCAGTTTCTACAAAAATTAAGGCAAGATATAAGATGTATTTAAATAGCCTCAACTCCATTCCTCCTACAATACACATATATATACATATATGCATACATATGTATGTACACCCATATCTACTTAAGTACATACATACATATATATTTAAGAGGGTTTAATATCAGTCATTCTCCTATGAACTCTGATTCTGACCAGTGGGGCTTCCTGTATCCCTTTGCTGACCCTAAGTCCTGGGATCTGGTGGCTCAGGGGCAACCCTATACTGGCATCCCTATACTGCCTTGAGTGAAGCTCTCCTTGCCTGCATGTATCAGGTCTCAGGAATGGACTGTCATTTTGATTACCTTTTCCCCATTGTTCTTCCTGATCTCCCTTCTTTGGGGACTAAAGCCTTGCCTCTTAGCCTCATAAAGTGGCTTGAGCTATGCCACGGAGACACCCCTAGTTAGCTATGTTTTCAGCCTACCTGTCCATAAAACCTGGTAAGCCTGATTCCCTCCCCATGAGTCTCTATGCATTGTAAGGTACTCTTTTTTTGTTTGTTTGTTTTGTTTTGAGAGCAGTGGTGTTTTGGTAATGTTGAAAAATGGATTCTCTGGGGAAAATGCCCTGATTTACAACATTTATCAATTTCTGTGATATAAATACTTCTACCATTACAAATTCAGGCTACCAACATATCATTTATAGTGAAGCTGGGAAGAGATGACCAGCAGCAATCATTATATAGTATTTCTATTATACAGATAAAGAACCTCAAAGGCATCAGCGATAGTAACATGTTGTAAATGGATTGGTAAGTAATGTTTTTAGTATTTATTGTTTCCAAACTTTTATTATCACAACTCTCTTGGGGGAAGGAGACTAACAATCATTGAACATATTCTGTATACTAGGTATTTTCTTACCTTATTTCATTTAATTCCCATTAGTGCACAGATGATGCAGGTATTATTATCGCTATTCTTGGATGAGAAAACTGAACTTTTAAATCAGTGAAAGTAGAATTTAAGGCCAGATCTGACTGACTGACAAGTTCACATTCTTTCCTTCACACAGACTTCCTTTTGGCTCTCCTATACAGCTTTACTTGATTATATGCATGTTTAGATGTTCCTACCACCTTATATTAGCTTATCTTTCAGATTATAAGCTTTAAAAGTATAAAAGAATATTGTTCCTGTACCACCTAGAATAATGGGAGTTTAATAAATTTAGTTGATAGATTTTATTAAAATGTTTTGTTTATAAAAATAATCAATATTAAAAAATGAAAAACAATTGCAAAGAAGAAAATAAATCACACATGATTCCTTTACTCTGAGATATCAAATTATTGTTATTTTGTTATTTCCATGTTTTTCTTTCTATGTATAATCTTTGGAAATATAATTGGCATCATACTATACTCCATCATATTCTTTCATGTTGTTTTTCACTTTGATTTTTTGTATTTTACCATGCCACTTAATATTCTTCTACAATAATGATATTCTCTTGTATTTATTTAATAATCTTCCTATTATTGTTCTGATGATTTATTATGAAAAATACTTGAACACTTTTATAGAGGTATTTGTGCACATCCTTATTTCCTAAAATAAATTGCTGTGTATGAAATTGCAACTTTTTGTGAATTGTGTGCTATCAAATTGGCTTTCTACAAAATTGTGCCAACTTACCCTTCTACAAGCAGTGGATGAAGTGCCCAATTATCCATATACTTGGCAACATTTGGTATTAAATATTGTCTATTGTTAATCATTACCAAGCTGGTAAATAAAAACTGATGTCTTTGCTGTTTTTTTTTAGAGTCTGAACAACTTTTTATAAATTTAGCTACCTATGTTATGCAAAATACCTATTTGTTTTTTGTCCACTTTTATACTACAGTGTATTTTTTTGATTGGTAGGCATTTTTTATATCAAGGCTTTGAAATTTTTCCCTTCTTGTGTTGCAAATGTTTTCTAGCTTCATTTACTTTTTTAAAAATCGTTATAGATGCATAAGTTGCAAGATATAGTACAGGGTTTTTGTGTATCCTTCATCAAGGTTCCTACATTGAGAACATCCTGCATTAACCGTAGGAAATTATCAAAACCAAGAAACTGACATCAGTACAAACCAGTGAAATAGACTACAGACCTATAAGGGTTTTTTCACTTATTTTTAAATCTATTATTGGAGAATTTTAAACATAAATTTAAATGTATTCATACTTACTAAAAATAAAATAAAATAAAATAAAATAAAATAAAATAAAATAAAATAAAATAAAATAAAAGCTTTACACTTCTGGTTTCTGGCTGCGCATGTAAGAAAGATGGAAGTGGCCACTTCATCTTAACAAGTAAAAATCTGAAGAGACTAAAAAATCAATGGCTCTTCTTGGGTCCATAAGAGAGAGGAGGACACAGGGCAAACCACTCCCCGCAAGATGGAGAGACAGGTGAATACTGAGTCATGGCTTATGAGAGCAGAGACTCACAAGCAGAAAACACTGTGGGGACCAGTGCCAGGGTAAAAAAAAAAAAAAAAAAAAATCTGAACTGTATTAGATGAATTGCTGAGGTTCAATGCAGACAAGTCTGAGAGTTAAAAATGCCAACATTCTCTGCTACAAAAACCCGAGTCATACTTACTGTATGAAGCTTTATTTAACTTCTTGACAAGTCTCCCCTCTGCTTACATAACATTTTGGAAATATAAGTAAATTCAACAAGTGATATTAAGACTATTACGTGCAAAGTACAAAGGATATAAATATAAATGAGGTAATATTTCTGCCTTCAGAAACTTGGGGTAGCAATAGCTATGACAGTATCTCTGATATAGCTCTCAGATTTTTATCCTCTACGTTCATCATCAACAGATTTGGAAGCACTAAGCACATAACGCACCTTTTTTCTATGAAACAATTTACCCATGTCATTGAATCATCTGAAATCTGTCTGTAGCATCTGACCCTCACAAATCTGTACTTGACTTTCATGATGCTCCTGAAACCTTTCCAAACTATTCTTATTTTCTATCAAGATCTAGTCAGACCAGAGCCGCCAGTAATTATCCCCCAATCCTAACAATTCATTTTTTTTATCCTTCCCATTTCCCTAGTAATTTTATACTTGGGTGGATGCCGTTGTGTGTTCATGTGTTTTGTATTTATAGCTATAATGGTAGAAACTTGCAGTAACAGCTCATTATATAAGGATTTGGAAATAACATTGGCCAAATCCCAGATCCTAACACCCAGCAGTAAATATAATAAAAGTCTGATGTAACATGTTTAACCTATAAGGAGGGCACCATTTCTGTCCCAGAACAGCTCATTATAGAGATTCCACTGCATTGCTATTTCTACCCATATCCATGGCAGCCTACAGACTGCTTGAGAGCACAATCATTGGCAATATGGCTAAATTAAATGACCTTTGGAGGTCTGTTTTCCCCCTTGAAATTCTATAATTCTAGCGAGTTTCTTTTACTTGGAATTATGGCACAAAGACTTCATTTTACCAAGTACCTGGCACATACTCAGTCACAGTCGTTAAAAGTACAGATGCTGGAGCCAAGAGTAACTGGCCTCAAATCCCAGCGATGTGTGTGACCTGAAAACAAATCACTTCATGTCTCTATATCTCCATCAACTCACTGTAAAATAATAATCTTACTTATCTCACATATATGTTGTGAGGAGGACATAGTTAATATATATAAAACACTTAGAACACTTCCCACCACATACTAAGTGTACAGCAAACTACCAATTGCTAGGTGCTACCAACAAGTATGTGTTCAAAAAAATTCTGCAATTCCATGAGTTCCCAGTGACTTAAAATATACATTTAATAGGCCTCAGGAAACACTGCAGACTGATCTTAGATCTGAATTTTATAAATTCATTTGAATCCTTTTAAATACCTTGTCTCATTAAAATGAAAAGATTTTAATTAGAAAAGCAGTTAGTCTTTTTTGAAAACTAATTCTCAGTCATTTTTGAAAACTAATTCTCAGTATATACCAGTTATATACATATTGAATCTACCAATGAAATCTTATTATAAGACTATGTTTGCATAATTCCATTATAGTAAAAAATATTCATATCCATTTTTGAGCTTGAATCAAGCATTTACAGAACTATAATATCTCTTCTTTGCAAAATCTTGTTGTAGGTGTGTCAAATGCTCTAATCACTCACCAGCTACAGACACTGACTGCAGTCTAAAAGATATAATCGAAGAACATATTAAATAGTTCCATAAAGCTTGGAAAGTGAAGCTAAGTTTAAATCATGGAATGGCTTAAGCAGCAGGTACATTTGCCACATTTGCTCTTAAGTCATTTAAAAAGCATTAAAACATATTTCAAAGATTTCAAACATGCAATTATTTTTGTTGCCACTCAAAACATAAAATAAACATTGCTTTAAAAAGCTATGTGCTTTTTTATCTATCAAAACAAACTTTATGAATAAAAATTGTTTTTCCAAACCATTTTTCATACATTTGCAATTCATCCAGCATGTTATAAGTCTCAAATTACAAAGACCATTGGTAAAATGTATCATTGTCCCCCAAAATTAAAATGCATTAAACTCAAGGTGTAGTTATTTTATAAAACAAACAAACAAAAATTCTTTGAAAATATGTATCATGCATTTATATAAGAATTCCATTCACTAATAAAGCTGTATTTTGTCTACCTAGACGGCACTGATTTTTTGTGCTTATCTTGTGGATCAGTCTTATTTTATAACTATCTTTGTGTTTATCTAAAGTAATAACTATCTTTTAAATTAATTTAACAAATAAATCTGGAGTACCTATTACTCTCTTTAAGGTTCTTCACTAGATATTTTAAGGGGTTTAAAGTGGTTACAACAGGTTTACCAATCAGAATTCCCACTCACAATAGACATAAAAACATGTAGACAAGTAGACTGAATACAAGACTATATGCTCTGTCCCTGTCATTTTACAATTTCCAGGCATAGTGTCATCATGATAGAGAATACACAGGCCAGCCAGACCTCTGTTCTAGACCACTCCTGCCTGCCTTCTTGCCACCTGCCCTCGATTTCTTATTCTGTGATCCTATAGTTTAAATTTGGCTTCCTATATCCACCCGAGGCTGGCGTCTTCTTTGATACATTTAGAGCCTCTTTGCTGACACATTTCTCTCCAATCTTGAGTTCCAGACTTGTAAAGCTCCAAGTAAGAATCTGTCTGCCAGTTCCTTTTTGTAAGACACTACCTAGCCTAGACCTCCTCCTCATTCCTTGCTTATACTCCTCAAAATCTGGCCTGCCATAGAAGGAGCATCAGAAAAAGACAAAAGGCATAATAACTTTATTACAAGAATAATTTAAAGAATGATAAAAACCAGTCATTACAGCAAGTCAGAAGAGTGAGAAATGGCTTCTGATTTGGAATCTTCTGATGCTTAGTGATAGGCTTTAAGGATGCATGATAGGAGAAACTGGGGCAGAAGAAGCATGTTTATATGCATAAAAAAATTAAATTTGTATTACCAAAATAGTATATTTTTACATGGGTGATTTTCTACATTTTTCTGGTGTCATCATGGTAGTAGAGACTGTAACTAGACATTCTGAATAGCTTCTACATATCAGCCACTTTCCAAGTTTGGTTTTATTAATTATTCTCCTTCATATTCCAATGGAGGAGATACTTTGAGGGTGAGATACCAAATAATGCCATATATCTCAGGTGCTACTGCTTCAACTCCCATTTCTTAGCACTTTCAGTTTTAGAATTGCTATTGTTCCTACTACTGATTTCAAAGTGAAGTGAAATTTATATTTATCACAAACACAATTAACAACTCTTCCTATCCAAATGTGGCATTTGTATAAATTCCAAACACTTAATCTTGGACAAAGATAGCAGATCAAAGTAGGTGGTACATCCTAGGAAGGCAGACCCATAACTTCTACGGATCAATAACGATAGGTACATGGAATGAGAGCAGGAGTTTCTCTGGACCCAGTTTGGCAACAAAGAGAAGCAGAGGAGTTAAGGCTACAAGAAAAATTATACGGCAACCCTGTATCTGCAGGAGGCATCTTGTTGTTGAAGAAGGGAAAGAACAGAAGTACAATGTGAGTAGCCCTAAAGCCATTGATCTTTAATGGCTAGGAAGAATTAATGCCAAAACAATTCACTCAAACATATAATGTTGTGTCATAAGGAACTATGTGTCTTTGAATAGTAAGACTTGCTGCTGGCCTAGAACATGGACATGGCATCTCTTCCATACAAACCTCCTGCCTGTAGCTGAGTTTGGTTTTATTAATTATTCCCCTACTTATTTCAAAGTGAAGTGAAATCAAAGCATTCAATCCAGAAAAAACTCATATCATACATGCAAAGGTACTACAAAAAATTTTTTTAAAAATAAAGAGAAAAAATTAAAGACAAAGAATACTCACCAGGAAAAAAAAAATGTTTCTATAGAGCAGATAAAAATTTGGGCCAAACATATTGCCATAAACTTAAAAAAAAAAAACTAAACAAAGCTACCATGTTTATAAAGCAAGAGCTCATATCAAATATACAAGAGCTTGGGCAAGACAATAGGAAATGAAATATCATTTGGCAGAGCCCAGGAAACAACTATTTCACTGGCAGCAACTAGATTCTGCTAAAAACCTGGAAAGAAACAAGGAGGTTAGTAATAGAAAAAAGAGTGCAATTTAATGAGGTAGGAAAAAGGTATTAAAAGAAATAGAAAAACTAATAGCTAGACAGGACAGATTTAAAAAACCTTAAACTATGCAATAACTAGTATTCTGAAAAGGTAAAAAAATAAGAAAAAAGTTAAACATATACTTCAAAGTAACTTTCCAGAAATATAAGTCATGATTTTATAGATAGAAGGGGCACACCCAACTCCAAGAAAAATTGACACAAAGCATTCAACCCTGAATCATGTTTTAGTAAAGTTATTGTAGTTGAAAGAAAAAACTGTTGTGCATCAAGGCAAAAAGTTTGTCAGAATGTTACTTTCCATAGCAATGTTCAATGCTAGAAGACATTAGAGCAACAGCACAAGGTCCTCAGAAAATAAAATATGTGATCCAAGAATTGTATGTAGCCAAATAGTTATTAAAATGTAACGAAAATAAACTTTGAGCTTACAAAAACTCAGAGAATATACCCAAGCCCTCCCTGAAAGAAACTACTATAGGCCAAATTTTGAAAAGCAAAGAGGTAAATGGAGTACTGGTCCTAAGTATCGACTTCATTTAACAGTACTAAAATAATTGTGGAGATTATGGTCACAGAACAAAATGTACATGTTATAAACTCTAATTATGTAGAAATAATATAGCCAAGGTTTAGAAGGTAAGAGGACAGATGGTGGGTAGTAAAGTCAATATGCTGATTTTTCTCATCTGGTAGAACAGAGGATAGAAAGATTATTGAAGTTGATAAATCATGTAATAGAGCTATAATACATTTCAAAGTCTAAAGAAAGTGGGTCGTTGCATAGTGCTGGTGAGAGTTGAGTGTAAGGACTTCATAAGACTTCTCTAGACCTGTTGACCTTGACCAAGAGATAAGGGGTGACTAGAGTTCAGCTTTAGAGTCTTACTAGAAGTAGAAATATAGCTGAGAGGCAATGAGTCCTTTCCTACCACAGTCATGAAGCATCTCTCCAGTACCACCATTAATTGTAGCTGACAACTATCTTGATTAGAGACCTAACACCTTTTGAATACTATTTCACTCCCTTCAAGAAGGTCAAAGTGCTTTCCCAGCTTCCTTTACAGCTAGAGTACAGACTGAGGCTCCAACAATCAGACACAATCACACAGGATTCTGTTACCCAAGACAGCAGTAGAGGAATCTATCCTTGGCCACTGTGATAAGTGAGGGCTCCAGCTTGCAGAGATGGCAAAGGCAGAGGTTCGAGTATCAAGAACTCAGAAGTGGTAGCACGGAGTCTTCATTGGAGCAGTTTTAAAGAGTGTCTTGGACATTATTCCTAGCTGCCTGTCTCTGTGCCCAATGACCTGGCCTTCCTATTCTGAAAGATATCCAATATGCTTTAAAAATAGATTTATTTCCTCTTTAAACTAGGTAGAAGGAGTTCTGTTATTTGCAACTAAGAACTATGCTTGAGTACGTACTGTCTGGCAGAACACACACTTAGAAAGCAAAAAACAAATTTAAAAGATTTTTTTGTGTTAAAAAGACTGAGGACCTAATGTTTTCATTACCCCTCAGCTGTGAGATCACTTACACAGTAGCTTCAAATTAAGAAGCCAAGTATCTGAAACGTCCCTTCCCCAGAACATTTGTGTCTATTTCAAATATAAGTTAAAGAATAGGCTTTGTTAACATAGGCTTTGGTTTTAAGTGCAATGATACTGGAATCCCAAAAAGTTAAAGCATTCCAAATAGGTAAAAATCAAATACTGCTGAATCTTACTATCTTGGCTTGCTGAAATCCTTTGGAAGATTTTGTGGATAATTCCAAATTCAGCTAAAATGATTATTCTAGGCTCCAAAGCTTCCTTTTAAGCCAAAAGTGAAATCAAGTTCACTGCCTACTGTGAAAGGATTAAAGAATAATGTCACTTGCCTTGTTCCCTCTCTTGTTCTTGGCTTTGAAAACCAACAAAATATACACATTTATCCTGAAGTTTTGTGCTAAAGAGGTGCTGCAGCTGATGAATTTTACTACTGAAAGATGCATTTATGTTGAAATCTAGGTGTTGAGTACAAGGCTTTCTGATCTGGTGGTTTCAAAGTGTGGTTCCTGGATCATAGTATTGCCTGGGAACTTCTTGGAAATGCAAATTCTGGGGTCCTATAGCAGATTTAAGGAACTGGACATTCTGGGGGGTGGGGCCTGGAATTCTGTACTTTATAAACTCTCCCAGTATTTCTGATATATACCAGTTGGGAAAGTAGTTAGGGAACTACTTTCTTTGGCAGCACAACTAACCACTCCAATCAAAGGAAAATCTACTTCTGAGAAGGGAATAGCAAACGGATGTTCTTAAAAGCGCATTTCAGAGCATTAGAGTTCTTCTCCAGAACTAACCTAACTTCATATATAGCATAAACTCCTTTCTTCTTACACAGAGGAAATATAAGACTCTTCGTTATTAAGATCTAACATAGAAGTAACTTCCTGGGACCACTAGACATCAAGTTCCCTTCAAGTCTTCTTGGGCTAAATAATCGCAGTTCCTTTTATCTTTATAATTACTTTTTAAAACTCTTCATCATCCTCGTTAAACTCCACAGTAAAGTATAACCTCATTTTATTGTTCAAATGAATTAAAACACATTTCCTATCATTCAACCATAGAAACTAATGCCATAGGACCTAGGCTTCCTCTATTCTACCTATGTTTTACAGTAAAGTTTCACTTCTAAAAATGAAAAATCAAATTGTATGTCTGTCCTTTCTACATATTCTGATTCCTCCTTCTCACTCCTATTCTTCCTAAAAAAGTTTAGTTCATCATAAGGTCACTAAGTATTTCATATATACTGCATTAAACATTCTGATTCTCATTTGCCCTATTAAATAAGAATTGACCAGATGGATATTCCTCGACTCTCTCTCTTGAGCAGGTTTTAGTTAATTAAAAATGATTATTTTTACTACGTATTTTATATATCAGCCAGATGTTACCTACCTGTGGTCATTTCTGGAAAGGATCATTTGGTGGTGATTATAAAATATATATTTGCCTTTGGGAGGCAAGACTCAGGAAAACAATTGTAGAAACTGATTTCACTTCATACCTTTTACCTAGTGCTAAAATAGGCATAACATTTTATCTTCTTTGGAAGTATAATCTATTCAAATTCTTCTTCTTCTATTTTTACATTGTGGTCCTATTTATGTTGTATCAAAACCATGATCGAGTTGATGGAAGAGAAGTTAATACTGGTCTCCCTCTGTACTTGAACTACAAATTGACTTTTCTAAAGAAGATAATTTGGTTTTTCTGATCTGGCTTTATATATATATATATATATATATATATATATATATTTGATGTAGCAAACTGTTCTGCTCATTTAGGATACACTATATCATGTTCTCATAAGAATGCACTTCCAGGTAGATAACTCTAACAGCTCCTGCTTTATATAGGTCTCCTTAGATGCTGTATTTCATGTAAACTAATTTGCCTAAGTTCTCTGTTAGTGCTGAAACAATACAGAATGAGGCAAAGATTATGAAATTGTTCTGTAATTACACCAGTCATTTTCTCTCCATTTGTAGACTAGAACCCAAACAAGCCCTACCTTTTTCTAAAAAAAAAAGCAACATTGAACTTTCTTAAAACAAAACAAAACAAAACAAAACAACCACTCAGTTCTTGAGATTACCAAAAATTCTGAAAGTCTAATAGATGAAATTATCTACACTATCACTTAAACTAGATTTAGGTAGCTGGTCTTCTCCAAAACACCATTTAGAAAACTCCTAGAGGTAAAAGTAAGTATTGTGAAAGTCTGAAGTTCACATGCTGACTAATATAATATTAGCTATGGCAGGATATATAAACTAGTAAGAAATTTTCAAAGTCTTACAAAATATTTCATGGTGTGATATGGATCTAGGTTCTGGGCTCAATTTTAACTTTTTATGTGACCTTGCATAAGTGAGTTTGTTTTCTCATGTAAACAATAATGGACAAAACTATTCCCTAAAGTCACTTTAAGCCCGTAAATTACATAATTGGTTGTTTAAAAGTAACTTCAAAACCTAATATGCTTTACTGAACAATTATGACAATTTGCGGGGGGAGCACTTTTGTTAGTTTAGAAGGTTTAAACACAGAACACAGAAAAACTCTTCTGACTGTTTAAAGCATCTGCTCTGTGTTCTCAAGTATGCAAATCTGCTTGTATAAATCACAGTCACCTCACAAATGACCTCTTCCTCTTACGTTCTCATAGCAATCAACATTTACTATGGTTTTCTTACTAAAGTCATCTATGTTACATTTGATTTCAAGAGCAAGGTAGGGTACAGACATATCTGATGAAGAGGCCAATAGTCCTTGGGAAAAAATGTCCCCCCAAATATAATATTATTTACCTTTAGATCAGGCCATGCTCATTAGCCTCTAGGTTTGAGGGACTCACCAGTGTTAATTTCCTATGTGAATCTATAATTGTCCACAGAGGTCAATTTCACTGGATGCTTCATATAAATCAGAATTGAAGATAATGATGCCTGTTCACTTGATCAACTAAAATGACCAGCTGGTTTTAATGGCAAGAAAACAAAAACCCCTGTGAAATTGGAAAAGCTTCAAAGGTGATAGTACGTAATTACTTTTCTGCAAAGTTTCTTCTCCAAAGGTGACTGGCCATTGTTCTCGTGGGCACCCGGGTCGCCATGTTATGAAGGTGGATAATGGCATTCAGAACCAGTGACCATAAGCCAAAGGCATAAGTCAAGAGTCAGCTTTCTGCTAAGGCATTGGGAGAAAGCAAGATTTCTTTTCTGTTCTTATTTTAGTCATTTCATTTACAGTTAGAGAGGTGCTTTGGGGGACTTGCCTAATTGACTCCTGAGAAGCAATTTCTAATTTAGATTGCTACAATAAGTTTTTTCATTTTACAGCCATAAAACATTTTCTTGGATTTGTTATTATCCTTACGGTATTATAATTTTAGGTCTGAAAGAACCTTGATATCACCTGCCTCAACCCCTTTATTTTAAGGATGAAGAAACTGAGATCCAGGGATGTGAAATGACTGAACCAATGTCACAAAGCTAAAAAGAGTATGAGGCTGAGCTAGAATTTGGCAGAGGAGAAGATAAAACAAAAACTAACTCCCAGTCTGGGATTTTCCACTTACGAGTAGCTGGAGACTCATTCAGAGAGGGAAAAAGACTCCATGAAAATCTCCATTTAAAAAAACTTGGGTTCTATGGTATACTAGAGGTTCTAGCAAGCAACAACAAAAAAAATTGGAGGTGGGAATTCTGAAGAGAGAGAGAGCAAAGTCACCAGTGGTCTGTGATGCAGATGATCATTCCGCATAGCTGATAGTGAGCTCTGTTCACGTGTCTGTGTGTGCTGGGGCACAGTGACATACTGCACAGACTCACGATCTAGACTGCCTGCCTGGGCTTGACTCTTGATGCTACTAATTTTGAGCTTTGTGACTTTTCGCAAGTTGCTTAAGTTTTCTGTGCCTCAGTCCCTCATCTGTATAAAAGGACAATATCAGTACTTGCTGTTGTAAGGATTAACATACCTTACATACCTTATTGTACTTACATACCGTACTGTTATAATGATTAAATAAATTGATACCTATGAAGAGTTTAGCACTTGTTAAGTGCTATGGTAGTGTCTGTTGTTTTTCTCCTATTCACTATACCAGAAAGTCTTCAGTTTCGAAATATACATAAGTTGTATTCGTTAACAATGTACTGAAGTGCTCTACCTGAGATAAATACCCAAGTACTCTACTAGAGAGATTGACAAAGTCACAGATAAAACCTCTTTACATGTTTAATGGATTAACTTTTTAATATATATTGTTACAATTTAAAGTTCAAAAAATAAACAATTATAGGGATGTTTTTAATTAAAAAATTCAATGATATTCATAATTGCATATAACACTGACAAAAATTTCATGAATAACGTAATTAATAAAAGAACATATCTGTTGCAAAAATTAAAGATGAATTTTTATGGCAGGAAATTAGTGCTGAGTCAGTGACTCCAGAAGTGGTTAAAGCATAGCAGCAGGTCAGGGATGCGGCATTTCCTGTTGCTGGAGCAACTTTCTTGGACAGTTTAACATTTTTTCTTAGACTTTAATGTTATCAAAGTTATCAGTAACATTTTACTCAGAGTTTTTAAGAGAAACCCTTCACAAAATAAACAGTACAGATCTTCTAGTAATTAAGGCTATTTTATATGTGCATGAAATGAGTACCATGCGTAGTTCTTTCTTTCATTCTCTGAATTAAATTCAATGAAATTTTTAAAGGAAAGATGTCAGTCACCTATTCTCCATTTTTAATTAAATAATTTCAGCAATTTCATAGAAAAATAATTTTTAAACATTGTAAAAAACTTTTCTGGAATTTGTTGCTGATTTAAGACATTGGAAGATCATGATAAGCTGCGTATCTTCCAGTTACGTGATGGTAAATCTGTGAGGAAAGCAGAGTTTAGTTAATTAATAGTTATATTATTACCCAGATCAATTAATAATTACACTATCACATAATAATTAATCATTTTAATTAGCATTTGATAATATAGCCCCACTATTATGTACTTCAGCAGAATCTCCATCTAGCCTACTTCAGATGGAACTTTGCTTGGAAGAAGTGGTTTGGTATGATGAGGTAATTCAGATGAGTTTTCCTCTGTAGTTCTCACAGACCAATAGGTGACTTTTCATTTCTTTCTCAAAAACACCTGTCAATGTGTTCCAAAGACAATGGGTTATCACTCACCTGCCTCTCGATGTCTGAAAGCAGGGCACTGGCACCTATGCGAAAGAGTTCTGGCTTCAGCCATTCATCTCCTAGTTCCTCCTTTACGAGAGAGAGCCAAGCAAGGGAATCCTTTGCAGTGCGGATGCCTCCTGCTGGCTTAAAGCCTATCTAAAAGGAAGATGGGAAAGTGAACAAGAAGATTTATTGTTACTGGATTGCCTTAAAAAAATGATACTGCATTACTACAGGTCTTGATTCTCTCTCTCTTTTTTTTCAGCCTATTTCAGTTTGCCCAGCAAAAGAGCTTAGATCACTGACTCACATCCATTCACACTACAAAATGACTTTTCCAAGATTAATGGGAAGAATGTCACTGCTTCTGAGGTGACACTAATGAGAGTTAATAACTCTCATTAACATTTCACTTATTGGAAAGTCATAAACCTCAACCATCTAGACTATAGCTGTGAACCTGGGATAAACAAGAGAGGTGTCGATACATAGAAAAACATATCACAAAAGCCTACTCATCTTACATTTCTACAAGTAAGCTTGTACAGACACCTTTCAGCCCTTCATCCTGAGGTGCAAAAGACACATCTGTGTATCTAAAATAAAAGGAGCAAATCAGTGAGGTCACACCAACCAAACTGGCAGCAATCAGCAAGAGGAGCTGACAGTCATTTTAATCAACTTAACTGCAGGGACTTTTTTTCTATTGTAAACAGAACAAAAGTTGCAAATAGACAAGAGTTAGAGAGAGCAGCCAGACCAGTTAAATAAGCACAGTAGAAAAAGACAGTGTAGGAGCTCTTCACATTTCAGCAGTCTTTGAAAGTGACCATAAAACAGCACAGTTCAGCCAATATCTGATGTTTACAAATGATGTCCCTGAGTCCATTAGAAAAGGATAAATGTGTTCTCTATGTATAGTAAACCTGCTTATCTGGATTTACTTGTCTCAAGAACTTGACTATCCAGTAGAGTAAGACTCTTTATATAGATGGGAACAATCAAGAACACATCCTACAGCCCAAGTACAGAAGCTCAGGCACTTAACCACTCACAGCTGTTTGTTTGATAGACAGCATCAGCAAGAGGTGACAGCTAATAGAATGCTAGGGAAGGTAGATGATAATAAATGGATGGTCCCATTATCAACCCAAGCTAGAAACCTCATAGTTAACCTGTGAGGTTAACAGAAAAGACTCTGCCTTTTTCCTCACCATACCACACCACACCCAAAAGATCAACAGTCAAATCCTACCAATCCTACCTTCCTAACTTCTATATGGCCCCTGCACACACTTTCCTCTTTACTCTCACTTCTACTGTTTTAGTTTAAATCCTCATCAGTTCTCACATATAATATCAGTAAACTGTTTTCCTTGACTCAATCACACAGCTCTGTAGAAATTCTAACCAGATCTGCCTATTACTCTGGAGCCCAAGTGACTCTGTAAGAGTGAGAAGTGGGAGGAGTGAGAGACATAAGTGGGATGAGGTTATTTACTGAGAAGAAGCAAAAAAAAAAATCAATTAGCTGATATTAGCATACATGTTAATCATAGGAGCATGTCTATTAATTAGGCAGTGCTGCATATAGATTTTTCTAATTCAGTTGTGTCAGTAAGTCTGTTGAACAATACTTCTAAAGACAGGTTCTAGCATAAGTTTATACTTTTTATTTAAAGGAGGGAATATGGAAAACATAAATCTGCAGTGAAATCAGTTATGAAATATTAAACCTCTGCTTCTCAGGAGTGACACTAATCATGGTCTGGAAGGCGGCTGATCACATTTTAAAACACCCCTTAAATCAGTGGTGTAGAAACTAAAGTCTAAGGACTGCCCACGCAACTTGTCAACAACCCGAAAAGATGTGCCTGATTTGCAAAATACACATACAGCGCTTCACTGTGTAAAATCAAATATAATTAAAATAAAAAGTTTAACTTGTACCTGTTCGTTTCTTAATGAAACTGAGATGAACTTTGTTTATTAGCTGAGGAGAGGGCTGAAAGACAGAAAAGTGTCCCTCGCTCTCTACTCTGGTCTAGAACAATAACCATTTAAAATTTTTACTGAAATTCTTTGCTCATGTCTAAGGGGTTTCCTGGGAAGGGACCTGTTCATTTTTGTATCCCTTGCATTTAACATAGGTTAACATGGCACATAGTTAATGACTCAATAAATCTTTGTTGAGACCAACACAAGATTCGGTCCCCAGTGGAGAGTTTTAGTCCTGCCTACAGAGCTTATGAAACGTGTAGATGATGCCTGTGAAAAAACCCTAATCCAGAAGTGCCAGGGATGAGGCCCAGGCATCTTTAAGTATAAATAGCCCCACATTTATTTGGATGTTCTTTGGGCCCACTCACTCAATTGGGGGGGGGGGCGCCAAAAATAGAGTTCTTTCACTTTTCATAGCTTTACTTAAATTTTTATTTTTTTTAATTTGGATCACTGCAAAAAGGCTACTCAAGCTGGGTCAACTTTCACATGGAGGTCACAGTAGATATTTATCCTATTTGTACTTTTTTAACATATGAAGTTATAAAAGAGAAAATTCTGGGAGCAGTTTATTTCCTCTCAAACCCAGTACATTCTAAAAAAGGCCTCTAATTCCAAAATAAACTAAAGCAACAGTCACATATAAAGTCATCACATCCAGTTGGCAAAGGATTAAAGGTCTCTTTTTGAGTTTCTATTTGGCAAAAATCAAGAGATTGCTTTTAAAAGATACTTTTTGAGGAAGGGAAAGTCTCATTAAAAAAAAAATTACCTTTCTCTCCAATGATGTTAAAAAAAAGCCCTTTGAGATAATTTGCAACTAAACAAGCAACTTGAAGTGAAAAGAAAAATCCAAACTCATTTTAAAAACACCTCATACACATTTTTTCTTTTAACTTCATGTTTCAAAAAATATGTATTATTTTTCGAAAAGCTGACAAAAGCTAGCATATACCCTCCTCAGCTTAACAGTCTTCCAAAGAGCACATCCAACTGCTATAAAACGCAAAAATGGATATTTAATTCAAGAGCCATATAACGTCTAGCTACCTTTTCCCTGCTGTTTCACAGCATTTCATTATTTTGTTTAATAAGTTCATCTCCTCAAGAATTTTCTCTTCACCTCATATTATTAAAAGTAATAAGTTTTTCTGGACCGGGGGTTTCCCAACAGAAAAAGCAATTTATGTGTGTCCTTCAATAATGACAGGAAAAGATTATTTCCCATTATATTGCATACTTTTCATATCACCACCACAGCTTATCATTCAATAAATGTTACTCTGCAATTCTTTCCATTCCTCAAGGAAGTTTAATTTCTGCATTAACCTGTTTTCGCTGGGCAACGCCTTACCAGAAAGCCTCTGTGTTGCAGTAGAATTAGTTCGTTAAAGAACCCATTTAGGAATCTCTTGTCAGTGATAAAATTGTCTTCGGTTAATAAAAGGACATAAAGGAAGTTTACATCTTGATCACACATACTTACTCCCACACTCACACTCACTATGTTAATCGCACATTTTTCTCCATGAATGTGTTCTTTTGTGATGAAGGTAAATTAAACATTTATCTTAATAAAGGTAACTCATTCACACCTTCTCCATACAAAGACAGTTATCGAGGCTGTAACTACTATTATAAATAACATTATCTTTACTCTGAAGAAAGACTTGCTGGCAATAATGTACCTTGTTTCCAGTTTTCCAGAAGAAATCTCTAATGGCCCGTAGCATTACGATAGCTACCGGGAAGGTGGCATTTACTGTTTCTTTACCAGTAGAAGTCTTAATAAAATCTGATCCTAAAACACAAGGAAGAAAAACTCCACATTAATTTAAAAACTTATTTCCTTTTCACAATTTTGAGTCAGTGGAAGAAATGAGTTGTGTAAATTTTTTTTCCTGAGGAACACAACTTTATTTTTCATTAATTATTTGAAAAACTTGAAAAAAAATCTGTCCATACTTTTTCTTCTCCTTATAATAAGATGAATTAAATTAAACACCAAATGGATTCTTACGGACCCCTGGGGCTACTTACTGCCTCCATATTTCCATATCACCAATTAAAATCAAGTTGGTTTATTTAATGCATAACTGAGATGAATAAAAACAATTTTATTCCCTGTGCTTCACATCATATAACACTTCACTATAAAACTGAGTGCCAACTCATTTTTCCCTCATTTCCTTATGTTTGATAGAAAGTACATAGTACAACTGTGACAATACAAGAAGAATCACTATTTGCTGATTTCTACTGTGTTGTTTATTATTAACAGCACTGTCTTCCACCCAGATTAGGATTTTCATAAACAACACTTGCAAATATCTTAAACAACTGCCAATCTCTCAAATTATCTTAAACTTACTGATATAGTTTATCAGAATAACACAAAAAGACAAATGATAATAATAAAGATTCATGGAGTGTGATGCACTGTGCACTATTCTAGGTGCTCTTAAAGTATTAACTCAGTTCATCTTCGTGATGACTTGTAAAAGTTAAGTACTAATATGATCCCCAGTTTTAAAGAGGAAATTGAAGCACAGAAAAGTTAAGTACCTTGCATGAGGTTACTTAGCAGAGGAGGTAGAATTCTAACCATATCCATAGCCCACTGAATCTCTGGACCCATATGTAAAGCTAAACTCAGATTCTCCCAAAGTCCATCAAAGAAGTGGTGGATAAACATGGAGAAGTGGCCAAAACTTTCCCCTCTAGATTCAATTGGAAATGATATCTCCATGACTGTTCTGTGGATCAAAAGTTTCAAATCGATACAACTGTGGTTAAGTGCACTCTGTGTAAAGCACAGTGAAAAATATAAAAACAAATAATTCAAACCCTTACCCTCAAAAGCATATACATTCTATATGCAAGTGGAGATGAAACATAATCCTGGATAATCACTCGATGATCTAGAAGTCATGAGCTCTGGTTTCTAGCTCTGGCTATAATATTTACCTTGCAAATTCCATTTCCTAATTTTTCTCATTTGTAAAATAGATCTGAAAGTTCTTACTGGCTTCATAGCATTACTCAAGGAATCAGAAAAGACAATCTATTAGAAAGCACTCTAAAAACTTTCAAGTGTTATACAAATAAAAATGGAGTAAAGACCTAGCTAGTGTTGCAATCTGTATAAATACCATAGGAATTCTGATATATCAAACAGGTCGTTGCAAAAGGTCTTCTCTTTTGGTCTGTAGGCAGGCTCAATGGGACAATGGGAGACATATTTATTCATTCAACAAATATTTATTCAGTGCTTACTATGTTCTAGACTGTGCTAGATGTTAGGAATAGATCACTAAAGAAAACAAAGTTTCTGCCCTTGTGAGAATTTCTAGAAGTGAAAGACAACGAACAAATAAAAATATAACAAAGGCCAGGTGAAGATAAGTACTATGAAGTAAAATAATGCAAAGTAATGAGATACAGAGTGATGGATTTGGGGAGGGATAGCTATATTTAAACAGAGGCCTCATAAAGGCATCTCCAATGCGTGAAATTCAGAGACTGAATGACGGGAATCTGTGAAAAGAGAATCATAAGCAGGAAAACAGGAAGGGAAAAGCCCTGCAGTGGGCATGTGCAAAGTAGATTAATAAATGAATGAATGAATGAATGAATGAATGAAGTGGGACTACAGAACTAATAGCCGAGTCCTACAACATCAGTAGACAATCAAAGAAAGGAAGTTAAAGCCTCCAAATAGATGTAAGAAGGTGACAGGGACATCTTGAAAGAATTTACAATGAGACCATGATATGTTTTCTATTACGTGACACTGTGTTTGAATTCACTGGAAGGCTTTTGGGTAAAACACTGGATATCATCTAAATTCTTTTAAGCATCTTGGAAGAGAAGCTTATCAATGTAAAATACAAAGACCATCTCTGGAGGCTTAAAAAAGGTATGGTCACTTAAAAAGGGCACTATCAAAGTTAACCAAAAGAGTCAACCTCCCCTGGAAGAATCTGGAGGCAGGGTAAGAGAGGACACTCTTCTAATATGTTTGCAACAGTAGCCAGAAGCAGTAACAGTGCTTACATATCATTGTCTGTCTGTCCCCTTTCTTGAGTGTATTGTAAGCACCTCTGAGAGCAGGTACTATATCTTTCTTATGAAAGTCCCTAGAGTATGATAAACATGAGAAAGCTGAATAAACAGCCACTGCTACCAAGAAAAAACAAACTACAAATTTTCCACCTTTAACTGATTAATGGGGAAGGGAAGAAATATTGGGGTTTCATTCCAGGCCTAATAACAAAACCGGGCAGGTGGCTTAGGGGTAAATGTTGTTTTATTTATTTATTTTTAAACAAACTTTTAATTTTCAAACAGATTTAGGTCTACAGAAACATTGTATAGAGTTTCCATATACCTTATACCCAGTTTATCCTATTATTAACATAATAGTATAAGTTTTTTTACAATTAATGGATCTATATTGATAAATTATTATTAACCAAAATCCACACTGTAGATTTCCTTAGTTTTACTCAGAATCCAATCTCATCCAGGTTACTATAGATTTGTCATGTCTCCATAGGCTTCTCTTGGCCGTGACAGTTTCTTACTTTCCTTATTTTGATGACCTTAACAGTTTTGAGAAGTACTTTTTAGGTATTTCATAAAACTTCCTTCAAATGGGATTTGTCTAATGTTTTTCTCATGATTACACTGGGGTTATTCGTTTCTGGGGAAGAAGACCATAGAAGTAATGTGCCATTTTCACCACATCATATCAAGGGTACATACTATCAATATGACTTACCACTGTTGATTTTGACTTTGAGAGCTTGGTGGAGGTATTGTTTGCCAGGTTTCTCCACTGTAAAATCACTCCCTTTTTCCTATTTTCATACTGTACTCTTTGAAAATAAGTCCTTATGTGTAAACTATACTTAAAGAATGAGGAGTTACAATCTATCTGCTTCAGGGGGGAATATCTACATAAATTATTTGGAGTTTTTTTCACATGTGAGATGTCTCTCCATTCATTCATTCATTTACAATCTTTTATTTATATCAGTGCCAACTCAAAGATATTTATTTTATACATGGTTTATAATCCAATATTTATTATGTTGTTCAGATGGTTCTAGCTTTGCCCACTGGGAGCTCTTTCAGTTGCATCCTATATTCCTTTGACATATCCCCATCACGTGGTCTTTTTGCTTTAAAAGCACTTACTTTCTGTTATTACCAAATGCTCCAGCCTCACCTTGTATGTTTTCTGCCCCAAATCTAAAATAAGCCATTTCTCCAAAGAGCCCTGGCTCCTTTTATTGGAGAATGATATCAGATATCAAGATCTTGGTGCTAGATGTACTCATTGCTACTGTAGGGTTCTTGTTTCTAGGCCCTTTCCGCTGGCTGAGCAAAAAAAAAAAAAAAAAAAAAGTGTGAATATTAACACATTTGTATATACATATCTATCAATAATTCCATATGTAACTATCTATATCTACATTAAACTAAACACATGATGTCTCCAGCTCTTGGCCCATTAACCACATGGATCATTCTAGCCCCCTCCCTTGCTAATCTGTAAATTCTCCTTCCAACAGTGAGAAATCTGGCTCCTGCCATCCATTTATTTGATTGTTCACACTCAGTAACCATGTATAGTGTTATCAGAATTGTTAACCACACCATCAGCGGAAACAACTTTATTAACCCCAGTACAGTGCTAATGTGCAGTTTCTTTGCCTTTAAACTTAGAGATTATACTCATTTATAAAGTTACTTAGGTCAGCATCTTTTTCTCCTACCTCCTTCAGTGAGGTTGTTTCACACATTTGTAGTGCAGTCAGATTCTTTGGCCACAGTCTGCATTCTATCTTAGAATTCTCAAACCTCCTAAGTGATTTTTTTTTTATGCGCATACATCAAGGTTCACTCTTTGTGAAACTTCCAGTCGTTTTAACAAAAATACCATGCCATGTTCCCATCATTACAGTATCATATAGAATACTTTCACCAGTCTAAAAAAAATCGCCTTTGCTTCACATTTTACTTCCCCCTCCAGTGATCTTTTTACAATCTCAATAATTCTGCCTTTTCCAGAATCATACAGCTTTTCAGAGTGGCATCATTCACTGCACAATATGCATTTAAGGTTCACTCATGTCTTTTCATGGTTTCATAGTTCATTTCTTTTTATTGCTGAATAACATTCCATTATATGGATGTACCACAGTTTGTATATCCATTCACCCCTTTAACAATATCTTGGTTGCTTCCAGTTTTTGGCAATTATGAAAAAAGCTGCTATATACAATCATATGCAGATTTTCGTATGTACATAAGTTTTCAAATTAGTTGAGTAAATACGTAGGGAGCAACTGCTAAATTGTATGGAAAGACCATATTTAGCTTCACATATTTTGATATTCTGTTGCTAGGTGCACACACGTTTAGGATTATTATGTCTTTTTGGTGAAATGATCCTTTTATTATTGTGTAATGCCCTTCTTTATCCCTGATAATGTTCCATTTTCTGATGTCTGCTTTGCCAGAAATAAGTATAGTTCTATTATACTTTGATTATTGTTACGATAGTATATATTTCTCCATCCCTTTACTTTGAACCTGCTAAGTCTTTATATTTAAAGTGAAATTCTTATATACAACATACTGTGGGGTGTTGTTTTTGTGACAATCTTTTTTAAATTGATTTAATTTGACCATTAATATTTGTTATTATTGATTTAGTTGGATTAATATCTACAATGTTTATAACTTTTCTATTTGTTGTGGTTATTTTTATTATGTTTTATACGTCTTTTTCTGCCTTCTCTGCTTTAATTGAACATTTTATATGATCCCATTTTATGTCCTCTCAGTATATCAATTACATTTATTTTGTACATTTTTTTAGTGGTTGCTCTAGAGTTTTCAATATAAATTTTTAAGTAATTTAAGTCTGCCTTCAAGTAATAGTATTCAAAATAATAGTACTACCACATGGGTACTGCAAGTATCTTTTAACATAAGAGTCCCAATGCTTCCTGCCTGTCCTTTATAACATTGCTGTCATTCATTTCACTTATCCATATGGTGTAATTATTCAATACATTGTTACTATTATTACTTTAAACAGTTATGAATTGAGAATAAAAAATTATTTTTATTCATTTATTTTCTCTTTGATATTCTTCTTTTATGTAGATCAGAGTGTCTAATTTTCCTACTCCCTAAAGAATATCTTTTAACATTTCTTACAGGCACATGTGCTGGCAATGAATTCCCTTAGCTTTTGTATGTCTGAGCCCCTTCACTTTTAAAGGATAACCCCACTGGACATGAATTTCTAGATTTGTGAGTTTTTTTTTCCTCTTAAGATTTTCTATTTGTTTTTGGCCTTCTTCAGTTTGAATATAATATATCTAGGTGTAATTTTTTTTGATATTTATTTTGCTAGGTATTCTCTGAACTTCCAAGATCTGTGGTTTAGTATTTGTCATTAATTTTTGAAAATTCTCAGCCATTATTATTTCAAATATGTTGTCTGCTCCAATTTCTTTTTCTTCTTCTCATATTCCAATTATACATATGTAACACCTTTTGAAATTTCTCACAATTTTTGGATGTTCTGCTCTTTTATTTTCAGCCTTTTTTTCTCTTTATATTCCAGTTTAGAAAGTTCCTTTTGACCTACCTTCATGGTCATTGGTTCTTTCCATAGTCCACTGATGAGGCCAATCTACTTATGGGCTCAATCCCGTCTACCAATGACTCCTTATGGGATACTTCATTTCTGTTCCAGTGTTTTTGATTTCTAGCATTTCCTTTCAATTACTTCTTAGAGTTTCCATTGCTTTGCTTACATTATCTATCATTCTTTCATTCTGTCTGCTTTTTCCATTAGGGCATTAACACACTAGTCATATCTATTTTAAATTTCTCTGTTAATAACATCTCTCTTATATCTAAATCTGGTTCTGATACTTGTTTTCTCTATACAGGCTGTGTGTGTGTGTGTTTCTTGCCTGTTAGCATCTCTTGCAATTTTTGATGAAAGCCAGACATGATGTATTGGATAATGGGATATAACTATTATATAAATAAAATTTTAGTGTGAGATTTTATGTTAATCTGGCTAGGAGTTGGATTGTACTTAATGTCTGCTGTAGCGACAGGTATCAGAGTCTCCAAATCCTATAGTATCTTTGTTTTTTTTTTCTCCCCTGTTTACTTTGGGCTTCTTAAATATTCCTCCATGTCCATGTCTTTTAGCTCTGTTAGCTATAATTCACAGGGTTATTGTAGTCCTGTTGATATGGTGGTAATGTATGGGGGAGAAGTATTTTATAATCTTATAATTAAATTTCATTCTTTTAGTGGGCTTATGTCCCTGGGCTGTAACCTACATAAGTGTGTCTTAGCTTTTCTTCCTAGTTTGGTGAGGTAGGAAGATTAGAAGGGAAATGCCCTCCTAGGAAGGATAAGGCTCTAGTAAAGTTTTCTGCTCTGACGAGAAGGCCTTTGTTAAGGAGAACTCTCTGGGTATATTTCATAATGATTATCTTCCCCTTTTCCTACCAGAGCCAAGAGAGGATCTTTCTTGGCTCTGCATTGTAAGAACCTGGGGTTTCTGGAGATCAAATCACAAAGTATTGGGCCACATTCAGCATCCAACAATTTGTAAAAATTACCATTTAAGTGTTTCTACCAGTTTATGGCTCTAGCAAGTAAGGAGATCTTGGTTATGACTCTCATAACTTGCCCTTCTCTCCAGATTTAAAGGTGGCAGTTTGCTCTGCAATCTGAATTTTTTGATGGGTCTTAGAAAAGTCATTGATTTTCAGTTAATTCAGATTTTTCTTGTTCTAAATGATAGAAATGACAATTTCAAAGCTCTTCACATGTCAAAGCTAAAACCAGAAGTCCTTAAATATTAAGGCCCACCTTAATTATCTAGAAATCTGGTATGGATGGAGATACAAATTTTATATGGTGTTTAAGGTGTTTTAAACATGCCAAGTAACTATTACAGTTAACAAGAGCTGGAAAGATTCAGAGAGATTCACTTTAGCTAGAATGATAAAGCACAGGTAGAATTTGATACAGACCTTGAAAGAGAAATAAAATGTAAAGAAGAGGGCAGATGGAAGAACACCAGCATTAGAAGAAACCCCGAAAGTACAGAAAATAAGTCCCTTGGAAAACATGAGGTCTGACCAACTGAAATCAGTGTTTAAGATGCTAAATTTGGTGTCTGTTTTGGATAGGCTGAGGAAAGACAATGAAAAATCAGAGACCATAAAAGATTAAAATAGCATTTCAGACATGCAGACACCACTGGCTACTTCTTTAAAAAAGGAATAACACCTAGATTTAATTATGCCAAATACTTTAGAAAGTACAGTAGTATTTTACTACTGTCAAAAGAACAATGAATTTTCCAATGAGACTAAGTAGGCACACACTTTGCTTCACTTCTTATTTTAATATTGCTTCCCTTGTCCCTCTGCTAAAACAAAATTACCTTAGAGAAATAAAGGCTAGATTTTGAATATCTAACACCACAGAGCATCATAGACTCTCCTCAGAGCTTATGTAAATCCAACATTAACCAAGCTCCCCTCTGCTCAGCTTGGGGGGGGGGGGATAAAAACCTTATGAGAAAATATCTTACAATTAAAATAGCTATCCACATAAATATTCTTTCATCAGGGCCCACAATTTCAATGAAATGACTAACTTAGGAGATGAAAGGCCTGAAAAGTCAAAAGCAACACATTAAATAGACTAGTATTCAACTGTGATTAGCTAAAATTAAAATTAATAATAAATTTACAATATTATATTAAATTGTATTCTTTTTATTTTCCTAATTTGAAATCTCTAACACAATACTTTTTTTGTGGTCTAAAGCAACTCAAAGCTTTTCTAAGGCCTATAATTATAAGTCTCCATGGTACAGTTTCATTAAAAACTTTCATTAAACAACAGCTGCCCTTGTATATGGTCTTCTAATCAATTTGGTCAAACAGAATGACTTCTAATCAGCTGTTGATAAAAATAGAAGATGAAATTTTAATTCTAATAGATTAACCACAAACTCAAGACAGTCTTCAAAATCCATCTAGCTCTATTCTCCAGTGGATTTAACGACTATTCAGCAACTCATTACTAAATAGAACAAGATGAACATTTTCCAGTTCATTAAAGAAATGTACTATGTATTTTTGCATTGTCCTCATGATTCGTTACAGGGAGTCTTAATTACAAGATAATGGATAATGGTTATTAAATGCAGACTGCAGTAATGAAGCTCTATTCATTTGCGAGCCTCAGAGACTGCAAAGAGAGGAAAATAAAATTACTAGCTTCAAAAGATTAACGGATCAAATTATTATTCAATTTTGAAAATCTCATTCAGACTTCATGGAAACAAGAAGAGATTAAAAACTAGTATTAAGACCAAAGAAGTACAGTTAAAAAAAATAATATCTTAAGGCTATTACTGCATAATAAGCTTCAGATGTAATTATTAGAAAAACATAGAGCTAACAATGGGAAAACATACATTTTTATTTCTTGAACAAATCTTATTTATGAGATAGAAAGTTACAAGCAAGATCTTAAAGAGAGTCTTGGTGAACATGGAAGATATATGGTACTATGCTACAAAAGAACAGCACAATAGAAGGTATTATTACATTTTATGCTTCACTAATGAAAAATAGGATTAAAATCAACTGCTGCTTGAGAAAGCTTGTCATTAAGTGGAATTCATGCCAACGTAATAATAAGAGCTTCTGGGCACATTATTCATTAGCACTGTTTTCTATCATTCTCTAAAAACTTACTGATTAAAGTTAGCAAGAGAGTTTTGTATGGTAATTCTGATACTAATTGATACTTGCAATCTGCAATGAGATACTTTTTTAAACAAATATAGGCTACAAAAATATGAAGTCCAAATTAAAACATGTTCTTTGATATTGTATTCTTTTACTCAACATAGGCTTGAAAATAATTTGTTGCAAGTTATAAAGATCCAGTGTTATAGCTGAAGAAATGGTCAGAGTAAAGATGGAAGCAGGAAGCTCCTGTGGAGGTTATCAATACGTTGCTAATACTCCATCTGGAGACAAATTATACTACAAGGCATCCTTACATGAACCAGGAATAACAGTTCACCTTGTGAAAAGGGGGAAAATGTTTTCTTAAAGAGAGAGGAAAAAACCTAAGAAGGAAAGAAAAAAATAAAAACACCTGCTCTCTCAGTTCTTTCCTTTAGTCTGAGCAGTGAGCTCTGGAAATACTTCTCAGTTAGTCCAGTCTATCGCATGAGGCAACACCGCATCATAATTAAGCAGTAAGGGCATGTTCAAGCTCAATGGCAATCAGAAAGCAATCACAATCTCAGAGTTAGAAAATATCTCAAAACCCCAAGGGTATGATTAACTCATGATAACCACATTCCTTCTCCTCAATAAAAATAAAATGTGGCCATTTAAAATAATGCAAAACCGTATGATTCAAGTGAAATATAAGGTAAGTATTGGACTATATAATCCTTCGTAATTGACAGTAATGCCCCTGGGAGAATATTTTAAACACATATGCTAACCATACAAAGATATCTGGTGAAATCGCTTGACACAAACATGAGTCTCTGAGTTATGTCTAATGTGCCAGAAGTTTCCTTTTACTTCTAAAACTTGGCTTATTTAAAATGAGTTTCAGAACTATTAATAATGCCAGAGATAAGTTAGCAATCAACGTAAATATCTATTTTAGAGTGGATTTAAATAGTTTAATCTTTCAAACAACTCCAAATTTTAATTTATTTACAAATTTGGAAAAAGCAAAGGATTATTTAACTCAAATGTTTACAAGGTCATTTTGTCAGCATTTTGGACCAAGAGTCAAACTGAGAAACAAAAGAATGTCTCCTAAACTGAGCCCTGTGTCTCTTCTAATTTTTAATATTGTATTATGCTCCTGAAGATGTTTGCAAATATCTATGCAGAATTAACAGTTCAGAAATGGGTCCCCCCCCCAAATCATGCTGCACTTCTTAGTTCTCGCCTCTCTCCCTTTCCCACGCCCTCCTTTGAGTAAAGTCATTAAGAAAGGAGAGTTAGGGGTAAGTGGGCCCTAGAAGATCTGTAATGAAAACAAAAAGATCTGAAATTAGGTAGCGGGAATGGTTGCACAATGTTGTAAATATACTAAAATCCCTTGAACTGTATATTTTCAAGGGTAAATTTTTATCTTATGAAAATTATATCTCAATTTAAAATAAAAAACAAAAAGGAATGTGTTCACTGGGGAGAAAGAGTGAGAAAAAGGAAAACTGGTATAACTAAATCTAAGGAAAATGATCAATTAGTTGACAAATCAAGTATACATAATCATCTGGACCTTCACTCTTTTCCCCAAATTCATGTTTTAAGGCTACTCCAAGTATGGCATCCATAATTGAGGCCTCCTCTCTAATCATCATTAATGTTTATAACATAACACATAGCCATTGCTGGTCTAAATAGATATGGTTATTTATTGATAATGCTTCACTCCGTAGATAAGGGTACCAAATGAACAGCATTCATATTCAAGCATTCAACTACTTAAAGGTATTACTTTTGAAGAAAAATTCTTCAGCACATTTATCATGATAGTTCTCTAAAAAAAGATTTTTAAAGAGTGGTATTAACACGAAGAATTTTAAGCTGGCCAAAGAGAGAGAATTTTGATTAAAGGGCTTTTTAGAACAGCTCAATCATGCCAGCTGGGAATCACTGACTCTGCCTTGTGCACAGTCTAGGACTATACTGTCCAACACAGCAGTCACCTACCTACCAGTGTGGCTACCGAGCACCTGCAAGGTGGTTAGTCCGAACGGGACCATGCTGTAAGGACAAAACATATGCAGGGTTATAAAGACTTAGTACAAAAAATAGGTATGTAAAATATCTCACTAATAATTTTACATGGATAACATAGTGAAATGATACTGTTACTATTTGGGATCAGAGAGACCAGTGGCATGTGGGAGAGGTAATGACAACGTAGAGCAATTTGCATTTTTCCTCAGTTCTTTCCTGCTGATGCGGCAAAGAATTACAGGTCAGCAAGATTTAGAAAAAGTAAGGTTTATTGAAAGTACATTTTAAAAGGAGATGGGCCATGCTAAGGAAGGCTGCAGCCCTGACAGACTATGCTCCACGGGAGGAGTGGATTTTCAGCCAAGAGAGCTGTAACAACACAGAAGTGGGAAGGTCTGTATTATAATGGGGCCACAATGGGTGGTTACAAAAGCGTTCCTGGGTGACTGTCACATGAGGTCATTTTGATTGACACTTAGCTGCTATATAACCCTTTCCCTAGTGCGCAAATGCTTATCCAGAATTCTGTCTGCTATAATTATATTCATGAACTTCCGGGCATAAACATGGTATTATAATGAGGCCAAGGTTGTGGGCAGGTATCTGTGGGCAGATACTTATGCGCATGTATCTGTGAATTAAAACAGCCAAAGGTCATGGCCCTCCCCGACATGGTCTCCTGGAATGCAGAAGGGATTCTCTAACTACCAGTGGGGTATTCTTTGGGTGGTCTCTGGGCTGGGTCTCCATTCTTTTGTTCCCCTGTCACTTGTATCTGATTAGCTACCTAACAATATATTGTAGATTTACTAGAATAAATAAGATTTATTATTATAATTACATTTACCTGTTTCTTTTTACTTTATTGATGTGGCTATTAAAAATTTTAAACTATACATCTCTATTAGACAGGGCTGGTTTTGGGTTTCAATGAGACAACAAAATCTGCATCTACCTGTGTAACCTACAGTTTTATGTCATTTTAAACTAATATCCTTTAACAGTTGGTTTATATTTATTTTGGGGGGTGGGGGGACAAAAGGCTTATATATATATCTGCCTAGAGGTAGAGTAAGAAGTTCCCTGGTAACTATTCTCTCTCACCCAAACAATTCAGCTCTGCCCTCACATTTGAGTACTTAGCTTACCAAACAAAAGCTCTATAATTAACTGGACCCACCCTCCTAAGAGAGTAGAAAATATCTGTTTGGAAGATTTATGCTCAGTCCCAATCACACAGAGTAGAGAAATTCTAGTGAATACAATTTTCTGTCTTGAACATTTTCAGTGGTTTCAATGCCTCTTATGGATTAGCACCCTGGGAAACTGGCCAGCTGTCTGGCCCCTTAATCCCCTCTGGAATTGGCTTTGCTTTCAGTTTTCAAACACACAGGAATAACTCTAAACCACACTTAGAAACTCATGACCGCATATGACTTGTGTTCACAGCTCTGTGCTCGATCCAACCAACCACTCTTTCCCAATCATTCCCATCCCATACCATTCAACTAATATTTACTGAGCACCTACTATGTGCAAGTACTGTTGTACTAACTGGGGACACAGAAGCGTACAAGACAAGGCTTTCTTTAATGGGACTCTGCACTGTTAAAGACAACCCTGACTCAGTTATGAAAGGTATTTGTTTTGTTTTCTCTTGGTCTGGGTCCCTAAAGAAAAAATCTTTATTTGTCTCCATCATATATTCTCTGTTTTCAGAGAGCTGGTAGCATTGCTGAAAAGGAAAAAAATATGATTCATGACATTAGGTCAGTACCAGACGATCATAAGAAAATACCAGAAATGCCCACAGGCATCGTTATTGTATAGGTGTAATGGTTTGGATAAAATAGCAAAGTGTTTTAGACTCAATATAAAATGAAAACATCGATCTGTCAATCAAGTTACCAATGCCAAATGCCTCAAAATCGAAATCCTTTCCTTTTTTGCCCAGCGTTTACAGCTGAACTTACTGGCGGAGGGATTTATTATGTTAAGCAAATGTCTTATATTGATATGGTAGTTTTAAAGTCATCTTATCTTAAAATGACACAACCATATCTAACACTTTCTTTTTTTCCTTCGCATTTGCTGGGAGAAAAGAGAGAGATGGAACCTCAATATGAGGTAAAATGTGATTTGGTATCACTATACCAAATGAAGAAGTATTTTAACAAAATAACAAGGTAGATATGCTTTAAACAACTGAATTTCATTTTGATTGTGCTTCCCATTGTCACAAGCAAGTTTGGAAATATAGTATATATGAACATTAAAAGTCAGGTATGCTTGTGTGGAATCTATTAACTCGAGAGAAAATTACTCAAATTGAAGAAATAGCTGCTTAAAACGGATTTAGAAATATATTTTACTGAACAAAGCAAGCTAGAAAATTAGGCTACTTTATCAGGATTAGAAAGTGCTATGAATTTTAAACACAAAGCTTTTAAAAACAATGCAGAACATATTTAAGATTATCATACCTCAATGTCATCATAAATCTTTTTTCAACAATTGCTGATAAGTGCGTAGAGTTACTTTTTACAGTGACCTGTTTCTCATTAAAAAAAAAAAAAGTGTTAATTCTTCTGTGGGGATTTATCTCTAGGCGATTGTTTCACTATACCTGGAGACTTGTATGCTTTCCATTAGCAGATCTATAGATGAGTAAACCTTGAAAAGGCTCTAAATGGAAACTATTCACCATGTGGAGCTCTCGGGTTGGCCATGTGGGTTATTGCAGTTACCACTTACCAACCACTTACAGAGACAATGCTGCCTCTCTCCTGTTCACAAACAATTTTCAAGTTAAAATTCTGTCTCTATTTTTCAACTAGTCACACTTTCATTTTTATCCGTATTCCTTTTCACTCAGCCACCACCAGGAACCTTGATTCCTCAACAAAAAAGGTACAGGCTGGCAGACAAAGCCCAGCAAATCTCCTCTATCATAAGGGTCTAATAAAAAAGGGTCACTGCAACCTTTTGCCAAGTCATGGGCATCATCAGGATATGAGAATCATTCACAAATTCCTGAAAACACATGAGGCAAGGAGAAAGGTGGGGAAAAAAGTGTATGAATTGGGCAGAAAGAATGGTCCTGACTTAGTCTCTGAAAAAGTTTTGAAGTAATATAACACTCCAGCAGGCTGGATCCATTTTGCATATTAACTAGAACTCATCTAGAATCTCCCTGGATGCTGCATCTTTTTTTCAAGGTGTGTACACACACACACACACACACACACACACACACACACACACACACACACACAAGCTCATATCCTATAGTTCTGTCATAGCAGACGGGCTATGGGTTCCTTTTCTGACACTCTTAGATAGAAGTTACATATAACCATATGGTAATGATGTATATTTCAGACAAACAGTTTACACCACACACTTAATACAGAGGTTTTATCTGTCTCTCACAAAACTTCCTATTACAAGTCTAAAAGATTTGATTTAGTATTTGTTTTATATTTTGATACATATTTAATGTTTTTAATACTACGTATATAATTGCTTTGAGTGTGGCATTTATTTCCTCCTCCTAAAGTACATGTTGTATCATAGATATAATTTCTCCCAGGTATTTCAGGGGAGTTATTAAATGTCAAAATCCAAAGTGAATACATAGGTAACTTAAAAATGTAAAGCCTCAGTGAAAAAGAAATGTTGGGTAAGTTTATTAGCAAAAATGAGAAATGGGATTGATAATGATAATCTCTAAGATAAAAAGGCATTTAGAAAACAGGGTCAGAGACAGTTAAGAGGGTCAACTTATGCTGGAGATCCATTTACTTGTGTTTCTGACACAAATATAAATTTACTCTCGAGAAAGATTTTCTGGGTTAACTTGGCCTAGTTTTTATATTTAATATATGGAAACTAAAGAGCTCAAGATTTTTTAAGTATGAGGAGTTAGGAAGTATCGAAATATGGAATCAACAGATAAGACGATTCGATCATGGCATTTTTCATCTCAAAACCTTCAACTGCTTACAGAATAAAATTCTAAAATTTCTACTCTCCAAGATCTGAATTTAGCTTAATATTCCATTGGTCCCTTCGGCTACTCACTGTAAAGTATCTTGGACTCTAGCTGATTCTGATAATAATGATGATAATAGTAATAACAATAATAACAACAATAATAATAGTAGTAGAATAGGTCTCCTTTTTGAGAACTCACTAGATGCTGAGCACCAGCTAAACACATTATATATCTACTCTTATTTAACCTCCATAATAACTTAAAAAACAGGCACTCTTATTACCTCCATTATTATAATAATGAATAAACCAGGGGTTATAGATATTGAGGAATTCATCTACGATAACAGTTTATAAATGTCATGAAAGAAATTTAACACAGCTATTTGTAACTAAAAGTTTACGTTTCAACCACTATACACTCTGCCTCCTACACCAAGCCATGCTACTCTGAATAAGCCTGATCCTGTCTGATCTTGGAAGCTAAGCAGGGTTGGGCCTGGTTAGTGCTTGGATGGGAGACCACCTAGAAAGACCAGGTGCTGTAGGAGTAAAAAATAAAAAAAATAAGGGATTGTAAGCTGGCAAGGTTCTTGCAATCTGTGAGGTTAACCAAGGGTTGCCTCACCTAAAAATAAATAAATTAATTAATTAATTTTAAAAAAAGAAAGAAAGAAATCCAGTGGTACACTACATCCATTAATTTATCTTGGGCATTACTCTCTGCTGCAACCATGAACATAAAGTACTGCCAACCCACATACCCTCTCTCCTCTGCCTAGCTAAGACTCCTGGATACCACAAGCTATCTAGCCCCCTAATTCTTCATACCATCTATGTTAGTAAATCAGAAAGGAGACAGGGTCCATCTGAATAAAATGTGGAATGAAAAGTAGGTGAAAGGGGATCCTAGTAAGATGTTAGGAATTATTAGGAAAAGCTAAACGAGAAAAGCCACAGAACTGATTTCTGCTGGAGCAGCGACTACCTGAAAGACTAGTGAATGAAGCATATATACACCAATCTCTCTAAGTTATTGAAAAAAAACAGAGAAAAAGGGACTGTTCTATCAGCAAACAGAGGATATAAAGAGTTCTAGCAATAAAAGAAAATGGAGGAAGAAACTAAGATCCAAGTCTTTCTTAAAAACCTAATTGGAGAAGATATTGGGCTTGAAGAAGCTGAAAAATTTCTCACTTTGTCTGCCTCCAACTGTCCAACGCGGTGAACTACACACAATTTGAGGGCCATGGCTACCTCAGTCAGTCACTGGCATTATAGTGACCATATATAGTTAGCACAATGGTCACAGTCTACACTTAATACAAAATCTAAATAAATTCAATATTAAGCAAAGCTTTAATAAAGCATAATGTCTGTACTGAACACAACTAAACTCTTCAACGATTCCATAGCTGCCTACTTATATAAAGAAATGGGTTTCTATTTAATTCATCTCTTTAATAAACACTT
Source organism: Macroglossus sobrinus (assembly GCA_004027375.1). Taxonomy (NCBI): domain Eukaryota; kingdom Metazoa; phylum Chordata; class Mammalia; order Chiroptera; family Pteropodidae; genus Macroglossus; species Macroglossus sobrinus. The sequence continues at coordinate 459,754 of PVKZ01000182.1, forward strand.
ATATAGCACCACGTGCTGGGTACTGTTCTAAGAACTTTAAAAAGACTGTGACAAATAATAAAAAACAAAGCAGGTATCTGACACTTTAGGCTCCAACTGGAGCGATCTTGCTGAGAAAGTCTGGGAGTAGCATGAGGAGAACACCTAATTTTAAGGCTAAGTATCCAAGATGGAATTTTAAGAATCTGGATGGTAGCAGAGGCTCATGCTTTCTTGCTCTAGGGACCTTTCCTCGACCTACTCTGTCCCACCACAAGTATCTGTGAATGGCCGCTGTGCTCTATACCATGCATTCCACAATGACTAGTAAACTTTCCTGACTAGAAACTGCTCCGTTCAGAGAGAGGCAGACACATGTGCCATGCATAGAGAGGAGAGGGATAGTCAGGAGGTACAATCAAGATACAGAGACAGATCTGAGTCCAGATCTGAAGGGGGCATGATGTGAAGAAGTGAATGGCTATGGTTTCTTTCCAGGGCCAGGAGAATCAAAGGAGCTGTTGACGGAGAGGGAGCAATTTATCCAGCACACTCTAAATCAGGGCTGCTCACTAACTAAGTGGTCAAGTTTGGGTTTTGTTTTCCTAATTTTAGTCTAGTTTCAGTCAGTTTAACTGAGCAGGTTTATATTAAATTTCTTGCCCTCCTTCCTTAACTATTTTACTTAGGGAGTTAACACAAAATACCTTGATTGGCAACACTGCTTTCAGCCTAAAGAGAAATTTTCTCTTTTCTTGAAGAGTTTCTGATTTTGGACAAATGGCCTAACTTCTTTTCATGGTGGGGTGGAGCGGGATACAGGGTAAGGGAGGGATTGTAATCCATGATTTCAACTCCACAAATTTTTTTTTAATCAAATATTTTCAAAGTCCATACCTAGTTCTCTTCAGCTATCAATTAGTTTTGCTCAAGTAATGTTATACCATTACTGAATCTTTTTACATCTAACAAATGAATTTAAATTTTAACAGGCTTAAACTAAAGAACGAGGATCTAACCATGGAATTTCAGACATTAAGCCCTAGGAACAACAGGAAGGGGGCGGTGTTAAAAGAGTTTGCAAGGGAGGTTTTCTAAAATTGGACCACTTACACAGGCATGCTTATGCTCCTATAGTTATGTGTTCATTGTAATCTTGTCTGCTTAAACATTTATACTCCCACAGAGCATAATCTTCTATGTCTACAGGACCTGACAGAACCTAATAATATTCACTTACTCTATTCTTTGGTTCAATCTCATAATGATACATGAGAAAAACTTTGCCATACTTAAAAATAAGTTTGGTATGATGGGCTTAAAAATACACAATTTTCCTTTCTGTAAACTTTCAGGGTCTTTTCTAAGTGCATGTGCACTGCAAATGGCTTACAGGGGTACGTGTTCCACGGTCTCCCCAAAGTTGCATGACCATGTGACCTCTCTTTCAGAGAAGTTTTCATGGAAATATTTTGTCACAGAATACAATCTGGAAATTATTGTTTTAGCTAAAAATTGTCCCCACACAACCTTCTTATTCATTTGGTTGTACGCAAGCTGGTCTTTAGAATAACCTTTTCAATTCTGACACTACTTTTCTATACTCTAAATCATCCAAGGACATGTGTTGTCAAGTTCATTATATTGGCTAGCTAATAAAAATGTGTTTTGAAGTAGACTGCATGAAAAGAAAAAAAAAACAATCTTTAAAACTGCATTTAGTGAAATTTAATTTTAACTCTATAGGGCATGAAACCAGATCCTCAGTTGCTGTTTCTTCTATATCTATTCGTACACACCAATTCTTATAACAGGTCATAAATCACATTAAATTGTCAAAAGAATTCTAAACCCTTGCACTAAGAAACACACATAAGCAGATGATCTTTATAATTTAGAAATCAATGGTTCCTAACCTTGATTTTGGAAACATACAATTTAATACATTAAAGAGATTTCTAATAAAAATTTAGGAAGATGGCCAGTTTTTTTCTCTTTTCTTATGTCTTTCTTTCTTTTCTTTTTCTCATTAGCTTTATTATTTTTTCCCAGAGCATTAACAAAAATTAAAAATTGTTGCATTTAAAAGTAATCTTTTATTAAAGATTCCAGGAAGTATGAGGGGTCTAGATTCATAGATCAAAAGGAAAAAAAAAGAGATTTGGTGGGGGAATAAGGTTATTAGATAGCAATTAGGCTCTTTCAGTTCAATTTTGTTTTATTTTGTTTTCTGCAGTGGTTCCTTTGCTTTGTGTAAGGTCTGAAGGAATTCTGTGTGCTTTTTATGTTGTCTCTATTTATGTATCTTGAATACTTAGTTTTATATTCAGATCTGCATATATTAAATCTGTATATATTAAACTGCTAGGTGACTACACAGATAAACCAGTTATACTTTTCTACCTTTAATTATTAAATTGAGCAGTTTAATATACAATTCTCCAATCTAGGAATAGAATGTGGTCCAAAAGCTTGCAAATTTATTGCTGGCTGAAAATTAAAAGGTACTTCTCCAGATAAATAGTATTTCACCTGATAGTAAGTTCCAGGTAGTCCAGAAAAGAATGTGTTAACCTCTCCTAAGCATTCTACATAACAATGTTTTCTTAGGAAACAAAGGAAGGCCAGGATACATCTGACTATTGGTCTCTACCATCCATCACCTCTCTAACTGTCCAGACTAGGGATGGAGTTACTCTGAGCTTTAAATTACCAATGGAGTTTGCATTTAGACAAGGATAATCTTGAGATGACAAGAAAAGAAGGGCTGGGTGACCAGGTTTTGGGAAGAGTGGGTGGTCAAGAGTTATGGGAACTAAGAGCTTCTCACGCACAAATCACTAGAAATACTCCTCAATCATAAGCCATGCCCTAGTCACTCTTGCCTCCCGGCACTCCCCGATCAACCATAGACTCTTCCATCAGCCCTAGAGTCTACTTCTTCCCCATTGTCATTTATTGGATGTTTTAGCTGGTGTCAGCTCACAATAGTGATAGCAGAGGAATATAATCTCACCACTTTTCTTCTACCTAAAACAAGTGCTCAGCCCTTAGACTCATGAGCAAAATGAGCAAAAACGTCCTCCCTAAAGTCTAGCCTTGCTTTCCTTATTTAGAACTAATTTGTAATAGGCCGAACTGTGTCCTCCCAAAAATTCATATGTTGAAGTCCTAACCCCCAGCACTACAGAATGTGACTTTATTTGGAAATAAGGTCACTGTAGCTATAATTAGTAAACCAATATGATTAGTGTCCTTTGTACAAAAAAATGCTATGTGAAGAGACAGAGACACACACAGGGAGAATGTCATGTGAACATGAAGGCAGAAATCAGGGTAATGCTTCTAAAGCCAGTGCACTACCAGAAGCTAGAGGAGGAGCATGGAATAGATTCTCCCTCTTTGCTCTCAGAAGGAACCAACCTGCCAACACCTTGATCTCAAGCTTAGAACTGTGAAACAATAAATAGCTATTGTTTAAACCACTCAACCTGGCATTGTTATGGCAGTCCTAGGAAATAATACAAGAATCTATTTTTTTTTAAAAAAAGACATTGCATGCATAGGTGTTAAGAGATGAGTCTTGAACAGTTCAAGGTTTGGTCACATATTTCAGAACAAATCCAAACAACTTTCCAGGGTATTTCACCACAGAGCTCAGGCTAAGTAGGGGACAGAAACAGGAATGAGATGAGGAAGGAGGACGCAGTCAAGAAACTAGCACTGGGCCTAGCAGAGCAACAGCTGCAAGGGAGGAGACGAGATGCACTGCACTATTGTCCTACCTAAGAAAAGGCAGTATTTCAGAAGAGGATACGGAAATAGTAATAGGCAGTGACTAGATAGAAAAAAGATAGGAGAGAACAAGAAAACTCTCGTAGTGCAGCCTGAGGACAGGTGTCTTCCCAAGTTCTCTGCCAATGTTTTGGCAAGTTATTGGGCATGTTTAAGAGCCATATTTAAGTCAATGTTATATATATAGGGTCCTATTCGGTTATTTCTACATCTGTAATTTCTCTGGCAAATATTTAGAGTTTATAACAGTGTCTGGCTCTCATTATCCTAATTGTATCTGATTGAACCTATTTGAAGTACTAAGAAAAAGAACAGTTTGTCTGAAAAATTAATATTGGGATTTCTTTTCGCAGCTCCCAAAGCACCTAAACGCTCAACAAATTTCTAGCCAAATGCCTCCTTCCCCAGTGTGCCACCCATTTCTGACTCTGGGGAGTAGGAGACACCATGTTCAGTCTTAATATCCTCTCAACTCATGACCTTGCCCTTCTCAGAAAATTGTTCCTCTAATACCATTTACTCTCCTCTTGTCCTTCCTCAGTTGAATTTTCCCTTTTATTACTCTACTAAAACTGTTACTACCTTTTAACAGACATAAGTTCCAGCAGATCCTCTGGATATTGGTGGGATCCAATAATCTCATATAAGTTTAGAATTAAACACTGTGTCCCTTTAAGAGCATCAAATAGAACATCACACAACACTGTGAGACTCTGGCTTCACAAGCATCTGTCCACCCCTCCGTTTCTGAGCATGAATCGCTTTCCCATTTCTGTGTGGTCACTGTTCCTCTGAGTCAACTGTCTTGAATAAAAACCCTGAACTCCATTCTGGCCCTGAAGGAACAACCAAAGGAAACAGTTAGTAGAAAGGGGCTGGTTTAACTAAAAAGTATGTTCAATTATAAAGGAACACTTGATCACTTCATGGGAGTATGAACGATAAGAAACAGAGTAGGAAGAAACAGGGTATCAGCTATGCCTAGGGTGTGTGGTTACAGACAGAAGACGAAAATGAGAAATGTACTTTAACCAGAAAAGTATATTTAATAACCACTCAATTTAGAAAATACCATCTGTAACAAAAATGCCTCAAAGTAGTTTTAATAATTTTTATTTTATGTATTTAAAAGGCATTATAATAATAAAACTGTAAAATGAGAATGCTGAGAGAGACAGAAGAAAATGTGCTTTTAATTGTCTAAGTTATCCACTCCACAATCTTAGTCAAAAACCTCAACATCTATGAATACAACTATAGGTAGCATTATGAACTCAAGTAATTTATACGCCTTTTCTTTTTATTAAAAAATAAACAGGAATATTTTAATTATTCACTAGAATGTTAATATCAAACCAGTGTGATAGCAGCTAACATTCTACAAATAGCTTTTTGCTGGCTTTGTGTGCCACGGATGATCTAAATTCTTTCCAATTTCACTGACTATTAGTGCCTCCTCTGTAGTCCCTGCCCAATTTAGCAGCTTTGTAGCATAGGAAACTTACTTTCGGATGTGTCAGTTGATGATAAATTTTTTACAAAAAGCATATTATAACACTCTTTCCTGGGTCACTAGCAAAACAAAGCATCACCCCAATAATTCAAGTAAAAGCATGGATTTCCTTTTCTTCCTGAATCATTAAAATAACTGTATTAGTTCTCTATTACATGCCTTGTCTTGCTAATGTTTAAACAGAAAAGCAGCCTCTCTTTCTTTTATCTTCATAGCCTTAATCAGATTCCCTTAAAAGTGTTGAATATTTTTTTCTTGTTACAAGAACAAAAAAGGAGAGGAAAAGTAGTAAGAATGTGGTGCATTCTGCAGTAAGCCAACAACAGGATCAACAGGCAGAGGTCTTATAAAGAAAAGCTGAGACTAGGACTCCTGGCCTGGTAAAAAGTCTGGCTTTTCTTGAATTATCTATCCTGACAAATGGCATCATTATGAGTTGTTCTATCATCTCCCTCCCCTGCTCAGCATATTATCGTTCACCAAATTCTATTCATTCTGCCCCCTGATCATCTCTCACAGTTGTCCTCTCCTCTCCACAATACTCACTACTACAATTCAGTCCTCATCATAGTCAGGTAGACTCTTAAAACAGCTTCCCAATGGGGTTCCCTGTCTCCAGCCAAAACACACTGCCCAAAGGTTATATTTCAAAATGAAAATCTGATCATTGTTCCACTACTACAGAGTAGTGTAAGGACATCTTATTGATCTTTATCCCTAGTACATGGCACATAGCCCGCTTCAATCAATCCTAGTGAAGAAATTGATTAAGTCCTCACTTAACATTGTTGATAGGTTCTTGGAAACTGGGACTTTAAGCAAAATGACATATAATAAAAGCCAATTTTGCCATAGGCTAATTGATAGAAACCAAAGTTAGGTTCCTAAGGCATATTTCTGGTCCCAAAACATCACCAAACTTCTATATAAAGATCCAAAAACATTTTCCATAAAAAACATCGAAATAAATATGAGCTATATGCATACTTAAGAAAGATGAAGAAAACCATGTAAGATAAGATTTTCCAACCCACTTATTCCAGTTCAAGGTCACAGGTGGCCAGAGCCTCTCCCAGCAGCTCAAGACACAAGGTACAAACCCCTCTGGACAGAACGCCTTTCCACTGCAGGGTGCACTCACACCCACACCCACACTCACTCAGACTAGGATCATTCAGAAATGCCAGTTCACCATTCTCCCAGAGGGAGAATGAACAAACTCCACACAGATGGTGGTCCCGTCCAGAGACCAGTTGTTTTTTTGTTGTTGTTTATTTGTTTTGTTTTTTTTCTCTCATCAATGTTGTAATGAAATGACGTTGAATCACACAACATTACTTGAAGACCTGCTGTACTCAATTGCTCACTTCTCAAGCTGAAAATTTTCAAAGATTAAAAACATTCCCTACTCGTAAACAGAAAACCCAAATTCTTTAGCACTGAATTAAGTCCCAAGCTCTACTGACCAGGGTCATCCTCCACCTCTCCTGTCATTTCCCCATTTACTCTCCATCCCAACCTCATCTGTTTTCTCACCGTGACACAATCTTTCATGTCTCACGTTTCTCTTTCTGAAATTCCCTTCCTGTACATCCACACCTGACTCTTACACAGATGCCACTTGCTTTGGGAACTCTTCTATGAAACCTCCAAAGAGGGTTGGCTCTATTCCTGCAGCACTTGGCGTAACTGTCCTTGTGACTCCTGGTTTCTCAACAGGGCAAATCATCATCTCAATTTTTCACTTTCTCACCAGACTAGGAGCTATTGTCACTGTTTACAAGGAAGGGGCTATGTCTCACTTATATTTATCTCCCCTTTCTCTGTTGTTATCCTTCTCCAATGCCCAAAATAGTGTTTAATTAACTATTCATTAAATACTTGTTATGTGATTCTATTCAAGGGAAAGAAATGTCCCCAGACATGAAGATGACAGACAATGCTAGCACTCCTCTTCCTGACTGGCTTCTTTTCCATCGTATTTTCCCCCAGCGCTTCCCCCAGCTCTTCTGTCTTCACTGCAGTCCTTGCCAACCCTTAAGCTCTCGTTTCCTTCTGTTCTCCGTCACAGCTTAGAACTCAGGAAGTCTCCATTCAAATTCTAAACTCACTAGGTTGAAGAAAGGAGGAGGAGAAACTTCAATCTTACTAAAGTATTCCAAAAAACACTGTTATGTGTGTTGGTTAGGGCTTACAGAATGATCAATGCAAAGCTAAATTTCAGTTAATTTGTACACAAAATTCTGGGCTGGCCTAGCAACCAAATAAATACCCATGTATAATCTTGATTCTATGGGAATATGGGTTCAGAGTTCCAAATAAGCAAACTGTAAGGTAACTAACTACTAGGACACTCGGCTTGTTAATTGTGGCCTGTCTTTACTAAAGCCCCTTCTGCCTCCACAAATTTGACATTCTCTAAATAATTTTTAAACTACCAGCACTTGTCTTAATATCAGAGAACCTAGATTCCAGATCAGAGGTCCACCACATACCTGCCTACACAGCAGAAGCAACCGGGGATGTTTTAAAAAGGACTAATTCTCTTGGCTCCATTCAAGACCGAGTTAAATCAGAATCTCTGACAGTTATGGTCTTTTTTGTTTATATAAGAAACTAATGTTTAGCCTGGGTTGAGACTGTGTTTTGACTTTAGCTATTTGTCCCAGGGCAAATTCCTTATGAATTTGACCTTTCTGGATCTTGGTTTTCTCATCTGTAAAATGAAAGTTTTGTGGTTAATAACCCTTCTTTAGACTTTATAATCCTTTTTGGTTTCCAAAGCACTTACAACTTTTATGAGTTAACTTCTGAGTGTTTAGTCGTTCCATTTCTCTTGGTTCATTTGACAATATACAATCAAGGAAAAACAGATAGAAATTTGTAAAGACCTTTTAGTGACTTAGACCAAAGGAGTGGTAGGCAAAATTCCAATACAAAAAGTAAGTTTCCCACATACTAATGAGTTCCTGGGAGGACAAAAGTTACATATACAATCACTGAATTTTATGAAATTTTTAGAGCCATTATGTTAAAACTTTAAAAGAGGAAAGGAAGGAAGTTCCATACTGTAACACTGGACTCCCTCAGCTGTGCAGTTTCATGATTCTAACAATAACATTTTTGCATATGCTTCCATTAAAGTTAAGACTACAGAATAAACTGATAATTTCAGTAATGCCCCCTCACTCTTAAGTCTTTTTACTGAATAGCTTGCTGAGCAATTTCACACACAGGGTCTCTAATTTTTTCATCCCAGTGATGGCAATGTAACCTTTGTCTTACTTCAACCAATTTTTCCCTTGGTTAACACATCTTTCCAAGTTTAAAAACATATTTTTTTTCATTTATATGGCTTATAAAATAAACCCAGAAACCTGCAAATATTTTTTAAAAAGCAAATAAAGAAATATTCACCCATGCAGAAGAAAAGAGAACACAGGAGAATCACTTGCTCCATTTTATAATATTATGGTACATTGTGTAGTCTTCTGTCAGTATTTATTATCAGTCATTTAGTTTATGATAGAGAATAACTTTTGATTACTGATGCTTGTAGTATTACTCACTCTGTCTTGAACTATTTGAAGATCTGTATTTTTATTACAAAGTCTAATAAAAATAAAGTGAAAAACCCATAGGTCCCAAAACTGATTCCTGGCTTGTGTTGTATGTCACTCCTTTCCAATCTAAAAAGTATTTCTTTCTACTGGTAGTCTCTGTCTCTGGCTCATAAGCAAATTTATCTCCTAATGCCTCATTCTTTATTTTAGCCATTAATCTCCCATTGAGAACCTTACCAAATGCTTTTTGTAAATAAAAATATTTAATATCTACTAGATTCCCCTACCCACAAAACCATCCAACACTGTTTAGAGAGAAAAAAAAAAATCTATCTTTTGTACGTGATTTTAAGTTTGCTGGTTTGACTCAAAGTATCTTTCTCTAACTTCTTCGGTTTTTACAGGAAATAATAGAACCATAGTACAAGAACCCTATTCCTCTTTGTTATGAGTTGAATTGTACCCTGAAAAAAGGTATGTTAAAGTTCCCATCCCCAGGACCTCAGAAAGTGACCTTTTCGGACATAGAGCTGTTGCAAATGATATCAGTTAAGTAAAGATAAGGTCTTACTAAGTAAGGTGGGGCATGAAATAACTGGTACTCTTATAATAGGGAAAAAGGAACACAAAAATCACAGGGAGAGGATGGCCATGTGATGACCAAGGCAGAGAGTGGAGCGACACATCTATAAATCAAGAATGTCAAGTATTGCCAGCAAACACCAGAAGGTAGAAAAGGCAAGGAAGGATTCTCCCCTACAGATTTCAGAGGGAGCATGGCCAACCTTAATTTCAGACTCCTAACCCTCCAGAACCATGAGAATAAACTTCTGTTGTCTGAAGTCATCCAATGTGAAGTATTTTGTTACAGGAGCCCTAGGAAACCAATACACTCCTCTTTTCCCATTATTTCCACATTTTTGGGGTCCTGTCTATACTGGATTGTAATCTGTATTGATACTTCACATGTACACACATACATGAACAGAAACAGAAAAGCATCTCTAATGGTCACTGAGTATCACATAATCTAACAGCAGCTCCAAGTCAACATCTAGCATATGATCTGAACAACTACCTCCCGACGTGGCCCATCCAATTTCTGAACTTAGACTTTAACAAAACTATGCCTGACACCAGGCCAAAATCTATCTTTCCATAACTTCTAAAAGTTGGTCCCAGTCCTCCTACCTTGGGGTAATAGAGAATAATCATCCTTTTTCATTTATGTGGTGTGTGTATACAAGTTTTTGAATACAAAATCACAACCCTGATGATGGCTCTCTTCCTAAATATGGCATCTAATTTCCTTTTAATCACTCTTCATGGAAAGGTTTCAATTTCCCCCATTCTATGCTAAGGAATCCTTGTGCATATGCTCCAAAACCATTTCCACTCTCTCATATCCTCTTATCTCACCCTTTCTGCTCCTTCATTTCAGAGTGCCCTAAGCTTTGACATCTCTCCCGCTTCTTCATAAGATGAGAAAGGAAAGTCCATTTTTACTGTCACTGCCTAGCTGTTCTCTCAGTATCCCAGGTAGGGGAATCTGAAAATAAACAAGAACTTTAGTACAGAACCCAAGCTGCAATTGTTAGATCACAACCCTGCTAATGTTCCAAGTGTATCACCACGGGACCATGTGCAGAGCAGGTGAAGCTGCTTGAGGTGAGGGTGCTCCTGACATCACTCCTCTTCATTTCAAAAAAGATTTTACTGCAGGTGTCTATCATGGGTGGGCCCCAGGGCTTGCTTTTATTTTTCTCTTTCATGTTTATTTCATGTCCACCATCCCTTATAGTTTTTCTCCAAACACTGTTTGTCTCTATTATCTTATATTTCTTGTTCTCAATAGAAAAGTATGGCTCATTCAATGACTAGAAATACATCTGTGCCCCCAAAGGTTAAATACAGGTTATATACAATACGTTAAATACAAATCACCTGCTGGGTGGAGAACAGGATTGTACAATAATTAAAACATGGAATCTGGAGTCAAGAGTCCTTCAGAATTCTGCCATGTTCTTAATGTGTGACCTTGGTCTATTCACTTAACTTCTGAGCTTCAAGGTTCTCATCTACTAGATGATAAGGTACTTCCCCTATTTCCCAATTAGGACAACTGCAAAAGGATTACACAAACTACTAACTTCACATGATTTATTAACCTTTATTCATTTTATCATTCAATAAATATCTACATTGGGTATACCTATTCAAAGATTCTAATTTCACAGCATTTAAGAGTTTCCTAACAACTATCTGGCACAGACATTAAAGAATAAATAACAAAAGTTAATGTGTTAGGAATTAAAGACAAATGAATAACAGAATCTCAGAGTCAAGCAAACATCTATAGGTCTAATGCAATATACCAGAAGTTCACTGAGAAAAAAAATTGCTTAAGGTTTGTTTTAATGGGAAAATACAGATTTATTAAAAAACTGAATTTTATGCATGTTGCTTACAATTATATCTACTGATGCCCCTTTACCTGAACCTATCAATGAACATTTCCTAGGCTCCTACTCGTGTTAGCCTGTGTGCCCATGAATTCCTCTAGGCTAACTAGGTCTGGAGAAGGCAGTTAGGTGATTTTGGAATAAGGAAGGCTACATTTTTAAAAATTTCACACAGTAAAATTTTATACAGACTAGTACATAACGATATAAAAAACTGAGCATACAAGCTCTTTATTTTCTTTTTTATTTTCTTTTTTCCTCCTCAGGAGCCCAGTCATGAGAAGGCAAAGAAAACACTTTACGTTTAAATGTAGAGACTTTATCTTTTCTTTAAAACGATATGCATATACCAAAATGCACCATCAGTAGTTCCTGCATGACTGGGAGGCCAGAAAACATAACTTCTCTCTTCTGTGGAGCTCTTTACTTTGCACTCAACAAAGGATGAGAAGATGTGGGTGAATGAGGGTAAACTTTCTGAAATTTTTGCTTCGGGGTCTGAATTTAAATTTACTCATTGAATGAGATATCAAGGTAATTAGTTTTTACCCTACAAGAGCTTTAATTTTCAGAGAGTTTAAGAAACTGCAAATAAATTTACACTGTAAATCCTTTAACTCTTAACCTAATACACATCTATATTCTTATGCTTCCCCAGTAATGAATTTTCAATTGCAGCATACCTTCTCATAAATTAAAATGCTTTTTCTATGAAAGGCAAATCTTATTTTTTAGACCACTGCAGGGGTCTAGATGTGCTATCTGGATCAACAGTCCTTGAGTATACAAAGCTTTGCAGCTTAAGACGAAGGACTCAGTGTGACCTGTGACAATTTTAGAAAAATAAATTTATATTGTCATTTACGCTAATGTTTGATTCATATTTAAAATTGTTAAATGCTTTTTTTTAAATCTAGAAGTTAATTTCCTATTAATTACCACATCTTTTTAAGATTTTGGTTTCCTTCAGTCATAGCAAGTTTCCCACTTTTTTCCTCCCTTTATTTTATTTTTTTAATGGCTTCCCTTATAATTTCGTTTATTTCTCTGCTTCATTTCATTGTTTCTGTATATTACTTTGATCTTACTGGGCTGAGTTTCGAATATTCCCTCCCCTGATTCCTATTTGACTTTTTGTTTTTTCCTATACATTGTAAAATCTCAGCCAAGTTCAAAACTCATTTTGCATTCCTTCAAGGTCCGCTTTTCTCAAGCCCCATATTCTTGTGTTAATACTCTTCCCACAGATCTTCATCAGCAATTCAAACCTGATGACATTATGATTGCATCTTTAGTGTTTTTCTACTCCAACCTTATTTATCATGCCTGCATTATTTCCAAAGATAAGGTCTGGAATAACTTCAGAGCGGAGCTTGTTAACTGTTGTGTGTGTGCGAACAGCCCCACACCGTTCCTGAAAGATAAAGCCACTGTTCCACATTCTGGCACTATTCTTAATGTGTGCATTTGCTGGGCTGAAATCTCTCAGCTGCACACTGACCTGCTTTTAGTCTTCTCTTTACTCTAAGCTTGTTTCCCTTTCTTACTTCCTATCACCTTGCTCTTGCATAATTTGATGAAAAAAATATGGCTCTCCTTTCTCTTCTCTGATTCTATTACCCTCAAATTGTTTACTCCTACTTCATCTCCTCCTTTATTTGTATTTCTCTCATACTTCCACTAATGTAAATGGAAGATCCATTATCTTTGATCAAAAAGCCAAGGCAAAAACTTTTCCTTCATCCTTTCTTGCCTCCATAACTACTTCAGAATCTTCACAACCCTTTAATATGTTGTACCACTGCTTGCATCACCTAAACAATGCCAGGCATATGCAATCTCCTTGTCAAAGGTATAAATTACCTATCTTTCTGCCCCATAAAAATAAAAGTTTGCTCTCAAAGTAAGATGTCCAAACTCTGCAAAGTTATGACACATCTAGAAAAATGAATCTAAATCTTCAAATTTCACTTTGCCTGTTTTCACTTTTCCTTCTCTTTCTTTTTTATTCACTCATTCATCCATCCATCCATTCATTCATTCATGTATTCCAAAATATTTTCTCAGGCTCTCCGAGATTCCAGGCATAGTCGTAATTACAGGGAATACAGATAAGTAAGATTTAGTCCTTGGCCTCAGGGAGGTTCACAGTTTTGCAAGAAATCTAACAGGTAGAATGACTGATGGCGATACTATGAAACAGATAAATGCTACTGGTATTAACAACTGTCTTAGGACCACAACATTATAAACGATTAACTACCTCTGACTTTAGAGGATCATGAAAGATTTGCCAGAGTATGGAAATTTTATTTAAATCTTTAAAAACAGCTAAGGGGAGGGTAGAACATTGTAACAGATTAAGGAAATAATATAACAAAGACAGAAACACCAGGAATATTTCAAAATATCAATAATGACCATATAAGAATAAAAGCAAAAACATCCTCTGCACTGATGTTCTTATTTTACCATAGAAGAGTACATACCTAATAAAAGTTGTCGCAGAGATTCAATATAAATGTATATAAAGCCCTTTAAATAGTTTCTGGCATATGATAAGTGCTCAAGAAATGTTAGCTGTTATTACTGTATTATAGATTATATCACATGTAATATATCTATTCAAATATTTTTTCTTTTTCTGGTTTCTGGCTTGGTCTTGTATCATTGTGGCTGCTGAATAAGTGATCTTTACTTAAATGACATTTTATTTGGCTATACATCTAAAGAGCTGAGGTGGCTGCTATCGTTCCCAGAATAAAAGAATTAGGAGAGATGACAGATAAACAAACCTGAGAAGCATACCATAAAAAAACTAACTAGACCACATCTAATTGTGATTCTCAACTAATTAGATTTTTTACACCTTTCTTTTTTCAAGACAGAGTCAAAAGTTGACAAAACAAGTTCATGTCTAAGATGCACTGAACAATCCTTCCAATTTACTAAGCTTTGGGATAAGTACAGAATGAATATCTTATATTTCCTAAAGCTACACCAAACGGTTTTGAACAGTGGTGCTCTGAATAATGCCTTTTAATAGGCTAGGAAAGCAAAAATATTCGATTATGTTTCCTTCCTTACTGAGTTGGAATGGGGTAGAAAGGTATAGTAATAATTTTTAGTGACTTATAAAATATTTAATTTATAGTTTATAATGCATTCATATACATTAATTGAATTGATAATCAGATTCATTTGCTCAAGGTCAAAAAATGTGTAAAATGGAACAAGAGTGCAAGTCTTCTTACTCCAGCAATCATCCTCCTTCCCCTAAAACATTCTGAGAGATTCCCAAACAAGATTAAATCAAAATTAGACTAGTAATTATTTAGTTGACTGAAAATGCAAACACCCTGGTTAACTACATTTTTACTTACAATGATGAATAACACTGGGCTAACATAATTATATATCTCTACCTTCTTCTTTCTTCAGAGAATTATTTTTGCAATAATCTAAATGGCTATCAAAATGACAATTTCCTTTTCAGATTTTGATGCAAATTAATGGGAAAACAAAGCAATGAAGAATTCCAGACATAACAATAATTACCAACTTCACTTTTTGCTATAAATAACTATATAACTAAACAAAATATATAAGGCAAATATTTTCAGGTACTGGAAAATTGGCAGCTCAAGATACATTCTAAAATAATCCAGATAAACATTAGCAGATAAGGACTTAATCAGCTATTATAAATAGGTTTAAAAACTTAAAGGAAAACATCATCCCAATGAGGGAGAAAATGGGAAATCTCAGCAGAGAAATAAAAATTACAGTAAAGAATCAAATGGAAATTCTAAAACTAAACACATACAGTAACATCAGCTTTACTAGATGGACTTAAATGCACATTTGGGATAGTAAATAAGGGAGAATGAACTTGAAGAAAGATCTGTGGAAATTAGCCAATCAGAAGAACAAATAGGCAAAAAAGATTAAGAAATAAACAGGACTTCAATAGACTGTGGAACAATATCTAATGCTAATGTACCTGGGATCCTCGAAGGAGAAGAGAGATAGAATTAGGCAGAAAATATATCTGAAAAAAATAATTTTTAAAATATCCTAATTTGGGTAGAAAACATTAACCTATAGATCCAAGATCCAAGAGGCTCAGCAAACCACAAAGAGAATAAATACAAAGAAAACCATACTTAGGCACATCATGATCAAACTAGTGAAAAAACAAAGATAAAGAGAAAATAATGACTGACCACAGCCAGAGTAAGATGTGATATTACTTACAAAAAGATTAAAAAATAAAAAATAAATAAATAAAATTCCAAGGAATAGAATTATATGTTTAAAGTGCTGAAATAAAAATAAAACAGTCAACCGAGAACTCTATATAGAGTAAACTATCCTTAAAACATAGGAATAAAATAAAGATACTTGCAGATTAACAGAACCTTAGAGAATAAATCACCAGCAGACTTATGAGAGGGAATAAATCACCAGCAGACTTATGAGAGGGAATAATATATATGTGAAAAAATACAAAAGACTAGCTTCACTTAGTTTTTTCTTTTTAATTTCTTTAAAAAACAAATAACTGTTAAAACAAAAATTGCATCCTTGTAAGGAGTTTATAACATAGGTGGAAGAAGAACATGAAAATAATTCAAAGGTCTGACGGGGGTATAAATGAAACTATTGTTATATTTGTGACATATAAAGTGTAAAGTGGAACAGTATTAATTCTAGGTAGCCAGTGATAAAGACACATATTGTAATTGCTAGAGAAATCACTAAAAAAATGTAAAGTGGTTGTATATAGATGTAAAGCAATAGAGAAAGTAAAACGAAATGCTATAAACTATTTGATAAATCCTAAAGGTGGCATTAAAAATGAAACAATAAATAGATCTGAAGAAGAAATAAATCTCAAGATGATAGACTTAAATCTTATCATATCAATAATATGAGAAATGTAAATAGACAGAGAATTCCAGTTAAAAAGTAGAGAGTATCATAATGGATTTTTAAAAAAGTGCTTGCAGAAGAAAAACTTTAAATATATAACCATAGGTGGGTTGAAAATAAAAGGATGAAAAAAGATATACCATGTAAACAGTAAACACAAAAAAGCTGGTGTGACTAAGTTAATATGAGACAAACTAGATCTTCAGACAAGGATCAGTATAAGAGATAAAGAGCGACATGTCATAATGATGAATGTGCTAATTAACAATCCTAAAAGTGTATATAAATAATAACAGAGTTCCAAAATACATTTAGGAAAATGTATTTTTATACTCCCAACTTGTCCCAGAACTAAAGAAGCAAGGAGACAAATCCACAATCATATTTGGAGATTTTAATACCCCTCACAATATTAAATAGAACAAATAAACCAAACCAAAACAAAACCAGTTCTGAAAAACGCTACCAACCAATTTGATCTAATTGACATTTACAGAACATTTACACTAATATTTGCAAGTATACATGATTCTTTTCAAGTGCACTTGAAGCATGTACCTAAATATATCATAAAATAGGCTACAAAATTAGTCTCATTATTTACAAAAGAAAAAAAAATTCTTACAATAGTTAGTTTCTGATCAAAAAAGAATTTTAAATTATAAGTCAACAATAAGATATCCAGGAAAGCAGAAAATATTTGGAAATTAAACACTTCACTCTAAATAACACACTAATAAGATTCTGAGTAATAAGAGAAGTCTAAGGGAAATTTAAAAACATTTTAAACTAAATAATGAAAATACAATAAAGCAAAAAAACTGGTTTATTAAAATGATTAACAAAATTTGCAGACCGCTAGGCAAGGCATTTTCTACCAAAAACAAACAAACAAACAAACAAACAAACAAAAAGCCACAAACAAAAAAGTAATGACAATGATAACCGTAATCTGAAATAAATAAAAAAGATACAACTACAGATACTATAGACATCAGACTAATAAGAGAATATTAAAAACAACTTTATACCAATAAATTTAGCAACTCAGTATATTTGTGAATGGAATACTAAGCAAACTCATATATGGAACAACATGTATAGATCTCACAGCTATTAACTTGGGTAGGGAGAGATAAGCAAAAACTCTTACATATGTTTAATTATACGGTGTTCTAAAACTAGCAAAGCTAATCTACAGTGACAAAATCAGATCAGCGATAGCAACTGTATAGAAGGTAAGACAAGTGGAACTCACAGTAAAGGGGCACAAATGATATTTCTGGGATGATAGAATATAAAAATTGTCAACATGCATCACATTGTACACTTAACACCTGAACTTTATTAAGTGTAAATTTACCTCAGTGAAGTTGATTTTTTTTAAGAAAACATTTTTTAAAAATGTAAATACCATAGATATAGGCAGCAATATAAATTTACTCCATAATTTTTAAAAATTTTAAAAATTCTTCAAAAAATATTTCATTTTTATTATATACCTTCTTAACAGAATAGGATACATAAACTATAGGCTAAGAAGTTTGCTAGATGCTTTCAAATATAATACTTCTTAAAAACTGTATCTAATTCATAATAAGAACTAAAATGGTGCCTTAGAAGATAGTTATGTTACAAGTAAAAAAGAAAAAAAGGCTGGAGCCAGAAAATCTGGGTTCCAATATATGTGATCCTAAGTTTTGTGACCTTAGACAAGTCACTCAATCTTAAATTTCATCCACTACAGGGCTAACATGAAGATGAAGAAATACCATTTTAAAGTATTTGGTAAAGCATATCATAAATATAAGTTATATCCCTCACAGTAAGTACTCAATAGACACTGATTAAGTGAAGAAATGAAGGAGATAAACAACATGAACAGAGATACAGTGGACAGGAAGAGACAAAGACAAAGAGGAGAGTGTGTATCCAATTTCATGTTTGTCTATGGATAGGGTGGGGAAGAGGGTAGAACAGAGGCGTCCAAGCATTCTGACCTAATATCATGTTCCTATCATGAGCAGTAGGTGTAATGATTAGGATAGAGTTGGCTGATGCCCCAGAATGAATACACTTTCACTGTGACCTAAATGACAGCATTATGGGCTAACAATCCTTTGTTCTGGTAAGGAGCATGAAAAGAGAGGCTCTTTGTCTACTTATGACTCCAACGGGCTTTTCCTAGGTTCCTAAGAGTTGCAGAGTCTTCTATTATTGTAGAAGATGACCCACTGTTTAAAGTGTTCAATTCCTTCTTAACCTTAGTTTTTCAGAAATTTTGCTCTAAATGAGACAACTAGAGCAGAAATCTTCAGGAGATAGCAGCAGTGACCAGAGCAATGTTTTATCATTATAATGCGCCTCTTAGGCTGATCTTCAGTAGAGTTCCAGGGAACAATGCGAAGTCTGACAGAGTATCCAAAAGCACACAAGTATAAAAACCTAGAAGGTGACTGCATTGAAGTGCAGATTTCAGACACGAGAAATCACATTAGTAGGGCACCTAAAAATTTAATACTCAATCATAGTCTAGTGTATAATGTAATAAGTTATCTAATAGAGGTTTTAACAGAATGCCAGGGGGGCACACAGAGCAGATAATGAACCAAGTGGTGGAAGAGGAAGTAGGACTGGGGAAATATTCTTTTATGGGGGTGTGGAGGGGGGGGCAGATATTTTTAAGAAGAGTGACATCTGTGCTCAATCCAAAAATGTTAAGGAGTTATTTGGGCAAAAGAGATTTCAGAGCAGGGAGCACAGCACAAAGACTCGAAAGGTTGGACAGTGCCATCCAAAGAGAACTGCAAGTAATTCCACAGAGCTGGAGCATAGTGTGAAGGGAGAATGAGGAGATGACAGGCACAGGCAGGGTCTTGGGAAGGACCATTTTAAAAATCAGGCTGATTGTAAGGGCTATGTGTAGAGCCAGATGGGTACTAGAGTAATTAGGGAGATCACTTCATAAACTGTATAAATATCTAACCAATGTACTATATATCTGAAACTAATATAAAATAAAAGTTAAAAATGATCAGGCTGAAAATTTTAGTTTACCTTAAAGATGAAGGAAAGCTACTGAAGTATTTTAAGAAAGCATTACCACAATCAAATTAGCATGCTTAAGAGATCATTCTGGCAATACTGTGGAGAACAGGTTGGAAGGGAACAACAGTACACACAGGGAAACTAGTTAGGAGACTGTTGAAGTGACCTACGTGGGAAATGACAGTGGCCTAACAGCAACACTCAGAATGGAGAGGAGACGTATTAGATAAAGAGGCTGAACTCTCAAGAATTGTTTACTGATTTATATAAAGGTGAGAAAAAGAAGGACTCAAGCATGACTCCTGGGTTTCAAGCTTGGACGTATGAATAAATAGATCTCCTTTTCATCTAGATAAAGAATAAGTCAACCTACATTTGGAAGTACAATGGTACTGTACTAAACCTAAAAAAAAGAAAGAATTAACACAAACAAAAGCACAAGCTGCCTTTAACCATATAAATATATCATCTCTGAGAAAAATCAAACATTTAAATTCACAGAGAGGAATATGTCAGAGTTAAAGAAATTTCTGTCTAACATATGTTGATGAATGAATAATCAAAGAATAACACAGAAGGCAATTCACTAACAAGAGAGAGCCATCTACTGTCTTACAAGGATAGTGCAGCAATGAAATGCCATCAAAAAATGTGGAAGAAAGCCAAGTGTCTGAACACCTCACATCGTACATGTAGTCACAAAATATCTGACCTATCCCCACAATAAAAAGAAAAGACTATGATAACAAGTGGTTAGCACTTTTAGCTAACAGCCAAATGTTTTCACTTACTTGTTTCTCCTAAACCCATCGATTCAATATATATCATCATTTGAATATAATATGCTTACCTGCCATCATTGCTATCATACTGGCTTTATAGACATTAGTTAGAGATCCAAGTTCTCCTGTTGCTAAGATGGTTTTGAGATGAGCCTCCCCACAGGCCTTGCGAAACTGACGAATCTCATCATACAGGGCTGGAGAAGGAAATAATTGAGGCAGTTACAAAGCAGGCAAGTGATAACATAACTTGGCAGCCATTTAGAGCTGGTAGAACCTATCTCAGGTTTAGGAAACATAAAACATTTGTCACTTTCTAAAAAGCACCCCAATTTAATATCACCTAGAGCATTTTGTTGCAGTTCACATCTTGTTATAAGGAATGCTTAATTTGCTACCAGGAAACAGTTTCTAAGCCCTGACCTGAGGTCCAGAGCCATGAAGCTTTTAAAATATTATAATGACATGCAAATTACAAATAATTTCCACCTTTTCCAGATGACAGTTACTTAGAATAAAAAAGAAATTTATCTAACACACATACAGGAGTGTAGCACTTTCTAAACTAAAGAAAAAAATCCTCAGGTCTTTGTTAATTCTTCCATTCACATATAATAAGTTCCCTTGTTGGAATATAAAGCAGGCCTTTCCTGAGAGCTCTGCTAATGACAATGAAGACATAACAGCTTGTCCCACTATCTGCCAGGGCATATGTCTATATATATATGACTAAAAAGTGTTGAGGTAGTGTTGGAAGTATGTGCACAAAGCCAGCTATAGAGGGATTCACAGATGTAGCCTTAAATCCATTTAACTCCTGACCCCAGAACTACATCTGGTTTTCTAGGGCTCTACATAGCACCCTAAAAACAGCTTGATAAATATATTTAAATAAAAGTGTAGTTTAAAAAACATTAGAAAACATTTCATATTCAAAGTAACAGAATTTTAGTAAACAAAACCAATATAATGAGTATTAAATTTATAAAAAATTATTTTGCAGTCTTTTGTCATGACACCAGTGGATTTTGGCTCTCACCCTGCATCAAGTCGATCATATTCATTTCTTGAACTTAAGCTATTGCTACATACATTATCAGGACTAATATCAGAACATTTTTTTCTGTATGTGTGTTTCACAGGAAGTTTTACAACCACACAGACTAAACTGAGCAGGAAAGAAACATTCATAATAAAGGTTAGGGTAAGGGTAAATGTTTTTTAATACTAAGATGAGAGTTCTGTAATTCATAGGTTCCCTAATGTACATATAAAAGACTTAAAAGATAGCAAACTCAGTCAAATCCATGAAAGAATAAAAGAACAAAACCTGTTTTCCCAATCCTAGAAAACCTGAAAATCTGAAGCTTGAAAGTGAAAACTGAATACAAATAAAGTCAAATATTCTATTATGAGATGCTTGGTAAAGTTCAGTGTTTGTTGCCGCCGAGGTGCTACCCACAGGTTTTTCAAGAGACCATTATTTTCACAAATCCCTAACAATCAGTAGTTTTGAGCATTAGAGATGAGTTGAGATGCCACGCTGCCTATCATACCCTGCCCATCCTACCTAAACTGTGAGAAAATGTCTCACTCCTATATCCAATATGACAACATGTATAAGAATAGTATAAACAGTAAAGGGCTCTGTGATAACAATTTATATTCTTTAAACTCAGAGAATGAATCTTGGAAGGAATGACATTTCCTGAGTTACTGAATCTAAAAAGAGAAAATGGTTCTCTAAGAACTAGTGACAATAAAATCTCTTAATCTGAAAATTCAAGAATGCCAATCCAGAGTTAATTTGTAATTTAGTTAATGATTTTTCTTCCACTGTACAGTGTTGCCATCAAAAGCAAGCTTGAGAGTCAAACAAATGTGGCTTTAAAACCCAATTCCACCACTACCTGTGTGACCTTGAACAAGTAATTTCTCTTTGTACCATCTTAAGTGTCAATAATAACATTTACTTTATAGGATTATTATAAGGATTAAAAGAATATATAGATATAGATATATAGAGATATATGGATATATATAGATACATAGATATAAGTGTGTGTATATATATATATATATAGAGAGAGAGAGAGAGAGAGAGGAGAGAGAGAGCGCTTTACACATTGCCTGACTTACTTTAAGCACTCAAAAGTATAATCATTATTAAGCTCAGACTTCTAGTAAAATGAGTTTCCATTAATTGTTGTGTGATAAAAATCAAATCTTGCATCATGGCCTAATCCAACTCCTTGTACTGCACTGAAAAATTTTATATAAATTAGTGCTTATAATCAGTGAGCCATCAGAAAAGGCTTGAAAATATTTTATTACAGCATGTGTTAAAGTGAACTTTGGCCTGTATAACAAAATTCTTAAAACGCTGATCCTGATCATATTTATGGACAAACTACCATCCTTTTCAAAAGAGTACTACCTTTAAATACCCAGTGAATTTCTTCACCTACAATTAAAATCAACCAGAAAAGCCAGATGTATTTTATGACTCAATTATCAGCCACCTGGAAGTTATGCTCTTTAATCCATGAGCCAAACAGAATGAACCAAAATGATTACTTAGAGCTTAACTAGACTTAACAAATACGCAACCAGTGCCTTCTCATTCTTTAACTGCCAATTCCTCATTTCATTTTACTGACCTATTTCACTACATAAGAGGGTCAAGTTTTTCTGAGCAAATATCTTAATCTTTGAAGTTCAATGCTGGGAAGGTTGTTGTTTCTTTCAATTACCATTTTGCCCAGGGAATACCAAAATAATTAAATAAAAAAGCATACCAAATCTGGCCTTTTTAAAATGTGGCCTGGGCTCCATCAAGTGAAAGCTTCTACCTGGGCCTTTGAATCCTGCTGATGCAAAGATAAAAGAACACTTAGAGATTTTTATTAGTGTTGTAGCATCAGCAATGGCAGCAGATCCAAGAATCCAACAGCCCAGCGGCCACCAGCTAGCAACAATGGTACCCGTTCTAGCCCATGGCAGTAGCACCAGCAACGGCCCTATAACCAAACTCTTCCCATGACTCAATCTGGCTATATTCTTTCTCTCCAGTCTTTCATGGTCCTACTTGTTTTCCAAGCCTGGTTCTCCAGGCTTCCTACTGATGCAGTGAGCTACTGTATGTCCTCTAAGAAGTCCCTTTTCAGCTTAAGTTAACCAGACTTGGTTTCATTAGTTTTCAACTCATAACTCTAGCATAACAAATATTTACTAATGAAGGATGGTACATCAGACAGTAGTGTGGGTGTCCCGACTCCCTGGGTTCATATCCTAGCCGTAAAACAACTCTGTTGTTTGATCTGGGCAAGTTACCTAATCTTTGTCTTAGTTTTCTCATCTATAAAATGGGGATAATAGATGGGGATAATACAGGGATGGCACATCTAGAATTATTTCAAACATTAAACAGGTGCTAATGATAGTATGGCCCATATTAACACTGGAAGAACATAAGGTGCTTGTTTTCCTATTGCTGGTAGTGGTGTTGGGGCTGCCACTGTTATCGCTGAGTGCTCCTTAGGTTCAGAGTACAGAGGAACGGATAAAAGCAGAGAACACCATGATCTATGTTTCATGAAGAACATAAGATACAACTTCTTTGGAGCACTAGAAGAGCAGTCTGGAGAGGAAAAGTTTACTATATCACAGTTTTTTTGTTTTTTGTTTTTTAACTCAGAGTCCATGCTCCTTTAGATAGCACATATTCCTGGGATAATAAGACAGTCTGGGCTACTTATAAACTTGTAGGAATTACTCATTTTTTTCTAAGCCTAATTCCTTAGGGACCCATAGTGTGCTCATATATTTTTGTGAAGATGAAATAAAATAAAACAGGTGGCTAGAACAGCACCAGGCATATACTAAGCAGTTAATCCTTCAATACTAGTTTTCCATATTTTTCCTTATATACTTCCAGAAATGCAAAAATAATTTTAAAACACAAAACAAAAGCAAGCACTGTCCTAATACTTGTGAAAGCACATTTAAAATTACAGATCTTACATATAAGAAAAATAGACCACCTTACTCCAACACAAGCCATGGAAGCCACAGGAAGCATTGTCAGAAGGTAGTTTGAGGCACTGTGGCATCACAATGACAGACACCTTGGAAACTAGATAGAAGATAAATGTAAATCAAATGACTTGATGGCTGAAATTTAACCCAATCAATCTCAAATCATAATGCCCTTTAACATACTCATCTGTCACTTTCCTTTCAATATAAACAAGCGATATAATGGAAAAACTAATGGGTGGATTTTTCCCTTTATATTAGCAGAAAAGGACAGCAGCAAGGTGTGGATTTATATCTTTGCTTCTAGACTAAACATGTAGCGAGAATTACAATTGCAGTAATAAGTTTAAGAGATCCTCTTTCCAAAATATTCTTCGTGCAAAATAATTACTTTCTCTAAATTTTCAAAGTATCTTTCTTCAAAAATTCTCAAAGTTTTTTCTACACATCAAGAGACAAGCTCACCAATGGGGGCTGGGAGTCTGGAGAACTTGGTGAATGTAACCAACCTGAGTTCATAGTAGTGGGCCAGGGATACAGCCCACATGGTCAAGAGACTACTATATACAAGGAAATTGATCAAATAAGTAAATATACTGAGGATAATGGGACCAAGATTTCTCACTGAAATCTTGGGGAATAAATATAGAAAGGGAGAGGTTGAAAATAAATCATGTGATGTTGGCTTGTAATGGGAGTTATCAGTGTGAACTCAGGAGTTCTAATAAAGATATAAAGATATAAAGATAGATAGATAAATGAACAGATACTGATGTATATGTGATTAATGAGTGCATCGTGTGTACGTCAACGGTCATATGTTTCCTAGATCTGTCCACTGAGAAGGCTTAGAAACAATAACATCCCTATAATCTAGCATTGCATGTCATAAATGATTTATTCAACCATTTTTCTACTATTGGATATTTAATGTTTCGGATTTTTTGTTCTTATAAACGTTAATTTAGTAAACATCCTATAGTTAAATCTTTGCATACATCAAGACCTTATTCTCTAGAGTACCCATTAATTTTTCTGTTCACATACTCACATATAATACATATAAACTGTTAAAATTTCAAACATTACAGAAACTGAAAATCCTCCATTAAAAAAAAAGAAAGGAAAAAAACAATTCTCGCACGTACCAGAAAAATAATAATTTAGAAGGCTATTATAAAAATGACTGACAAATGAAAATGGAATTCAAACACCACGACTGCAAATTAGTCAGAATAATGCAAAATTTAACAAAACACATATACCAGAGAAGTGGCTGGCATAGTGATGTCACATTAAAAACCTGATAATAAATGCTTTGACTTATAATGAGGTTTTCAGGAGTATGGGAAGTGGGTGTACTAGAAATCCAGGATATATTACATTGTAGATGCTTAATCAATATTGTGTCTCAACCAGCAGAGGAGTTGTCTCCTGTTTGTCCCCACTTATCCCTCCGACTATTGTCACATTGATGAGGAGAAAAGGAGGTCATAACCTGACCTTCTGCTCGTCATTGCTAGCTGAAAAACAGGTGAGGCTGCGCTGGTGGAACGAACGTTCACTGACAGAAATCAGAGAACTCAGCCACACCTGGAAAGGCCTGTGTGCATGAGAACGTAGATCCAAGGAGTGGAGGGGGCCGCACTGCATCTGTTTTAAACAGTATCCAAAACACATTAAAACTGGCTCTACCTTCCGCCTCCCCATGTCAGCAGTGGGGCTGCATCTATAGTATTTTACTTTTCTCTATTTAAAATCATCTTGTTTCTCTCCATTTTAAAGGAAAATGTATTCTTAATCGTGATGATACTAGCAATCTGTTAAGTCTTCTGAAAAAGCACAGCCAAAGACATAGAAAACTATGTTAGCAAAGCTTTCATGTATAGGAATTATAATTTAAATAAGAATCTAAGTGTTTAAAGACTATATTTCCTATCTAAAAGTTGTAAAGTAGATTTCTTTTTATATTTTATGCTATTCAAAGGCACTTAAAAAATAATTGTTAACGAACATATCTAAGCAATTATTTTCTGAGTACCTGAAAGATGTTCAACACTGCACAAGAAAGGCCTGAAAATAACCCTTAAGATAATTATATGTACAGTAAAACACTTAATATAAAAGTGTACAGCAACCTTTTAAACTAAAAAAAGTCACAAAATGTTCAAGAACAGTTTTTATCCACCAAGGCAACTAATTATTCTTGTACGACTAGAACCAAGATGAGCTAAAATACCAGGTACTAAAATAACCTACAAGAAATAAAACACACATTTTTGTCAATATTATTTGAAGTTTTGAAGAATTGGAGCGTAAAAACAAAAACCATAAAAGCATACAACTGCTATAAGTATCTCCAGAATTTTTCCATTATAAACAACCCCTAAAACTGAGAAAGCATAGATTATGGGTTATGTGATTCCTCCCCAAAAAGTATCTATTGAATTAAGAGATTGCTTTTCTCATAACCTATGATTAACAAAGAAAAGTACCAATTTCTCCTAAGGGATTTTCTTTCTGCAATTCTTATTATATAAAAATAAGCAAATAATAAAAATGAATTGTTGCCCTGATTCAAGATTTTCAGGATCCACTTGCATAAGGCACAATAATGGACTCTGGCCCGAACATTTCATTCTCTCACTCTAAAATTCTTTATGGGTAGAAGGCATGTACTCCACAAACCAAGTCTAAGAGAGAAACTGAGGGCTGAAGAACTGAAGGGGGTGAAAGGCACATGAGGCTCTAGATACAGGAGACAAAGAATAGTTCCAACTGTGACACTGAATATAGTACTCTGAAAAAATGTCACAGAAGACATCACCTTTGGAGTCATGTCTGCTAATGCTCCTGTGTGAAATGAGTTTCCAAGTACTAGTAAAGCCCTGAGCTCAAGAAACTGGAAGATTCCTAAATGAGGCAGAATCTGATAGCACTTCCATGACACTGGTAATATGATAAGTAAATATATGCAGCAGAGAGAGGTCATAAAAAAAGTGAAAAAATGAACACCTCTGCATATTTACAGAGCATAGAATATATTTAATTTTCAAAACCTGTTCAGTAAAAATTATAAGATGATGAATCCCTCTAGTGAATGCTTTCTTCAGAGAACCATTTAAGAAATGCAACCTGGATGTCAACTTCGATATCATCATTAAAAAAAATACCATATTACAAGGACTTATGGGAATAATACTCACGGACAATGAAAACGCCAAGTATAAAAATCACAGGCCATTACAGTTCTAAAGGACTGTAGGAATCCTTTAGTCTTAGGTCTTATCCCTCCCACTGCCTGCCCCCCACATTGGTAGCTTATTTAAATGGAGGCAGAGAAAAGTGAAGTTTTTTTCCAAGAACTAGGTGTTAAAATTAGCAAAATTACAAAGACTAAATCCCAAATCCTTAGAGTTCCACTTCATTTACTCAATACATGTGTTATATGGTTACTTCCCTTGACAAAATATTTTCATCATCAGAAGGAGGAGGGGAAAGAGAAGAAACTGCAGTTGGCCTGGAGGGAGTCATCTGGGCCAAGCACCAGGATGATGGATTTACACACATTATCTAACCGAATCCCTATTATAACACATGCCATTATTGCTATTTTACAGAGAAGGATCAGAAGGCACAGAGAAGCAACCTGCCCAAGAGAAAATACCTACTAATGGTGGCACCAGGATTCCATCCAAGGTCTGTCTAGTGCAAAGACTCCGCTCTCAACTCTTCCATTTCCCAGAGCTATCCTCCCTTCTTACTCCACAGTGTATACATTCTGGGTCTGACTGACCTAGTGATCACTGGCCTATTTGGCTGCCTGGGGGCCCCCACCTCTCTCACAGTCCCCCACAGCCCCTCCCCATCCTACCCCAAGCTGCTACCTTCATTCCAAAGCACAGTCTCCCCAGGGAGAAGAGAACTGTCTTTTTATGAAGAGCAGAGAAATAAATGTATTTTCTGGCTAAAGTCACCAGAGTCTAACACTGTATTCCTTAAGCATCCTGTTTATAGTTAACTGCAGAGTCAAGCTAAATAAATAGAAATTCATGAGAAATATAATTTGTACTAATTAATCAATATGTAAACTTAACAATGCTTCAATTTTCCTGCACTTGAACTGTGTAGAACCAAGAACTAGAAGTATGGTTTTGTTTTGTTTTTTTTAATGTTCTAAATTAGAGCTTCTCCCATAGGACTTATGGAATGGTGAAGACTGGGTGGGCAGGTGGAATCAAAATCACCTAGAATGATTTTCACAGTATAGGAACCTACTCTCTCACATCCAACCCTCAATTCTGATATTACATATACCTGAATCCCCCCTTCAAGGTGGGGCAGTGCAAGATTCTGTGAGAAGGAGAAGAAGAGTTGGGGCAAGTAATTGGAAAGTGATTATCAGGTATTTCAGAGAATCAGCAATACACTCCACACCCGAGCCAGTTAAAACTACTGTCCGGTGTACATTCCTAGATGGGAAGGAGTGAGGACAGAACCGGTAGGGAAGCGCAGTGTGCCATATGAGCTAAACAGGACCTGATGGTAAAACGCTTAACAGCAAAGGAGCAGGCCAAACAACAGTAACAAAAATGTTTCAATGAAAAGAGGTATGAAATCAAAGAGCACAATAGTCTGGATCATAAACTGTGGGGCAAGTCATCTCAGAGATTTCAGCAGTCCCTGAGAGAATCACTCCATTCCAGGATAATGCAATTTTTAATACAATAGCCCTGATACTAAATTGTAATTAACAGAAAGTGTTAAGGTCAGGGGAAATGTAAATATTTTTAAATAAATTTTTTTCTAAAATGGCTAGATTCTCTTTTTTGGTCAAGATTCAGATTTTGAATGTCTACTTATGTAAAAATGACTGATGAAAAGCAACATGGTTTAGAAGGGAAATGGAATATAAGTTCTGGAGTTGGGCAGACACGGTTCCAACATTCAAGAGGTTTGGTAGACTTCAGCATAGGGAAGACCAGTGAGATCAGACACAACATCAGCTTTCCCAGGAAGAATGTGCAGACTTTGAGGAGAAGTTTGGCTGAAGATGCAGGAGAAAAAAATGGCCAATGAATGCAGTAGGGGCTCTGAAACGGAGATGAGAGCCACAGAGGAAGAGATAAGACGGAGGCAGAGTTGGTGCAAGGACCTCAAGGGAGGTCCTGTCTAATGGTTCCCATTTTCTCTGAGAAGCAGTAGGTAGGTAGGTCATCTGCTTGCTAAGAGAGAAGGAGCCTCAAGGTGGGCGGAGGACTTAGAGGTCTGAGGGAAGTCGAGATTTTAAATCATCATCAAGGAGAATCCAGGAAGAAAAATATGAGCACCCTATAGTCTCCTCTTTGAGTTCATACCCTAAATTGTGGATCCTTGTAACCATGAGAAATAATTAGGATCTACTCTGAATGCCAGATTTAAAAAAACAGAATGCTTTGTTTTGTACTTTAACCGGTATCCTACGAACACCTCAGGCACAGAGGAGAGACCTGGATTTGAAAATGTAATAGCCCAACAGACATTTCCCTCAGCAAATTGCAAGAAATCAATTTTAGGCTTATATTTTAGTAAACAGCTAATATTAAAACATGACACTGAAAAATACAATATGCAATCAGGTTGAGAACCGAAACTAAGACAAAACACTGCAGTGGAAAAAGTCCTAAGTCACTGCAGATTTCTATGTAGAATTAAATTTCTATTATTAAATGTTCCTTTTCAATTTGTCTTGGGTCAAGAGGTTATTAACACCATACAAAATGGTTAATAGAAAAGTATGGTATCGGACAAAGACATGTTATTATATTTTGCATGAATGCCTGTTATTGGGAAATAATCAGTTCTTAAAAACAACCATTCCTAGTTCATTAAGGATTGACAATCACATCAAATCTCCTCTCCTATTGTATTTAATTTTCAATTAGCAATATTCTAGAGACAAAAACACAACTTATTATATAAACTATACTTCTAAATCTACAGCTCTTAATAAAAGACATAAAGGGCATATAGTTTTTTATCTAACCAAATCACAAAGTTTATTTCCAGATTTTAATGCTTACCCATTTTTATTTTCTTTTTCTCTAACCTTAGCTCTTAACTAAAATCTGTGACTAAAAACAGACAAGTAGAATAAATATATCAGGACAAGGGACATCTATTTAAAATAGGCCTTTTAAGAATGATTACAATTGGTCAAAACACACATGGACCGTAAGAAAGGAAACAAAAATCAAAAGCACAAAAAGGTAATATGGGAGCTGTCAAAAACTTAAACCTGGAAAGGACTAAAAATGTTGATGAGTATAAAGGGAATGTAAGGCAGTGAGAGTGAAAATGGCCTCAATTTTTTTTCTTTCTTTTTTTTTTTTTGATCATTCAAACTGTTGTATCTCTGACTGTATTATCCTGGAACACAGTGATTTTATCAGTTATGAAATATCAGAGATGAATTGCCCCACAGTTACTGGTCCACACCATTGTGCCTTTTGACTTCAATGTATATCTTCTTACTTAACCTTTGTTGTTATTGTTGTTTTGCCTGACCCTTTGCTGTTACATAAGCTTTTTACTATCTCATTGTGTTTATCTCATTATGGCACACCATCTTTCCCTGCCAGTACTTCTCTCATTCCCCTCCATCTGGGCACAAAAATGTATACCATCTAACTTATTAAGAATGTACAGAAATGTAGCTAAAACTCAAAGCGATAAAACTACATTTTCCAGCTTCATCTGTAGCCACACATGGCCATGAAACTCAGTTTGGGCCAATGAGGTGTAAGCAAAATATGAGCGATTTTGGAATAGGACGGGCCCTTTTTTCCTGTTGTCTAGTAAAGAATATAAGGACTGGAGCTTCAAAAACTGAAATAACAAAGTGCCCTTAAACATGAGAGTAGAAGCCACACATTTTAGAAGTGGAAGACAAAAGCAGCATAGGTCTCCAAGGACTTTGTGGGGCTGCCACAATACTTCTGAAATACCAACCTCCAGACTTTATATAAGAGAATAAATCCTTGACTGACTGCATCTTTGCTACTCCATAACCAAAAACAATTCTTGGATAAACAATGGAATTAAATTTTACAGGTGATAAGATAGATTGATTAATAGATAAAATTAGAGAAAGATATCCATCCATAAGATATTGTCAACTCCAATAAATAGGT
Source organism: Macroglossus sobrinus (assembly GCA_004027375.1). NCBI lineage: Eukaryota > Metazoa > Chordata > Mammalia > Chiroptera > Pteropodidae > Macroglossus > Macroglossus sobrinus. The sequence goes on from PVKZ01000182.1 coordinate 491,041, forward strand.
TAAGAAAAAATACATTAGATATAATCTCATTTTTATTTAAACATTAAAAAAGGGTGGGAGTTGCATTTGTGTGTGTGTGTGTGTGTGTGTGTAAGTCTGAAAAGTTGTAGATTGCAATGTTATCAGGCATTATTTCTAGGGGATGAGAGCAAGTGGAAAGTCCATTATTACTGGTTGGAATTTCTGTTTTTAACAGTAAGCAGATAACCTCCGTAATTAGAATTAAATTTGCCTTTTATTTGGTGTTCACATATCTAAAGAGATAGTATATTTTTCTGGTTTTATCTTATGATATTGTTAAGAACTTTAAACTACTTATTATAATAATTTTTTTGAAATAGAGAATTGCACTTATTTTAGCTATCAATGATCTCTAGTTTATAAAGTATTTTTAAGATAGGTAAAATCTAATTCTTTACTACCTAGTTCTAAAAAACAGTAGCTTTTTACTGGAATGGGTGACATTGTAATCTGTGACAGTAAAGCATGAATCTCAAAGGTGAATATGAAATAATATTCATAGGAGCTATGTGCAAGAATAATAGGAGTAAAAACAGATCTAGACTAATTAATAATTTCACATCTTAAAAATCTACAAAGATTAATGTAAAAAAAAAATTTTCCTCTATCATATTAAAATAAACTTTGCATAAAAGACTTGCCTGGTGTGATTTATGTATTGAGTAACAAAACAATACAGAACAGAATAATAGTTAATTTATTGCATGGAACTAATTATTCACCTAAGCACTCAAAAGGACTTAAAAAAACTCATACAGGTAGGCAACTTTCTAGATTTAAGAGGGGCGAAAGGATTAGTAGTCCTTAGCCACGTTTTCTCCCAGATTCACCCTCTGATCCAGTGACTTGTAATCTAGATTAGTGACTTCTAAAACATGCTGTCTCTTACCAAATCACCACTGTTTGATCCACCAGGAAAGAACTGTGTCTCTCTGATAGGTAAGGACATACACCTACCTTCCCACTGGCCTGTCAGCACTAGGGTCCTGTTAATTACCACATCAATTTCCATAGCTCCATCTTCCACAGCCAATCTGATCTCTTCTAATCGTGTTTTTAAATGAGTCTGTCCAGCTGGAAAGCCAGTAGCCACTAGCAGAGACAAAGGGAAAAAAAGGAAAGAAAGGAAATTCAGTTGGTCAGTATCTCAACAAAGGATTTCAGACAAAAATTTCAGCATTTGGAAACCAAAGCATTCATGACACTTAAGTACTTCGTGAATATCCTGAAAAGATAAGTGTGAAGAAACAGAATGTTATCTTATACAGTACTGGTGTTAGGCCAGATATTAGCATTTTATCCTTTAGAAGACCTGAAATTAAATTGTTTCAGAGATGACCATGAGGGTTCTCTGAGTAAATGGCAATGAAAAAAAAATATATGTTATCATCACACGATGAAAACTTAAGGTTGATAAAGGTGTGGCTGCCAAATACTTTAGGAATCTTCACAAATGGGATATATATAAATACTATATACTCTATTTCTTTGATGTATTTCTAATAAAATAAATTAATGATCTGTATAGACTTCTTTTTTAAAGCACCAAAATATCTTCTAACATCTTTTAAAGTAGAATTTAATTTTATGCCTGTCCATCCATCCATCTGGTAAGAGGCAGGTGCACTCACGCACACGTGTGAGCGCACACACATACACACATTTACACTGAAGCTCTTTTAAACAGACTTTTCTTTTCCTCATGCCAAGTCCTACTGTGTCTATCTTAGGTCAATAACCCTTAAACATACCCTCTCTTCTTTATCTTCCAAGCTTTGGGGTAGCTCTCATCACTTCCCACACGGACTGTGGTAAGTCTCCCTAACTCCATTTCACCCTCTCTAATGTGTACTCAGTATGTCATGAAGCTGATCATGGCCTGCCTCTGCTTAAAACCCTTCAGTGTTTTCCCCATCGCCTGAACACAGCCCAGATGCCACAGCGGGGTGTGGTCTCTCAATACATCTCCAGCTTCAACTCCCACAGTCCTGCTTTGTCCTACCTTAGGATCCAACAACTGCAAACTACTTTCAGTTCCCTGAACATGCTTCTGTTTGTTCCTCTGTTTGTTCCTTCTGTTTGTCCACATCTGTTTGTTCCTCTGTCTAAAAGCCATTCTCTATCTTATCAACACTGTAAACTCCTCTTGAGCCTTTAAGACCCAATGAGGTATCGGTTATCCTCTCCTCTGTGAAACAATCCCTTACTCTCTGAGTATCACCAACTTCTGCAGAACAAATCACTCCCTAATCTGAGGTACAACTGTATCTTCTGTGTATTGTTATTATCATATTTTATATATATATATATTTACACACACACACACACACACACACACACACACACACACACTACATATTCTGCATTATGTTTTTCTTTACCTTGACTATTCCTCCTAAACAAAAAAATTTCCTTAAAGACAGGGATACATTCTGAGAATTAGTACAATGTCTGCTGCTTGAAGGCAATTTATAAATACTAAAAGAATGAATAAATACAACCAATTAAATATATAAAGCTAATTGAAATCACAGTATAAAACTATACATAATACCCCAAAGTGTCTGAGTTAAAGACAGGGAACGTGCTGAAAAACCACGAAAGTCACACCAATTTTACCTGATGCCACTGGGATAGTACAACCTGCAGCCTTTAGTGCTTTCACTGCATCACACACACGGGCAGGATAGACACAAACAGCAGCTGTAGTGATGCCTATGAAAAAAGAAATCATAGCAGCCTTCTGTATGTGAAGTTCAATTTGCACAACATGCTTTTAATTATTATTTATAGAACAACACTGGCAGAAATCAAACTGAGAGAAAAAATTCCCCTGCGATACTGCAACAAATTAAAAGGTTTTTACTTTCCACATCCCTTTCCAGTTCTTGAGGACATGGATCAATTTCTCATCATTATAGTCCTAGAATAAAACAACTGTGATACACCATTCCATGAGGGTAACAAGACCACTTTTTAAAAATTCCTAAATAGTAAACATGGTGAAAATATTTTATTTTATGTAAAAAACAAAATCTAGATTTTTGTAGCATTCAAACAAACAGTGAATAAAGAAAAAAGTAAGTGAACCTTACAGGGTGGTATAGCAAAATGACTTAACTAATCTCTTTTCTTTTACAAGAAATAATAAAACATGAATATGGAACCCCCATTTCGAGGAATAAGCTCTTAAAAATAAAAATTAAAAGACTGAATAGGTGCCATGAAACAAAACAATAACATAATACCATAAGACTAATACAAAGTTGCTCCTTTTTTAGCCCCTCTCCCCCAAAGTTGTTACATGAAGTGCTATAAACAGGTGGTGTTTTTATTGTCAACTCAAAAGAAACATCGTAAATATTTTTCAAAAGCTGTGGCATTTTTTAGGTCTGCAAGTTATCTACAAATTTTTTGAGATAAAATACCTGCATTGGGCCAATGCAACATCTCCAGATGCACTCATCACAGACAGGCACTCAGGAACCATGGAGCAAGGCTTCCTGGAAAGACCTGGCTCCTAAAACTAGCCCAGTAAGTAACAAGGTACGTTGTCTTGGAAACACCATCTTGCCTTCCATGTCTCATTTTCCACATTTAGAAATAGGGTGATGGATTCTCTTCCATTTCAAAAACATTAAGGTTCTAAACTTACAGCAACTTTAGAAAGTCCTCTCTTTCATGTATACTAAAAGAGTGAATAAAACTTTTTTCAAAAGATCTAACTTAATATACAAGCATGCAATGTTTCCCATTTGCATTTTATTCTCAATAGTATTTCATTTACTCAGAAAATACGTTATGCATGAAATGTAATTATTAAGTAATGAGACTGCCTTTTTCACATGTGGGTAGGGAATCAGAATCAGCATTTTTAGAGTCACTAGATAGAAAATTTCCAAAACTAAAAAAACTGGAAAGAAAAATCAAGAGACTCTCTACCAGCAACTTTAATCCACAATGGAAAGAACTGACCTAAAAATGAGACTCAGATTCTCTCCCTGCTATATCTTTCAGAGAAGAATCTCAATTACTTGTCTATGTATGCAATACTATCATGGATTTTATTGTTGCTATAGCTTTAGCAGCTGAATCTTGTCTTAAATCCTCTTAGATTTGCTAATTAGTATTGTAAAGAGGTAAACACCACACAGATTATACACAACATTACCTTTATCCTGCATATCTAAAGCTTTTAAGAGATCTTCTCGAATTGGATACTTGGCTTTATAACAAAGCCTTTGAATGTTGGAGGGTGTGTCATCGCCTGAAAGTGTGGTGAGATCTATAAAGGTAACAGCTTTCAGGAGCCAAGCAGCCTGGTTTGAGAAAAAAGTAAAATCAATATTAAAAAATAAATTAATCTCCAATTAATTAGTTAGTAAAGAATCATCAGACAAACATGTGTGCTAAAACCTGACATCTATACTGTTCTAAGGCATATCATTCCAACATATGATATAAACATTGCTCAAGAAAAGCATTACACAGAATAAAATAAAAGGGGAGAGAGTAGCCTTAAATTTTTTTTCTCCCATAGATATGCCAAAATGAAATCTCTGAACAATCAAGTCTCCCCACATTTGACTTCTCCATCTCATTCACAAGGAGCCCCTCAATGGAGGTCGTGGGAACAAAAGCGTTTCTATCTTACATTTTACCTCCAGCCGTGGGATCTGGGATGAGACACTATAAAGAGTCTCTAACTTCTTTGTTTCAATTTAACCCATTTTCATTTTTTAAACAATATTCATATTTCGCAACTCATTCTGATGAATATCCTTTTATCTTTTCAATCTGAATATTTCCAAGGATGAATAAAATGTGAGATGTCACCCAAAAGGATTCAATCACAGTATTTTGCCTGACTTGCAAAATGAGCTCTGAATTCCTTTTAGTCCTGTGATGCATAGCACGTCTTTCGTTAATATACGTGGAAGAATATGCTTACCAAGAAAACTCCACGAAACATCACTTTTTGAAATTTGAAAAATGACTTATGAAAATTAATAGTAAGGGAAACATGATGGTCAAAGGTGGTCAACTACTATTATACGTAAGGGTCTCACTAGTGGGCACACCAGGTTTAGATGTTATGGTTTGAAATTTAAAATAGAAGACAACCAAAAAAGGTACGTCTAAGAAACCGAATAAATGTATTGAAAAAATATGCCATTTAATTCACTCATGAATAAAGATGCCTCAGATTCATTTGCGGCTTTGCCACTCAAGAGTGATAAGCTTTTTAACTTGTTTGGATAAATGTGTTATCTTTCTCCAACCCATCATCATCATATATGAATTATTAAAATAAGTCTTGGACAGCTGCAATCTTTTAAGTTTAGCTGCATCTTGAGCGAAATTCAATACAGTGGCCTTGAGCGAAGAGCCCAAGCATTGTAAGCTACGGGAAGAGAATTCTCAAGAAGAACCCTTACCTGCCACTCCTTTTTCACAGTTCTGCGTGCCTGGATTTGTTCTGCACGCCTCAGAACTGCTGGTTGATTCACCTGTATTTTGGAGATCCAGCTGAGGTCTAAAAGGGAATAAAAAATACTTTTTAAAACCTGAATGTTTTATTAAATCTATTCACCTATTTTTTACATGGTCTTTGAAAGGATATATTTATCATTTGGCATCAAAGCTCTTTTAAAGCTTTTGTTTCTTTTTCACGTAACTACAAATAAATAACCTTGTTGAAGGCAGCCCAGTCGTGAAAAGGCATACTTCATGTAAAATTAAGTACATTTGGAACTGGAAGAACCTGTTATCGATTCATTACAGAGATATGTCTAACAATGCGGGGGGGGGGGGGGATGTTCATTGTGCTACCCATACCACGTGCCTCACTTCTGACAGCAAAGACTTATGTGTGAGTGCTCAGTCCAGGAGAGCAAACGATTAATACATATTTAAGTGAATTAATGGTGGGGCTTAAAGGAATCCTTGATTACTACCCCCTTACTGATAAGATTAATATCTACTAGATGCTGATATGATACAGCCCATTCTTTCCTCAAAGGAGAATTTTGCAGAATGTATTAGAAATTATAACACTGATAGAACAGAAGTTAGAAAAAGGAAAAGAAAAAACAAACTGTTCAAAATTCCAGGAGACATTTCTGTTGCTTCGGTTTTGCAATGCTCTCTCCACCCTCCGTTCTCTTCTGGTTGACTGTCATCTCTACTTTAAGACACAGTTAAGTGTTTTACTTTGTGAAAACACTGCCTGCTCCCCAGATAGAGCCAACATTTGTATATTCCTCTACAACAGAACTTGTATTTAGTACATCAAGGAATTGCAATAAAATTGTCTCTTGTGCTTCTTATATTGTGAGTCATGATCTTATTCATCTTTGAGTATCTAACCTCAAACGTAGCATCTGGTGACCATGCATTTCAACTTCATCTATCGATACTCTAAAACACAAGCAGCCTCACAGTAAATTGAGCACATACCCTTTACCTTCTATAACTAACCTCACTTCTATAACCCTCTAGCAACCTCATGTTTTTCAATAATCTTATAAGAGCCTTAAAGGACTACTGTGGAAAAGGTTATTGATGAGGAAATACATCACAATTCTACAATTCTTTATAATGTCATAGTACAGTATGCATTAAGCATACTCACAAATATCACAAATAATAATAAAGTACATGCATCTACCACAAAGATAAAACCACCAAGAAAATCAGTTTCTACAAAAGACATCTCTCTCTCTCTCTCATTTCCACTTGATTCTTATCAATTTTAATGGTATAGAATCCAAATTAGCATTTGAGTGATTAATAATGATATTCTTATTTAAATATCACTGAAAAAGGAAAAGAGTCTGGGTGCTCTTTGTTTCTAATTAAATTATTCTGTTAGCTGAAATCTAACAAAACAGATTTTTAACATTTCAATCCATCTGCTCCTCAAAGACACTGTAGGTTTTCCTGCTTGTCTGCTAAGCCAAGTTCACAGAGAGTTGGGAGTCTAAGGTCAGGCGAATGAAATCTGCCTCTTCTTACCCACCCAGAGACTGATTTGGTTCTCAGGAGAGGCCAAAGAAATATCATATACCAGATAGACACACTAGACTCATCTCAATTTATCTGAGACCTATAAGAACCTCTTTCTAACCAAAGGTAATGGAGGTGCTCGCTTGCTCATGCTCACATGCGTGCTCTCTTTCTCTCTCTCTCTCTTTCATTTTTAATTATTAGTGATCAAGTTCATGGTAAAGACTGTTTCAGGCAGACTGTAACAATGACTGAAGTAAGGAGTTGGATGAAATACAATGCTCACCACAAGGAAGCTGCTCACAAGGGTTATAAGAGGGAAGTCTGTGATGGTACAAGGCTTTGAGGGGCTGTTCTTAATTTCATATAACTCTTCCTGGAAGCTCCTCCTCACCTCTTTTCTACTCCCCACCCACTACCAATACCATTGGAAGGACTGCTGCCAGAGAGAGGTCTCAGGCAATCCCAATCTTCATGATCTGGCTTCCTCCTCCCTCTCATGCCTCATATTCTTTGTTTCTGCCAATTCAACTCGTGGCACAGTCTTTCCAAAGGACGAGGAGTTCACTGACACGTCATGTGCTGTCTCTGGACCTGCCCATGCTGCTTGTTCCTTCTACCTAGAATGCCCTTCTTTATCTTGCCTGTATGGTGACTTCTTATAAACTTTTAAGACTCATTTCAATGATCTGAGTAGACATTTTTCCAAAGAACAAATACATTTGGCCAACAGGTACCTGAAAATGTGCTCAACATCACTAACCATCAAGGAAATGCAAGTCAAAATCACAGTGAGCTATCATCTCATAACTGTCAGAATGGCATTATCAAAAAGATGAGAAATGAGTGTTGGTGAAGATGTGAAGAAAAAAGAACCCTATGGACTGCTGATGGGAATGAAAATTGGTGCAGCCACTATGAAAAATGGTATGAAGGTTACTCAAAAAATGAAAAACAGAACTACCAAATGATCCAGCAGTTCCATTTCTGAATATTTATCTGATGGAAACAAAATCACTATCTCGAAAAGATATCTGCACCTCCATGTTCACTGCAGCATTATTTACAGTAGCCAAGATACAGAAACAATCTACGTGTCCCCTGACAAATGGAGGATGAAGAAAATGTTCTATATATACAAAATAGAATATTATTCAACCACGAAAAAAAATCTTGCCATCTGGTAACAATATAGATGAACTTTGAGGGCATTATGCTAAGTGAAATAATTCAGACAAAGAAAGACAAATATCATATGATCTCACTATGATGTGGAAGCTAAAAAAACTGAATAGATACAGAGAACAGACTGGTAGTTGATGACACAGGGGGTAGAAAGTGGGAGAAATGGGAGTCAAAAGGTATAAACTTCCAGTTATAAAATAAATAAGTCATGAGGATATAATGTATAGCACAGTGACTATAATTATTAATGCCGTATTATATATTTGAAAGTTGCTGATCTTAAAAGTTCTCATCACTAGAAAAAAAATATAACTGTGTGGTAATGAATGCTAACTAGACTTATTGTGGTAATTATTTCACAATACTACACTTATCAAATCATTACGTTGTACACATAAAACTAATAAATATGTCAATTATATCTCAACAAAAAAAAAAGACTCAATTCAAATGTCACCTGTTCTATGAACCTTCTCAGGTTGATCTATTCCTTTGTGTCTTTGTGCCTTCATGCTATTTTACAGTTTAGCTTTAGTACAGTTCCCACCATTATGAATAACATGCTGAATGATCTGTCTAAATATTTATTTTTTCAATAGCTTTCTAAAACTCCAACCAATGTGCCCATGAATATATGGGTGGTATTCAATAAATAAGTTTAATGGTTCTCAAAGTCCAGAAATGACCTAATTGTGGTCATCTTTCCCAGTTGCTTCTTAAAAAAAAAAAATTAGTGTTTTACTCTCTTTTCCTCCAGCTTTACTGAGGTATAATTGACTAATAAAAATTATATATTTTTTTAAGGTATACAACTTAATATTTTGATATATATTATAAATTAATCACCATAATCAAGCAATTAAGATATCGTCACCTCACACATTTACCATATCTCATGTGCTCAAAACACGTAAGATCTTAGCACATTTCAAGTACCAATACAATATTGTTAACTACAGTCTCATTGCTTACAATAGATCTCCAGAACATATTCATCTTGAATAATGAAACTCTGTACCACAACTGTTTCTGATTAGAAAGGAATTTAGATCTCCGTAAGAGAAGTTGGGACTAAAGCACAAGTGGGACACCTGAAGACATTCGCCTTACAAATGACTTTTTAGTACAATCCTCCACCAAAGATTAGAACCTGTGAGGCCCGCTCTCACATTTCTCAGATACCACTTGCCAGAGGTCCCTGCAAGCCCTCTATTGGAGACTGTAATAGGATTACTTCTCTCACAATATCAGCCTCCACTGCTAAAAATATCATTAGTGGCCATAAAATTATCCAGCCCCATATTTAATCTAGCCACAAAATTTGCCTCTGTGACCTCCCATGGTAATGAATTATAAGTGACTATCTCATTTTATTAGCACTTAATTTGCTACTCTTTAATTTCATCAAATAACCCTTGTTCTCATCTTATGGGGTCTGGGGAAAGGAAAGGACTGATTGGCCTTTGTTATGTCCTTCATAATTTTTAACATTTTATTCGAGTACCCTTTAGCGTCTCCTTTCCAGGATAGTGATTCTAATGCACACAATCTCATCAGGACCATAGAATCTTCTCTTATGGGGCCAGGAGGGGTTTCAAGTACATGTGCCTTTGGGGAGAACAGACATGAAACTATAATTGGAAGGCAATAATACTCTTTTCTTAAAACTCTCTTGTGAAGGAAATCCCACTGTTTCTTTTAGTATGTCATTTTGGTGGCTTTCAGACCCTTCTGTCAGTTATAAATTTGTTCCCACTCTTCTCACAATTTTTTATTATTATTTTTTCCTGTTCAAATCTTAGTGGAGACAAAGACCACTGTCCCCGCAAATCTAATTTGTAGTCTTCTCATCACTTCCACTTGCATTTCTATGGATACTCGCAATATTCCTAAAATACCAAGTAACACTACAAAAGGGGTTTTATTTTGTACTTTGATTTTACTTTTGCTCCTAATGAAGAAAAAAAAATTGTGATGTTTTATTAGAGACTTTTACCCTAAAACTTGGGAAAAGCAAGAAAGATTAAATTTCCCATGTTTTCTCTTTTCATTTTTTCTGGATTTTTATATGTAATTGTACCACCCAAATTTGTTCCCTAGTGATATCTCTGGTCGTTTCCTGATACGTACTTGTATAGTTTTAATACCAGAGTCTATTACTGAAGATTTCTTCTTACTGTATTCACCTAATTGTCTATTAAATCTGTGTTGTTTATTTTTTATTCTAATTTTCAACTTCCCAGGAATCAGCCACATCCTCCCCTATGCACAAGTATCTAGCACAGAAACAGTTACTCAATAAGCAACTGTGTATCACAGTAAATTTATTTCTTACTTCAGATACTGAAACTAGTGAAATATCAACTTAATCATGTCTGCCCTTTCAACCTTGGAAAAAATTATCTGGGGCAGAAAAAAACAGCTCTGGATGTCAATAAATGCCTGACCCAGCTAAGCTCAGAAGATACTAGATTTATATAAATGACAGACTCAGCATCACCTAGTTCCTAAGCCAAAAAGACCCAAGACAGGGATTGTGCTGGGAACCTCATCCTTACAAGCATGTGAGTTCTAGAAATAGTCTTCTCCTCAAAGCCTACTATCCAAAAGACCCTGGGTGAGTACACTAGGGCATCCAGGCCCACACGGAACAATAGCCAACTCCTCTAACATTCCACTGTGTAAGCCCAGCCCTTAGAACCCAGATAAATGCTCTGAAAACCAAGACACCAGCAACCTGACAAGAGAGCAACCTGTCAACATATGCTGCCAGAGCCCACAGAGCCTTGCTAATATGATATCTCCCCAAAGCCACGCTTTCCCTAATCTCAGACTTCCATGCCACATACATTTGCAACCAGATCGTTCTTTAGGATATCAATCCAAGGCCAGGTAATAAGTTTACTACCTCTCTGAAATACTTCAACTTAAATTGTCAGCACCAAGTTGAAAGCCAACTTATGTGCCAATTTAATCAATCTTTTCCATTCTCTGCTTACACTTCATTTCCATCTGCCTATCGTTTCTAGTATGTCTTGCATCTACAGCCTCATGGGTTTTAACATTCATTCAGAATGTTAGAGGAGGTGGCTCATGTCCAATGGGATCATGGGTACTCTTGAGGGCTCACTCAGATCCGACTTACATTTATTCATTCATTAAACTAATACGAAAGGGAGTACCCACAGTGGTACCAGGCACTGCTATAGGCTCTGCAGATTCAGCAATGAATGAAAATACAAAATCCTTACTCTCACAGTTTCACTAGTTGAAGAGACATATAAATACATATCAACTATATTATATAATACATATGGGCTACAATGAGAAGTTTTATGGAGAACCCAGAGACAGGCACAGTCAGGGAAAGTCTCTGATAAGAAAACATTTGAACAGAACCCCAGTTGAAATAGAAGTGAGCAATGAGACCACCGTCCAGGGAAACAGTGTTCCAAGCAGAGAGAAAGCCAAATGCAAAAGCCCTAAGGCAAGAGTAAACACGTCATATCTAAGGCAAAGAAGCTATAACTGGAAGAGAGTAAGCAAGAGGGTAGAGGAAAAAGTGAGAGAGAACAGCAAGGCCTACATCAGATAGTAAAATATTTTCCAAACAGAAGGTCATAACCAATAGATATGTCATGAAACAAACTTTGTCAGTTGCAACCGGTGCTTTAAAAACAAAAAGAAATAGAATAAAACAGAAAAACATCAGGGTACACTTCTGTAATACCTTAGGTGTGATCTTTTTGGCATGGAAGGGACTTTAGATGTGAAATGAGAAGTCTTTGGAGAATTCTAAGCAGAAGGCTGCAATGATCTGGCTTATATTTTAAAACAATGCCTCTGGCTGCTGTGGAAAAACCAATTAGGAGACTCACACAAGAGCAGGTTGTAGCTTTAACCAGAACACTAGTAGTGGCATGGAGAGCGATCAAAACCTCATCAGACCACTAACTATAGCATTTCTCATACGCCTGTAAAATTTGCCTGTAAACAAATAAGAGCTACTTTTTCCCTGGTGCTATTATTCCCATCTGGAGAGTGACTGAATGGTCCAAGAAAAGTTGATATTCCAGAAGCAGCTACAAGATGCATAAAACACAGTTTAAGGAGTTTTCTTCTGCTACCTACCCATAAATATCCTCAGGTAAACGGAAGAGTTCACCGATTAGAACCATTAGGGCTGCACCTTCTGCTTCCTCTCCCAACTAGCCCACACTCGGAGACTACTGGAGTGAAATCCATCAGCTCTTCCCAGTACAACCTATCTGCTGGGCTTTGGTCCTCACCAGCATGGCCATGGCATCCTGTTTGCCCAGGAGAAACCAGTTGACACCCCTGTTCCATCTAGTTGCATATGCCTTTTATATTTCATTTCATTTTTAAACAAACTTACACCAATTTGGGTTGGGTAGACTCCAACTTCTACCATGGTCTCCAGTTATAGAGTGTGAAAGGCAAATGCAGAGATCTCACCTGAACGTGTGGTTTGCTCTGTAAGAAAACTAAAACTTGACTTTTCACAACCTTTCACCAACCTCCCAAACATAACGGAACTAACACTCCCAATATGCAGGGCATTCACTGACAACCAAGGACATTCAGAATATCTGTGGCTAGCAATAGCTAAGTCCTTCCAGTCTTGGGTGACAACAGGAGAGTATGCAATGCTGTTGTTTCTCTGCAGACATGTGATATAGTAGCATGCCATGCCCTGGCCTGAGCCCAATCTTGCAAGAGACACAAACATACCATGCTACCTGTCAGCAGGGTCATGAGAAGTGTTTGAACCTGTAAGTTAGGTGAACACAGCATATGTATGGGGGATCTCTAGATTCCTGGAGGAGCACAGGCTGAAAGCAATGCTTTTGTCATTTTTATATTCTATAAATCTGAAACTACTTATTTGGGGTTAGACTTTTTTGTTTTAAAAAAAAAAAATCTATGAGCGGCAGTGAACTTAAAAAAAAAAAGTTAAATTCTGAATTTATATTTCTCAGGGAAATCGATGATCTGCACTTTGCACAAAATGTTTTTCAACATTTATCACGTGCCAACAATTCTCTACAGAGATATCGTTGACTCCAAGAAGTCTGGAACTTACACCATCAGCTCTCTTGCTTCTCAGACCTTGGGACTCGGACTAAAATTTACACCATTGGTTCTCTGAGTTCTCAGGTCTTCATACTTGGACTGGAAATATGCCATCAGTTCTCCTGGGTCTCCAGCTTGCCAACTGCAGGTCTCAAATGTCTCCACCTCCATAATTACATGAGCCAATTCCTCACATTGAATCTCCTTATCTTTATCTATATCTATGTCTGTATCTATAACCAACTATCTACTACTGATTATGTTTCTCTAGAGAACCCAGACTAATAAAGATATAATTTCCAAATTACAGGAAATACAGAAGATAGAGAAATAAGTTAAATAATATCATGAGGAAATAATCAGATAAACCCAGCAGTTAGGACAATCTACAGGTCAGGTAACCCAGTATCATCAAACTCATGGCAGTAAAAGAGGGGAGGGGCGCTGTTCAAATTAAAGGAGACAAATACAAGTGAATATAATGCATGGTCCTTATTTGGATCCCAGCTTGAAATACGTTCTGGGGACAACTCAGGAAATTTAAATATGGACTTGGTATTAGATGATTATCAAGGAATTATTTCAAATGTAATTAATGTGGCAATGGTATTATGGTACTGTAAGAAAATACTTGCATTCCTTAAAGATGCAAACACATATTTATGAGTGAAATGCCATGATGACTGTAAATTTTATTTAAAACATTTCAGAATAATGTTACCAAAGCAAACAGTAAATTATTAACAACTGTGTAGTTTAGGTGATTGGTATACATGGGTCATCTTTAGATTAGTCCTTCTACTTCCCTAGATATTTAAATCTTTAGTAATAAAAAAAAACTATATACAAAAGCAAGCTAAAATAAATAATAATAAATAAAAGAAACCATGGTAATCAGCCTCCAAAATGGTCTGCAGTGATTCTTGTCTCTGGTTATTCATGCTCCTTCCACAATGAAGAGCATTGACCAATAAGATATTGTGGAAACATAAATGTGTGACTTCCGCATTTGGTAATAAATTATGGCTTTTGCCTTACTACCTTGGATCACTGTCTCAGGGAGAAGCCAGGTGCCATGTCATAAAGACAGGGCACCAACTAACCAATCACGAGAGGCAGCCAGTTTGGAAGTGGACCCCCAGCTCCAGTCAAGCCTTCAGATAACAGTAGCCTGAGCTGATGACTTGACTGCAAATTCATGAGAGACCCCAAGGCAGAAATCAACAGAAAAGCTTTCAATAGCAAACTGCTTCACAAGTATAACATGGAAGACTAGGAGCTATTTTACTTTTTTCTTCTCAAACTATGAAATGTAAATAACACTCCACTAATGTAAATACATACATCAAATATTATTCCTAGCTGTGGTCTGCAGGTTTGTGTCCCCACCAAAAAATACCAAAATCAAAAACAAACAAAAAAACAACCTACAATGAAACCTATGGAGATATTACTTGCCGGTAGAGCCTTCAGGAGGTGATTAGGTCATGAAGGTGGAGCCTTTATAAATGGGGTTAGTGCTCACACATGCCACATGAGGTTCCAGCAAAAAGACAGCCCTCAGAGGGGAACTGGAGTTTCAACATACATTAAATCTCTCCGCGTCTTGATCCTGGACATCCCAGCCTCCAGAAAACTGTGAGAAATAAATTTCTGTTGTTTATAAACTACACATTCTATAGTATTTCTGTTATGGCATCTTGAACAGACTAAGACACACCTCAATTAAATTTCTTTTGAAAAATTATAGTGAAATTTGAGGTTAAAATATCATAGAAATAGATGCCTGTGTTGTTACAGTCAGCTCAATGTATTACAAAACTAATATATTTTTGGCTTTTCAAAGTATCTATAACTTCATGTCCATCAACTGTTTTTGTATGTTTTCCTCCAAAGATCTAGGTTAGCAATGAAAATACCTTTTGCCATAATAAAATTGGTGTCAACCAGTGATTGACCTTCCTGGAGAATGAACAGAAGCTTTTCACTTGTATTCTTTTTTGCTATTGTTCAAGTAAATTTAAATCTCTGAAAAAAGCAATACTTTACTCTATTGGCATTTTTTTCCTAAACTCTTAGGGGAAGCATTATGAAAAGATTTTTCAGAAACTAAGTATTTCTACCAGGTTCCCAGTATGAAGCACTGCATTAACTATTTCAAAGAACTCTTAACCTGCCAGGTTGGGACTATATAATTTTCCTAAACAATCCACATATCAAAGCTGTTTGAGAAACATACTCTTGGTTTGAATAAGTCAAAAAAAGAGGCAGTTAAAATATCCAATAGTTTCTTACCCATTTCGTTTTTAATTTACTACAGTTCCAAGTGAGTCTGTTATAAAACTTTAATGGCACAGTAGTAACACATCTGAACCGACAGATAAGCCACTGAAGCCAAGTACTGGACCGCCAAAGATGGAGAATGACAGGAGCGTACAGGGTACCAGCTCCAGGTATACAGCACTGCCCTGGAAGAAAGGGATCTCATGTTCTACTTCTAGAATATGTGGAGTTGGAAAATCATAACAGCTATTTATGGAGCAGTGACTTTGTGCCAGGCCACCTGTTAGGTACCTTTCAATGCTTTATCATAATACAGTTGGTGTGACAATGTAGGTCTTCTCTGATGAAACTCAACCACAGGGTTAGACAGCCATCACTGACAAGGAAAAAAGAACCAGCCAACTTGGTATGACAGTCATCATTCAATTTATCTGAGCTGCAGTGCTAAACGAAGGTCATGACAAGACAGAAGATTGGGTTCTAGCTCCAGCTCTGTCACTATGAGAGGAATAGATTGGCCAGAAGTTTCAAAAAGCCAACCTGCCCTAATAGATTAGTCAAAATTAATTATAAGTCAAGGAGAGGGTAGACATTTCAAATATTGTATATAAAAAATTAAATACAAGTCAAAAAGAGGGAAGATGTTTCAAATATTAGATATAACATGAATAAAGACTGATTTGGGAATGTTAGGGCCTGGTCACAGCAATGGCAAAAAGTTATGTTTGGAAGCAATGATATGGATGCATCAGTAAGGCTGTATCAGGTCACCGAGAAGAATCCTGAAATTCAGACGCAGGACTCTAGACTTGAAACACTGGAGGGCCACCATAATTTATTTCATCAGTTGGTAAAGAAGGTAGAATGGAAAGAGGAAAAACAACAGCCAAGTTTCCACAAATTTTACATAATGTACATTTACCTCTTTGAAAACTTGGAGGAGAAAAATAAAAGTTAGTTGAAAGTGATGAAAAGAAAAAGATTTTTTTAAAAAAAAAAAAAAGGAAAAGGTAGTCTACAACCATGCCACCCTGAAAAAGCCTGATCCCGTCTGATCTCAGAAGCTAAGCAGGATTAGGCCTGGTTAATACTTGGATGGGAGATTGCCTAGGAAGACCAGGTGCTGTAGGTGTAAAAAATTTAAAAATAAGGGATTGTAAGCTGACAAGGTCCTTGCAATCTGTGAGGTCAACCAAGGATTGTCTCGCCTAAAAAAAAAAAAAAAGGAAAAGGTAAACAGAAAAAAAATAAGACCAAATAGGTAGACTCTTATGCCTTTGACATAAAATTACAATGTCAAATGAAGATCTAATAAAATGGAAGTATTTATTAATGAAGTGTTATTAATGAGAAAACATAATAAATGAGAAAACACAGGGCTTTGGCAGTTTAAGAAAAAGAGAGTCACTCTGGTGAGAACAGTGAAAAAAAAAAAAAGCCATATTGGAAGTTATACCACCAGCTGTGAAGAAGAGGTAACAACAGGTGCAGGGGGCGGCTTAGAGGGTGAAGAGCCACATCCTAAGCAAGATCCTGAAGTGGGAGAACTTGAAATTTATTTCAGGAAGAATCAAGCTGTTGTTGTTGTTTATGTTTTGTTTTTGTTTTTGTTTTCTGAAGAACTAAGTCCTTATAAGAGTGAAATAGAAACAGCATGAAAGACAGGTTGAGAATACATCATGAAAGGCAAAGATTGGTAAATCAAAACAACTAAATTGAACGCAACAAGTAAGAGACACTTGAGAGTTTTAAACTCAGGAAGTGCAATATAATGTGCCCTAGTATTCAAGAAAGCAAACACAAAGTTCTTCAAACCATTAGTTTGCCATCTAAATCCTCAGGTATAAGTAATAGCTAATCTAAATTTCAGTATCTACTTAAAACTACTCTCATTGGTCAGGTTAGCATTACAAAAACAAACAAAAAAATCTGAGAAGATATCTAGAACTCACAGTCAGCAAAGGTCTTAAGATAAATTAACCAAAAATTTAGTGATGTAAACATTTAACTCTTCACAATGTGAAACTTCTCATACCCAATGTGGTAAGTTCAAATCCTGACTCTTAAGCAAAAATTTCATTTAGAACTTCACTGCCTTTATTTACATACCTGAAAAGAACATGGTATTAATAATTAGTTAATATAATTAACTACCAACAGAGGTATGCCCTTCAATCTACAGCCATTGGTATTATATCCCTAGTGCTAGTGTTCTAATTATGTGGACTATTATAACAAATTGACACCTTACTTGTACCACTTCCCTAAGTAACACTGATACATCTACTCAAGTACATCTATGCCTAGAATACTATTCCCTCCATTTTCACAAGCTAGCTCCCTCTCATCCTTCAGATATCAGTTTAAACATGCTCCATGGAGCTTTCCTGATGCCTCATGCATTAGGTGCCCCTGTTAATGTGCGACTTCAACACCCTGTACTACTTCTGCTGTCAAGATTATCATGGAGAAAATAGAAGGAATAGAGGAAAGTCAACATTTAGTGCTAACACCAGCTTCTTTTTGCTCAACTCTGGGAACACGAACAGTCAGATTTGTATTCCCCCTGGCAAAAGACTGGAAGACGCATTTCTGCAAAACTGACCAAGCCTAGAAAAAAGATACATGGATATTGAATAACTGGGAGGGTTACAATGAAATGGCCCAGCAAGATCATCCTGTTTGAGAAGCCCCATCAATGTCCAGAAAGCTTCTAGTGTGCTTTATTCTGCTACAACATTTGGAGGAATTCCCAAGACAACCCCCTCTTCTGGCACCAAGTATAAGTTGTTGCAGGGGTTGGAGAGGTCCCAAAGACCACTCTCAGGTTCCATAATTTACTAGAAAGACTTACAGAGCTCACTGAAAGCTAGAAAGTTGTTATACTCACAGTTACAGTTTCATAGCAAAAAGATACAGATTAAAATCAGCCAAGGGAAGAGACATATGAGGCTGAGTCCAGGAGAGTTCCAATCACAGAGCTTCTGGCTGTCCTCTCTCAGTAGAGCAAAGGAGTATGTTAACTCCTCCTTGCACAGGGTCCTGCCAACCAAGGAAGCTCATCTGAGCTTTGGTGTCCAGAGTTTTTGGTGGGTCTTTGTCACAGAGACATAGTTAACCCCAAGTGGCTGACCTCAGTCTCCAGCATCTCCAAAGGTGCTAAAACAACATGACCCAAAGCATTCATGACCCAAAAGGCATATTGTCAGAGGATCTAGTGTGACTCAAAGCCCCCAGGTAAACAAAGATACTCTTATCAGGCAGGACATTCCAAAGGCTTAGAGATGACCTCTCAGAAGCCAAAGGTAAAAGCTAGATCTCTCTTTACTACACATATGCCTCATACTTAAATGTGAAGGGCAAACAAAGGATTACCTGATATATAAGGATAACTTCTAGGTAAAAGATACGGGAGGGCAGTGGAGGGAAGTGGAGGGAATGGAGGGCACTTAAAGGAAACAAAACACTATAGGAAGCAGAAGAAAACTGAAGAGCTCATAGAAATTAAAAATGTGGTAGCAGAATTAAAAGTTCAAGAAGACTTGAAAGATAAACTTGAGGAAAATCTCCCTACTCCCTCATCCTTCCCACCCCTAAAATTAGACAGCAAACAGGAGGGGAAAAAAAAGATAAAATTAGAGGCTAGAAAGTCCAACACCTGAGGAATAGGAATTCCAGAAGGAGAGTTAAAAAAAATTAATCAGAGAAATAATTCAAGAAAATATTCCAGAATAAAGGAAGTTATGGTTCAGAATTAAAAGAGCTTATCAGGTGGACAGAGCAATTAAAAAGTTCATTACTATGAAATTTCAGAACTCCAAAGACAATGAGAAAATTTTCAAACTCCCAGAAAGAACAATAAAGGAGATCATATTATAAAACAGGCATAAGAAGAGAATCAAATTTGTCAATAGGACACTGGATAGAAGCTAAATACAGTGGAAAAATGCCTTCAAGTTCCTGAGGAAACAGAATTTCAAATATAGGATTCTATACTCTGCCAAACTATCAATTAAACATGATTGAAGAATAAAAGCATTTTTCTGACATTCAAAGCTTTTATTTTCAGGAAGCCTCTGACCATTATACTTCACCAAATCAGGGGGGAAACCATGAAAGAGGAAGACATGGAATCCAGGAAACAAGAAATCCAAATAACAGAGTGAAAATAAACCTCTGGATGATGGTGAAAGGAAAGCCCAGAATACTAGAGATGCAGCAGGCCTAGAAAGAAGCTGGATGAAATCAGGAGAGCTGAGGACACTAGGGGTGACATCTCTATAAAAAATATAAAACTAATAAATTACAGCATCCCTAAGAATGTATCAAAAAGAGCAGTTTCATCTCTGACAGCTAGTAGGGTTGAATTAAAAATAACTACATTGAAAACTAAACAGATGAAACAATTCCAGATAAAATAAAAATTTAATCAAAAAAATGAAATGCAATCATAGTATAACATATGGCTTATATATCAATATTTACATACTCCAAAAAATAGAAACACTGAAAAGTTATCTAACTAAAACTATACTACCATAATAAGATGATGAAAAGGGGCTCTAGGAGAGGAAGGGTGGGGAGATAAAATGTGAGACAGCTAAATCTTTGTTTTCCATATCAAAAAGTCAATGAATAAAATTTAAAACTAAAAATTAAGAATAAGAGCAAAAGCGTGTAATTTTGAAATATGGAGGTAAACACCAGAAGAAAAGGCTGCCTCTGGGGAGTAGGAACTGTGGATATAGAAGAGTGGGAAAGAAGTTTGCTTTATTAACTCTTATAGATTTAAGTATTCTTAAAGACTATACACACACACACATAGATTCAGGAAAATCAAAATATTTTAAAAGAGAAGCATTTTATAATTAATCAGAATGAATACAGCAGGCTTTACATTTTTTTCATTTTTTTAAAGGGATCTTCTCAAAAGATAAGTGACCAAAAAATTCATGAGTGAGAGTATGAACCCCAGGATTGACACTGTGGAGCCAACTTCACTTTAGTGTTTATAAACTACTTGGTATTTGTGAATAACTTTATCCCTGCAATAATTCTCTAAAGATATTTGCTGCCAGGCATATATCCATCATTAACGGTCAGTGTTTATCTCTCAAAAATTCTCTAAGTTCCATCCTATCTCATTTTCCTTCTATTTCAGAAATTTCATTAGAAAGTATATTATTATACTCCTAAAAGATGCTGCTTCTCCTTTCTTACAGACCATCAGGATTTACATTCTGGACTTCACATATGGACTTACATTATGACTAAATCTCAGCATATGATTTATAAAGATAGGAGAAAATATCTCAAGGGTAAGAAGACAAGAAGTCCTTTACAGTGTCTTTTACAGTCTTCCGAGCCAATCCTTCACCTTTATGAAATGGACTCAACTCTATCAGCCTAAAACAAGTATTGGTTCTTCAGCCTCCATGTATACCTAGTACTTCGCCAAGCAAAGCAAGTTAGGAATTTACATGGGTTCATATATGCTTGTTGAATTTGGAAAACGTACACATTTACATATCAAATGATATTGTGAATTAATCCTTGAGTTGACGATTCTCTTTGAAAATTATCATGTAAAAATTAGTTCTCATTCATGCTTTTCAGTCAAATTAACATCTTAAATAAATTTGCTAATAGACAAAATGTCCCCTGTTACAAGACATCTCATTGCCAAGATCTTGGTTTCACTACTATACGCTCTCATGAAGATATACCATAAGACTTACTAAACCACTCTTGGGTTTCCAAATACATAGTCATTCAATTTAATGTACTCTGGGAAGATTTCTGATCAGTTTCTCCAAGCCCCTAAATGTTCCTAGTGTTCAGAAAGAACCATTACACCTCAGAGAAATTCATCAAGAAGCTGGAAAACTTTGGCACCCTGCTCCATAAAGATCCAACTCTCAGCCCTTTAAGATTTGATCAATTATTCTAAGAGCTCAGAGCTTCAGAGAAACCTGTTTAACCTTTTCCTCTCAACAAGAAACTTGACAAAGTTTCATAAATTAAAATCTGAACATGTCCAAAAATATCCTATTATTTGAGTTCACACTATAAATCCATAGAAAATGTTATTCATAAAGCTGCTACCTGTGCTAGATTTTTTGCTAGTCACACAAGTAAAACTCTGCAAGGATACTCACATACTATAACAGACCTGCACATAATTAGTCCTGCCAAAATACCATACACATAATTTAAATGTTACAGAATAGAACTAAAAATCATAAGTCTTTCATTTAAATAAATACATTACACTCTGGAAAAAAAAGTTATATAAAATCTGTACTTATTTTTCCTGAAATCTATTCCCCTATTACCATTGCCCAGTACTGAATGTCAATCTGCTCTCACCGCACACTATCCTACTTAAATCTCATTTCAGGAAAAACCTATTCTTAGTCATTTGTACTGTACCATGAATTTAAGGTAATATATGACCTCTCGCAGGAACATTTTATTTTATGTTTTACCTCTAAGGTAAGATATAGTAAATTATGAATGACATATTTTATGGTGGGTGTTAACAATTTATTTCCTAAAGTTTCTGAGTTCATATTATTCCTGACACTTAGCTTTTAGGGCAAATATCTTGTAAATGACCTACTGAGAATCACTACAATTTTGCTACTATATTTTGAATATTTGGATTTTAAAACCAATATCTACTTTTACCAAAGAAATACTGTTCTCAAGTGATAGGGTATGAGCAGTTGTTTGTGATTACTTACCCAAAATAGTCATAGGATGACACCAATAAGATTTATCAAATTAACACTTTCTCTATAGTCTTGCTATCTACCAATTTTCAAAGATGTCAATCACAAAAAAAAAAAAAGAAGAAGAAGAAGAAAAAGAAGAAAAAGGAGAACTTAGTATGGATAAATTCCCATTTGAGAAGAAAAAATCCCAGGATGGATAAATTCCCATTTGAGAAGAAAAAAATCCCAGTGATAAACACCTTTTATACATTTCCATATGAAGGAAAGCAAATCACTATAAAAGTATAGAGTACATACATAGTGTCAACCTCCACTGCATTCCAGCATACACTGCAGCTCCAACTACCACAAAACCTTTGACATTCTCCCTCATGACCCCATGTTACACTCCAGTCAGCAAACACCCTTGTTCATAATCAGTTATTCTTTAGCTTTAAGGTCAGAGCTTTCTAACATATCTACTCTATCTTGTGAAAGGGCAGGGTAAGTAACTCTTATTGCAGCTTGCTACCTCCCAGGCACAAGGACAATTGCTCTACCTGGAATATCTCATTTAATCTTCACAATTACTCCGTGACCTAGCTTTTATTCACCCATTTTTTAGGTGTGAAAACTCAAAAAATCATAGAGAGAAGAATCAAGATTTGAATCCCAGGGAGACTGCCCTCAAAGCCCAATTTCCTTTCCACAAAGAAGTTATATTTAATTAAATGGGTAACCATCCCAACAAATGTATTTACTTGCAGAAAATTTCAATGTGGGTAGTCTAGAACTACATAACCAAATTCTCAATTTAGACAAGAGATCCTCCTTTGAAACTAAAGTGAACTAAGCATTGAAAGAAAAGTAAAAATAAAAAAGAAACATTTATGGTACAGCTATTAAATGTATTATGCATGCTTTATGTTACCTTCTTATTACCTTTTGATTTGCAGAAAATATCAAATACTTTCGGAATCCCTACTTACCACAATCTTATGCTCTCCAGTAATGCCTTCATCTATGTTTACATATATTTTTAAATACATGCAGAAGGAGCTTGGAAATGTAGGTGTACCCCTTAAACAGCAGGCATCTAACATGTGCTAAAACACCCTGACTGTAAGCAGACAGGGCTTGAGTTGATACTGTCTCCCAAAACAAACAAACAAACCCCCGCTACATTATGGAGCACAATGACTGCCAACACTGTCTGGGACTATCTGTTCAAAACTGAATCAGAGCATAAATCACCACCTGCTGGGTGCTGATTCAAAACACCACTTCCCACGGCACCTGATCGCCTTCTGCAATTTCTCCTTAGGAAGAAAACTTCTTCAGTGGCCCAGGTTTTGACAAGGTGGCTGGTTTTCCCTGTGCTTTCAGATGCTCTGTGACAAGTCATCAAAAACGTTAAAGCGCCACCACCCTGCTTTAAAAAAAGAAGTCATTAGATGTGCCAACTCACAAGTTAGTCTGAGGCAGTTCTATAACAACATCTCTGGGCCACGTCAGTCTGGAAGCACACTCCCCCTGTGGCGCAGGAACACAGGCTTCCCACCGCCTGCTCCTCGGAGCCAGGTGAACCTGAAGCTGCTGTGGAAATCACATTACTGAGTCAGCTCCCTAAAGGAGCTGGGTCTTGTCCGATTTTCAGAGAAGTCTACTCCTGTCTGCAGGGCAGGTTTTAACAGCTACAGATCTAGAAGGCTGAGAGACTTACACAAGGTGAACTATAGAAAACACAGAGTGGACAGAAGTCAAAATGGCAAGATTGCAGGCATAGCAAGAAGGCTCCCTGCCGCCCAACTTCCCCTGTGGTTTGGTATTTCAAATTGCACCATTAGCATTTCAAAATGACAATTGCACAGTTGTCATTCCTTGGTGCTTATTAAAGTTCACTTCCCCAGGAAAAGTAGCTCTTTACACCATCAATGTCTCACACATTGGTGGGAAGTGAATTTTGCATTCTCTCAGACAGCTTTTAAAGGCACCCTGGAAGTAGACACCTTAGATGTGGGGAAAGCATGCAGCAAGGGGCTGGTGCACCCAGACAAAATTTACCCCACATCTTAAGGAAGGAGCCCTGACATCAGCAGATTCTCAGTTACTCAGGGGCTAATGATCCAAACAGGCTGATCTGGGTCCCTGGCCTTTTCTCAGTCTTTTCACTGCTCACCCATGGGATCTCTGCCATATAGTCCAAAATGCAAATATATAGAGAGTTGAATTTTAAAGTAATCATATTTGTTTCTTGTTTTAAAATCCCTAAAAGTAGAATAACGACAAAGATATTTTTAAAATCGTTAAAATAACACTTGGAAATTTTCTATAGATTTCCTATTTATCTTCATTTTGGGTTTCTAATTAAGACAGGTAATAAGCAGCTGGTCATATATGGAATGTGAGGCTATATGAATAATAAAAAAAAAATGAGTATATAAAGAGGCAGTGCAGTTTTCAGGTTAAAAGCAGTCTTTAGAGTCACGCAGACCAGGGCTGAGTGAGTCCCAGCTCACCCCGCACTTCCTAGCTGTATGACCCTGGGCAAGACGGCCTACTTCACAAAATTCAGCTTCCTCATTTGTAAAATCAGGATAAAAACAGGATTGGGACTACATAAAACCATCGAGAAGAGTAAAGAACAGGTTAATGCATGTACTTGGCAGCATCTTGCATACTGTAAGTACTCAACATAATATTAACTTTTATTTTAAGATTCACATTACTGTCTTCATGAAGGTGAGTAGCTCCCATTCAAATTTTTTAAGTAAATCAATGTTTTGTTAGCATGATAAAGAACAAGTAATTACATAACAATATAATGTTTTTCTAGAGATACATATCAAAGTAGTAGGGGTAAATGGCATGATGTCATTTTGGATTTACTCTAAAATACTATAACTATAACAAAAAAGGAGAACTGGTAAACCATTGTTCAAAAAAAAAAAAAATCAGGTGTCAACTTTACCTTTCTGGCATGTTGCCAAGAACTAAAGCCTAGTTAAAAAAAAAAAAAGACTTTGGTTTGTAGAGATTTCAGGGTCCACAGATGGTATTTATATACCTGATTCATTAGAAGAGCATGCCCCAACAGCCTTTCTCAGGCAGGGTTCCTTATCTGAGAAATAAAAAAACGATATAAATTACTGTTTTCTCATTCCCACCAATGGAGAGCGAGGCCCCTTCCAGATGCATCAGAGAGAAGTTAATTCATTATCTATAATGGTTGTTTATGGGCATTAACACTTAATTCTCACAGACTCCACCTGTGGAAGGCTGCCAGAACCTCCACTCAGAACCTGCTGGCTCTTAGTTGACCCACAATTCTGGCAACCTTGGTTCTCTTGTTTCTAGCCTAATGCATACTGGAAACAGCAAATCAGAAGGCAGTAATCTATAGGAGAAGAGAGACGGCCTGGCAGCAGGAGAGGAATCAAATATTTATTAAAAATGCACTCAGTGAACCAAAAAAAGCAAAGTGGCCCAGACACTTGATTAGAGGAAAGTGTCTTTAAGAACCTCAGGAGTCCTTTTATACTAAAAGTTAATATTTACTGAGTACATATGATATTGAGCACTTACAAAGAGTTATAATGCTTATAATGACGATCCTCCCAGTCGCCAAAAACAATTAAATTCTACCCAGTGAACTCTGCCTCAGACAGGGACTAAACTTTCAGAGGTCTACTTAGCCATGGGACAATATTGAGCAATTTTAATTTCCTTCTCGACATTTATGCATTTTCAAAATTTATTATAATAGCTATGTACTACCTTTATAATTTGGCAAAACAATGTTAAAGATATCTAATTTTAAGATTTCATCCCAGATGGCATAAGTTTTAGACTTTTTTCCCCACACTTAAAAAAGTAAACCTTCCACATTGATTCATTCTCCGAAGTTCACAGTTAGGTATGCTTCTCATGTACTGGCTATTGTCCTTGGTGTTAACGAACATAATACGATCAAAATGATGAGAAGAAAATTTATAGAGACAAAAAATCAAAATAAGTATTAAAAGACATATACTAAACAAGAAATAAGAGAAAATTTCAAGAAACTGAATTTAAACTTGACCTCTAAGGCTAAAGATCGTTTCCCATAGGCAGAGAAGGTAACATGGATAGAGATTCCAAAAGAAACGACATTTTCAAAGAACAAAGACCAAGCCAGCCTGATAGGAGGGGGAGGTGATAACAGGAATGGGACCAAATGACCCAAGATCTTCAAAGATAGAGTGAGAAGTAACTGGCCTCTGCACACCAGGGCATTGAAAAGCCATTGTGAGTTCCTAGAAATGGCAACAATGCTTCTTTATTCATTCATTTAAAGAACAATGATAAAAAACAACTGTTTACATCACGAAAGTACTATTATAAGTGATATGAGGGATAGAGAGAGCTTACAAACACAGATCCTACCCTCAATCATTTTATTAATAAAGCATCAGAACAACATACAAACACACAAGGCAGAAATCAGTAGGAACTCTAAGAGAACGCAAAAGGCCTCAAACGATGAGTGGTGAACATTCCAGCAGAGATGAAGAAGGCCTTCCCAGAGACGAAATAATAAAAGCAGTAATTCAGGAAGATTACTGGAATAATGTATCGGTCACTCATCAAGGTAAGAATGATTTAACTATATTCTCACTGAACAGTCACACGCTGTCATACTGTAATATTACAATGGCTTTTAGTCCATTTATAGATGAGAGAACTAAAGCTCAGAGATTAAATTACTTGTCCAAGGTCACACAGTACATGTCAGGGCTAAACAAGTCTCTATGATTCAAAACCAAAGTTGTTTCTAGAATGCTGCATGTATAATCTTTAGAGTGAAAAACATATTTGCTTCATTCAATTATTTGATATACAATTTAGCAGAATTTAACAGGCACTTCTATTTTCAGTCTTGTGAAAATTCCTGCCTGGCTAAACCCATTCATCGCTTGCTCACACCTCTATCTGACTGCCCCTACTATCTCAATTGTTCCTTTCTACTAAAGACAGTAATTGCGTTAATTTGATTAAGTAAAATTTTATACTTTTCATAAAATGGAAGTACATCCTAAAGGGATCAAATAATCAAAATAGTAAATCTGAGAAAATAAATATAATTTGTTCTATTTGAACAAACAACAAGATAAAGTTTAACCAAATATGAATTTTCCTAGGGCACATGAGAAAGGCCAGAGGTAGAGAAATCAGATATGGACAAGGCCACCATCGTGATTCAGGTATGTGATGAAACAAGTCAAGCATAGAAATAGAAGAAAAGAGAAAGAGGTAAAACCACAAGGTATTGTTTATGGAAGAAACAGTAAGATTAAATAATCAATACTCTCCCATGCAAAGGAACACAAAATAAAAGGCTCTGTTTACATAAAAACTGATGAAGTCAAGGTATACATTCATAAA
This sequence comes from Macroglossus sobrinus, assembly GCA_004027375.1. Lineage (NCBI taxonomy): Eukaryota > Metazoa > Chordata > Mammalia > Chiroptera > Pteropodidae > Macroglossus > Macroglossus sobrinus. The sequence continues at coordinate 518,772 of PVKZ01000182.1, forward strand.
ACATCTAGAGAAAAAGAAAATATATCATAATGTATTCAATCGTGTTCAGAGAAAGGGGGGAAATATAAATCGATCTCTGGAACTAACAGCCTAGAAAGCCAGAGGACTGTGACGGCCAGACAAAGAAGGAAAAGGTCTGAATTCAAGTACAAGGACCATCCTACAACTCCCTAGAATGGCAATTCTACATAATAACCAGAAAATCCAAAGATGTTCAGAACTAGAAGGATTCGCAGAGATCAGGTGTCTGTTTTCTGTTTTGTTTTGTTTTTTAAACAACCTCCATTTCTTAGAGAAGTTTTAGGTTCACAGCAAAACTAAGTGGAAGGGATAGATTCCCTACACATGTATAGCCCTCCCACTATCAACATCCCCGTCACTTATAACATGTTATAAGCTGATGAACCTACATTGTCATGTGTCTGTTTTATAGATTTGAAAAGTACATGCCAGTGCACTGAAGTCCCCAGCCTAAGGTAACATGGCCAGATGCTATCAAAGCTAGGACCAAAATGCCTGGATCCCAATCCTGTATCCTTTCCAGATAAACCACAGTGCACTCAGTGAAGCATACATGACCAACTACAGATACCCTGACATTTATTCCACAGGATGCCAAAATTTCAACTTGTTCTATAAAAGTAACTACTGTCAAGCACCAAAATAATTTTCTTTAGAGAGTAAAGAGAACTCTGCTTTTCTCTGAGATGTCTTCATTATTATTAGCATTGATGCCTATTGTCTGGACTCTACATACTAATATGTCCCACGGCTTCTACCATGTAATATTACTACTGTAATATTACAACCAATCAGAGTATTAATCTGTAGACTGAAATTGTGATATTTTTATTCCTGGAGCCAGATCTCTGGAGAAATTTTCACTCATAATAACCCATGTCAGATTTTTGCCTACCTCAAGAGATTTTCCGCAGTATTTTCAACACTAAATCCAAGGTTGGCTGGATCATCATTTGAAACAGAGGCAACTGCATACTCTGATGATGAGTAAACTTTGTGACAAGAGGACAGCAATGTGATTTCCCAGGGATATTTTAGTTTGATGAAGGGAAGTCTCTCAAGGGGAGGGCCTCCTAACTTTTACTGCTCTTGTCTCTTCCACAAAAACATGGACAGTATGGACTGTGCTCAGTACAACATATACGTGTTGAACAGAATGCGTTTGAGATTACAATAACCACTGACTCCTGAAGAGTCAAGTTTTTTAAAAATATACAGAGCTGAGCTCTTTCATCCAAGTAGGGATGTAATGAAGATGCCGCAACCTACCTTCCTCCTTGAGTCCACAATGCAAACTTAATCTCCAAAGATACGTAAGTGTTCCTTTTTCAATCAGAAAATTAACTAAATTACTCTTTTTGGTAGACAATCTCACATCTTCAGGTTATAGGAACTCTTTAGGGTCTGTCCTCTCCTGAGACCATTTCCAAAAAATAGTTAAAAACACTGGTTATATTTTTCCATCAGGCATTGGCATTATTTGAATAAAATATACTCCTTTTCAGATACAATGTACTTTTCAGATAGATGCACCTGCCTAACTGGCTTGCCCTACTGATTTTCCCAATTTTCACACTCATTCTAACATACTTCTTCACTTATTTTAATCAGAAAATAAAAGGCTAATTTCTCCCCAAATCTGCTTATAGAAAATTTGCTAACCAAATTTTTAAAATATGATAAAGATATTAATATAAAGGTAAAAGTGACTGAGAAGATTTATCAAAAATAATATATAGTAATTTAAGATTATCTGAATCTGTAATTAACCTGGGTAACTCCATAGTTTACTGCAGAGTTCTGAATCTACAGTCCTCATAAGAACCCTCTGGGGAGCTTGTGAAAATGCAGACACAAGACACTAACTATAAGGATAGTTAAAGCTACTATGAGGATCAGCATTTTTAATCTTCATCGCAGGTGATCCTGATTCAGGACCACAGCCCAGGAAAACTCCTAGGAGGTAAATGCACTGTATTGGAATAAATCAGCATAGAGAATGCCAAAGTTTCAATTCCAGAACTGCCTCTAACCAGCCATGTGACCATAGGTTTACCTTGTCCAGCTTTCAGGTTACTTGTCTATAACAGAAGGGTGTTAGCTTTATTTCTGAGAATCCTCCTTGCTATAAAATTATGACATGGGGAAAAAAAACAAGATAGCTTTATAAATGTGGATACTATCATTCTCCTCAAAAATAGTGTTTAAAATATTCATAAGTAATGTTTATTTAAGGATCTCTACATTAGAGATAAGAGTTATACCTTAAGCACACCGGATACCTAGTTCAATGTCAAATGTGAGACATTTGAATGAAATCACACACACACACACACACACACACACACACACACACACACACACACACGGTGTACTCCTACCTTGTGGCTGTGGGGGTAGGAGTATGTCCACTATGTGCAGTTGAAAAACTGATCCGAATCTGGGTTACAAGAGCAATTGATTTAGATATTTTTTTACCAGACTTTAAAGACCACAATTTTGACATCATTAACCACATTCCTAAAGAACCAAAGCACCAGTTAAGTGGCACCTTTTTAGGAAGTAATTACCAGAGGCCACTGTCATCTCAAACTTGGCTTTAGGGAGGAAGGCCTGACTATACAAAGAGAGTCAGAAGCTGCAGCCAGAGTGTCTCAACATTTAAAAAATCTGTATAGCTTGCTGGAGCTGAGATGAAACATTTATCCTTCTCTTGCAACTACTTTGGTTTCCAGGGAACTGACTGTTAGAGCTGAGGCAGGCTGAGGAGAGAGGTACAGCTGCAGACATACACACAACACACAGCAAAGTTAACGGAAAAATTTCAAAGTGCCTTTTTATGCCTTTAACTCAAAGATGAACACATTTCAAGGTGACCTAATCCTCAAGTGACAGTGTTTTAAAAGGGCCAGAGCTCTTCACTTAAACAATTTCTAGTGACATGTTCAAATCGCATCCTCAAGGGCTCTATCTGCTGTCTCATTTACTAGTCTTTCTTTCCTGGCAGAGTCATCCCATTTCAAATGAGCGCTTGAAGTTTGTCTTCTTCCCTAACAATTAGAATCCACAGGGCTTAGATGCTTAAAAAAATTTGTTTTTTAACTTAGCAGGCACCATGGAGGACTTTTAATTATTCAATTATAAAATAAACCAAAATTATTACTTTATACTTTTTTTCCCATTAATCAAAACAGTATCAGAATAATAAAAGACAGCTCATCGCTCATGCTTACAGGCAAACAGTAAAAGACTTTAAAGTAAAAATCAAAGTTAGCATTCATAAAAGGATGCCCAATTTTAAATCTAGAAATGTATATAATCATGTAAACTGTGTACTTCAAACACAGAATATAAAAGATTTATATTCTTTCCTCCCTAAAATACTATTCTTAGTCATTATACTAGAATGAGATTATACTAGGAATCTGAAAACGGGGTTCCTATAATTAATGAAACATGCCAAGCTGGTTTTGCTCAGTTCTTTTGCAGAAATTACTCCTGTCAAAAATATCCTTTCCCAAAAAACTTCCCTTGGACTGTATGTCTGTGAATTCCTCTTTCCAATCTGACCACTCTTTCATTGTCACTTTTATCTTACCATAGTGACTTACATGACTGTCTTCCTTAGCTGGCTGTGAGCTCTGGGAGAGGAGAGATGAGGTTACGCTCCCTTTCGTAACCCGGCCATTACCACAAGCAACAGGTAACATGTGCCAGGAACAGTGGGCATTCCATTTAAGTTGGTTTGTTTGTTTTTTTTAACTTTTTAATATAAATTTGTAATATATAAAAATAGATTTACTATGGCCATGCCACCCTGAACTAGCTCAATCTCGTTTGATCTTGGAAGCTAAGCAGGGTCGGGCCTTATAAGTACTTGGATGGGAAACTACCTAGGAAGACCGGGTGCTATAGGTGTAAAAAAATAAAAAATTAAAAAATAAGAAATTGTAAGCTGACAAGGTCCTTGCAATCTGTGAGGTTAACCAAGGGTTGCCTCACCTGAAAAAAAAATAGATTTAAATTTTTATTCTGGTCTCTTCTCACTTTCCGTACAACTGTCCTAAATGGATGCGCATATGTGTAGGGAGTGAGCAAGGCAGACATCTGTGTCAGGCCAGGAGGGAGAGCCATATGGTGGAGTGAGGTACAGAAGCCTGAACATGTGAGGGGAGTACTCATACATCGGGGTGGCCCAGAGTCCAACATGAAGGGTATCTGCACAAAGGGGCAGCCAGACAAGCAGGATAAAGAAGCTATCTACGTGAAAGGGCAGCCTGACACAGACCGCCAGGCCTACTGGGGGTAGCAATGAGGGCAGAAGCCTGATACAGGGAGTTGGAGCCCAAGCAGGACAAGGATGGCACCCAACCCAGGGTGTCAGAGCCTGAGAAAGTCGAGAGGAATGTCTCCTAGGAGTAGGGTATGCACAGCTCAGCATGTGGAGTTTCAAATATGAAAGAGAGAAAAATGGAATAAAACCTATGGTGTTAGTCTGGAATTAGAGAAATCACTGTGAACTTGTGGTTTTCACTATGTAGAGTGATATAGATAATTAGTAAGTAGATATATATAGAAATGTGTGCAAAGTATATATATTCTCCAGCTTTGCCCAATGAGGGGTCTAGGAACAGAGATACTCCAGTCACCATGAACATAACTACTGCCCAGATCTTGGCTTCTAAATACCATTATTCAGTGAAAGAAATGTTCCTTGGAGAAAAAGCTGATTCCAGTGCTAGGACAGAGAACGTATAAAGTAAGCCTGGAATACCTTGGGCTTGTTACACCGGAAAATAAGTAAGTATTTTTTAAAATAAGGGGACATTTAAAAAAAGAGATAGAGGCCAAGTTGAAGGGGCTCCTATTAGCAAACTCTGAAACAATTTGATATTAAATAATAACAATAACAATTATAACCCATTAAGAATACAAGAAACCTAATACATACTAATATAAACAAACATAAATAAACTGAAAATTTACAGAAGGACAATACTAAATAGTTTAAAAGTATGACCCCCGAACAGAGCTAACTAAAATCTTAAACAATTATGAATGAAAAATAACTGCATATCACATTTGTAATTATTTTTATTGGAGCTCTGGCTTGCTGCCCAGCTCCTGAACCAGACCTAGCTCCGTAAACACAGGGATTATCCCTGTCCATTGTCTATCCCCAGAGCCCAGAGCAATACTACATAGTATACAACTGGTACTCAATAACTACATGTTGAAAGAATAAATGTGCTTCCTAAAATACAAAATCTCATCAGGGTTCCTGGTTTGGCAACAAGCCAAAGCTGATCTCCTTTATCATGTTTGAAACAAATAAGCTGCCCTTTCTGTTTGTTCTGACTTAGATTACAGAAAGTCCCTCTACTGAGCACAACAGTCTTTACATTCTCCAGTAAATCATCCTCTCTGATTCCAATTTGTGGACACATGCCTAAAATAATCTCTTGTGATTCAACCCAGGAAATCCAATGTATTTTCCCCATCCGCCTCAATTAAAAATCAGTCTTCAATTGTTTTTCTTCTCATTTTTCATATATCGTTGAAATTTTCCTTTTTGTACATAAGAACTTACAGATATATGGACCAGGAAAATCTTAGAAGTCACCTAATACAACCCCTCCCATTTCCAGATGCCTCCAAAGAGAATCACACTTGAAAGAAGGCCACACTATCAACATCTTTCATAAGTCTCTTGAGATATCTTTAAAGACAGAAATAACAAGACTGAATTTTAATGATATTCAGAAAAGAGGAAGAAGGTGAAGCACTTCATACCTGTCCACACACGGGGACTCAGGTAAATGCCCCAATTCTCCCAAGAAAGTAGTAGCTCTAAATTCATTCCTTCGTTGAACAGACACGTTTGAGGGTCTTCTTTGTGCTAGACACTATTCTAGGAGCATGGTGTACATCAGTGAAAAACAGAAAGATCACTACCCATCTGTACCTACATTTCAGGCAAAATTCAAAGGAGTCTAAGAGAATAAACAGTACATCAGTCTATTACCCAGAGCCACAGAGAACATTAGGCCAGTGGTTCTCAAATTTAGGTGTGTTTCAGAACAACTCAGAAGACCTGTTAAAACTCACAATGCTAGGTCCCACCCCCAAACCTCTGATTCATTAGAATCTAAATGAGGCCTGAGAATCTGCATTTCTAATGAGCTCCCAGATGTTAATACTGCTAGACCAGGGACCACAATATGAGAACCAATGACCTATTCAAAGAAATCAAGCAGCCTGGCCAAACTGGTCAAAGTTTCTCTCTATAAGGACACACCTGTCATTTACCTATCCACTTAGGGCAAACATTGCTCAAAGGAAAAGAGGTTTTTAGCTTTATGTTTGCGTTGAAGAAAATCAGAAATAAACATTGTAAGTAGACAATATCTTCAACAGATAGCACTGATCACTAAATGCTGACAAAAACTAACATTAAAGTTAGAGGTTTGTTCTTTCATGCATCCAAATATCATAATAAAAGGATGTTTTCCTTAAAGATCAGGTTCAGCTTCAAATGAACCTATTTATTTAACAAAAAAAAAAGTTTATTAAGGTGAAATATATACAATACGTATAAATATCAAGGACTGGATTAGTCAGTCAGTTTACAGTTTTTTGTGCTAACTGTATTTTCTAAAATGTTTACAATAAATATGGTTTCCTCTTGTACTAAGAAGTTACAATATTTATTTTAAAGGACTTTTAATTTAAAAACTCTATAAGATATCAGATCAGTTAAAATACTGAATAAATTAATAGTGAATTATTTTTTTCCTAGTACATAAATAAATCAAGTAACTTATTTTAGCATTTTAGGCTAAACCTCTGTCTGGATTAATAATACCAATGAAGGAAAAACACCCTTAAAATATATCTAATTTTATTTAAACAAAGAAAAAAATAAACTATGATCATTAAATCACTGCATAAAAGTCTATGGCGATGTCACTCTGAACAAGCCCAATCCTGTCTGATCTAGGAAGCTAAGCAGGGTCGGGCCTGGTTAGTACTTGGATGCGAGACCACCTAGGAAGACCAGGTGCTGTGGGCACAAAAATAAATAAAAAATAAGGGATTGTAAGCTGACAAGGTCCTTGCAATCTGTGAGGTCAACCAAGGGTTGTCTCCCCTAAAAAATAAATAAATAAATAATGTCTGCATAAAAATCATATTTACTATTATTCTACATAGCAATTGTTTTATTGCCTATCTTGTTATATTTCAACAAGTGAATGGAAGCGATTCTAATTCTTACAAATTAAGTAAAAATGTTATATGTCAGTTATATCTCAATTTAAAAAAGTAAAAATGTTTTAATTGTATTTCTTGAAAGAAAAATAAATGTGAAAAATTAATTGGGAAAATAATGACACATTCTCTGTGTGTATGGTACAAAGTCCCACAGCCACATCCCTGAAGATACCAAGGTAAGACCTCCACCCCATCCATCTCTATTCCTCATCTACCATCTTTCAGGCTCTTCCAATTTAGAGAATACTCCTTTATTACTAAAGTCCACATTTCAGAGATAGAGCTCAAGTTTAAAACATAATCTCATAAAGTGCAGTGACTAAAGGAGAATCATTTTGGTGAGGAAATTAACTGTTTTATAAAGACATGTTCTTACTACTCAACAAAAGTTCTGGACCATCTCTTGAAGTCTAGACTGTTTAGTTAGAACAGACACTTCTAAAGGGGAAAAAAAGTACCTGTATATGTTATATATAACTTATAGCTATTTTCTCAAAATTAGCCCCTATAAACAGAACGCTCTCTATATTACTATTATTTATTCATATTTACTAGGTATCCACAGTGTATCAAACACTTTATTTACATCTTCTCATTTAATCTCCAAACAACTTTATAAAATAAATACTATTATAACCATTTTACAGATTAAGACACTTAAGCACAGAGTGATTAAGTAATGTGCCCAAAGTCACAGAGCTAAATTGAAGATCCAGGATACAGATCCTCAAGCTACATGCTTAAATTAAAATCATAGTTTTGCTGTTGGAATTAAAACTTTTTCACATTTTGGACATCAGAATTAAGTTTTCTTCTCAATAATATTTAACAATATTAACGAAATGAAAAATGGTGAAATAATTCAGGCACTTTTACAAATCTTTGTACCTCTAAAATCACACACATTTTTCAGTAAGTTATATAGTACAGAGAGAGGCCTGACAACTTAGTAAGGACACTTTTGGGATACAGCTGCGTTAAATCACCTGTGGAAACCCAGCATTAAACAGCATAGGATTATAGTCAGAGTGGGCAAAGAGGGTTTTTATCTGGTTTTGTTTGGGGTTAGGGGAGTTTGTTTTTGTTCTTTGCAATGGGGGAGCTAGAAAGTAAAGTAGTAAATTGGAGGGGGAAGGTTGAATCCTTCCCTATTCCTTTCGCTTACAAAAAGGCGGCTTGGGTGCCAAAGCCAGTAGGGTTGGTCAACGTGCCCAAGAATTAAGTCTCCGGATTGCGCTTTTGCTTGGGGTGGGAGCGGCCCCGGGGCCGCCACTTGCCGGCCCGCGAGCACCTGGGGGGACCACGATGCGGGCGGCGGGCGGCGGCCAGACCGCGCTGTGGGAGGAGGCCAGGGGCAGGCGCCCGAGGCGGGAAGAGGGGAGGGCGCGACCTGCGGGGCCCTTACCGAGCTCCGTGCCCGGGTTGCGCGCTGACATGGCACCGGGTGCTGCAGCAGTTGCGGGGTCCTTGGCGTCAGGCTCACTTCAGGGTAGCCCTTCCTCCTTCCTGGCGGCTCTACAGGAACGAGGCGATCGCCCCGCCCCTGTTCCCAGGGGGCGGAGTCTCGGGCCTTGGCCCGAGTGGTCAGGACCCCAGACCCAGAGGTCTGCGAAGATACCCTGCCTCTCCTGTCCCGGGTCCTCTCCACCAGGTTGTGCTCGAACACTGATCCCCGGAAATAATGCTGTTAAAATCCGTTTAGAAATACTTAAATTGCCGACTGCTCGGAACAACAACGTTTAGAAACTTTTAACTGTAAGATTGCATACCAAGAAGGGAGGCAGCTCTGTGGCCTGAAAAGCAAAGGAGTCTAGGACTGAAGACCTGGTTTGTTGGCCTAGCTCCGACACCGACACTCTGCACATCAACTGCCTTTTCTAAGCTTCATTTTCCTCATTTATAAGAAATGACCTTGACAATTTCTTGGAGCTCTAAACTCTGAATCTGAGATACTAAGATTTTTTTTCATCCTGGCTTTTCTGTGACCCGGAGGTTAAAATCCTCAGAGTCAATCAAAAAAGGCTACTTGTCTGTTCACCTGTACTCAAAATCAGTGGCCTCTCCTTTCTGCTGAAAGAAAACTTAGTTATGGCTTGTCTACCATGAGCCAATTACTGTGTTAGGTGCTTTTCAGGTATATGCTAGCGTTTGAGCGTCAGAACAGCCCTGCCACGTATGTATTTTATCTCTATTGCTATACCTACAGACACCAAAATTCTGAATAAAGAGGCATCCTGGTGTAGTGGAAACTGAGTAGGTTCATAAAGCGTAGAACCCCTTAATATGCCAGCAATTCCACTTAATAATTCGGTGGTTCTAGGAATGTTATTGTTTACTTGTCTGTAAAAAGAGGATGATCAAAACATATTTGTCTGGAATGTTATTGTATATGTGTAAATAACCTAGGACACATCAAGGCATTAGTAAATGCTCAACAAATATGTTATTGTCAAATTCACAGGGCAATTATGGGTCTAACTAAGAAAAGCAATTCCAGTCTTATTCCCCTACACTGAGCTGCCTTTCAGCCTTGTCAACACATAAATACTGTTGAATATTTTGGATGCGTCTAGATTCTATTCACACATACGAAAGTATTTTTCCTTTATTTTAACCCTGAGAAAGAGAAATACAGGCCCTGACAGCCTGGAGCTGGCCTGGCATTCACAGTTAGACCACTATGCTCTCTAGTCAAACATAAACAATTTCACATAACACCAGCATCAGCCAAGGCCGTTGTGACCCTGGTGAATCAATAAAACAAGGCCACTCATAATCATGTATGAACACAGAAAAAACATTAACATTGTCCAAAACACAAAAATAATCTAACAGCCCCTATGCTGGCTAATATACGTGACTGTCATTTCTTTACTCATCAGTTTTAGGCATTAAGATGCCTCGTCATAGAATTATCACCACTTCCTGACAGCAATCCAGTCCAGAGCAATGGCCTACTTCCTTGAACCTTCCCCAAACCACCAAACCCAAGCCAAAATCCTATGTCATTTCTAACATCCTCTTACTGAGACACTTTACAGTTGCTCATGGCGAGCATTTTCTTATTGCAGTGAGTAAACCCAAGTTTGTTCAATTACAGGTCTATTCCTGGTGGTCGTCAGCTGGAGAGCACTGCCATCCCTAAAAGGTACAAAAACAACAAACAATGCTATTTTTATGGGCACATACAACTCTAAGCTAGATTTAAAACCATTCATTTATACATTCATGTATAATGTAAATTTTTTGAAACAACAACAAAAAAAGCTATGAGATCCTAATGTAGCTGAAAAACTAGAATCAGGGCAGCATCCTATAGCAAACACTTTAGCTGTCAAGAATTTTTCAAGGACTTTTTCTAAAATTGACCTGTTCTACAGTACTAATCTGGAATTAATCTTTACAGTTTGAAAGTATGCTAAACTGGCAGCATTCAGAGAGATAGTGGGGATAGCATGCAAAAAAAAAATGAGTTTCTTTAATGGAGAAATGTTGCCAAGTTTCACTGTGGGAGTTTCTCTTTCAAATTTAGTGCCTTCTGAAACTTCTGAAGTACCCCTAAGGCAAGACCTTGCAAAGAAAGATCTGTAGACCAACACTACCAAATAGGATCTCCCCAGAGTCTTTTTCAAAGCCTTTTCTAGGATTCACCACAGACAGCCCTACTGAATCAGAATCTCTAGGACTCTGGAATCTGTATTTTTAACAAGTTCCCTCAAATGATGTTAATGCAAGCTAAATAATCAACCTAAATAAGGAATCATTAATCTAGAGGCAGAGGAAAGCAAAACTATGCATGCCAAATGGGAACTATAGTCCAAACGGGCTCTTACAAGAATAAAACTGCCTTTATTGTATTCTTTTAATCCATGAAATTTTACAAGCCATTGCTTTTTATGGATGTTAATATAAAATTTAAATTGCTGTATAAATTGTCTTCCCATCCCCACTCCTTTAATTAAAATTAAAGCTCTAATAATATGTCATATTTATTTTGAAGCCTCAAGAACCTACCTGGCTGGGGAGATAGGAGTAATTAATCCAAACGTTAAATTCCAAAGGACATTGATCATTTATCTGTTTGTCTGTCATATGCCTAGCATCTGGCATAGTACTTGGTACATAGTAGCTGCCAATGTTTCTTAGATGAATGATTGTATATTACTGTCTGTGCTATTTTCTTATAGTGCCCATTGTTTTAGCCAGTCCAATTTCATTTGAATGTGGTCTCTCATTCTATGATTTCTAAAAACAGTCATTCACAGGTTTCTTAGGTAAATATACTATAGACTGTCAACCAGCTATTTCTAAATTAGATGGGGAAAAGTATAGAAAGAAGCAGGAAAGACTAAGGAAGAATATGAATATTAGAACTGAATTATTTCAGAACAGGAGGAAGACTTACAAACCATCTAATTCCTAATTTGTGGTGAAGTAAGAAAAATAAAAATTATATTGTATTTTATAAAGCTAAATGTATTCAATTTAAAAATTCAGACCACAGTCAGACCACAGCCTACGCTACAACTTAAATTTTACAATGTCCTTTCTTTTATGAAGATCATGGTGATAATCTTTTTTATTTTAGGTATTTGTGCACCTAAACATACAATAATAATACAATATAAAAGATAAGAAATGGTACACCTGTATGGGGCACTTACCATAAATACAGCCTGTAGGACTGGAAGTTGCTCTGGGTGAGTCAATGAGTGGAGAGTGAATGTGACGGCCTAAGATATTATTGTACACTACTGTAGACTTGATAAACACTACACTTAGGCTACACTAAACTTATAAAACACAAGATTAAATCAACCACAAGAGAAAATGACGCTATCAAGGGACATGGTAACCACAAGATGTATAACACTGTTGCCAGGATAACATGGCATGGTGTTTTACAGCAAACTTTTTTTCAAAGTAGAAAGAGTATACTCCAAAATAATAAAATGCGTAAATACATAAACCAATAAGTCATTTATTATCAAGTATAATGTATTATACATATTTACTATAATTTTATGACAGGCAGAGCAGGTTTATTTATAGTAGCAACATCGAAAACATTTAACACATGTACTATGATAGCTAATATGGCTGCAATGTCACTTGGTGATAAGAATTTTTCAGGTCCATTGTTTTATGGGACTATTGTCATATGCATGGTCCATAAACTAAGATCAGTTCTTTTCCACTTGACTAAGTTCCATTCTCTCATTAATTATATAAAGTGATTCAACCTATAAAATACTGTTCATTATCAGTTAGCTGCATACTCTAGCCTTGTTTCCAAAGGTAAATTTGTTAGATGTCTCATTTGTTTCTTCAGAAACTCCACTGACTTTAAAGGCACACTGATCTAGGCGATACCAAGTCACACTAAAAATCATTCATTCCTACAGATAAGCAAAGAAAAGCTGAGCCTCCTGAGAATGTTCTTGCTCCAGTAATTCCTCTTCCTCAGGAATGTCCCTAGTGTAAGGTATCAACAGGTCCAGTAACATAGAGAACCCATTAGGAATTATTTTGTTTTAAAATATACAGGTGTAAAACTTCAGTACCTACTAAAGAAAGTTTCCCTTGGTTTGTACTTTCACTTTCCCATTTTGTTGCTGCTTCTGAAAAATCATATTCATTTCCCTCCAGCTGAGCCTCAAAGAAAGATAAGCTAAATTAATTCCATCAAACTTTTAAAAATGTATCCTGTTATATAGTACACCTTTACTATACTACTTTGTACCCATTAACAAGAATGTGTTGAAGTTTATTTACTGGCATGAAAAAGTCTCAAGAGAATTGATGACCTACACTCAATCCTGGTTTCTTAGAAGAAACCTCTGGATGACACTAAAACTGGGAAGTAATGATTCATAAGGTAAATTACAAAACATTAGGCAAGAATTTGGGTTTCCATGTCCTGCTGGACATTAGAACATGGAAGGGAAGCCCCAGAGCAAGAGTGGAATGGGAAGGAGAGTGGGTGAAGATGAGGGGTCATATCATACAAGCTGGACTCCTCCTAGGTAACTGGGTCTCAGGTCAGCTGAGGCTGTACAAGGGTTCACAAGAGAAGCAAGAACTTTGAGCAGGTTCCTACTATGTCTGACTCTTCTGGGAGGAGGATGGACTGCTGCATGGGGGATAACTGAAAAATAACATTCCTGGTATGGTAAAATTTGGTGCCAATTTAAGGACTTCTTTCAACAACTATTTAGTATACTTACAACATACCAGTCACCTTTCTAGGCAAAGGTAGCATTGATGAAAACAAAAAATATACTACATAACTTCAGTGATAAGAACTGTGAATAAATGGGACAAAATAAGTGACAAAAGAAGGGATATGGGACTTCAAACCTGAATCACAAAAGGGTGAGTCATGCAAAATTTAGGTAACAGTAGAGCAAGTAGCAGAAATAGCAAGCCAAGTGCAAAGGCTTTGAGAGAGAAATAAAGCAGCTTTGGCTAGAGCAGTGCAAGGGAAAAATATAAAGGTCACAGAGAGCTGAAGTCAGATCATCATAAAAATATGATATAATGGTAAGGCACTGTGGATTTAAACAAGCCTGTCAACTGGCCTCTTCAAATCCTAAAGCAATTACCTTTCCTACCGTGTAGAGAAGATGAATGGGATATAGGCAGAGAAGGGGAGTAGGGGCAAGAGAAAATAGAAAGGCATTGTAAAGAGTCTGAGAAATAAAGATGGCCTGGCCTAGGAGGCAACTACAAAGACAAGGCAAGGTACAAATTCAGAACAGCCCACAAGATTTGTATATAGACTAGATATGGAGATTACAGAGAATAGAGTTGAGGATTTGTCTTTTAGTTTGAAAAAATGAGTATTACTAGAATAGGTAACAAGAAGGAAACAAGTTTGGTTGAAAAATTAAAATTTTATTATATAGGTAAATCTGAAATGTTTCTGAAAAGTTCAGGTGGAACACTCAACTATGCCATTAAACTCTGTTGCTCAGGAAGACAGGTTGGATATACAAATTTGGAAGATATAAAATATTCCAAATGCCATAATAATGGATGTTTTTTTGTTTTGTTTTGTTTTTTTCCTTTAGAGAAAACAGAGCTAGAAGGCATAGCTCTGGTCTGAGGTAAAGCAGAAAAGGAATTGGCAAATTAATGAGTCAAAAAGGTTTAAAGACCAGGAATATAGTTTCACAGAAGTGAAAGAATATTTCAAACACAAGAAAGTAGACAACTATTGAATGCTGCTGAAGGTTTAGTACCAGGACAGAAAAGTAACCACTGGGTTTGAAACACACAAGACACTGGAGACTTTCACAAATAGATACATTTGAACTTTTTGCTAAAATAAATTCTACTGTAAAATTCTACCATTAGAAAGTGTGGTAAGCAGACTGATGGCCCCCCAAAGACAGCCATGTTTTAATCCCTGGAGCCTGTGAAAGTTACCTTATATATGGTGAAGGGACTTTGTGGGTGTGATTAAGGGTCTTGAACTGGAGAGTTATCCAGGTGGGTCTAATGTAATCACAAGTATCCTTTTAAGTGAAATAAGGTGGCAGAGATCTGAAGATGTTATGTTGCTGGCTTTGAAGACAGAGGAAAGGACCATGAGACAAGGAAGGAACACTGGTGGTCTCTAGAAGCTGGAAATAGGAAAGATTCCTCGAGTCTCCAGAAGGAATGCAACCCTGCCAGCTTAATTTTAACCCAGTGAGACTCATTTGGAACTTCTGACCTCCCTAACCCTTAAGATAAATTTGTGTTGTTTTAAGCCACAAATTTGTCAAAATTGGTTACAGCAGCAACAGAAAACCAATACACACAAGATACCAAACACTGTTTCCACATCCCACCTAGTGATCTGTACGCTCAGTATATACAAGGCTATAAAGAAAAATAAGGCTATCCTTAGAAGTTAAACCAGCAAAATCTCTAAAAACATGCCCTCTGTTGGTAAAAGAAGTTTACAGTCCTATGCAACTCTATATAATCTGGTGAAAGCTGAAACATAAAATGACTTAAGTAGGTACCTAAAAATGTGCTAAAAGCACAAGAATTTGACAGCTTATCCGACCAACAAGAACATTCTAGTCACATAAAGTATACAGCATGTTATGACTGATCTTCATGGCCTGAAATTCAACTTCCAACCTTAACTCAAAACGTTTATAGATTCCAAGCCATACGCCACCTGGTAATGGTGTTAAGCATTTAATTGTATAGAGTCTTCAGACATTTATGAAACTTAAAACAGAAGAAATTCTCTTGGATCATCAATTTCATAAATACCAAGCAATTTCTTAATTCTAATCTGATGCATGTACATCTCAATTTTATTTAGAATAAGTAAGACTCCAGTAAGAGTTTTAGCACATTCTTAATACTGCTCCTGCAAGCAGAGGACCTGGCATGTAGCAAAACCAACAGCAAAGTACTATCATCATCCTACAAGACTCTGTGGATCATTGGTTTGCTCCACGATACACTTTTTTGGCCCTTTGAGGTGGTTACAACCTACAGTGCTTTCTTCGGGTTACCACAAACCTTCAAAAACATACTCTTTGGCTGGTTATTTCAAAATAAGGAGAGAAAAGCAATTTGGCAGAGATGTTATTCTAGTTTAATATCCCATCCACATTTTAAAAAAAAACATTACAAATCTAAACACAAGTTGATCCATTTTATTGGAAAGGCGGTAAACTTTTTGAATGCCACCTGAATTTAAAAGATAAAGTAAAATATTACAGGTCTATAATTATCCCATTTTCATAAAATCTTTTATCTGTATATATAGATGTACTAATGTGCATTAATGTTCACTCAATTTAATAGCTTTTTGGGATGGTGGGATTTTTGAGTGGTTTTGCTAATTCTGGATTGTTTTTATCCTTATAACTAGCATGTATCATGTAATAAGTTATTATTCTGAAGGTTTTTTTTTAAAGACAGGTTGAGTGTTTCTATGGGAGGTAAATGCAATCCCAGCAACTTTCAGTGCAAGTAAAGGAATTTCGAAGTTAGGAAACAATGTTTACTATAGACTCTTTAATCAGATTGTGTTTTAACACAGTTATGATGTAAAAAAGAATTTCCTGGTGATTTCCATTTACAAAACTCCTATCTATCAATTTTTCCCAAGAAACAAACATTGTTTTGTTTTGGAACCATTTTATTTCAACAACTAAAAACAATTAGATGTTCAGAAGCAGTGTACAATGAGAAAAAAATCAAACCAGTTACTTTATCATGTATTCCATGTATTCCATGTATTCCCCCTTCACAATGAAAGCAAAAAAAAAAAAAAAGGCTTTCTGCTTTAAGGGAAAAGTCAGAAAAATAGGCCAATATATTTTTCATTTCCATAATAACATAAACAGCTACAAGAAATCTAATTATAATAAGAGAAATTGGATGTTGGCTTGCACATATTCATTAAAAAAACAACAGGCCATCATACTACAAGAGTATAACTCCACTTGCCTTCATCTGATACTCTTGAGTTTTCACTTACAGGTAATACCAAGTTAGTTAGTTCCAGCACTGGAGCTAATTCATACATATTCTTCATTATTTACTGCTTGTTTGTCTTAAGCAGAGAGGAACTCGGGAAGGCTGATGCTTTTCTCTGCTTATATTAGTCCATAAGTTGTATACTATTTGTGGCATATGCCTGATACTCAGGCCTTCACTTCAGGAGTTGAACTATAGATGGAATCTGAATTCTCTGAAGCAATTTCTTCTGTAATTACAAAAAAAAAAGAAATCACAGTCAATTTTATAAAGGAAAGAAGTAAATCTACATTTCTGTGTAATAAAGGAGCAAAAAAGTTTTTAAAAAGTGTTGTTCTGGTGAGGGGAAGCAAAATAGAACAAGTGCACATACCATTGACTAGACTCAAGCCACTAAAAAAGCAATGAAGAAAGAATTCGTGTGTTTTACCTATTAACTCTTTTACATCATAACTTAACCTCCAAGAGGCCCCTTTTCTCGTCTCTTTTCAATGACTGCAACTGTCTAATAAATACTGAATTAAAGTCATATATTTGAAAGATCTGGCTGCTCCTTTATTCATTCAAACTTCATAGTATTATATGATCAGGGCATATTATAATTTGCAATTCTAGATTTGGAAAAGAGTACTTGGTCTACAAGCACTTAATTAATGTTAAATAACAATTGCAATTGTAACTATTTATTTTAGCATCTACCTCCTAAGTCAGACTCTAAGTTCACTAAGAATAACCGATCAGTCATGTCCATATATCCCTGTGCCTATTACTATGCAGTATTTAAATGTTTTATGTGTATACATAGATTCATATTTAAACTTTCCAACATTTAAATATGTTCATATTAAATAAGTTTCCTTTGTCAATGAGAAAAATTCACATAATACTTCAATTTTAAATCCCCCAGGACTCTACAAAAGTTAATTCTTTAGTATTTACCTAGTTCCTCTTCTGTAGTCTCTGGAAAACTGATCTTTGGCTTTGCCAGCTCACCACTATCTTCTTCTATAAAAGAAAAACCATGATGATAATGTGAATGACAATATTACCAGTAATAGAGTTTTTAATAAGAAAAGTACACCAAGACTATTCCAATCAACAAGATAGAAACATTAAGATTTATAACTTTTTTAGTAATTATAATACTATCTTTCCTCAAAATTACTTTTGGGTTCATAAATCTACTTTAGGACCAATTACTATTTTTATTAGAAATATGTCTACCTCTTTAGTAAGAACCAATGAATAATGCTACTCAGAAATTAAATATATTTACTCATGATTCTTTATACTGCCCTCTGGCAAATTCTGAATTTGGTCCATTCCATTCACCAAATGATCTAGTGTAAAAATTTAGTCAATAGTACATACAACAAAAATATTTAAACAAAGAATACAACAACCAATTTATAATCATGGCTTCTCTTTGTGTAAACCATAATTTAAAATCTATAGGAGACAGAAATATTGAAATAGAATAAAGAAAAATGACACAAAATCATAAAGTTTAACTTCATAACTTTGAATAAAAATTCTTACCAGGAAGCACACATTTCCAAAGGCCATATGTTTTTCCTACTACGGTTTGCCATAGTCTCAGTGTTCCATCTTCAGAACCACTGGCATAGAGTTCTCCATCAGGACTAAATCTCACACAGTGAATAGGACCAAAGTGTCCTTTGTAAGATTCTGAAAGAGGAGAAGGGCTATTAAATAATTTAATAAATATTGGTTAGGTATTGCTACACTAAAGAAAATACTACCTATCTTACTGAGAGGATGCAAAACTCATAAGAGCAAATACAAAGAACTATGCCTAATTAAAAATAAAATGATTCTCATTATCAAGTGGTATATCACATCCACTATTTCCATGTTAAGATTACCCCTTTCCAACTCTAGCACATACTGTTTTCAGATAGTCTCTTTAAAAAAAAAAAGAGAAATGAAGATTCATGTCTCAGTAAGGGTAAAGGGAGTAAATGAAAATTTCTCCTGAATTCTACAGAAATTAGATATAAAGTCTATCAGTTCACTCCCAATTTCCATAATCCTAAACTTACTGCAGTTACCAGAAACAAATTCTAAATTATGACTATAGACAGCCACCAGATGGAGCCCTTTTACAAACTGCCTCTTAATCTCCTACGAGATTACCTGTCTACTAGTCATTGTCACAAGAACATTAAGATATAGAACCAATACTGATCCTTATATATTTGAACCTATAAAATTTAATAAGACAATGTAGATTAGCAATGGTGGTGTTCTGTTAAAGTCATATCTTTATTTATAAATTTTCCGTATTTTCTTTCAATGCCCGATCATCTTACTAGTTTTTAAAGCTCCTTACTGGACCAATGTTCCTTCTGTTTCCATGTCTATTCAATTCAAGGACCCTCATGTACCATCATCTTCCTCCGTCTCTGTCCTACCAGAGAACATCATGAAAGTAGCACCCATGACAGTAGAAAGAATGAGTTTTTGGAATGAAAATGGCTGGGTCCAAGGTCTGGTATTCACTAACTGTGACCTCAGAGAGCAGGCAATAATTTACTTCCCCTTTTCAAAGAGAATAAAATATGGGCCAAAACATTCTAAAACTTTGAAAACTGACTTTAAATAAAAATAATAAAAAAATTCTTATTTAAAAATTACTTAATAGTCAAGCATTAAAAAGTGACTTGTAAGCAATTAAAATATTCTATACAGTCCATTCACCAAGGTTTTATTTATCCAACCAAAATCCATCAGCTTTCTCAAAGAAAACATAAAATTACTCTTGTTCTTTGTATATCATTCTAACAAGCTCAGTTCGTTGAGTGATAAAGTAGGACATCTAGAAACAAAATGACAGTTTATAGAAAAAAAATTAAAACTGATTAGTTCAAAAAGCAAAAACTATTTGGGAAGGCTATTTGGAGAACTATATTATGAAACACCTAGTCCATCAGATAAATATAAATTTAGGATGTGCACTAACTTCAAATTAATTCCACATACCTTTCCTTTTTCTTTATTAAAGACTATGATTATGAAAATGGAAGCCAAAGTCAAGACTCCAAAAAAGAATAAAAATAAAGTAAAAACAAATTTAAAAAACCCCTCCTATTCAGATACATAAGGTATCCCTATAATAAACTATAGCTGTTTTCCCCTCACATTTAATGATTCCTACGTTGGCAAAAAGAGGGGAATCCAGGTAGATGGAGCTACATATCTACACCATACTTCAGAAAGAACTTCCTTGCATTTGCTTAATATTACTTTGACATAAAAGATTGTCCCTGCCCCCAATAAATATACTACACTATTGTACAGAATGTTATAATATGAACTTAAGTTAAAAGAAAAAGGTAAATTGATGTTATCATACTTTTTTATAATTCTATAAACATTTCTACAACAGTAGATAAAAATCTTTTATTTTATTCACTTAGAAGCTGTAAGCTTTACTTAGCTGAAAAATTTGCTGAGGCGTTGACTGAAGTAATAATTATTTCAACCTAACATTTGATAAAGGTAACTACATCAATTAGAGGAAGAAAAAGGACAACTCACCTAATTCTTCTCCACTATTATAATCATATTTATAAAGTTTAAAATCTTCACCACCTGCAACAAGAAATTCTTTCTCAGGATGAAGAGATGCAGAATTGATGGTTGCAGGTGCTTCGAAGGATTTAATTGGGTCCAAACTGCAAAAATAAATAAATAAACAAACAAACAAACAAACAAATAAATAAATAAATAAAATTGAAAATTTTTGAATGCTGCATAAATAATACAAGGAAGCACTTATATTTAAACATTCCTAAATTCTAAAATCCAAGGAACAATTATATACTCATTTAGTCAAACACAGTGATGTTTAAAAAAAAAAAAAATCAAAAAACCTCTCAACAGTATTAGCAAAAAAAGTTCAGAAGGATACTATGACAAGGCAGAGTTCATCTCAGAATACAGACACTTTGACAGAGGGATAGCCACATTCCGGGTAGCGGATGCCTTCCTCAAGACGAGTGTACTAGATAATTAAAATGGTACAGCTAACATTCTGTGATTTTTTGCTTTGACAAAAATTTAATTCTGTACTGTCTGATTTTTTCATTACAAACAAGCATTATCTTTGTAAACAAAAAGTGTTTACAGTAGGCAATATAAAGGATTATTTGTATATTATTCTCAATTGCTGAGAATTTATAAGCAACTCCAACAGGGTAACTTTCAATCCTATAAAATATAAAATTGATAAAATTGGCTCAGTTTTTATTGTAAAAAAAATAATGAAATTTGAGACTATAATTATATAAAAAAAATGAATGCATAACAATAGCTTCACCTGATTATCAATAGTTTGGACATCAGCTCTTTTCCGGCCCAACCCTAAAAATCCTAAAAGGCCTCCAATACAAATACAGTATTTCAGCTCCTAAAGGCCACCATCCTGTTTCCATAATCACGTACTACAAAGCATGAAGTCAAGTTAGCCAGGATCACTAAATGGAACTTTCTTGACCCAAATGTTAGAATATTCAATATATCAGCAAACCACTGCCACTAAAATGGGATTTAAGGCAATAGTCTACATCGAGGCTACATGTCCTAATCCAGAAGTGACCAATTAACACAGCTGTGAAATTTAATGGCTCTGGCAGTAGTATTCTATTTTTATCAAATTACCATGTATGTATGAACACCTTTAGATTCTTAATTGCTCTTCTCCATTTTTACTGCCTTCTCTTTCCGTCTGCCATTAAGTGAAGCTTAGTGGACTATATTATACAAAAGTTTAGGACCTCTGGTCAGAGTATAATGTAGTATATCTTTATGGAAATCAATTAAGTTACATGTATACTAAGAACTTTAAACATATTCCTATCCTTTGAATTGATGATTTTACTTACAGGATTCTATTATAAAGAATCATTCAGAGATGTACCATAGCACTCACTACAGTATTAAAGTAGGGAAACAAATACATAACTCAGTGTAACCTAAATGCAATACACCTAGTAAAAATTGTTTTCCAAGAATTTTTACTAAGAATATTTTTAAATGAAAAATCAAAATTACACTCATTAGGGTCTTAATAACCAAAGGAGCAAAAAAAAAAAACACCACACGAATATATACACATACATAACAACAACAAAAAAAAGACTGGCAGAAAATACAGCTATCATTAACATTTTGGCATCTATGATTGTAGGACTAAATTTTTTTAAATCATATTTTCCAAATATTTAACAAAAGCATTTACTTTATTTATAGTCACAAAATTAAGTCTGTTTAAAAAATATTCATTAGGTCTCTACATACTTAGAAATAGGAAAAAAAAATCACTATTCTTCCAAATAGGAGAATCAAAATCACAATGGTTTTATATAGTAATGAATAACCTTAAATACAGCTCTGGTCCAATGATCCCTTAAAGAAAAATATAATTTAAAAAGTTTAAAAATTTTCCAATAAATGTCCTTAGCATCTGCAAATTAATTCCTCTAATTCCTCTGATTAAGGTATACCAAATTCTTTTAAAACACATTATTAGTGGCTATGAAAACATTCCCCTCTATATTATAGAGTAATAGGCCAAGATCTGCCTTTAAAAGAGTTAAATACTTTTTCATATATGACCTAATTTTTAAGTGCCCTGTGTTGTCCTTTGTTACCAAAAAAGAAAATGAAGGTACTTCTTGAACATACCTTACTGCACTATGAAAAGCAATAGAGCGTCCATAAGTTATTACCAAAATCTCTCCCTCAGGAATATATTCCATACTGCTAACAGACATATTAAAATTTAGAGATTTCACTTCTGTCATTGTAGCGTGATCCCAAAGTCTGAAAAAAAAAAAAAAAAGGAAAATATGATATTTACTCACTTTAGAAAAAAGCTTAAATCCTAATTATATCTGTAGATTAACCAATAATCACACCTGTAAAACCACCTCCATTCCAACTCATAAATTACAAAGATATATAGAGAATTTTGGGGTTCTTACAACAAGGTCAAATTATTTGGTAGCTTGTTAGTGAAGTCAACTTCAATACTGAAATATACTTCCCAAACAATTCTGCAAAACTATGGTATTATAGACACTAAGGTCCTAATCTAATTAATTTCAGCATGGCTCCAAATAACGTTCTTACGCTCTATTTCTGTGAATCTGATGATAGCTACATCTTTCCACAGAAAACTACATCTGGTATCAGAATACAAAATTGTGTATAGAATATCAGGGGTTTCATGGACCCCCGTATAGCCAACTGTCCACTGACCCGGGTTAAAAAGATCTCCTTATATAGGTGTTAGTATTTTTGTTGTGTGAATTTTGTTATTTTTAATAGTAAATGGGTAGCTCCAGAAGAATGTGACCTAAGTGCAGCTAAAGTTTTGATATTCAGAGACAATTCTTTCTACATATAATGTAAAAAAATATCTAAAATATAAGCTCTAAGGTCAAATACTTTTCAAACTCTAAATTATTAAATAAAAGTCACTTACCGGACAGTTTTATCATCGGCTGAAAGAATCTGTTTATCCTCACTGCACCACAGAGCTTTTTTAATACCAGAGGTATGACCACTAATTTCCTTAGGTTCTTAAAACGAAACAATTAAAATACATTTGTTAATATTTAATTTTTAAAAATGAACAATATTGAAACAATTAAATATGCAAAAATAAAAGTCCTGTCCGAAACAAACAAATAAATAAATAAAAATAAAAGAAAAAGATTCATTTTAAATTAGACTGCAACTTTCTAAAGTCTGGCGCAATTCAAACTTGCTGTTTATAGAGAATATATTTAGTTTTTTTCTGTATTGGAACAAAAACTTACCTGCGTGACAAGGAATCTAAGAACTATGATGCTATATATAGCAGAGAGTGACTATATCACTCATCCTACCCCCAGGCTACTCTATTGCTTTCAAAAGCATTATTGTATCACAAATAAATAAAAAGACTACTGTGGTATAATTTAGTAAGAATATGGACTAAGGAACAAGATAGCCAGAGCTAATCTTAGTACTAGCACTAACACTGGGGCCCCTCATCCAAGCCACTGTTAGTATTAACAGAAAAAAAAGGCAGAAGGCAGGGGCTGGAAGGAGAAAAGGGAAATAAAAACCAGTGCAGTATTCCCATAAGAATTTCTACTTGGAGAGCAAAGTATCAAAAAAAAGGGCGCAGGACCTGTCTCTGTTGCAAACTTTTCCTTCAAAAGGTTAAATAATACTAACACTGGTTATAGCTGGGCAACGTTACTTTGACTTTAGGCAAGTTACTTAATCTTTTGAAGACTACATTTCTTCATCTATAAATTGGGATAACAATAGTCACTACACCTCATAGTTTGAGTGAAGGGATCAAATGAGAATATACATCTAAAATTTCTAACCTAGTGTCTGACATACAGTAAAAGCTCAGTTAATTGCTATTATTTTTGTTGTCAGTACAGTGGAAAAGTCACTTGGAAATAAACATCTTTGAGAAAGGCAAAAGATAATAATGTCCACCTAAGCCCTAAATGACCTTCCTGAATCAGATAACTGCACTTGATTAGGTGAAATTAGAGTACTTTGCTACGTTTTTTACTTGAGTTCCAATACAGGTTAGCCTTCCTTACTAACTTCTAAAGTATACTGATTTATAAATATACAATAAATGCCCATGATACAAAATTTAAGATACGAACTAATATCTAATAAACACAATGAAAATTTTCAAATGTGTACATCATGAGCCTTGTTAAAATTTTAAAAGCAAATGACAAATCAGAATAAAGAACCTTTAAATCAGTAAGGAAAAGATGAACATCACAAAAGATAAATGGGCAAAGGGCAGGAACAGGAAATTAGTTTACAAAAACGGAAATATGTTAAAATAGAATTCAACAGTGTTTTAATCTCATGAATAATTTTTAAAAGTTCACATCAATATAACAGAATCATTTTTTCTTCTATTAAATTGGCAAATATAAAATTATCAGTTTGCTGGAATAGGTTAGTCATAGATATATTTTTTATACTTTGATGGAGGGCACTTATAACCAATGGCTTTCAAGTGTACCTCCTTTCTGTTCCAAATTCTATTTCTATGAAGCTATCCTACAGAAATAATAGTGGAAATATTTCTAACTTATAAGGGTGTTAAACATACACACTACTTATATTTAAAATTTGCAAATAGCCTAAACAAACCATAATAAGAGATTAGTTAATTCACTTATTCATAGGATGGATAACCATAGTCATAAAGATAGTAGAAATAATATTTAAAAATATAAAAAAAATTATTGCAAATTCTGAACAGCGAATATATTCACATGGTTCAAAAACCTGAACACTCTATGTACACAGAGAATTCTTACTCCTCTCACCTTCTACAGAAAACCACCTTTCTCACCAAAAGGTAGTTAACACTATATGTACCTGTTTAAACTTAATGTCATGACAAAAATTTGTTCAGGATAAGTTTTTAAATTTTAAGACTACAGAAGCATAATTAGTAAATAAGTCAATACAAAAATACATATCTGCATAGAAAAAGGACTGAAAGAATGTACCAAAAACTAAAGATATTAATAGTGATTTGACTATTTTAATTTTTTTAGAAATCTGAGCACTTGAACATGAACATGAATCAAAAAAAAGAAGTCATTTAAATTATAACAAAATAAAACCACAAACACATATAAATTATGCTTACCTGCTTCAGGTTTGTTCAAGTCATATATGCGTAACAGTTTATCCTGTCCTCCAGTTAACAAGTAATTACTATCCTAAAAACAGACACAAGTAAAATGTTACTAGATTAGTCATTTTAATAGTTATCACTTTGAAACTTCTTCAACACCATATAAAATCTGAACAAAACACACATATGTTAAAAAGAGATGCAGCCCATGCCACTTACTTCTGAGAAGATGCGGTAGAGTATTTATCCTTTTCATAATGCTGAAGGCCTTATTAGCTTTCTAGCTCAACTGTTACACCACCTACCACATGAATCCTCTCAATCTGCCCTGATCCTGCTCTCCATCCTCCTGAATAGCAGGTCTCTGATGATCTCAAATTTATCCTCTCTCTATTAAAAGTACCTGGGAACCGTTTGGGCATTTCAGATGTTTGTTGTTATTGATGGAGAATACAAGGGTTCCAGGGTATTTTAAAAGACTCATAACATTAACCAAGAAAAAAATAAATTTGTATAACTTAATCTACAACCAAATCAAATATAAGTGAATATACACCAAATATTTCTCCTCAAAGCCAAATATAAACCAAATATACAAACAGCAATTTAACTCCCTTAAATAAACACCGTTTTCTGATACCTGCGTAAAATCCACAGTCTTGACAATGTGTTTATGGGCCAGGGTCATCAATTCATCTCCCGAGACAGCATCCCAGACTTTGCTAAAAGTAAAAAGTAAAATTAAAAAATAAATATAATTGTAATTTGATGATTAATCACCAAATAGATATGTAGAATGTTACATATACATCATAAATCTCTATTATTTCTAATAGTCCTCCACTATCAGGGTTCATTTAATAAAATATTTAAATGATCTAAAGGAAATTTCTCTGTAAAAGCCATATAAACCACTCTGACAGCTGAAAAGATCTATAAATTTAAGTAAATGAGATCCATGAACATATCCTTACTTTTATTTTTAGCCTATGACTGTAATATCATTTTGTCAAGACTGAAAACATTTAAACCAATAGTTTCACCTTTCCCAATTTTTCTATTCTCTACTCTCATGCACATACAAAACAAAAATAAAAATCAAGAAATCCTTTTTAAAAAATTATAGAAAAAGCCCTAATGCAAGTTAAACAAAATTTTAAATCAAGACAGTAGGAAAAAAATTCTCCCTACCTCTTCCTAAAAGTGCTCTTAAATTCTCAAATCATACTCCAATTAACTTCCTCCAAAACTATCAGCCTTTAACTATATAACGCTAATATTGAGTAATTTTAATCTCTCAATTGTTTCCCTGACCCACCCCAACCCAAAATATATGTGGTTGTGTGTCTATACACACACATATCTATGGCTCTATAGGTTAAGAAACAATGGTTAATACTTCATTAAATACTAAGGGTTCCCCCAAATAAAAACACTTAAAGAAAAAAAAAGAATTCATTTTATATCAAGAGAGACCACTGAAAAACAAACAAGGAAACTTTGCATACAAAAAAAAAGACGATTAAAAGCGAACAAGCCATGCTTCATGAAAATTTCCATTTCAATATAACTGATATTTATTTCTAGGAAGAAAATAAAAAATAAACAGAAAACAATAAAAGCAAAGGGTATCTTTTCTTCTAAATACACAATAAATACATCGAGTATGTTATGTCATTCTAGACTTAGTCATAGGGCGCAAAAGGAAAAAGTGATCCCAAAGAAAGTTCCTGCCTTTGTAGAGCTTTATTTAGCTGAGGAGAAAAATGTGCATTAAATCACACATTAAATAAATACAATTAAAATACAAACGTACATGGCTATCGAAACAGAAAATCCATGCCACTAATTATGCCAGAAGTTCAGAAAAATCTAAGCAGTAGAGCCAGCCAGTAGTCTTAAAGAGCAAGTAGAAATACACAAAGGGAAAAAAGGAGAAAGTCCATTGCAGACAAGCATGTACAAATGGTAAAGAAACATGACCATCTAACAGAAATAAGTGATGACGTTACAACATAAACCTTGTACACAAGTGGCTAAATAAATATATTCTGAGAAAAATATAGTCAACTATGAGCAGTACAGCTACTAAACTCTCAAGTATTGACTTCTCCTTCTAAAGGAAACCTGAACTAATCTCCCCCATTTCCAATTCAACTATGGCCCACACCTACTTTCCCAATCTCATTTTTGCATCATTTCTCTGAATCTGGTCACACCATTCCTCAAACAAGCCATGTATTTTCTTCCAGGATCCTGTCTTTGTTGAAATTGTTCTAAGATGGTATTTTATATTCTCAGCTATCCAAAGTTCTACTCATTCCCAGGGCTCATTTCAAATGCTATCTTTTCATGAAATCTTCTATTTATCTCACCTCCAGTAACCATTCCTTTCTGTTCCTCTACAGACTTCAGCCTATATGAGTACTGTGTTTAATTTTGCATTGCTTCATTTATAACTTATGTTTACTCTTAATCAAAGGGAAATCAGTGATAAAAGTTTACAAAGATTAAGATTCCAAACTGCTGCAGTGAAGAAAATATCAAATATATCTGAAATTTCTAACATAGTTATTCACATGATTCTAAGTCTCAAAAGAACCTGGGGCAATGTCTTCTGAATTACTAATTTCGAGTATATTCAATATTCTTCCAAGAACTCCATAAAATCTTAAGATTTTGCTCAGACCACATACATTCACTGGTGAAGAGGAAAGAATGGGCATAAGCAAAGCAGTATTACACAGGGGGCCAATGCATCTTTAGTCTTTTTCCTCCTATTTAAAAACAAAATTGAGGATGACATTCTGACAGCATTTTCTAATCCTTTGTACTTACTGGCATATTTTTATTATTCACAGTAAGAATCCTAAAAAGGGGCTCAGATTTCTAAAAAGAATCTAGAATAACCTAAATGTTTTCTAATGTATTTTTCAATCTTCAGGTCAGAAACTGTTATTAACTAGCTGGTTGCAGGACTCAAATCAAGACAATGAAGCATCATCACCTATATCCTTTCATCAGCTAATCCTGAAGCATTTATTTCTGCACAACTCATGAAGTACTTGTCATCTTCCTGAACTACTGATACCTCTTACAGCCCCAATTTCTTGAGTATAACAATCAATGCTATCTGTTCAATACTTTTCCTATCCTGATAATGGACTTACCACCATCTCAAAGAGCAGCTCCTTGCCTTCTTTAAAGCCTGAACAAAACAAACTATTTTTGGGCAAAGTATTACCTGTCTTAACATGTTGACCAAGTCACCAAAAAGGATATGATAACACCTTTGTTTTACTGAGAACTTTATTCAGAGAAAAATTAGACCTTTCTATTTTACAAGGAAAAAAAGTGATCATACACTTTTGGTTATCTACAGATTCCTGGACCCAACCCCAGATCTACTCAAGTGCTCTGTAACTCAACATAGGAAACTTCTCTACGTTTGGCATTTTCTCCAGATGACTTCAAAAGTGGAGGTGCTAAGAAGAGGATCATGGGAAGTAACGCTAACATTATCTTTATGAATTAAAAGATATAAACAGGATGATGTTCCACGGACAGTGTATTCGTCACCTGCCTTGACTACCTAAGTTCCTTCACGATAACATTCTAAACTGACCCACAGATTAGTCCTGCTGAATATATTTTCTCCACAAGAAACAGGAACCAAATAAATAAATAAAATAAATAAAAATTGAGAAACATAGGAATGAGGGAGGAAAAAAATAACTTTCCAAAAAATGGTTTATACCATTATGATTAAGTAAACTGAGGAAGCTATTCTTTAGCTGGATCAAGTTCCTAACAGCAAACCCATGACAAATCATTAAAAGAGAATATACACAGTGAATGCACACACTTCCACACGTCACAGACACACAGAATAAATGAGGGATAAGTCTCAGCTATCATTTACTGAACACCTACCATGGAACAGACACAAAAAGATCTCTGTCATTCTTCCCATAACCACTTGGTCTTATACCCATTTTACAGATACAAAAACCAAAGTTTAAGATGCATCCCATGACCAAACAGGAAATACAAAGCATGGTTAGCAATCTTTATATCCTTCCCACTGTATCTTGGCACTTAAAAGCCTTAAGTGAGAGGAAAAAATAGTATTTCTTTTTTGATATTCACTTCTACTCAAACTTCCTTGCATGAAACTAAAAGGTTTCACGGCTTTAGCTACATAAGTTCCAAAGTAACATATGATTTTGGTGTAGTAGGGGTGGTAGCTATCATTGTTACTTTACAAATGTAACATGTAGCTATTAGATTTTATGCAATGTTCTAAATATTAGAAACATAAATTAATTTAATATGTACAACCAAAACCAGGTTGAGGTTAGGTGCTGTTAACTGTTCTAATTTTTATAGATGATGAAACAGAAAAAGTTTAAATTTCCCTCAGTCACAGAGCTACTGAATAATGGAGCCAGAATTCAAGTGCAGATTTAAAGTCTAAACCAGCAGTTATGATTTTATTGCCATTTGTAAACATAGACGCTAAGACTTGAAATGTTAAGAAAGCACAAAAACAACACTGAATACCTACCCAGACATATCCTCTAATGTGTGACTTTAGTTATTAATGCTGTCAGAAAGATAAGATCCTGACTACTCTTTTCATGACTCAACTGTTAATATCCCAAATGCCATTTTTTATTACTTTTTCTCTGTTCATTTCAGAGTAATTCTCACATCAATAGTAATTTCTGTCTAATGTCCTTTATTTTCCTGAAGACTGGCATTACAATTTGGTCAAATGTACAAATCAAGAGTCTTTGCAGATTTTATAGAGATAGGCATCATTCCTAACAAGCTTTTTGCAAAGGTCTTTTAAAGATCACAGCAAGACCATCAAGCAGTAAGTGATAAAGCATGTGCTCATGTAATTAACATTGTCAGGACCAAATAACACAGAACACAGGTTAACAAAAATGGATCTTTCCAGAACTGCAATTCAAAAGCTTGTCTTTTTTAATACTAATGTCCATAGTGTCTAAAACCTTGTTATATTCATAGCTTATAATTAATTTAAAATACCACTTTACTAAATATTAACTTATCACCACGAGACTGAGACCTAGTTTCAGTAACAACATTTTTAATATCTACTTACCGTACATTTGAAATCAAGTTATTAATCTCAATTTTCTAGCTCTGTTATAAAATCAGTAACATTCATTTCCAATGGCAAAAACAAACTTTAGAAGAGGTCAAGAAGGAAAAAAGCTATATTCATGACAACCAACCATAAATGTTCCAGAAGCAAAAACAAGATCTATAGTTCATTCTTCTACTTTAAGAAAATTTCCTTAAGTTGTTTATTCATAAATATAAGGACTGAATAAGCCATGGATACAAAAAAATAGAAGATGTGGCCCTTGGCCTCAAGAAGCAAAGATACATAAGTTAAGTACTACAAAACCGCCAAAAGCACACAAAAGATGAAATAGACGCGTCTACCTGCTAGCATTCCGTAAGTGTTCCTTATCTGGGCATCATTTTCACAATTAATAATAATTAACAATCAGAGTCTCTGTCACATAATAAGCAGTGAAGCTGACATCTAAAGCATCATGACCTGAAGCAATTGACATTAAAAGGATTTTAATGTCAGTTCCTAATATTATCAATATTATGTACATTAACAGGGCTCATTTTATTTATCTATTTATTGAAGACACAGAAAAAAAGTTCAGACTAATGTAACTTTTCCTCCTGATCTCTCATTATCTCTATTTTAATCTCATATAAAACAGTATCTTCCTCTTATTTAAAAATTTTTATTTTTATAATTTATACACAGTAAAATTCACTCTGTGGGAGTCTTTGAGTTTCAACAAATGCATAGTATCCACCACATCCATCTGCCTTTATTTTTCATAGTAAAACTTGGCATGTTCATTTGCTTAACACAAAGGAGCAAAACACTTACAATTGCTCCCCAGTGTGAAACTGTCTTTAAAATAAAACTAAACCAAAACCACTTTTAGTCTTAAGTCTAAAAAAATCTACCATACATACAATAGATGTTGACAGTACCTTCATTAGTTTAAACATTTAAGTGTCTGTTAAGTCACAAACACAGTTCAGAACTGGATACCAAGAAAATATATATGAAACATGCCCAGAAGGGGAAAGTGGGCCACTACAAGTCACTCTAATAATGTATGCAAAAGCCAAAAAGCAAAATAGATAAAGTGTATTCTGGCAACAATATATTGCTAGACCTACGGGATGCTGAAGAACTATGATGAGGCCAAAGTTTAAAGTGCCAACAACTGAAATTTAACTTTTAGGCCCGTGGTTCTAAGGCTGCTTATCAGAATCACCTAGAACAACTTTAAAAGGGGAGGGGGGATAATCTGATACTGGGCACTCTATCCCCATACCAATTAAATCAGAATTTCTCAGATACACACATATGAACATTTTAAAAGATCCCCAGGTTATTCTAATGTACACCCAAGGCCATGAATCACTGAAATAGTAGAAGGCAGGTAGTAAGATCACTAAAAAAGTGATATGATGAAATTTGTTTTTAGGAAGACAACTGGCAGCACCATGGAAGATGAACAGACTAAGGCTGAAGTTTGATCATTTCACAACATAACCCGAAGAGACCTCCAAAGCTGGCCATTTTGACTATACTTACGCTGTGAAATCTGCAGCTGCTGTAGCTGCTTTGGTGGCATCCTTATTCAATGTTGCACCCCAAACAGCACCTTTATGACCCAAAAATGTTCCAATCCAGTCTCCTGTATCTCCCTGACGTAGCATAGGCTTACCGTCTGAAAAATATTTTTAAAAGACATGTGATTTAGAAGTTCAGATTTTAAAAAATAGAAATTCAGATTTTTTAAAACCTAAGATTCAAACATAAAGTGATTATGTTGAATAACAAAGTAGAAAATTGCTTTTGTTGTCTAACTGCTCCCACTGGGGGTCCCTAAGAAATGTCCCCCAATAAATTAACTTATAGGTAACTATATATGTTAACTAAATAAACTGAAGAACTGAGTCGTAGGTTCTTTGTAAAGTATTTGTAATTAGATGATAAGAATACTGATCTCCATTAAAACAACCTGGAACTGAGTCTCATTTTCGGCAAACTTACTAACCTAAATCTCAGTGTCCATTTGAAAAATGGGACTAGTATCACAAATGAATAGCCAATGAGACAACAGGAGAGACAAGCCTTGGTAAGGTATTACTTAGTCTGGCCTAGTTTCGCCATTCCTCAAACCCCTGAAAGAGATGTCTAGGCAAGTGTGCAGTCCCGCTTCTCCAGAAATAGCAATAAAAGTAAAATGATAAGTCTTTAGTTGGAGGCAAAGTTAGCTTTGTCAGAGATGTCGCAAAAGCTTCTCTTAGCTCCAGCTGCGGAATCCCTAACACTACTCCTTTGGCCCTCATCTCAAACACTGAGATCCCCACCACTCCCTCGGCACTGGGGAGTGCCGGCTCCACTCCCTTCCTCCACTCCCTAGCCTCTGGAAACCCGGATCAGCGGCCCTGCTTACCTTTGCAAGCGCTGATTAAGAAATAGCCATAAGGTGTGATACCACTGAAGGCCAAATCAACCACAGGCCGCGTGTGACCGGAGCAAGTGAGCGGAGTCTGCCTCATTGCCATGGCGGCAGGGGAGCGAGGAGGCTGGGGAGCCGAGGGTCGTCTGGTTCTTTTCTCTCAGCTGCAGCGCCTCTGGCTCCTCAAGGCCCCTGCTCTGACACGGGGGCTGGGCCGAGAAACAGAAAAAAGAAGCCAATCCGGGGGCACCGAGGTCAGGAAAGGGTTAAGGACGGGCCAGGGAGTCTGCGACAGGGGATCCACAGCCGCCGAGGGAGGGAGAGGGAGGGAGGGAGAAGAGTAGGGGAGGGGGAGAACCGGGGAACTGGTGGCCACGACCCACACCGTCCACACCGCTACCGGCAGGAAGTGACGATTCCACTGACGCTAAGCGTCAGCCGGAAGTGACGGTTCGGCCGGAAGTGGGGGGTTGCCCGGCTGAAGATATTTAATGGAGCGACTAGACCAGCAACGCGGAGGCGCGAGATCAGCACGTGGGGCACGTGATGTCGGCTGGGCAGTGGTTACGGACGGCGCCTGGAGGCTCTCTAGGCGAGCTGACCAGCTGAGGACCGCCTTGCCATTCCCGGGCTGAGTTCACCGGATGCGAAAGCTGTTTCTGCTCCGCTCAGACCCCATGCTTGGCGCCTCCTGTGAGTTACACACGGAGCAACACAATCAGTCCGACTGTGGTCGGAATCTGAAGATACAAACTGTAAAACCAGAGTTCTCAGCAGCGGTCCAAACCAGCAAACATCTAAGAACTTTTTCAATTTTTATTTACAACTGTATAGGCAGCTCCTCTAGGATTGTCTACAAGTAAGTCCCAGTAAGAAATTTGCCTAGCTACCCTTTCCTTTATTGCTAGTGTTTTAGACATGAGTATTTTGTGGCTTTAATATAGTTGAATTCCAAGTTTTCTTTTAAATAGTTTGGAGGACTCTAGAGCAATGGTCCCCAAACTTCTTTGCTAAAATACATTAATAAAATAATACATTGGTAAATACCTCAATAAAAGTTTGAGCCCGCACTCCCAATATACAGACAGTAATTTGTAAATTACATGTACATTGCAACAAACAAAATAGTAATACTAGAAGATTGTAAAAACTAAATCGAAATAGAAAATCTGGTACTGTCTTCCTGCACGCAGCCCACTATGGGTATTGCCTCTCTGTGTATCCACCGGAACTGTTGATTGATTGCTCATACAAAAGCTTTCTTGAGCAGGAAAGGTCCTTTCTTTGAGCAAGTTATTTCCTTCTGTTGATGATAGAATTTAAACCTAAAACAGCAGAGATTCTTGTGACTTACAACTTTATCCCCAAGACCATTATGTCTTGGCACATACCAATAAATATTCAACCAGCACAAATGTCTGAATGTTTCCTTCTCCGCCGTCATCTTTTTTATGATATACCTGTATCGTCATTCAAGATTCAAGCCTAATGACTTGAATAGGGACTTGAAGTGCTTCCTCATTCTATTTCCTTAGCATTTTATAGTTCAACCTTTATATGTTTTTCATAATTTTTCGTTCTACTCCCTTTCTGTGCCAATCTCACCAGGGTGCTGTGGTCCAACACACACACACCCATACACATACTGTATTCACTTACTTAAATTATGAGCTCCTTAATGGCAATGGTTTGGACTCTAGTTTGGACTCTAATACCAGAAGAGTGAAAGGCATTTATTCTTGAATAGTGAATGCTCAACAAATACTTGTTTACTGATTACAGAAATAACCTCATTACTGAGGTAAATAAATAAAAGACACAACTCAAAACAAATAATTAGTAAAATATTAATATATCTTCATATATTGCTCATTGTGTGTAGGTAAATATATAACTGATAACTACTTTTGTCTCTAAAAAATGTGTAAATTCTAAAAGTACTATATCATAATCAACTGGCTTTAAAGTCAGTTTAATATTAGAGAACAGATTATGCAATTAATATAATTAACCAAATTAAAAGAATAAAGGAGTAAAAATATCAATATATGTGTAAAAAGTTTTAGATAGAATTCAACAATCATGATGAAAACTTTTAGATACTAGAAATAGAAGGGACCTGATAGAATATCCTAAAGAAACACCGCAACTAACAGTGAAACACTGAAAGCATTCCATATTAGGTCGGGTACAAGGAGTGCTAAAAGGAAAGGGGAGTAGAGTAAGCAGGGAGAGCCTTCAGGCTGAAATGCTGGTCTGAGACTTCTGAAAAGAGTTGGTAATAAAGAGGATTGCATAGAAAGAGATTCAAGACTACAATGCAAATCCGAAAAAGTCTTCTTCAAGTACGTTCCTTGCATAACTCACTTCCACTCACATTACATTAGTGAGATATGGCCACAAGGGAGTCTGGAAAATGTAGCCTAGCTGGGCATCCGTGTGCTCAGGGAAACAAGAATTAATTTGGGTGTGTCAGAAAGAGTCTGAGACAATTATCTGTTTTCATTTGCTCTCTTCCCTTTAAGCAAGGGGTCCTCAAGCCCTGGGCCGCAGAACAATACCAGTCCATGGCTTGTTAGGAACCAGGCCTCGCAGCAGGAGGTGAGCAGCAAACCAAGCTTCATCTGTATTTGCCACAGTTCCCCAGCACTAGCATCATCTCCTCAGGATTCACCTCAGCTCCACCTCAGATCATCATGCATTAGATTCTCCTAGGAGAGTGGTCCATAGTGCCGAAAAGGTTGGAGACCGCTGCTTTAAGTTATTATCTTTTCTATTGCACTGCGTGCTTTTCCCACTTTTTTTTTTTACTTATTTATATCAATTCTCTTTCTTCCTATTTCAAATGTAGTTTTTTTTATGTAATTTGTTAACCTAAAAATAAAAGATCAAAGTTAGAGGCAACAATCATTTATTTGAGATTTTAAAAAATTTTGCAATTCTGGGAAGCACTGATTCAAGCAGAAACTCAAAGAGTGCTCCAATTAAGAGGTAAAATTAAGGGTATTTATGACAGAGGGAGGAGAAATAATTACATGACTAGAAGGAAAGAATTTCTATTGGTGTTAGTAAGCCAAGGAAGGAATTTCGGTAGGTGCAAATCAGCTGTTATTCTTTAGCTATACATGGTGGTGCTAATTCTAAATAATGTCTTTAATTTTCAATCTAGTAATCAGGATGTATACTTTCCTGTTAGCTTTGCAAACTGTTGTTTGAAATATAGTGTTGCTTTGGCCCAGTCCAAAGATAATTTTGCCCTTTTTGAACATTTCAAAGGTTCAGGAACTAAGACGTGCAAGGCAGTTCTGGGTGGCAGCTCCAACTCCATTTTGAAATGACTCCATTAATATTATTTTTCACACATTCTTATTGTGTTTTTTACTTCAGTTTTTTCCCTTAACTCTGCCTTTGCTTCTCCACTTGATTTCACATTATTTCTTTTTTGTCTCTTGTTTTAGAGTTGTTTTTTTTTTTACTTCTTTAGAGAGTGTAGGGAAATTTTTATCTACACGTTTTTTTCAATAATTCATTGTCTTTTACATTTATATTTCTTTTATTTAAGAACAATATATTTGTCAATGCAGAGATCTCATAGCATTCATCTTTAAATGGTAGCAGTTCTTTTAGTTGTTATTCGTGCAAGAACAGTATAACTGTATTCTTTTTTATTTTCCTTTTTTATGGGGAAATGTTTTGGTTATATACTTAACACATTAGCTAAAATGAGAATAAATAAGAGTTTAGGATTTTGGAATAAAATGAGATGTTTGTGGGGTGAAAAAATCTCAAATTATATGTCAAGTGAAAAGAAGGGACACAATATGATGAATACTTTGGGTACTACTTTTACTTTAGTTTTTTGAATAAAAAGATCAGCTGTCATGGTTTTGTGGATAGAGGTAGAGAAAGATACAGATATTTTGATGGGATAAAATGAGATCCCCTCCCCGAACCATCACCTGCACTTTTCTGAGAGGAAATATTACATTATCAGAAACATTACATTTGGAGCTGGCACCATTTTTCCTAAATGATTCATAAACGGTGATTCTAAACAAAAATGATAGGTCTAATAATATGGACATCTTCAGAGGAATAAACCAGAAGATCCATATCCAAGAATACAAGGGATATTTTTTTCTCAAAAGAATAGAGTCAGTCGTATCAATTTAAAGATTATACCTACCTCACATCATGCTAAATCATGTTCATTGGGAAGAAAATTAATACTCATGGAATTGAGTTGCCCTTATTCTTACATTAATCGGGTAGAAAATGGCAGTAGCACTCACTGATGAAGAGACGGATCTGGGATCAGGTCATTCTTTATCTCATAATCTTTATCTCACAATCAATATCTCACAATCTTTATCTCATAAAACCAGAGTCCATAGTACCCCTGGAAAATCTCTACATTCCTCTGACAAACCCCAGGCCAAGGAAAAATTTATCACGATTTGGAGAAAGTCCGTGTAGTTTAACCACACACAATGATGTTGCTCCTTTCCCATGTGAGGGCAAGTTGAGTTTCTCAGAAAATAAGTGATGATGCTAGACAGTGAAGGCTTGAGCAGGGTCTGCTAGAAGAAGGTTAGAGTTGGAGAAAATAGAGTTCAGAAACAAGTGGCGACCATCTGAAGGCCTAAATGCTGAGGGCTTTCTCTCCTTTTCTCTCTTGTATCATATAAGAAAAAGAATTAAGTCATAACTCCTAGTTTCTTCTATTTTATAATGATTGGGAGTGCTTATTTAACTCTTCTACAAAAATAGCTGTGTAAATGGCCATTGTAGTGTATAGGAAGTCACCAAGGACCAAACAGGAAAGAACAAATCCCTTTATCCTCACCAATATGGAAGTTTTCCTGTCATGTCTCCTGCCAGAAGAACCTAACATGGACCAGCCTGGGGAAGCAAAAATGTGGTTTGCAGAGTCTTTGCCCACCATCATGAAAGAGAGAATGAAAGGGTCGGCTGGAGCTGTGTTACAATATCTGGCCCAAAGATTTACAATAGGGCAAATAGAAAATATATATAATGATATGTCCTTGGTAAAGGATCTGAAGAAAAATGGTAGCTTCTTCTCAATTAATATACTTCCCACCTCCCACATACAAGTTTAATCAACTGTAT
Organism: Macroglossus sobrinus; assembly: GCA_004027375.1. Lineage (NCBI taxonomy): Eukaryota > Metazoa > Chordata > Mammalia > Chiroptera > Pteropodidae > Macroglossus > Macroglossus sobrinus. Next base: position 556,944 of record PVKZ01000182.1, read on the forward strand.
TTCCTACTGACAGCACCATTTACCAAGGAACCATTAGAATGCTTCTTTTGTATTTCATACCTTGTGTTCAATTAATTAGCAACTTGTGTCAATTCTACCACTTAAATTACTTCTCCATGCATACTGTGACTAACCTAGTGTAGGCATACATGATTTTTCACATTATCTAATGTAATACCCTTCTAAGTGGTATTTCTGTTTCCAGTTCTATTTCTTCTTAATTTTGTGATTCTTACCCCAAGCTGCATAATGATACTGTTATCTGGGAAACTTTGTAAAATATCTCATTCTCAAGGATCCTGATTTAACTGGTTTGTGCTGTAATCTGGAGATCAACATTTTTAAAACTCCCTAGGTAATTCTAAAATACGGCTAGTATGAGACCTATTATTTTATTCTGTCCTCCAAATTAGTATCAAATTATTTTATTATCTTCCGGCATGCAAATCCAGTAATATAAGTCCATTACTCCAAATTCTTTAATGGTTATCTATATCAACAGTTAATGTGTCCAGTGTTCTTCTTGGTCTGTTTTCCATGTACCTCTCCAATTCTTGCCAATTCTTACTAGCAGTCTCACTGAACTGTCAACTTGTAATTTCATTTCTCAACAGTGTTGAGGCTCTTGCAGTTTCCTAAACATGAGATATTCTCTCACTTATCCATGCGTATGCTTATTTTATTCCTGCCAGGAAAAGAACGCTCACTCAAACCACAGCAAATTTTAATCACATGGTTAAAAACATCAAATGGAACTTTAGTGTTTTAAAGCATCCTTCAAAACATTTTTTTGTTTTCTCAATTATGTGAAAAATTGTGAATGCATATGCAAAAATTTGAAAGAAATAAAATGTTAACTGTAGTTGTCTCTAGGTAGTGGGGTTATAGATTTTATTTTCTTCTCTATACTTTTCTATAGTTTAGAAGTGTTCTCCAATGGACTATATTACACTTTAAACAGAAAATAATACAATTTATTGGAAAAATTATTTATGTATTTAAAAAACACCAGATATACTGCTATATAAAAATCATTTTGATTCTTGCATTAAGATACAAGCATTTGGTAATAAAGTATAATAGAAATACTAACATTTGCTAAGAGTTTTTGCCTCCAGTCCTACACACACAAAATATATTTTAGCCACTAGATGGCAATCTCTTCCCATGTATTGTCCAATGTACACCAGTGAAGCCCCTTTGTAGGGATTGTGCATAGTTTATGTAAATATTTTTATTTTTCAACTAACAATCATATTATTTACACTTAGAAGATATTTCATTACACACTAAGAAAATTGTGGGCTTTAATTATCTAAAATTTAAATCAATTTTCTTTGATTTATATTCTGCATCTTACATTTATTGGTATCATTCCAACTAGTTCTATTCTAATCAGCCTTACCTCACTACTTAAAAAGTGATAGAAATTCCCTTTAGCCTTGAATTTCTTTTTGCTTTTATTCATAACTTAGACATTTTAGGCTTGCAGATGATACCCACAAGAATTAGTCTCTCTAGCATTATTATTCAAGGCTGAGGAGATGGCCATCCTCCTTCTATGTGCACCAACTCCAGACTGGCAGAGACCTAAGAACTGGGTCAAGTTAAATCAAATTTCCCAAGGTAAGAGGAGAAGGGATATTTCTTTGGGGAAATGTCCTGGTCACATATCTGTGTAAGACTGATTTTAAATCTTGTCTAAAATAATATATTCAGGGGTATTAATAAATACTCTTAAGATTTTAGGTGATAATAGATCCTTAGGCAAGATTTCAAAAATTAACTGTTGCCCAGTTTTCACTGCTGTTTGTATATAGTGTATTACACGCAGCAAAGAAATCTCAAATTTTCTGTAGTCGTTTTTGCTTTCTCTATTCCTTTTTTTACAGTCAGATTGCTTGTCAAACTTATTCCTTTCCATGTTTCACTTTAGTTAAATGATGACTTATCCTCCTGGCATTACACTTTCAATTTACAATAAACAGTATTCAGGGAATGAGTCAAATTTGGTAGACTCAGAGCTGTTTTTCTGCCAGATCAATTGGGCCTTTTGCTTTCAAACACGTGAGGTGCATTTCTAATGTCTAAATTTAAAGGCTGACCATTATATTCAAGAAGAATTACTATATATTAGAAAAGAATATATAAGCATATTGTATTTTTTCATATTTTTTCTGATTTAAAAATGTTTTGTAAAAATTTTTTTGAAAGACTTAAAAAGCTCAAAGAAAAACTAAAATCACTCATAACTTCTCTACTTATGGAAAGTATCATATGAGTGGCTATAAAACCAATTATGAGAGTTTGTAGTTAGAGAAGTCTAGTATTTCTGCATTCTCATCATTTTCCCTAGTGAAATTTTATTGTTTGGAGTTTTATTGCTAGTGCAAATGATTTTAAAGACAATAGCAAAAAATATAGTGTGCTTTGGTCTTAAACTAGCTGTCAACCTTTTTTAAAAACAAACAACTTTGGTAAATTAATTTATTTTCTTGACATTATGTTTAAGTTAAATATTTTCCTTAATTTATGTTAACAGGACTACAAATGAACTCTGAGGCATAAACTGTAGCTATTTGACTGAGTACATCTTTCTTAGGATAACAGAAACTCCAAATGCTCTTCTCACTACTCTACAATTTTCTGTGGGGCCTCTGCAAGTTAATTATCTTCTTTGTGTGCTTAATCCTCTTAGAGTGCAACCCTCATCACTTCTGCATTCTGTGCCATTCTGTGAGGATGAATGTTTCTCTTTATATTCTGTGTATAGAAATGGGAGAAAAAGAGAATTAAAATAAGAGAACAGGAAGCCTAAGTTTTACATCAAACAAGAAATGGGTGCGGTGTCTAGAGAATTCAAAACGTCTGCCTCAGTCCTTTAGAACATTTAGAACATAATTTGAATTTTAAAATAAGGTTAGAAGTTAGTTTTCAAAATGAATATTGGTTGTCTTTCAATTATTTTCCTCATCTGTTCAAACAAAAGTAACATTATCTCTGCCTATTAATTACTATTTAGTGTGAGCATAAAATGAATTTTAAAATAAATGGCATTATAGAATTCTTTTTAAAACATTTCATATTAATTCATTCAAAGAACATTTGTGGAGCAGTAAGATTGATTAATGATACATAGCCTTAGAGTCTATGAAGGAGTCAGAAAAATGTAGAATTATAATGTCTAAAAAAATTATTAATATATTGCTACTGTGTTTCAGGCAATGTCTTAAAGATTGGATATAGAGCAGTAAACAAACAAATATTCTGTTGTCATGCAGTTTACATTTTAGTTGGGGCAGGCGGAAAGTAGATAAATAATCACAGAATATATATGGTAATGAGCACTGAGGAGAAAAATAATGGGCTATACGGTGTCATTTATAAAGTTACAGTTTAGCAAAATCCTCAAGAAAATAAAGGAGTAATTCATGTGGATACCTGCATGAACATTTCAGGGGAAGAAAGAGGAAGGAGGCCACCAAACCTTGAGTGGAGTGAACATGATGGATACTGGTAGGAAATGAAGTGAGAGAGGTAAGGCTGAGGTGGGGGCGGGGCATCATTATAAGGATGAACATTGTAAGGATTTGGGCTATTATTTAGAGTGAGACGAAAGCCAACTGGAGAGTTTTGAACAAAAGAATGAGATAATCTGAAGTTAACACAGAGATACAAATTAGGAGAGTATTGCAATCATCCCCTGGACAGATGATAGAAATATGTAGCAGTGGAAGTCATAAGAGGTGATCAGATAGATTCTAAATATATTTTGAAGGAAAAGGTGACAATATATGCCAATGGATTGGATGAGGCCTGTGAGAGAGTCAAGTTTTGTTTATTATTGTATTTTTATAATGAAAGTGTACTCACATTTAATAAATGTCTATATTATGCTGTATAAAATATAACTTCTATTCTGCTTTGAACACTGTTTGTTCCAGCAACTTTCCTGAGGTGCACTTTTTAGTTTTCTAAAACCTACTTACTTAACGGTTTTATATGTTTCTTTGGAATCTGTTTTATCATTTATTTGACCTGCTAAGTCTTTATCCTGCATCAAAACTTTGCAATTCCAATGGAATACAATTGAGAACATAGGGATCTACCTTCTGTCAGAAAAGGTAATATAATTTAAAATCCTTACTCATCAAATTGTCTCTGGAAAACAAATAAACCAATTCTCTTCTTATTTTATTCCCAACATTATACAAGAAACATTGAAGCCCCTTCTTTTTATGCTTATTTCTACAATTTTCACAGGAGAGAACATGCCCTAATGCACCCTTCTCTAATCTTATCACATTAAGGATATGTCACAACTAAAAATGCATTCAATCCTTCTCCAATAAGAGACAACCCAGCCACTATGAAACATCCTCTGAGACCAAGTCATTTTTGTGCTTCTTTCCCAATGAAGTGAATGCTTTGCTCTGAGGAAGATTTTGTTACCATTTGATTGATCCATAGATGGGAATGGCACCATGTATAGGAACCTGTATTAGTTTCTCTGGGCTGCTATAACAAATTACTGCAAACTGGGTAGCTTAAAACAACAGACATCTATTCTCTTCTTGTGCTGGATACTGAAAGTCCAAAATCAAGGTGTTGGCAGGAGCAAAGCTATCTGTGAAATTTTTAAGGCAGAATCTATTTCATATCTTTCTCTTAGCTTCTGGTGTCAGCAATCTTTGGCAATTGTTGGCTATAAATGCATCACTCCAATCTCTGTCTCTGTCTTTATGTGGTATTTTCTCTGTGTGTCTTGTGTTTTAGATTGCAGGTTTATTATAAAAAAAATACAATTAAGGAATAGTCAGATGAAAAATGCTTAGGGTAGGGTAAGTGGGAAGGAATGTAGAATTTCCATGCCCTCACTAGGCATGTCACTCTCCCCAGCACCTCCATATGTTCACCAGCGTGAAAGCTCCAGAGTCAAAATTTTTGGTCGAAGTAATAATATTTTTAGTTAATGAAAAATGATTGGTTTGGGAATTCATTTGGCTTAAACCTGCAGCTAGTGTGGTCTCTGTGAGCAAAAGTAGCTGGGGATGGCAGAGACAAAAGTGAGGCGGGTACTGATACCTTATTCATAGTTGGTCCTGAATATCACCTTTTTAAATATTCAGAAGTCATCACCAACTTTACTTGTTTTTTCAACAGGAGGCACTGGGACACATCTCTTCTGCCAGTGTCATATCTGGGCCCTAGGAGATGTCATGATTCATTTAAGACAGACTTTCTGAGTTTTTACATTGCTACTTACTGCCCTGGGACTAAGGATTGGGTGAGGAACAAGGACTCCACTGTTATGGTACTTACATTCTGTTAGGAGAGATACATAATGAACAAGTGTATATCTTAATTAAATAATTTCCACAAATGATAAGACTGTGAATGAAATAAACAAGGTGATGCAATCAACTTACTTTCATGGAGGGTAAGTAAGATGGTAAGGCTACTTTAGAATGAGTCAATAGAGAGGTGACATTTCCCATGAGGTCTGAAGGATGAGAAGGAAACTGTCAACTTAATAAACATTTATTTAAATTCTAATGTGTATAAAACTGGTATTAAGTATTGGGAAAGGTGTACTGAGAGAAAAAAATATAAAGATGAAGAAGACATAGTTGATAGCCTCTGGAACCTAATATCTAATGAGGAAGACAGGCACATATATTAATAACCATAATTCACAATAGAAGTGTTAGAGAGGTAAATGAAATGCCAAAGTTGTACAGAAAGAGAAAGACAATTCTTATTTAGGTATTTGGGAAGATTTGAAAGATGGACTTCACAGATGAGGGGACAGCTGAGTTTGACAATAAGAATAATGGCTCACAGCCATCAAGTCCTGTCTATGTGTCAGCCACAATGCTAATGAGATATACAGGAATTCTATCATTTAATCCTGCTAACCCTAAGAGGCAGGTGTTATTAATCATTCTCACTTCACAGTAAATACATGAACTGGAATTTGAACTAAGTATGAGCTCATTCTTATACAGATACTATGCACTTAAATAAGATAATCAGTTGATTAGCTATGTTTTTCTCTTTGTAACTTATTCTTTTGGTGTTGTATATCATTTAAACAACTCTCAACACATAATTCATACTACCATTCCAAAATATATGCACATAATAAAAATATTTAAATCTTATAGCTCTCCAAACTTAAGAATACATAAGTTATTTTTAAAAAGTACATCACATGTATCTTGGTTTGCTGTTTTATAAACAGAATTTTATTTCATTTATTTTACCTAAAATTGATATCACAAAGTAAATGCATATGTGTAGACAAAAAGGGAAAGTGAGTCACTTTTTAAATTTGTTTTCTATAAACCCATAAAGCCACCAAAAGGTTTATAACCCAGGTATGATGCTAGCAAATAGAATTGGGGCTCTTACTGGAAACCTAATGTGTGAGCATTAGGTTTGGGTAAATGCTTTCTTGAGAAAACAAAATGATAGTTTACAATTTATATTTGGAAAGAAATAACACTAGCACATATTTCTCTCTCTCTCTCTCTCTCTCTCTCTCTCTCTCTCTCTCTCTCTCTCTCTCTGTCTTTTAAGAAACAGTAATATATTTGTGACCCTGGAGATGTAAGAATGTCATATGTTGATTTATTTGTTATTTTTTGCCTGTGATAAATGAGAAATGATCCTAAAAGTTACATTTTGCCATATTTCAGGTAGTGATACTGAGTCAAAGATAAACTACATCAAATTTTGAAAGTGAGACATTGAGTATTAATTTTATATCATTTAAAATCCTCTAGTAAGGTTTACTTTAGAGCTGATTGTAATTTTTCCCAATATTTTAAAATTTCTAATCTAACAGAAATAAACAGAAGGGTGCAGTTCACATTCTAGGAAATCAATTTTCACTTCTAAAAATTGGCCATCTCAGAAGAAAGGACATAAATTGAATAACATTGTCTATTTGACAATCTCATTTTTGTAAGATTTATTTTTGGAGAACATGTTGGTGAGTTTTTGTTTGGTTGTTTTACTTTCTTCCCTCCTCAAAAGCTGGGAAAAAAGATGATATACTGACAGGGGTGTAGATTTGATTATCAACCAGATTTAACCCAGAAACTATTATGAGATCTATTCTGATATTGTGATGCATTAAATTATCTACATATTATGCATGTATATAATAATTATATAATACATAGTATATGTAGTACATTACGTAATATGTGTATAATATATAATACATATATAATGTATATTAATATATGACATCATTTATATATTATATTATATTTTTATAGGAAAAATGAATTTTATTTAATGAGCAAGTACACAAACACACACATTCACACACATATGTAGCTAAAACAATATTTACTCTTACCAGGTGAGATACATTATGAAATTTTCTGCTTCATGTTCTTTCATTTAAAAAAAATTCAAGTTGCAACTTAGTAACAAGTTTTGCAAACCTTGAATATGTTACAACACATAACAGCTCTAGAGCATTATCAATGTTAACTTATAATTTTAGGGAAATTTTTAGTTTTCCTCCTTTTTAGAATTAACCCACAAGAGTACTCTATGTACTCAGAGAAAAAAAAAAAATTATCATAGCCTTGTTACCATGTATCCAGCCTGGACGAGGCGCATCTTTTTCAATGTATTTAAATCACGTACCTTCCCAATCCCAAGAATTGAGGAGATGATTTACAACTATATTAACAGGACCTTATGTCTGTCCTTTTTATATAAATTATTCCATTTGATTCTCACAACAACCCTGTGAAGAAGGCAGGGAAAATATTGGATTTAACATATAATGATTTGATATTCTAATGTGTGAAAGCAATTTCCTCCTATCTTTAAACATCTAAGGGAGAGATAGACAAAAAGTTACACTGATTAGAACTGGAGAGACATAGGATTGGAATTTGGATTATGCAGATGGTACAGAATTAACCTACAGATAGTTACTTGTTACTTTAGTCCCTGTAACAGATTGTGATTTTATTTTATTTTATTTTATTTATTTTTAGGCAAGGCAACCCTTGATTGACCTCAAAGACTGCAAGGATCTTGTCACCTTACAATCCCTTATTTTTTTATTTTTGATGCCTACAGCACCTGGACTTCCTGGGTAGTCTCCAAAGCAGGCCCAATCCTGCTTACAGCTTCCAAGATCAGATGGAATCAGGCTTGTTCAGGGTGGCATGGCCGTAGACCAGGTTGTGATTTTTAAAGACAATTGCAATGGTATCTCCTACCCACATGCTCTTCAAGATTCTTGCTACTAATCCAAAGGTAGAGTCTGGGTCCCTTTCCTTTGAACCTGGGCAGGCCATTGTGACTGCTTCAAGTAAAGTAAGGCCATAAAAATGTCACTCATATCCACTTGTTTTCATGGGACATTCACTATTAGAACAATAACTATGCTATGAGGAGGCCCAAGAAAATCATGGAGTGACCCATGTGAGGAGGAAGTGAGGCCCCTGGCCACAGCCACAGCTGAGCTCCCAGCTGAGAGCTAGCACCAACTTGCTAGGCACAGGATGAGCTGTATTGAAAATGGATTCTCCAAACCCCCATCAGGCCACCCCAACTGACACTACATGGAGCAAAGAGGAGCCACCCAGCTGAGTCCTGCCCAGACTGAAGATTTATGAACAAAATAGATGATCGTTGTTGTTTTAAGCCACTATGTTTTGGTATGGTTTGTTATGAGGCAATTAGATAACAGATGTAGTGACCTGAAAGTTATGCTAGAACTTGATTTCATTTTGGAAGAGAGCTCTGCTTTTAGTTTCTGAAAATGGTAGCGAGTGAACATCAAGGAATTAAGTATTTCCTATGTAGATAATATTATTGGAATCCCAATATTTTGACAGTGTTGAAGCGTTAAAGAATTTGCAGCCATATTTTAAAACCTCTACAACCATGGAGAAAACATTGGAGGCTACAGAAAAAGAGAAATCATCTAAAATGAGAGAATTTGTGAGAAAAGACCTAGAAAAAGTCCCAGGGAACCCTGATACTTGAGGGCTGAGAAAGGAGGAGTCAGCACAGTTGGCAGAAAAGAAGCAATCTGGGAAGTAGCAGGATGAGCAGAGTTTGTAGTAACTAAGAAGCCAAGGGAAGAGAGTATTTTAAGTATGAGGCATCTGTCCAAGTTGATCATGTTTTATTATTGTTAGATGCGAGTATTAAAAATAAAGATGTTGGAAAGAAAATGTCATCTATTACTAGGATTAAGAGAAAATCAAATTAATTTTACATATGGGGGATATAAAAGAGTAGCATATATACCAGCCTTTTAAAAGTTCCCAAGTATAGTTGAGAGATAAGCTAGATTTGGAATGGCACTGCATTGAGACAGAGAAGAATATCATTAGATTGGGAATATATGATAGTTCAAAGGAAGTTAAGAATTAGTAAATTTCAGGGATAGAAGGATGATTGTGTGCATGAAATCCATATAGGTAAATAGCAATTGGAGCCAAGGGAGTTAATATTACCAAGGATCAATATCATAGCACAAGGAATAAAGATTTGAAGGGAATTGAGCCTGTGGGAGATGATGTAATGGAAGATCTTTAAAGACATGGACCCGTATCTTTCTGTTTGAGTAGCTAGAGGGTTAAAAAAATCTGAAAAGAATTGAAACTTAAAATTTTACAAAGAGGTAATCTATGATGTTCAGATAGTCTACATTAGTAAAAATGCATCATTTCTGGAAAGTGTTATTTAAGCATTTTAATATCAAATGCTTATTAATAACTCTGTCATTAATGAACCACCAAGTTTGGGCAGTACCAGACAAGTATTTGTTTTTTTCACAGCACAGTTTTATATGATCCAAACTTTCCATGTAATCATTCAACCCTTTATTTTAATTGTGCGTATATAAATTTTTACAACTTTTCTAGCACTACTCCTAACTCTTCATTTATTGTAGCTATGAAAAGAAACCAAGAATATTAATTTTCCTAAGCCTAGCATTTCTCCATGTGTTTCATTCTTTTTCTAGATGTCAGAACTAATCTTAGCGTCCTTACATTTAGCTGAGGACTGGGCTGTGATCCCATAACTTGTCTGCCCAAGGAAACTCCAAATTCACTGGCTGCCTTTCAAAAGATCAAAAGATGTTCCTGCTAACGTTGTTTGTTAATCTCCTGAGTCAAAAAAGCATTCAACAGAGACAGGATTAACAACATACTAGATTTCTAAACCACAACCTAATGCAGAAGAGAAAGTAAACAATCCTTAAAAATGGGAAGAAACACAAGTCCTTTGAGTAAAGACTTGGCCACATATTTTCTTTAAAGTTAAATTCTGCCATCTAAAGAGATACACTACTGTATCTCTAGCAACTAAAGCAACAATTCTCAATTTACATTGGCCTTTATAACACATCAGTAAACCTGCAAATTATAATTACTTGAATGATTCAGATGCTAGCCTAATATTTATATTGATTAAGCCATCTTTGATTGATTCTAAGCCACACCTTTTTTTGAGAGCATGATCTGTTTTAAAAAATAGTAAGAGAAATCTTAGATTATTTGCTGCCTAAAGTCAAAAAGACTTTCAGTATTTGCTAAATTATATTATAATCTGCTATAGTAGATGGCCAGATGGTTTCTAAAAATATATTTATTCATCTTATTTATTAAATACATATATTATTAGAATTTTTTAATAATAGAAGTAACAACATTGTTCAAAAGTTTTAAAAAGTGGCAGAAGGATGCTGAAGAACAATGTATATGTACCCACATCTTTCTGAGCATCTGGAAAATAAAAGATATTAATTACTTAGGGTTTTGCATTGCCTCAAAGGTCACTCTTATCTGTAACTCCAATTCAGTGACTCATAGCTTTGGATTAACATATCCAACCACTAGAATTTCTTATAATGATTCCACCTTTCCATTTAAATTAGTGTTTTAAAATATAAATGCAGAACATCATGACTAAAAGGTATAACCTACTAAACAGAATTTTATATATTTATGAGTTAAACTTTATCATTTTAAATTGCTATTTTAAACATTGATTCTGATTGTACAAAATGACATATGGAATATTTATCATCTCTTTCAAATAACTATTGCGTTAAGCTAGGTGCTCTGAGAAGCAGATGCCAAGAGAGCATTAAATGAGGAAAAATTTTATGGCTGGTGTGAAATGGCTGTGCTGAAGAAAATGGGGAGAGAGCCAGAAAAGGCTGGGAGACAGATCAGACCCTGATGCAAATCTGATCCCAAGTCAAGGAGAGAAAAAGTAAAGACTGGGAAGAAGGAAGTTTACATGGGAGCCTTGTATACTGCAGTATAGTCAACAGAAGGTTCAGTTGTTGTTGAGTCACTGCACCAAAGTTGTCTGACAAAGGAATCCTTTGTCTTCCTAGGCAGATCTGCCTAGTATTTCCACTGCACTTAACTCAGCGGCTGGAGCCACCTGTGAGACTCACATCCTCAGTTCAAACACTGAAGAAGGTTTAAGGTCACCACCAAAACAGCACCTCAAAACTTGTCCTCTTTTCTGATTTCTGCTCCTATGTTGTAAACTGCCTTCTGGAAAGTTTAGTCTGAGTGATCTGCTGACATCTCAAATTCAGTGATTCAGTGCATTCCAAAATGAACATATTGGTTGTCCTAACTCATATCTTCATTCTCCCAAGTACCAAAGGCAATCTTTACCTCTCTCATTTGCCTTCCAGATCCAAATACCTAATGAGTTCTGTTGATCCGATCTCTACCTCACTGTTGTTCCTTCTATCTTCTCTGCAGGCTCTCAATGTTACTGTTCTGGTTTTGACCCCCATTATTTGTATTGTCCATCATCTGCACTGTTGGCCTCTCTGAGGATGTTCCCCGCCCCACAGTTCTTCTCTCTTATCCACTTAAAGTGCTCCTGCCAGGTTAATCTTTTTGAAGGGCAGCCTTGCTTATATTATTTCTGCTTTAAAAACAAAAGCAAAACAAAACAAAACTCTTTTGTGCTCCTAATTTCTTATAAAATGAACTTCTATATCCATAGCCTGTCATTCAAAGGCCTCCATGGTTAAGCTCCAATCTAGCATTTCAGTTTCACCTCCTAAAATTCCTTTTATACACAATGATCGAAGTCTTCCTGAATTATGGCAGGACCACAATTATGCTCTGAACTTTCCTACCATCATGAAATTTCCTCACAGAGTTGCTTTTATTTTCTCAGTCAGTCTAGTCTGTGTTCTTCAAAACCATTCATCACAGCCCAACTCAAATGCTACTTCCTCCATATACCCTTCCCTAAATTCCTTAAAATATATCTCTAGTTTATAATAAAATTTACATTATGGGAGATGGGAATGAGTGCACATTATCAAAAAAATATTTTAAAAAATTTTTTTTGCATGTGAGAAAAAATGTATTATTTGGTTCATGTAAATACTAAATGTTATAAGGAAGGCATAAATTCTGGATATGCAAAGCTCTTCACCTTTAACACTGAAAAATAGAAATTACAAACTTCAAAAGAAAGGTTTTGGTGTCATTAAATACTAGCATACAGCATGCAGTTAAACAGCAAATTTGCTAGTAATTGGAGAGCACATAATACAGTAAGGCAAATGCCACTACAGTATTTCAGTGAGTACTCTAACTAAATACCAAGGCACAATATAAAGTAAGTGTGGCTGAATTATTGTACAGATAATCAAAGTACATTTAGGACAAATATTTTATTAAGAACCAGAACAAAATATGAAGCACAATAACAAACCTGAACACATTTCAATATTATGTTTATACATGAAGTGTTTGTTGAACATTAATACCTAGCAAAAAATAAAAATAAAAAATAATAAATATATTAGCTGTATATAATAGTATAGCAGTATTTTTGTTGCATTTAGCTATGGTTTATGTTAGAGATAAATTTAAATGTGAAATGTTTGGGAAATAACTGAAACACTATATTACATCAGCCTGTGGTATGTTTTTTAAATTTTTGCAAGAAATACGCCAATAGGATGCAAAGGCAAAAAAGTATAATTTCATTTCCCTCTTGTGAACTCCCACAACACAGTCTCATACATCTCTTACTGCATGTAGCCATTTCATCCTGCTATTGTATTTCCACTGAACCCCACTAAACTACAACATTTGAGGGTAAGCTATATGTTGATTTAGCTTTTTATCTCCATAGTTATTTGCATGTAGGTTAGTGAAAAAAAAAATGGGATTGACTGAATAAGCAATCAGAAGAAATAAAAGGAAAAGTAGAGGTTGATCAGACAGACAAGGGGGAAAAGGGAATTTTAGGCTGAAAGAAGAGCATGTGGAAAAGGCATCAAAGTGTGAGAAGTGTGTTCTGTTTATGGAGGAATTATGAGAGAATAAGCTGAACTAGTAGAAGCCAAACCATGAGAACTTCACATGTCATGCTAAACAGTTTGGACTTTATTCTTTAGACAATGAGAATTCATTCCAGGAAATGAAAAGATAAGACTTGTATTTTAGAAAGATCATTCTGGCAGAGTAGTAGTTGGCTGGGAGTGTGGGAGAGGGATAGGCATTGTGACAGTGAGGTCAGAGAGACCAATCAGGAAGAGGCTGTTACAGTGTTTCAGAAAGACAAGATTAGGCTTTATCCTAAAGCCAGAGCAGTGGGAATGAAACAAAGGGGAAGGATCTGACAAATATCTGGAAACATTAGGCAACATAACTAGATTGACCATACACAGGCAGTGAAAGAGTGGGAGTCTAAGATAATTCTTAGATATTTCAGTGGTGGTGCCATCCATGACAGCAGTTCTTTAGGAAAGAGTTCTTTCTGGAGACCTGAGAGGAGGGAAAGTAATGAGGCTCATAAAACAGAAGATGTTTGATTCAAGAGATAGCAGGAGAACCAAAAAAGAGTTGTTTATAATACTGTACTTTGTGCTATATATTTCCATAGCTCAGGTCATCATTCTTCCGTTCCAATTATTTTTTTAAAGCTTTCAGAATCTCTTAGTATTCATACTATATGTGGAAGAGCCCTTTCAGAATTCTTAATTTCTTTTTCATATGTAAAGTCTCCTTGATCTCGTATATGTTCTATGTATTATACTGATCCTACAGTGCCCTTCTCCATCCTCTCTGCCTCAAGAATAAAATTTAAAAAGAGGCCTAGTAGGCCACTGTTATTCTAACAGGAGATTGTTTTTCTACATATAATGAGAACATCTTGGACATTTCAGAAACTTGAAAGACAAATACTTTTTCTATATTTTTGTATCAAATTGTGAACTAGTCTTTTGGGTGAGCATCAATATAAAACTTTATAAAATTAATTTGTAAATTTCTAAGTACGAGTCAGAATTCCTAAAGATAATGTTTTCACAAACAAAATATGCCAGGTCTCTTTAAAAGACGATGAATCTCTATCTTTCTAAAACAGTGTATTATCTTTTGGAACAAACAGAATTATTTCTAAGGGCAGATGTTTAGATAGCAAAGGTAGTCAATATTTAAAAGTTTTTAAAAATTTTGTTTAACTGGATATTCAGAAGCAAATAGGCCTGCTTTTAAAAAACTAGAAATATTAAGTGTGATAAACTCATAACCAACCTAAAACAGCTCACTATCTCAAAAAATGTACTTTATTTATTAAGTATAAATTTATTTTCATGGATGTTATAAGTAAATTTTTTACATGAGTAAAAATTTGGGGACATCTCACTTCTTTCTGCCCCTTACCAGAACAAATTTTGTTCATTGTTCAAATGTGTTTCTAATAAAAAAAAATGATTTTTTACAAGGTGTCTTTCTGTAATGCTCAAATGTCAGTTGTAACCTAGCTGAAAACATGATATAGCATGCTGAATCTTTCATCATCATTAAAGGGTAAATTTTAAATGCACTCATTTCAGTCATAATACTTGTGGTCCTGAAATGGTCAAGATCACTTACAAATTTTAAAAATTAAGGAACTAAAATGCCCACACAAATGTATGTGAGAATCATTTATTTTTAACACTGCTATGAAACCACCTCTGGGGCCATACAAACAAATCTCAAATAAGTACCAACTTGATTCATAACGTCTCTCAAAGCAGAAAGTGACAGGCTTTAAACTATATGAGAATTTTTAAATTTCAACCATACATATTTAGTTTGGAATATATCCCAAAACCTTGGAACTGATACTCAAATTATCTATGACACATAGGCCAGAATTTAAGCATTTGAATTCTCAACACAGAGCTCTTCTTGTATAGATGACAAACAAATTCACAGTTGCCAAGTTTTATGATTCATTCAGGAGACAATTTATTGAAACTTTTTCCATGATCTCAGTATCTTTGGACTTTAGTAAGTGAAAGTCTGGGAAGCTGGAAAAACAACAAATTATGGAATAATTTAAAATATGAAATATTAAATTCTATCTTTTAAAAACCAGGATAGTAACTTAAATTCTTTATGCTTTAATTCTGAGATGGCAGGTAAAGTTTACAGACTTTGATTCTCTTTGTTTGGGTTCCTGGATAATTGTAGATGTCCAAGGGATAGTTTGAGCAGTGTTTTAACAGACTACGTCATTGTAGTTTTCATTTGTTCTAGATGGTGAAATTTCTTCTTGCAAATGTTACTGATCGCTTTAACAGTTATGGAAGAAATTCTGTATTTCAGAGGTTCATTAGAAAAAAGTCCCACAAATATTTAGCATCTTACATGTTTTAGGTGCCATGCTATGTAATTTCACTTTTACTTAATTTAAATGATTAAATGTATGCCAATTCAAACTATGAGAAGTGTATTCATTTTCTATTACTGCATAATTAATTAAACAAAATTACCACAAATTTAGCAGCTTAAAACATTACCTATTTATTACTTTATTGTTCTGTAGGTCAGAAATCTGGGCACAGTGTGACTAGGTGTTCTGCTCAGAGTCTCGCATAACTAAAATCAAGGTTTCAGCCAAGCTGTGTTCTCATCTGGGTCCTTATCAAGGAGAATTCAGTTCCTATGATTATCTAAATGAGCCTTGCATTTCCTTGCTGGCTGTCAGCAGGGAGCTGCTCTCAGCTCATAGAGACGGTTTGCGTTCTTTGTCACATGACCCATCCATCTTCAAAGCCAGCCATGGAGACTCTTCCTTATGTTGAATACTCCTCACACTTCAAAATTCTCATAAAAGGTCTTAGTCTCTTTGAAGGGCTCACCTGATTAGGACACCTAGAATAATCTCTCTATCTTAAGGTCAACTGATTTGAGATCTTAATTGCATGTGCAAAATACCCTCACAGCAGCACCTGGAGTAGTGTTTGACTAGAAGATGTATGTATACCAAGAGGACAGGGAATCTTGGGGACAATTTTAAAATTCTGCTTATCAGCCTCACAAGTCTGGAATTCATGAACTTATCAAAATCTAATCTTAAACCTACATATTTTTCTTGATGTGAATAATTTGACATATCTTACTCAGTTTTTTCAACTTTAAGAGCACTTCCTTACTTCTTTTTTATGGATTTAGAAAGGCAGTCCACATTTATTTTCTGTTCATATGTTACAATGACGAATTTACTTTCACAACATTTTTAATTTCCAAACTATTAATAAGTCTCTTGAGGGAAGTGAATCTTAATATAAAATTTTAAACATAGTTGAATTATATATATATCTTGTTCTTTAGCTGACATTGAGTGGTACAATATGGTTAAAGGTAATAAAATCTAGTGAGTGTTGGTGTTTAAAAATATATATATGTATATAGTTTATAGTGGTAGATGAAGAGATGTGTTTGGGAGTGATCATCGATCACATAACCAAACATCCTGGAAATTTACACAAACTGTATGTTAGAAGCAAGCTGAATCAAATTTACTGAATTAAATTGAGTAGTACTAATTCTGTTCTCAGCTCTACACCAAGCTCTATACAGGAACAAAAATGGGCCAAACCTCATTTTCTATTCTGGGGCTTACAGTGTTGCTAAGGAAACAAAGCTCATACATACTAGACAGACATAATATAAGATGGCATAGGATTGCATTAAAATTAGGTAAATGAGTTTATGGGAGTAAGTGATGTAGGATTTCAAAGGAGAGAAGAGGGATTAGGGAGGGCTTGCTAGAGAGGCTTGAGAAAAGTTTGGATTTTAAGTAGAATTTGAAGAGATAGAAAGTATTCAAGGAAGGGAAATATTTTGAACATGATTTTGCTCTAAGAACTGATCCTAACCTCTTAGCAAGACAGCAAAGAGAGCAGAGTAAAGGATTTACATTAGGAAGAGAGTAGTAAAACATTTACTCTGTCTAATATTTATGAGAGTATCATTGCTCCCATTTTGTCACAGTAGATCTTAGGGTAATGGAGATCAAAGTATCCATTTGAAGCATAAAAAACAAAATGCCAAAATGTAAACTGACAAATGTCATACTGCAAGGTGTTAACGTAGGATCCATTTGTCTAGTCTTTTTTTTTTTTTTTGTGAGGCAACCCTTGGTCAGCCTCACAGAATGTAAGGACTTTGTCATCTTACCATCTCTTATTTTTTTATGCTTTATGCCTACATCACCTGGTCTTCCTAGGTGGTTTCCCATCCAAGTACTAACCAGGCCCAACCCTGTGTTTCTTTGTTTTAAACAGAAAACACTATCAACAATTTTTTCAACATTATAAAACTTTAATAAAATTGTGACCAGCCTTATATGTAATTGCAAATGGATATCAGAGACAACAAAACAGGATATTGATTTCTTCTCCAATAAAAACATAGCAAAGAATATAAAATGTTTCATCTTGTATTCCAATTATGTAATTTGAAAAAGTACTTCAGGTCTATACTTCCTTCAGATTCCCACAGTAAATCGTTGAATAGATAGCATGGTTTATAGATAGTTAATTCTATTATAATAATCTATCTATGAAGTTATATTTCACTATATGTAATAGAGAATGTATTTTAAGTGGCTATTTATAAATTGCATTAAATCATTCAGGCCATATTATTAATTGAGAAGGCTAGTAATTGAATGTGATTATCCAGTTATTTATAAGTTTATCATTTTCAGGAGTCTCTCAGAAACCAGTTTTCTACAATGAGTTATAAGAGTAAGTAGAAAGATAGTTATAAATTCTAAGTTGAAATCTGCTTCTCTCAACTATTAATTCTTGGTTGAGTAAATAAAAACTCATCTTGTGCTCATAAAATAGGGCACACAGTTCTTTTCAGCTATTTTAGTACATATTGAATGTGTTTGCTTTCTACCTGAAAATAGAATTGTACTCGTAAATTCTCCCTGAACTTTTGAAAGCCATAGTGAGCACTGCCTACGGAGAATCTATTCCAGTAGATATTTCTGGGATCAATATTGATTGTGACATTGACTAAATGTGTTTGATCTTCCATTTAAACACTCAAGGCCCCCAGTAGTGCAACCTCAAGTAGTCAGAGGTGGAAAAATAGGTGCAGAGGTGGGGAATCCAGGCTTATGTCTCGTTGCACCAGTAAATAGACTAATTGTCACTTGAAATGTCTATTTTCAAGTCAGACACAAGAGAAAGATGGGGTATCCTACATTTGCCCTATGTGTAGGTAGAGCCTGAGGGTTTCCTGCACCAGTGGTTTTTTGTCCAGGTGTGTACTACCCAGGGGTACTTGACGAAGAGACAAATGGGGTTAAATTCAGCTCTCAGTTGGCTTGCCAATTGATGTGCCTATATGAGACTATTTCTGCTTGCATGAAGGGATATTTTTTTCTCACTCACACAAAAGCTCCTTATAGCTCTGCCTCTGACCCTACTAAATACAACCCTATGAGTCTCCAAAGCAAATGCATTAACTGTGCCAGGAGAATCTTGAGCCACTGTCATAAAGACTTCGTTCTGTCTATCCTAATTAAAAGTGTGCCTTCCTTTCTCTACCTGAAGACCATGTAAAGGAACAGAAAATTCTCAATTCACATTTAAGACAACTCTTCACTTTCTTTAATTGTGAAGACAAGATAAAATAGTACAGCTTCATAAAAGCTATTGTTTATGTTAAATATCCTTTTGTGTCATGTAATTTAAAAAATTAGCTCCAAGTCAAAATATAATATCATTAGTCCCTTATAAGTATTCTTGTCACCTGCTGAACAATTCTAGGTGTGACTCCCAAACACACTTGAAATTTTTTATTCAAACTCAGAAAGCTCTTCTTTCTTCTCTGTCTTTAAAAATGTCCCTTTCCCCTATTTCTCAAAGCTCAGAACAAATTTCAAGAACCATGTCATTTTCTCTCTTATATGCTAGAACCTTCCTCCACCCACTCTGTTCATTTCCATAACACACGATTGGTTTGATGCAGCCCAAAGTTTAGGCTGTAGCACAAGACTACATAGCTCTAAACAGATCAGCTTGGGTGTAGCGGGGGAAGCCGCAGCAGACTCAGTAGGAAGAGAGGTTGAGAGAAGAGGCAAAGTTAGTGACAGCAACACCATCAAGGCAAAGCCACATAAATGAGGCATTTATCATAAAGAATAGAATTGCTTTAGGCTTTAGGCTACCATCAGAATCTGTTTACAGTACTGGTGCCCACGGGCCAACATGGAGAATTCTAGATCCTTCCAAAACTGCTTGGGAAGGGAAAGGAACTCAGAGTAGCTAGAACCACAGCTTTCCACTGGTTTGTATTTATCCAGAGATCTTTATACTGTGTCTACTATTCTGTTATTCTGTTACTCATAAGTCCTTGATTGTCCTGCATCAGCTGACAAATGGATAGGCATGATCTACACCATCATTGCCAACATATCCAAATTGCCTTTGTGCAACATTGTTGCCCCCTCAAACTATTCCCTGCTTTATTTTACTGCATATTTATTCCATCCCCATCTTTATACTCCATTTTTTCCAGCATAATATTATTACTTAATCCTAATATCAGAATTAGTCCCTGAGTATAAGGTTAATATTGGTCATATGATCCTACTTTGTCAGTAGAGGAGTAAATAAGTAGCTGAGAACAGAACAGGCCAAAGCAAAAAAAATTACTCTACTCTTTTTGGAATATGTCCTTAGATTTTCTCTGGTGTCTTTGTTCATATTAGTCTCTCTACCCTAATTAATTTCCCCACTCTTTTGTTGTGGGAAAATTTAAACTCTCAAGGCCATTTAAACACTCAAGGCCACAAGTAGTGCAACCTCAAGAAAATAGAGGTGGAAAAATAGGTGCAGGGGTGGGGAATCCTTTAATATTTAAGTCAAATGCTAATTCTTAGAGCATTTTCTGAAATATGATTATTTACTTCCTTGTAGTATAAATCTTACATATTTAGAAGTAATCTAAGGCAGGATGAGAGCAGGACAACAAAGTTCCTGGACAACAAATAGGAGTCTAGAGGTTGGAGAGATACATAGACTACCTCCATCATGTTAAAGCTAAGAATGTAGAGCACATAGAAAAGCAAGTCAGGCTCCAAAAATGTTAGCCAAATTTTTAAAATAAAACTAGGGTGCTGGGGCCAATGTGAAGAATCAATGGGTGATCTAGCAGTAAACATGGAGCATAGCATTTTTGAAGTTTATGTCTAAGCTCTAGATAAAATTTTCTTGCTCCTCAAAGAGTATGTGACTGTGAGGTAGTTCCAGAATTTTTGTTTCTTAGTTTGTACTTCTCTTATATTATTCATCATGCTGTATCTTGAAAGTGCTCATCTCCCTTACTAGCCTATAAGCCTAAGGGTAGACTTTTGCTCATTTCACCTGCATTGTCTATTGCAGTGCTTTTTATATAGAGGTGTCTTTTGAATTATAGTTTTGAAGATGAGCTGAATTTGCAGCAACTATTACTAATCTAATTGTATAGATGTTGAAATTTTACACTTGTAGGACATCCAGAAGGAAATAGCTGGCAATCAGTTGGATTTGAAAGACCCAAGATCCAGAGGGAGTAGATGGATGGGTAGAAATAGTTAGATGATTTCCATCTATAGATAAAAGCCAAAGTAGTATGTGAAGAGATAAAAGAATGCTAAGTTAAAGATTACACATAGGGGATAAAAGAATAAAAATTCATTTTTTCAACTAATATTTATTAATTATTTAAAATATTCCATCCATTTAGCTGCACAAAATTATACAAATTTACTTAAAGGAATAATAAATAGTTTCTACCATCAAAAATTTTCAGTCCTGCAGTGGTGATGACAGGCTAGTGAGGAGATGATTGTAATATATATTAAGTGGAGAAAGAAATATATTTAAGGAAGTGGGTGTGACTAGTAATGGTCTAAAAAAATGCTTTAAAAATAAAGTCGAAAAACAGACAATTTTATTTACCTATAATGAGATCATTGATCAACTTTGAATATTCTGTTTTAGAGCAGAAGTGAGGCAAATCCACATGATGTTTGTTATATATGGTGTAGAAAATACATATTAGTTTTAGTAAGTCTTGCATTGTTGTTGGGTGCAACTTACTAGATAAATTCATATATCTACATGTTTCTTTTTCTTCAAAGAATATTATTTTTTAACCAAATGTGATGACCTAAATAATGCAAATGTTTTATTGGATATCCATTCATAAAGAATGGATTTTAATAGCCATAATAGTCCAAGCCTTTTGCCTCCAGAATCCAATGTGAGTGAACTGTATGGAGAAAAGTGTAATGAGGTTATCTACAGGACTTTATTAGTCATGGCACAGTAGGATCCCATTTTAGTCTCTCTTTATAATAAAGTACTTTTTATCTTCAATATAGCTTTAAATATCTAGAGAGCATTATTCAATAAGATCATTTTAAGGCAATCGCCATTTTTAAAGATCTGAATTAAAAATTGATGATTTATTTTGTTTACTGAAATTTTGTTGCAGTGTGTTATTTTGTTATTTGTGAGGTGCTGCTAGAAGCTCATTATTTAAAATGAGAAAGAAGTTCTCCATTCCAGCAAAAACAAATTCTACAACATCTCACCAGGAAAAGAAGGTTGCCTTTCCCATAAATTACTGAATATTTAGAAAGGTGTGAGGCCACATGCAAAAAGGATTGCAACACAATGAGAAAAATACAATGAACCAGTTATACAGAAGTAACAGTGTTCATGTGTTGCTAAAAGATTATGCATCATGGATTTGTGAAAGTATATAGCACAGAGACTGGTACACAACACACACCCTGAAAATGCTAATTAAACTCTAAACTGTTTTATTATTTAGTATATAAATTGATAAAGATTCTGTCAAAAGGTATCATTAATCAATGGTTATTTTATTGATAAATCAGTTATAGACACAAGTGGGATCATCCCTGAGGTCATAATGAAAATAGCCTCAGAGCATCTGAAGCCAATGTATTCCTGAGGGTAAAGGGGAAAATTAAGTTTATTTTTGTACACCTTCCTGATCTGGATCCTGGTCTGGTACACTGAAAATTTAATGATAAGAGGTCTTTTTTTCATTTCTTTATTGTTTTTCATTCTCTTCATTAAGTGGTTTTTTAATATTAAACACATGAATTTAAATGTATGATCTGTAATATAACTTGAGATTTTGATATTTTTCTCAAATATTCCATGATACTTATTAGCACATGATTTGGAAAATGTTCAGAAATTATTGAAGGCATTTCTTAATGTAAGTCCCATTAACTCCATTTTATCTGAATCTGAGTAATAAATAACTACCATGAACTTTTAATCTGGAATAAATAATATACCATGTGTTTTCATAAGTATTTTAAGACAATCACATTGACTAATTTAATACTCATAAATGAGGTTAATTGTAAGGTAAATCAACTTCAAATTTAAGTAAGGCACTCATTTAACCAATTGAATGACCCTTCTTTGCTGGACATTATTCTAAGTGTTGAGCACAGCTCTGTGAGTAACTATGAAATGTCTGGGATTTTATTCTGCTTTCAAGCTATTAAACAAGCCTGTTGCTGCATCATGGATGCTGGCAAAAAACGTGAGATTCTTGATTCAGAGATAAAGGACTTTATTAGTCATGGCACAGTAGGCAGCATGAACTCCATGTTTGCATCAATTTCTCATGACCCCCAAATTCCACAGGATGACACAGGAGGGCCAACATGGATGCCTACACAAGAATCGGGTTGTGTCATAGGAGAGGAGCACTGTGCTTAAGGAATTTATCACTGTTCGAGTGAATGGCAGCAAGCCTGTTGTTTGTCTAGAAGAGGATGTTACTTCTTCTCTCCAGAATTGCTTGCTACAAACATAACCCTGAAATGTGACCTTAGTTAAGGCCAATGAGGGCCTTGTATTCTTGGTACGCCTAGCAAGCCTGTGCAGTGACTCTGAGGGCACATTCGCAGATTGCCTCTACCAGTAAAAGCTTTAGATCTTTGCCCTTACAGAGCTTACATTCTGATATTAGGATTCTTACTGGTGTAAAGGATTTTATTCTAGGCTGTTTAACTCCTTCTGAACTATTGTTACCATTATCTTTAAGCTTGCACTGGTTTCTTCCTCATTTTTAGTTTTTATACACACTGATGCTTTATCTTGCATTGCTATTTACATCTTTTTTGCTAAATCTCATTCATTAGTCAAATTTTGCCTATATCCCAGGAGCCACACTTCTGTCATAAAGGCTGGACAGAGTACCTCGAGACATTTGCAAGCAATTTCCTTAAAGCCTAACTAACCATTCAGAGTGTCTCTCTTGCCTAAAGCAATGATCCAATGTAGACCTGAAGACAGGTGAGTCAGAGTTTTGCACAGGCTATTATTTAGCCTGAGCTAGGCTTCATGACTCTAGGCCTATGTCTACCATGTCCAGTTAGCTATTTGTGGTAGGAGAGGCCTGTGTTTTCTTTATCCCTTTATTTCTTCTTATCCTCAGCTCTGGTTGTTTATAGCATGATTGTGCACTGAAATTTTGCTTTGAGTGGTAACTGGTATTAGAAAGAGAGAGATTTGTTTGTCTTACAGTTGCTCTGCTCTAATGACTCTGAAACACTCAAGCCTACTTCCATAAAGCACAATAAGGAACCATCAATTCAATTCGCCCTTGCTTGAAAATAGAAACAGAATATTATGAGGTAGAGGCAACAGTACAGAGGAACAGAAAATAAAAAGAAATGTGGGTTCTTAGAAGAAAGGGATTCTTAAAGGTGCCCAAATAAGGTTTATTTTTTACCCTCAAATAAGATAATGTGATACAAAAATAAAGAAATATTTTGCACTACCCTCTGAAGTCCAACTGTGTTCTTTCTGGTAAAGCACTTCATATGAATGCTGTTCCTGATAATGTTGGGCACAATAGCCAGGTTACTTATCAGTATACCATGTTCCTGGTGGTGACAAACGTAGTTAAAGAGGAGACAGGGAGAAAGGTCGAGAGAAAATAGAAGTGTAAGAGACTGTGGCTCTGTGGGTAGTCCTGTATTGTATATTTAAATCAGCAATAATTAATTTATATCTGTGACAGTGTATAAAAATGAGTCTGTAGAGGACTCATAGTTTAAAGATGGTTATGCATTATATTTATATCTATGTTTATGCAAATATATATGACTTAAATAACTAGTTCACAGTATATTAGGTCCAATATATTGCAATGGTTTTAGAAAGCTAAAACAGTCATTTTCTTATCAGTTTTATTATGTCGTACAAAATTATATATTCTGTGTGGGAAAATATATTGTAGAGACAAAGAAATTTGAAGAGAAAGATATAAAATATTTGAAAGAGACTTAAAATCTGTGACTAAATCAGAGAAGGAAATGACATTTTGAATACAATGCACTTGTCAGGATATATTAGAGAAAATTTATGTCACAGACAAGCCAAAGAAAGAGACATTTGTATACTGCTAACAGTTGGTATGAGCTGTATGTAGAAATAAATTTAAGTGTGGGAATAAAAGTAAAGAGGAAACTGAAAGAGAAAAGACTATGTAGGGGGAACAACCAATAGAAAAAATTCAATGTTTAGCCTTATGTATGATTCTTAAATATTATTGTATTAAATTCTCAGTGATGGATCTGTGCTGACATGGTGTCTGGGATTTCAGACCAAGAACTCATATTCACCTTGAATTAAAATTATTGTTCCAGGTTTGAGCCAAGAGCTCACCTCCATCATGGAAACACAGCTGTTAGCATCATGAAGTATATAGGAGTGTAAGCTGATCAGGCAGAGTCCTTTAGTTTCTGGATAAAATGGCTTAGTTGTGAAGCTCCCACAGAGATGATCTGTAGTCAGAATTGCAAATATTGGCTCAAGAGTTAGTGGTTCTGACACTGAGTTTCAAGCAAAGAACCTAAGTGTTGTTATGCATTAACTAAATTAAGGAAATCTAAAAATATTTTATAAAGTTGAAGGATAAGAATTAATTTTTATACTACGTTCCACTAATGCCCAGTTTCTTAAGAAATTGTGCTTCTTTTTGGAATATGATCCACTTATTAAATTCATTCAAGCTATTCCTTGCCCACTGTGGAAGCTGACTGCTCTGGGAATATGGCCGTGAATGTATAGCTTGCAATTAGTAAGCTTTAGACCACTGGTAGAAGGGTCTGCATCCCAGAATCCAGAGAAATTTAAGAGGGATCAGAGAACTATGAGTCATCTTTGGCACTTACCAAAAAGTGATCTCAGAAGGTGGGCTTTGGAGGCCAAGAAATGAGGACGATTAAGTGAGAATCGACATATTCCAGCATTGGAGATTATTTGGCTAACATATACTGAGTTTAAGTAGGCTTTTAATAAATACTCGATTGATGAACTCATCAATCAAATCTTCTCTAAGTATTTTATATCTCTCATGAGTTATGAAGCTAAAACTGGATTTGGTATGTTACTGTCATTACTGTTTATGTATTATAACACTGAGCAAACAAGTAACTTTTGTTGGTAAAACATAATTTTTTTTTAAATGTCAGAGATAAAAGAAATATCAGAAATGACCCTGTCATTAAAGGCTTAAATCCTGAGAGACAAGACACACCCATGAAGGGAGAAATACAAAGGCAAGATACTACCAGATTAGTTCTGAACACATTTGTTTCCTGACTCTCTCCAGATACTTGAAAGGCAAACTTGAACTAGTTTTTCTTTTCCTTTAGGCTTCCACCATCCCTTTAATATCCTCAATGCTAAGGCTGAGTTGGAAAATTTGACCATTTATAAGTTCTTATTATAACTTAATTTGAGAAACACAGTGTAGGCAATAATTGTGGGGAAGGAACAATAGTGGCAGTAACCATGGGGAGTGGTCATTTCTGTACTTTTTACAGAAAGACCAGGACTCAGGTACCTAAATGTGTATGGGATGGGTATCACAGGAAAGAGGAAGGCCATGAGCGAACCAGGTTTGAGGAATGAGTGAGTAGACATATTTTGCTGATACAGGTAGGAAAAGAAAACAATTGGGGAGAAAAAAATGTTGAAAAGATATGGGGCAGTGGATAGAATGTAAGAAATCTTTAATAGAGTCTTACATAACATAAGCAATGAAGAGTCAATACAGGTTTTTACATAAGTGTGTAAGTTATACCAAGAACAACTCTGGATTGCTCTGTAGGATGGATTAAAGATATGAGGAGGTAGGAGACAGTCAAGCTATATAGTGACCTTAACAACAGCTAGAAATGAATTAAATAATCATCTTATTCAACGAACTCTTTCTCTGATAGTGTGTGTTTGTGTGTGTGTGTGTGTGTGTGTGTTGGGGTAGAAGGCAAGGAAGTTTGGCACAGAGGATTCCTCAGGTCACAAGCTAATCAATAGCAGAGACAGACAAGAACTTGAATATTCTCACTCACAGTGTAGGACTATTTCCCCTCTATCACTGTTAGGAATCTACTGCAACATCCGGAGCTAACAAATGAAGGCCTGAACTAGATACTGCCATTTGAAATTGAGATGAAAAGAGACACTTGAGAGGAAGTGTAAAGTAAGAACCAGTGAAGACATGATTGGTGATTGGAGAGTATATTAATTTCCTATTACTGCTTTAACAAATTACAACAAACTTGATAGTTTAGAATAATACGCATTTAATATTCTGGAAAGTCACAAGTCTGGAATGGGTTCCCCTGGGCTAAAATCACAGTGTTGGCAGGGCTGTATTTCTTTTGGAGTCTCTAAAGGGAGAATCTGTTTCCTTGTCCTTTCCAGCTTTTGGAGGTTATCCTCCTTTCCATCTTCTAAGCTAGAAATGGCCTGTTGACTCTACCTGAAGCTGCATCACTCTAACACTAACCCTCTATCTCCTTCTTCAACACCTAAAGGATCCCTGTGATTACACTGGGTCCCCTATTCAAACCAAGATAATTTCCTCGTTTTAAGGTCAGCTGATTAGCAATCTTGATTTTATTTTCAATCTTAATTCCTCTTTTCCCTATAAGATATCATACTCACAGCTTCCAGGATTAGGACATAGACATCTTGGGGGTAGAAGAGAAAGGTGTCATTATTCTGCTTATCATAGAAAGATTATAATAAGGTAAAAGAAATGAAGAATGACTCTAAGGCTATGAACTTGAGAAATTGTAAAGAATGATACCAAT
Organism: Macroglossus sobrinus; assembly: GCA_004027375.1. NCBI lineage: Eukaryota > Metazoa > Chordata > Mammalia > Chiroptera > Pteropodidae > Macroglossus > Macroglossus sobrinus. Next base: position 584,436 of record PVKZ01000182.1, read on the forward strand.
GACAGAAACAACTAAGCTTGGAAGAAAAACTGATTTGTAGGTAAATCATCTTGAGAAATGTTGACTAAATTAATGTGTTCTATTCAGATGAAATTTCCTACCAGGCAATTATTGAGAACTCAGTGTTAGAAAAGTTGCTATCTGACTACTATGGTAAAATCTTTTCCCTGTTCTTAATTTTCTATTTGTATATTTCAGTATAGTCAATAATTTCTGCAGTGACACTTAAAGTACCTACGGATGTTCTCTATGCACCATAGAAAAATCACACTATGATTAATATGTCTTACTATTCTAGAATTTATTTTACATTTAAAATAATTTTTTCATGCACACACAGTTTTATATTTCATATAAAAAACTGAAAACTCTATGCAACTTCAGATGAAAATTTTTTTTTGACAGTATTCAAAGTACAGAGGCAATTTCCTTTATTAACCAAAATCATAGCAGTTGGAGATGATTCAAAACATTTTTGGATAGTTACACATATTACTAACAGGCAACACTGTGAATTATTCCAAATAACATTCCAGAACTGATTCCAACATATCATTTTGAAAAATTTGTTTTCCCTAGTATTTTGCTTCAGAAGTTTATTTTTTGATTGGCCAAAGTAGTGCTGATAGGGTATAAGAAAAACTAGCAAGATAGCAAGACTTACATATTATAGTAATTAAAACAGTATTGTATTCACACAGAAAAGACAAATAGACCATGGAGAAAGAATTAATATTCCATAAACAGACAAAAATCTAAACAGAGAACTTGATGTATAATAGTTATGATATATAATAGTTGTTAATAGTAAGGAAAGTGTTCTGGGACAAGTGGCCATTTAAGGAAAAGGAGAAAAGTGTTTCTCTACTTCACATCAAAAACAAAAAAGAAATTTCAGGTGGGTTAAGATTCATATATGACAAGTGAAATCTTCAAATGTTTAGAAAAAACATAGCGGGATATGTTCATGTCACTAAAAGCAATTGCCACAAGAAAGTGGATTGTTAAATTTAATGATATAAAAATTTTAAATCTACATCTGACAAAGATGTTATTTAAAAACTTAAAATCCAAAAGAAAATTGAGAAATACTTTTTAACTACATAAAACTAATAGATTGCAATTCAGAATATATGAAGAGTCTCTGAAGTCAGTAAGAATAAAATATATAAATGAATAGGAAAATAAGCAATGGATAGGAAAAAAAATTATAGAAACAACACCCAAAAGCCAATAAACACATAAAAAGATATTCAATCACACCTAGATTCAAGAAAATAAAATGAAAATATTATAAAATATTTATCACCATTACATTGGCAAAAATTTTAAATGATTGATAATACCAAGTAATGTACAGGGTGAGAAGAAATAATCTTCTCAAACACTGTAGGCAAGGATGTAAAATGGTAAAAATTCTTTGGAAATTAACTCATACTTTATTTAAAGTATGAGTTAATGACCTTTAATGATCATGATCTTTAACCCAGAAACTTTCAACTTCAAGTATGTATACCTCTAGACAAATATTTGTCAACAAGCCCATTAGAAGCATATTCAGGGAAGTTTTTCTACTACTTTTTGTAGTAGTGAAGGTTTGAAAATAACTTGAATTTTCATTGCTAGAACAACATATAAATTAATTATGCTACTTTAACACAGTGGAATATAATTATGCTACTTTAACACAGTGGAATATAGGTAGAATTTAAGTTGATGAACTTGAACTTCATATATTTACATGAACACATTTTTATATTTTAAACATTGTGCTAAGTATAAAAAGCAACCTGTAAAAATTATTTTTTATTATATCATTTATATAAAATGTCAAAACATTCAAAATATTTATATTTTATTTATGGATATACACTTAAGTAGTAAAAGCATCAAAAATATGCATGGGAACGATGCACATCAACTTTATGATAGTGGTTATTTCTAGGGCAAGGTGGGAAATGTGAAGAGCAGGAATTTCAATTTATTTTATACCTGTTTGTTTCTTTAAAAAATTGGTACACAAATGGCAGAACAATATATTTTAAACCTTGGAATTATGTTAATAATTGTCTACTATGTATTCTCTAAGTGATATGTAGGGCTTTTTCATTCTATGTATTTTCTAATAGTTTTACTGAAATATAATTCACATGCCATATTATTCACCAATTTAAATTGTACAATTCAGTGGTTTTTAGTATATTCACTGCATTGTGCAACTATCACCATAATCAATTTTAAAATATTTTCATCACTCCAAAAAGAAACCATGTATCCATTAGAAGTCCCCCCCATTTTCTCCCAATCCAACACAGTCCTAGGCCAGCACTAATCTACTTTCTGTCTTTATAGATTTGCCTATTCTGTATGTTTCATAGATATGGAATTATGTGTGGTCTTTTGTGATTTGCTTCTTTCACTTAGCATAATGTTTCCAAGCGTCATCATTTGTTACATATGTCAGTACTTCATTTCTTTTTATGACCAAATAATATTCCATTGTCTGGGTACATCACATTTGCTTATTCCTTCATCAGTTGATGGACGTTTGAATTGTCTCCACTTTTCGGCCATTACAAATAATGCTGCTATGAACATTTATGTACAACTTCTTATGTGGATGCATGTTCATATTACCTAGGAGTGGAATAGGCAGCTCATATGGTAACTCTATGTGTAACATTTTGATGACCTGCTAAACTCTTTTCCAAAGCAGCTTCTTCATTTTACATTCCCATGAGTAATGTGTGAAAATTCCAATTTTTTCACATCTTCACTAACACTGGTTATTGTCTATCTTTTTGATTATGGTTATTCTACTGAGTGTGAAGTGATACCTCATTGTGCAAATTAAATCCTGATATGGAGGCTAATGGCCTATAGAGCCTGTTAACATAGATTTGGTTATTGAAAAAGAATAATATTTTAAGTATTATTTTCAGATACATATTTGGGACAAAACCGCATAGAACATGAAGCAAGAGAAATAATTAGTGGTAGAAAGAAAAACTGTTAGAATGTTAACGTAATTACATAAAAATAGAAAACCTCCAATTTACAATTAGAAGGAAGGGGTATTTAAGTGTGTCAACATCATTATTTATATCTATTTTTATGCAATGAAATACTAGCAAATAGTGGAATTGGAACACAGTGAAACAGGCTAATTGTTGCTCTCTTTTGATAATTTAAAACAGAGAGATAATAAAATCTGGTACAAAAACTTCTAGCAAAAACAGTCTATTTAGTAAAAATGTATTAAGTTAAAGAACAAATTTTGATATCTATTATAGACTTTTGTAATTCAAATTCATTTAAAAGTTTGATGAAATTTGATTAGGTCAAGGATTATAACAATGCATTCTTCTCCATGAACAGAATAACAGTGCCATAAAATAACATAATGATGAAAGACTTATTGACAAAGAGCTGTGAAGCCATAGTTGGTATGAATTGAGAGAATTAATCAAATCTTAGTTTCTTGAAATACTCTCATTCATTTCATTACCTTGTTTAAAGGGAAAGTGTATTTTTTTAAGTAGAAAGACGTATTAGAAAAATGTTTATTACGACAAAAATCCACTTAGTGAGCACATAAAAAGATAGCTATACCTCATTTAGCAGCCATGTTGGAATCAATAAGTAACATATTTATATTTTAAACATTTAGAAATGTCTTATGTATTATCAATTTAATTTATATAGTACATTAAAAAATCAGTAATAACTTCAATTAATATAAGGAAGAACAAGAAAATATTGTCAAATTTTCTTGTCCTTTTCTGTCCTCCTCATTAATCTCAATTTTGTTCTGAGTTATTTGCAAGTTAAAAGAAGTGCCTGCCTCCAGCCTACATGACTTTCACAAGAGAAAGGGCACATGCAAATCTCCTAGGACTCAAGCAGTGACCATACATGACCGAGAAAATTACTGGCCATTCACTCATTCAACAAATATTATTGTATCCTACCATAAGCCAGGCACCCGGAGCACATGATATAAAAAAGAAGCAGATAAGTAAGCATCCTAATAGGACAGAGCGATAGTCTAAAACATAAATTTCCATAAAGTTTTAAGAGGGAATGGAGAAGGGTACCTAAGATGAATTTTAATCATGAAAGGCTTCTTAGAAAAGACAAATCTTGAGCGGGGCCCTAAGAATGAGTTCAGAAACAGAACCTGGTGGAGAATGTAGAGTCATAAATTACACATGGAGACAATATCATGTGTCCAGAGGCAAAAGAGAGAATAATATATTTGGAGAAATTCTCGTAATTCAGTATATTTGAACTTGAGGACCTGTGTGTTGTGACAGAAAACTAGCAACAGGGCTGTTCATCAATTGCCTTGTCTGTGTCGTGCTAAGGAATTGAAGCATCTGTTTGAAGATAGTAAAGAGGCACTAAAGATCTTAAAGCAGGACAGTAACATGATTAATGTAATTTAAAGGTCTAGGCCTCAACAGCCTATGACAAAAATAAGATCATTATTACTTTTAATAGTCATATTATGTCAATTATAATGATGTAGGATGATGATTTTAATTTGAGGCTGATGAGTTTGAGATTCCGGTAGGATGTATAGATAGAAATGATGGTTTACAGGGATGTAACTCAGTAAAGAAGTTTGGGCTAGAGGTAAACTATTAGGAGCTTTGATCAGGAAGTGATCAGGAAATGCAGAATTATGACAGAAGAGAACCAGGAGCAACACTGCAGACACCAACACTCTCCAGGCAGAAAGAGGACACAGACTGTAGAAGGCTGTGAAGAAGCCATCGCATAGATCAACTAAATCCTGTGAGGAGAAACAAAGTAGTACCATCAAAGTTTTCAAAGAAGAGGTCCTCTGACAGAGAGCACTAGAAACTCTGCATAGCCTATCCTTGGAAGGAAAGACACTACCAGTGCAAATACATACTCATTTTTCGCATTGTCTCACTTAATTGCTTTCACTATGTAACCTTGCACATTATTATTGAACAGTAAGTGACAAACAAAATTAATGAAGCCTGTAAAACTAGAGAACATAGAGTGTCTCACCAATCAAAGAAATAAAGTCATCCTTCTCTACAGCAAAAAAATAATAAATAAAAGAAAAAAAACATAAAATTTGTCATTTACTATATCATGAAAGCTTTCAATTTCTATAAAATTGAAGCATATCATCCTCATAAGAATAAAAAGTTATTGCAAAACTACTTGAGTGTGCCTTATATTGAGTTAGAACTATTCTCTCAATATATAAAATAATAATTTTCATTTATGGTCAGAAGTTATCTGCCAAGTTCCATTTAACTTTATGTAGAAAAATTTTATGTTTTAATTCACTTTCTTATAATTATATATCAAAATGTAATTGAAAAATATTTAACAGGTTATAGAATTAAAATATTTCTTTTTAAAGGGAAAATGCCTTACCTAGTTAAGAATTATTAAATTAAAAGAAAGAAGTATAAGCAAGGGACATGTTTACTTAGTCATTATTGTCATATTAAATAACAAACCAATATTGCTTCATGGTGAGAATTTGTTTGGACCAATTTTCAGAATAGAAAGAAAAGCATTAGCTGGACACTAAACTTGAGTCCTGATTCTGTTGCTAATATTTTTAATAACCTTAGAAAAAATTAATTAACATATCAAGGATTTGTTGTTTAAAAAGTGTGATCAAGTTAACTTTTCTAGTATAAAGGTAAAGGGATACTACAAAGAAAAGACAGAAAAAAATAGGGATCTTATAAATTATTATTAATCTTGCTTCCTAAATAGCAAATATATTCAAATAACTTTAAAGAGGAAAAAGTCAAGTTAAGATTTTCTAATACCCAAATTCAAACAAAACAATTATCTAAAGTAATATGCAGCATTAGCACAATTTATAAGATATAAGTGCACAATTTAGATATTTTAGATATAAAAGATATTGATGATTACAGTTTAAGATTTAATATAGACTATTTTTAATGCCAAAAGTTATGGTATATCTATTCTTAAACTATGCAAAATTTTCATTAATAAAACTGTTAATCTTCAAGGTTCAACTAGACTATATTTTTAAAAATAGGAATTTCTATAAAAATGCAACTTGAAACTAGAACCACATCTTTTTTTTCCAGTCTATGGAGATTAAAAATGGCTATACTTTTTTTTTTGACATTTCTCTCATCAAAAGGAATTTATGTTCATTTGATTTAAATCTGGGTGGAGTTTGTGATTAAAATATTATAGTCTTGTACCATATAATGACATTTCAGTCAATGACGGAATATGTGATGGTGGTCCCATAAGATTATAGTGGAGCCCAAAATTTTCTCTCAGTGATGTTGTAGCCATCCTAATATTGTAGTGCTATGCACTATTCACATGTTTGTGGTGATGCTGGTGTATTGTGCTGCCAGTCATATAAAAGTACATACAATTAAAGACAATACATAATAATTGATAATGATAATAAGTGGTTATGTTACTAGTTTATTACATACCAAACCTTTAATTGTTATTTTCAAGTGTACTCTTTCTACTTATAAAAAAAGTTTGCTGTAAACAGTGTGCTGTGTTATGTTGGCAGCAGACTCATACATCCTAGGCTTATTGTATCTCTTTACTGCATCATTTTCTCTTGTGCTTGATTTAGGCTCCTGTTGTTTTGCATGGTAACATGCTATACATGTTTGTTGCCTAGGAGCAATAGGCTATACCATTTAGCCTAGGTGTGTAGTAGGCTGTACCATCTAAGTTTGTGTGAGTATACTCTATGATGATGTTCACACAACAATTAAATTGCTTATTGATGCATTTATTACACAAGGCAAGACTGTACAGTAGAAGTGATGATGTGACATTTGGTAAAGATTACCCTATAACAGAGAGAGTCCCTTCAAGAGACTACTTCCTTTCTTACTGCTTTTAAAGTTTTTGTGTGACGACACGATGACAGAGAAAGTCCCTTATCTTGCAATCATAAAATTGGTAAAGGGAAAAGATAGAAAGAACCTGTGTCCTTTATGATATGCTGAAACCCTTCCTCTATTCTTTAACTGCTTCCCTCCAGATTTCTTTCTGAACAAAATAACTAAATGTTTCACTATTGTTTAACTGAGTTGTAGGGTATTTTAATACAGCCAAAGCAAATCTAATTGATTTAGTAGTGCTATAAACTGCCTACACAGTCCCTGAAAAATAGCATGTGTTTAAAAACTTTGGTTATTACTCCTGTAACTAAAATTTAAGGTAAAATATAAAGATGACTATGTCAAAATCACCACTGATTCTCACTAGCTACTCTCTATTCTAAAAGCTCAAAATATTGTCGTTTTTTTAAAAACGACAATTACATATGCTTTAAATTTGAAACATTTGTGTACATGATTTATATTGTTTACTAGATTGCAAGCTCTCTTTTGTACCACTGATTGCCTGATATCCAGTAGATACTCAATAACTATTTGTTAAATGAGTTGACGATTACGTCAGTGTATTTAAATTACATAAATATGCAAAAAGCAGACATAGTTTCCAAATAGGTCTGTACCCTTGCTGTGTGTGTGTGTGTAATTCACAGAATGACACAATAATTACTATATTTTCTGGTAGTTTTATTTCTATTTTTTACTTTTGGACCCTACCATTGAATATAATTCTAATTCTGACTTTAAAATGGAAATTACTTGAGAAAATTTAAAGCCATATGTCTATCTCAATTAAGATTCCCAGAAGGAAATAGAGTAAAGGTCAGCCTGATCCAGTGAGGTTTTGTTAGAAATGGACAACCAAATTCCTGCCAAAGTGCTCCTCTAAGCTGCTTTTCGGCCCTCTTCATTCATTCATTTATTCATTCATTGGAAATTATAAATAAAACTTCATTCTTTTGTGGGTTGTCAACAATGGTTTTCACAATGATGATTATGATACAGTTATAATAATACAATCCAACTACAAATTCTTATCCAAGAAGATGGGGTTTGGTTTCCATTGACAGACAGAATAGCAGATCAAATTATGAAATGTCTCTTTTAAAATTAAATTTTTGGGGGTGATATTGGTTAATATTATAAAAGTTTCTAGTATACAATTCTTTAATATATCATCATTGCGTGCTCAGCACCCAAAGTCTAGTCTCCTGTCACCATCTATTTGACCTCCTTTACACTCTTCAATCCTCTTACTCCCTTTCCCCCTTTAATAAGCACCATACCATTGTCTATCGGCCCAATTTAAATTCACTGCTTTTGGTTACAGTAATTGCAGAAACATTTTGGCCATAAAATCATGTCCAAGTAATTCTAGACTTGTCTAGCTTTTCAGTATGAGGAAAGAATAGATAGCAAGTTTCAATCTCAAAATCTCAAGTATTATAAAGAAATAAGAGAAAAGATTTTATAAAGGGAAATCACCCTTTAGTATGGCTGAAAATCGCTGGGGCTACAAATCAAAACATATTTGCCCTAAGTGAAGGAAGAAGTGCCCACACCAGAAGTTTTTGGACTGGTTGGGATAGATAAAGTCAAAGAGTTTGGGTACCAAAAAGCAGTTCTCAAGGAGAGAGAAAAGAACTGAAGATCAATTCTATTTTTGAAGTTTTTCTCAGGACAGCCACGAGAGAGGGAAATAGAAAAGAAGGTAATTTGTATGGGTTGTGTTTATCTTTCATGTTATTCAAAGAGCCTGTCTTTGGAGCTAAATAATTTGCAACTTTCTACCTGTGTGAATTTGGATAAATTACTTCCCTCTTTCCCTGAATTTCTGATTCCTAAATTGTAAAATGGGGATAATAATACTACACAAAATAATTGAGAAGATTAAATAAAATGTGTGTGTGTGTGTGTGTGTAAAGTTCTTAGCATAGGTCCTGGGGAATAATACTCCCCACCTCTCAAGAAAATGTTAGGTCTAGTCAACAAATGGTAATTGAGTGTCTACCAGCTGTTCTGCTTTAGGCATTGGTAACACAATGGTGAACAAGATGAAGCCTAAATTCTAGGGGATGAATGAAAACACATTTAGTTATTGGAAATGACTTACCAATATTAATTTTTAAAAGAATACTCAAAATATAGGTTTCTGATGTTCAGTAACATATGTTTAATATGAAATAAACATGTACAAGATTGACAAATATTTATATGGGAAAATACATACTGAATTTTAATATGTTATAGGTTTGTTCTGTTTTATGTAGAATATTCTTTTAAAACACTTGCTTTTCTGGCTTGTAGTAGACATGGGTATATGATCTCCAGAGAATTTTGTAAAGAAGGAAAGAGAAAAGTTGAATAAAACACAATAATGAAATGAAACATAGAGTATTTAAATCCAAACAGGGTTAGGAAAAATAACACAGAGAGGTCAGTAGGTGTTATGAAGCAGAAAAATGAAAGATTATATTGTTTGGAAGTTAACTGGGAAAGAACAAAATAAAATAGTCTCTTTAAATTATGCAAATATTAAATAAACAATAACAAACATTAATAACAAAACAGTAGTTAGAGGCTAACTAGGAAGAAATAGGCATTGTAGAAGTTTAAGAAGGCTGAACATTAAATAATGTAAAACACTTTTCATGTTATGTAGATGTCCTTAAAGAAAGGCATATCAAATATATGCTGGACATGAAAGTAAATTTAAAAAAGCTGAGGAAATGACAAAGGAGCATAGTCTGGTAGTAGCAATTAGTTGCATTATAACAGAGTAGGAATAATTTTCTATTCACACTCTAATGCTTTCCAAGAAACTACTTGTTTACATGTCTTAGAAAGAAAAAAGATCTATAAAATATTGTCAATCAATCTAAGGCCATAGTCTAAAATATCTTGGTATTATGGATTGGTTAAGAGAAAAAATATTTTCATTTATGTCACTGACCTACATGTTTTTTGAACAAATCAATTTTTGAACCAGGGCAGATCAGAAAGGATGCAGTTGTTTTAGAGCTTTCAAAACATCTGGAAAGTTATTCTGCAAGTAGGGTCAAATCCATTAGCCAAACAGATGTTTTCCTCTGTGGCAGGAAAACACAACTTTCTTATATGTATTGCATATGGTCCAAATCCATTTTAGGAATAAGATTCTACCTCTTAAAGGATCCTGGGACCAGAGTGCTCTTCTAGACTCTGCCAATAAAAACATGGCCAGGGCTATTTAGGTGTTTGGAAGTCAATATTTTATAATAATCTCTTTATCTCATGTTTTATAAAACATGATATAAAAAGTTATAAAAATCTGTGTTGCCTTTCCAAAGCCTCAGTTAAAAAGTTGGAGTTGAATTCGAATCAACTGGCAATCTTTGACAGGACTCTTGGGAGCTGAGAGTGAGGAAGGACAGAGGTCATTAGAGAGAACAGTGGCCTGAGAGTTGTTTTGGCCTTTCTTCCCAGAAAAAGCAAAGGATAGCTTCTTCCCACTGACCATTAGGAAAAAGTCGGAAGCTCTAGTAGATGAGTTTTGTCAAAAAGCCCGAAACTCTTGTGCCCCAGGAATATAGGAAATGAATCCATTCAAAATCTCATTTAGGGAATTTTTTTCCTTTTACAAGTGACTCTCAAATATAGACGAATACAGATGAATTCCCCTTATTAGATGGCATAAATCACATTCTAGATTTTTTAGCCTTTGTAAAGATAGATATAAAATTTTAATAGACAGAAAGTATTTGCATTGGTCATTTGCCAATTATTATTATTTTTAAGGTAACACGTTTTGTATTCTTAGCCAACATTTTCCTGATTTAAAAATTAGGTTTTCAGCTTTCCTTTAACCAAGAAAAAAAAAACAGAAATAGGGAAAATAGAAAAAATTACTTTTTTTTACTGTACCAAATAATATAAAAATAATTTTTGCTGAGAGTAAAATGAAGAAACTCTTGATTCAGCTGATTAAATTAGTTTAGAACTATTAGAGTTGTCAATATTTGGAAACGTTGCTCAACTGTATAGAAAAGAACATGGGTTGCCCTAGATCATTGCTTGGCTATTCTAAAAGAATTTATAGTTTCTAAAGCATAGCCTGTAAAGATAAAGGGTAACAATGTAACTACTTACTTGGATTCAGAGATATGGATATTTCTGCTCTTTCTAGAGAAGAATTGCCTGCCATCACAAAATGTTTTAGGACTCTTTACAATGAGATCCTGTCTTGTATAGGCTACAGCACTGACAGAGATTCTTTATTTGTGCTCCGTTCATCTTTGCTTCGCGCACATGCCTGTGAAAATATCTACTGTTATGAACAATAGGATTTGGATTCACGTGTCCAGGAAAATGTGAATAGATTAAATTATTGATACTGAGCAGACGTGTCTTATTTTCAACTTCTTATTAACATTATAACCTGATTCACTTATGATATCATCACCATCACTGTTTACTCTTATTCCTATCTAAATCTAGCTTATTAGAAATTTTAGAGTGAATGCCTTTGAACCTGAAACACTTTAATTATCACTGTACTCCAGGGAATTGTGAGCTAGAAAGATAGCAAGCTTTAGAGAGGAAAATAAAGATCTCTTTATGAAGATTATTTGCATTTGTCTAAGATAACGTTATTCATCCATTGTATGGAAGGATGCCCAGAATAGAAATGAGAAAGGAACAAAGATGTGCTAAGAAGATAGCTTTCTAATTCCTTTGGAGACATGTCTTCCAAGTATGGCTTTACTTTGTTTGAAGTGTTGTGATTTTCCAAAACTGGTTACATACCAATTTTTGTAAGTGTGAAAACACATCCCAAAGCCAGAAAAGAAAGGAGTTCTATATTTTCTGCAGCCAATCTCTCTCCCATCTTATAGTCCTAATAGTGGATAATTGAAAGCTGAAATTGTGTGCATTGGAAAAGCAAATAGGAAAGTTGTGCAAAGGTGTGAAAAAATAGGAATATGTACAATTGAAGCATGTGAGTCAAGAAAGGGCTTTGTATAGTGAGCATACAAGTAAAATGAGGTTCTAATTTAATTTCTAGGATTGATATGTGTCCACAGCAGTTGCTCATAGGAGGAGAGAGAAAGGAGTTTAGCATAAGAGAAAAATATATGGTTGGGAGAAAAACTTTGGTGTTTCAAGGGATATTTAGTAGAGAGAGAATTTTAAGGAACAACACTAGTAATTATATAAGGTTATGACATATTGTGAAAGAAACATTATGGCATTTCTATAACTTCCTGCACTTAAATTATGATTTTTTTCCTGTGGAAGGAGGGTGGGTAAAGTACAAAAGGGAAAAGGCAATGGAAAAAAAGAATATGAACCCAGTTGACCTTGATTTCTCTTTTGCTAACCTTAGAAAAGAAAGCAAATACATGTCATTAGGCCGAGCCTAAAGACAACAAATCTTTAGGTCTCTCATAAGGATGAGAAATGTCACAGATTGAGATGGGAAAAAAATTTAAAGCTTGTGAATTATAAGGAAACTAGAATAAACAAGTCCTTAGGTTTCTGTTTAAATACCTCTTTAAAAGTGTATTAAATTGTTTTTCCAAGTATTTTTATTGAGTGAAATCTTCCATCTGGCTGCACTAAGAAAGAATTTCAGTTGTGGAATAGTAAAATCAGAGCTGGAAGTAACCTGGATGTCTTTTTATGCAACCCCCTCATTTTTCTTTTAGCAATTGTAGAGTGTGATGTAAACAGAATTTATCGAGTCCACATGCTCCAGACTTGCTCATTAAAAACACAAAACAGCTTCTGTTGCTCGTATGTTCCCTTCTAGCTACTAGTCTATCTCTTTCTCTTCCTAGCTAAGCTCCTTGCAACAGTAGTCTACATTTGCTCTCTCCACTTCCTCACCCTACTTTCTCCTTCCCAGGCCACAGAACTACCACTCCACTGAACTTGCCCCCACACAAGTTCTCTCACAAAGCACGCTCTTCTGTCTGTGTAAACGTGGGCTTCAGAACAGGGTAGCTGGACTTTAAATCTTGCCTTTGTTGTTTACTTCCTATGTAACATTGGGCAAGTTCACCTCTCTGTGCCTCATTTTCTTATCTATAAACTGGAAATAATAATAATAATCCCTACTTCACAAGGTTGTTGTGAGAACTGAATGAAGTAAGCCATGTAAACAGCTTAAAATGGTCTCTGACATCTTATAATCCCTTAATAAAATAAATTTGAGTTTTTAGCTATCATTCTCTTTCTTGATACCTTCGTAGCTAACAAAGTCCTTCCTTCCAAGCTTCCTTCCATCTCTCTCTCTTTCCTTCTTTCTCTTTTTCCATTTTTTATAAGTATTTGAGTGTTTATTTTGTGCCAGTACACTGAGGCTAGAGTGGTGAGCAAGACAGTACTCATTCTCATGGGGTTCATAATCTTAGTTTTCCTCTTATCACCCTATTAGTTGCTTCTCAATTTTCTGAGGAAAAGTTTCTTTCCTCTCTCTTCCTCTTGACCTCTTACATTATCCTAAAATTTTGTGTTCTTATTCTAATATATTTTTCTAAAGAAGAAGGCGTCCATGCTATTTCAAACCCGTCTTCTGTCTTGATGTCTAGGTCTACACTTTCAACTACATATTAGTTGTCTCCACTATTACAAAGTTACTTCAGTCCTAAAATGTCTAATGAGAAGGTGGATTATCCTCCAAATGAAGCATTCTTTCACCAAACCTGATTTTACCTTGGAGCCAATGCACCACCACCCAAGTGTATATCCACATAAAGAATCTTCTTCCTTTAGCAACCCCTTCCACATTCAATCATATGGCAATTCTACTTTCTTCTCAAACGTGGTTTCTCTTTATTCCCACATTTGCAGTTCGGACCTTCATTCTTTTTCTCTTTGTAGAAGACTGGCCTTCAAAATTGTCCTCATTTCCTCTCTTTTCTTTCACCAATATATGCTCACACATTTTCTAAAACACAAACCTGATCTTTAATTTCATCATTTATTCACTCACTCACTCACTCATTCATTTGTTCATTTTTTATTTAATAACATGTGATGAAAACCCACTGAGAGCCAAGCACAGATCATTTTATTTCCCTCTAAGTTTCTTCAAAGATGCCTTGACTTCGTTTTATTATTCTTGTGCCTGTGTATATTCTGTGTCCCCTATTACTATCCCCCAACTGCTGTATGTTCTTCATAACTCAGCTCAAATTTCTCTTTATTAGTGCATTTAACTCTGGCCAGCCCTGAGAATATAGCAATAAAATATATCTGACAAATCCTTGCTCTTACAAAATTTACATGATGGAACATAATAAATAATTGAATAAGATGATTTCAGATTGTGATAAGTGCTGTGAAAAAGGCAATGTGAGGCAATAGAGAGACAGACAGAGAGACAGAGAGATTTTATGTGTGTGGGGGAGGAGTACAATTTTTAACAGTGATTGGTCAGGGAAATCTGTTCTGATGAGGTAACATTTGAGCCAAGACCTGAGTAAAGTGACAGACTGAGCCATGTAGATATCTGGAAGAAGAGCATTCCAGGGCAAGGGAACAGCAAGTGCTGAAATGCTGTGGTAGAAGCGTGCCAGAATGCTCGAGGAACAGAAAAGAATTTGGAAGACAGTGAGAGGTAGTAGAGCAAGTCTCCATGATGCCAGCCTGACTTTGCACAGCAGAGTTGGACATTCATTTCTCTGTGCTCAGACAGTACCTGACAATACCTTGTGCTCTTATAACATGGCATAAGGTTGTCACTTTTTGTTTCTGTCTGTCTAATTACTAATACTGAGAGTCCTCAAGGGTGGGGAGCATTTTGTACTCCTTTTTGTATCCCCAGGGCCTATTTCTGTGCTTGGCAGGTGCTTGAACCTTTGCTGAGTGGATGACTCAGAGGCTCTTAAGATGCTTCCTCATACTTGAGTCACCTGATTGGGTGTCTGGGCTGCCGCTGCTCTCAATACTCTCCTTTTATCACCTCAACTCTCTTACACCTGAAGGCAGCTTAGGCTAGCTTCTTCCCTCTTGGAACCTTGATTTCCTCCCCAGGTTTTATATGTGTTACAGTGATAAGTTCAGCCTGTGTGGGCAATGTCACCACAGGGCTCTACATATTGGAATTGTGGGAAGGCTTCTACTAGTAGCATTAATAAATGGAAATGAATGTGTAGTGTGAGGGCAGAATATAGGAGGAGATGTAAGTTGCGCAGAGAAGAAAAATACTAGTAACTTATTGTGATTATTTAGAAATGTCATCTTGGGATTGTACTTTAAAGTTTTATAAATACTTTAACATTTAGTGTCATATCTACATTTTTCTGCAAGAAAAACAAACTTTAGACCTCAGCTTATTTTCATATGACCAAAAGGTCATGAATGAATATATTAGAATAACATAGTTTCAAAAGATATGAGTTCCTGAAAGTAGGTGACATCTATAAAACAAGATGCTGTATTTCTTGCTTTTTTTTTTTTTTTTTTTCAGAGCAAGAAATTGGAGTTATTTTTTAAAGCAGCGGTCCCAAACCTTTTTGGAACCAGGGACTAGTGCTCCTATGAGAATCTAATGCCTGATGTTGTGAGGTGAAGCTGAGGCAGTGATGCTAGCGCTGGAGAGTGGCTGCAAATACAGATGAAACTTCACTTATCTACCATTCACATCCTGCTGTGCGGCCCGGTTCCTAGCAGGCCATGGATGGAACAGATCTGCGGCTTGAGGATGGGGGACCCCTGTTTTAAAGGATAGCAATCTCAAAAATTGTGAATACAGGTGACAGTCATTAACAAACAAAAACAATGCTCTAAATAGTTGAAATAGGTGTTATCAAGAATGTGAGCAAAATTTGTATATCATCATAAAATAACATTTTAGTTTCCTTATGTAAAACCTACTTATTCTATTATTATGATTATAATAATTGGGTTATTTATTTTTAAGTTACAGAAGACTAAACATAACAACTTATCAGGGCAGGAAGATGGTAGAGGAAGTCACCGCAACAAAATGCATGGAAGGATGCCTGACTGCACAGAGGAGACAGAAAGACTTAAAGCAGCAGACATTAAGTACTTAAAATGGTAGCTTTTAGGAACTGTAAATCCAAGGCAAACAATGCAGTTACCCTTTTGGCATTACCATACAGGTATATAACACTTTATCTGCAATATCAAATCAAAAAACTAATTTCTAAAAAAAAAAAGTTGTTTATTTTTTAAATTTCTTCTGGTGACAAAGCCTAACCTGTCTTGCAGCAAATCTGATCTGAACTGGCTACTTATGAACTCCATTCTAATTTGTGTAAATATGCTTTGCTGCAGAAGTAATGTGTTAGTTACAGACCCTGCTGAGGGTGTTATAAAACCCTAATATCTGGTTGCATGGGTTTAGGATAAGGGGCTGTGCACCTGTTTAGTACAGTGATGAATGTATATAACAATAACTATAGCTAATAAGATAAGAAATGCTATACTTAATAAGATAAAATGTGGGGGATGCTTTGAAAACTTTGAATTTTTTAAAAAGTGTTCGTTCCTTAAAGGAAAGTGTTCTTAGTGTTATTTGGAAAGAGAATAAACTTTTATAGTACACTTTAGAGATTGTGGTGTGTTTTTCTAAGTTCTTTATTTAAGATGAAATTAAACTTGGAATCTGGGGTATATATTTGCTCTTGCCTTGCTGTAACTCAGAATTATGCTCTGTTATTAGAAAAATTATCTTTAAGGTTATTGGAGTTTTCTCGGCACCAGGGATATCTGAGTAAGAAAGTTATTCAGAGATGTGAATTTGCTTTTTTAAAGGCTTCCAAATTTGTAATAGGAGTTTTGTTTTGTTTTATTTTGGTTCCCCAAGGATTCTGTTGTCAATGAAAAAAATTTGGGTGCCAACTTAAGGAAACAGAGTCTGTGTTTGCAATGCCAATGAGCGTCCCTCAGGAGAATTGTTAAATAGCTTGAAGGTTATTCTAGCTCAGGAAACCTAGACACCAAAACCCAACTTTAGACATTAGGGATGGACATTTAAAAAATCTAGCTGAGTTCTAGCAGAAGTAAAGAATTCAGAAGCACACAAATTTCACAATAGACAGTAAAATATTATTGCTACAAGATAATACAGGTCCACAGTTAAAAATTCAAATATGGAAATACATTAACAGAATAGTGAAAGTAACTCCTAGTTATACTACTCCTCCCTCCCCACAAAAATACTGTTAAAGTTCTGGCTTATATTTCTCTAATAGTTATTGCTTTTTACACAAATTATTCATACTACATAGTATTTTACATCTCACCTATTTTATCCCACTTAACAGCTTATTTGTTGATGTCCATCCAAGTTAGTGGTTAATATTACCATCTCATTCTTTTTAATCATGAGATAGAATTGCACCTTATGGCTATACTATAATTTAAAATTGATGATTTTTTGAAGGTTTAATTTTTCTTATGGTTATTTTATTTTTCTCCTTTGATTCTCATCTGCCTTCTTGCTTACACACAAGTAGAAAAATAAAAAGCCTACATTTAATTTGAAAATCTGTAAATAGTGAAATAAATGCTGTTTTCAAATGGCAAATTTCCAGTTCTGTGAAACGAGCAGTACAATTATCTCAAAACAAAAACAAAAACAAAAACATATAATGTCTCTTTTGCATTCAGGTGTTACTAGTAAATAGAATCAATAACTCTCAGATTTAAAAATTAAATGTCCCTCATTTAAACAAAAGCATTAGAATTTCTGGAGGAAATAAACCTTGTAAAAGTAAACTTTTACATTTAAAATTATAAACAGAATCTGCAGTCCTGCTCAGAAAGGCATGCTTTATCTATGGAGCTCATCATTCATTCAAAGGAAGGGATGATAGGCAATGGGGCACTCTGATCACCTGTGTCCAAATGAGAGCATGAAACTGGATCAACTTGATAGAAAATCAGAGAAACAATTGCCTATCCCTCTTTTGTCATTCTGTCTCATCTCTTTTAGGCTTTCTTTCTCTATGGCTATCTGCATATTTTCCTCCTGCAGGTGCAAGGATAGTAATTAAGATGAACACCTACAATCCATCTTACAGTACTGTTACAGTTTATATATGTTAGCCTTCTTGTTCTGTCCTCCTTCCTGCCCCTGAGAGGTAACCACTATCCTGAATTTTATGATACACATTTTTTTTACACACTAGGTTTTAGCAAATGTATGTGTTCCTAAATAGTGTGTCATGTAGTTTTGTTTGTTTCTGAGCTTTGTAAAAAGGAAAATTTATTGCCCTTATCATTTGTGTCCTTTCTTATTGTCATAATCTTCTGTGACCTTCACCTAACTTTATATTTCTAAGAATAATTTATGCTCTTGATCACTGCTGTTGTTTCCTCATGTTCACTGCTATGGAATATTTCATGATCTGAATATACCAAAATTTGTTTTTCTTTTAGTTCTAAGTATTTAAAAAATTGTATTATTTCTTTTTTGATCCATGAGTTATTTGGTAGTCTATTTTTAAATCCCACTTATTTAAGTTAATCTTTAGAAATTAAAATGTGCTTTTACTTAAAATTTATTTAAATTTAAATCTTAAAAAATTAGGCTGCTATTGAATTTTAAATGTATTGCTTTGTAAGCAGAGATTATAGTCTGTATTAGGGGCCAGCAAACCCAGCCTGCCACCTGTTTTTCTGTGGCTGGTGAGCTAAGAATGGTTGGCATATTTTAAGTGGTTAAAAAACATAAAAGAATAATATTTTGAGGTGTGTGAAAATTACATAAAAATTCAAATCCAGCAAGCCTAAATAAAGTTTTTCTGGAATAAGGTAAGGGCTATTTGCTTAATTACTATCCTTGCTTCTTCAAGGGGAAAAAATTGTTTAATTGCATAAGCGTATTGTCTTATGGCTGCTTTCACAGTGCTGCTGCAAAGTCAAGTAATTGCAACAGGGACCACTGACCTGCAAAGCTAATGTGTTTAATATCTGGCCCTTTACAAAAATTTTTTCAACCCTTGGTAACACAATTCTTTGAAATGTATTAGGGTGTGCAGGTTAATTTATATAAATATTTCTGATGGGTTTGATGAGAATGTATAGTCTCTAATTGTTGTATGCCAATGTTGTAATCTCTAAATTTTGTATCACTGTACCTGGAGTTATCAATAATTTATCGATAAATGAGAGGGTGTTGTAATATCCGTCATCATGATTGTAGATTTATCAATTTCTCCTTATAGATTTTATCATTATGTGGTGACTCTTTTTATCCCTAAAAATACTTTTTTAAATCTTAAAGCCCATTCTGTGTGATACAATATAGCTACACCAATCTTTTTGTTATTATATACCTAATATATCTTATGTTTGCCATGCACTTATATTTGTGAATAGCATATAGCTTATATTTTTAAAAACTGATTTGCCTCTGTCTTTTAATAGGAGAGCTTAGTCCGTTAATGTTGCGATTACTTACATAGTTGAATGATTTCCCTTCAGTATTTACTTTCTATTTTCTATTTGACCCCTTTTTTCTATACTTCTTTTTTTTTTGTTTTTTTCTTTGTGTGGGACAGAGAGGAGGGTTGACTGTTATATTCATTTGCTTATTTCTTATTGTCATTCCCTCTCGTTTGGAATTTCTACATTCTGCGTTTATTCTTTCAGAATTCTTAAGATACTGTAGAACAACATAATTATCAAAGCTGTGTTCTCTGGAGCCAGGCTGTTTGAGTTCAAATCTCAACTTTATCACATCCTAGTTGCATTATTTGTGGCTATCTCTAATACAAAAGGCATAATCTCTTCATTTCTTGCCCTTACTCTGTTTTTTCTAGTCTCTCATTCTGGAATTCTGATTAGATAAATGTTAAATCTTCACATTCTCTTTTCCATATCTTTATCTTTACCATTTTTTTCCTCTGTCCTGCATTCTAGATATTTTCTTCATATATAGTTAATATATTTTCTCTTCAACTGTGTCTAACCCATTGAATTTCAAATTTCAACAAATATAAATTTCCTTTCCAGAAGTTCTGGTGAATTCTTTTTCATATCTGCCTAGTCATTTTAGACAGCCTTTTTTTTTTATGGTTTTTAAAATTTCTTTAAACAGCTATAGTATTTCTTTAAACAGATTATAGTATTTTTTGCCTTGTAAATCTAAACATGTTCATTAAGTCTGCTCAGATGATTAGTTTTTTCCATTTATTTATTCTCATTTATATTGATTAATTTTCTCATGTGTCTTATGATTTTTGATTCTGGATTTCTATTTGGTTAATGTTAATTTGTAGGAATACTGGGACACTAACTTGAAAGTATTTTTCTCTAGACATAATTTGCATATACCTCCCTTAGGAGCTAGAGGGGCCAAGGACTTAAGACTACTCTGATTTTCCTCCTGGGAGGTTGGCTAACATATGGGAGTTTAAAGATCAGTTTCCTTATCTTGTCCTGGTTTAAGACTTATTTAAAAGATTATCGCTTACCAACCAGGTTAAGTGATTTTGTTTTGTTTTGGATGCTTAGAAATTTCCTTCACTTCCTGAGAGTGTAGCAGTGCACATCAAAGTATGTTTTATACATGATTCAGTTGATTTATAACCAGAGAACTCTTCAGATGATCTAATTCACCTTTCAAGCTTAAATAAATATGTGTGCCAACTATGAATAACCGTATAAGTATAGTATAGAAGACAATTAGCTCCTTGCTTGAAGAGGCACTCAATGTCCTCAGTGTTTTATTTTGTTTCCACCGTTTTCTTAGATTTTCATGATTTTTTTCTGTGTTTCATGTGGCCTATTTTCTCCTTTTAGGCTTTTCTCCTTCTTTTACTGGGTTTATCCTCAGCTCAGCTGGGGACTCAACTAAATTGTTTTAAATTATAATTAATTGACTCCAAAGTATTGTTGGATAAATGACCTCTTCACTCTTAACCAAATTCTTTAAAACAGTCAAGGCGTTCTTTTAAAATGCTTTTGATCCAAGTAACATTTGGATTTTCTTTCCTTTGTGAAAAAAAAAATTTGAATATTAAAAAAAAAGAAAAGCAAAAATATTTTCCAATGCATAGTGCTGTTATATATCCTTTCATTTATTTTTATTTAAGACTTTAATTTTTTTTTTTAGATCATGTCGTAGGTTCATAGCAAAATTCAGAAGAAGATACAGAGATTTCCCATATACCCTCTATCTCCACCTATGCATAGCCTCCCCAATTATCTACAGTCCCCACAATAGTACATTTGTTACAATTAATGAACCAACATTGACACATCATAGTGACCCAAAGTCCATAGTTTATCTTAAGTTTTACTCTTGGTGTTGTGCATTGTATGGATCTGAACAAATGTATAAAGATACACATCTTTATTAGAGTATTTTCACTGCCCTAAAAAATCCTCTATGCTCTGCCTGTTCTTTCCTCCATTCCTATCCCTGACAACTACTGATCTTTACAGTCTCTACAGTTTTGCTTTTCTTTTTTCAGAATGTTGTGTAGTTAAAATCATGTAGTATGTAGACTTTCAGATTGGCTTCACTTAGTAATACACACATAAATTCCTCTGTGTCTTTTCATGAATCGATAGCTCATTTCTTTTTATTACTGAGTAATATTTCACTACTTGTATGTACTATAGTTTTATTTATCCATTTATCTACTGAAGGATATCTTGGTTGCTTTCAAGTTTTGGCAATTATGAATAAAACTACTATAAACATCTATGTGCAGGTTTTTGTGCAGACATATGTATTTGACTCCTTTGGGTAAGTATCAAGAAGCACAATTGCTGAATTGTATAATAAGAGTATTTTTGATTTTGTAAGAAACTGCCAAACTGTCTACCAAACTGGCTGTACCATTTTGCTTTCCCACCAGCAGTGTATGAGAATTCCTGTGGCTCTGAATCCTCACCAGCATTTAGTGTTGTCAGTGATCCAGATTTTGGCCATTTTAATAGGTGTGTAGCAATTTCTCTTTTTTGGTTTAATTTGCATTTCCCTGATGACATAAGATGCAAAGCATCTTTTTATATACTTATTTGGCATTTTTATATCTTCTTTAGTGAGAAGTCCGTTAGTATATTTGGTCCATTTTTAATTGGGTTGTTTATTTTCTTAAACTTGAGTTTTAAGTGTTCTCTGTATATTTTGGAGACCAGCTCTTTATCAGATGTGTCTTTTGCAAATATTTACTCCCATTCTGTAGCTTGTTTTCACATTCTCTTCACATTGTCTTTTATAGAGCAGAAGTTGTTCATTTTAATAAAGACCAGGTTATTAATTATTTCTTTCATGGATCATGCCTGTGGTGTTACATGTAAAAAGTCATCGCCATGCCCAAGATCTAGGTTTTCTCCTATATTATCTTTCAGGAGTTTTATAGTTTGTATTTTACATTTAAGCCTCTGATCTATTTTAAGTTAATTTTTATAAAGAGTATAAAGTCTGTGTCTAGATTCATTTTTTCACATTTAAGTGTCCAGATGTTCAAGCACTATTAAAGAGACTTTTTTTCTCCATTGTATTGCTTTTCCATTGGTCCTTTGTTAAAGATCAGTTGACTTTATTTATGTGGGTCTTTTTCTGAGACCTCTATTCTATTGATCTATTTGTCTATTCTCTCACCAATACTACACTGTCTTAATTACTGTAGCTTTATAGTTAGGCTTGAAGTCAGGAAGTGTCAGACCTCCAACTTCGTTCTCCTTGAAAATTGTGATGGCTTTTTTGTCTTTTCCCTCTCCATATAAATTTTAGTTTGTCAATATTCACAAAATAACTTCTTAGTATTTTCACTGAGATTGCATTGAATCTATAGATTAGGTTGTGAAGAACTGAGATCTTGACAATCTTGAATCTTCCTTTCCATAAACATG
The DNA here is from genome assembly GCA_004027375.1 of Macroglossus sobrinus. Taxonomy (NCBI): domain Eukaryota; kingdom Metazoa; phylum Chordata; class Mammalia; order Chiroptera; family Pteropodidae; genus Macroglossus; species Macroglossus sobrinus. Next base: position 607,175 of record PVKZ01000182.1, read on the forward strand.
GACTACCTCTACACTTATTTAATTTTTCTCTGTTTTTGTCCATCAATTTTGAGTTTTTCTCGTATAGATCTTGTTCATATTTTGTTAGATTTATAATTAAGTATTTCACCTTAGAGGGTGCTGATTTAAATGGTATTGCATTTTTTCAATTTTAAATTCCGCTTTTCATTGCTAGTCTATAGGAAAGCAATGGACTTTGTATATTAGTCATGTATCCTATAACCTTGCTATAATTGTTTAATACTTCCGGGAGGGTTTTTTGCTCAATTATTTTGTGTCTGATAGATAGACAATCATGTCATGTGTAAACCAAGACATACTTCTTCTTTCCCCATCTGTACATAGGTTATTTCATTTTCATGTCTTATTACATTAGGGAGATCTTCCAGGATGATGTTTGAAAAGAGTAATAAGAGGGACATTTTTGACTTACACTTGGTTTTTAGTGGGAAAGCTTTAATTTTCACACCATTAAGTATGACGTCAGCTGTAGAAACTTTCTCTCTATTCCACAATGGAGAGTTTTTATTATAATTGGGTGTTAGATTTTGTCAAATGCTTTTAATGCATCTACTGATAAGATCATGTGATTTTTATTTTTGAGCCTGTTGATGTGTGAATTACATTAATTGATTTTCAAATGTTGAACTAACTTTGCATACCCAGATTAAATCACAGTTTGTCATGATATATAATCCTTTTAATATATTGTTGGATTTGATTTGATAATATATTGTTCAGGATATTTCCATCTATGTTCATGGGAGATATTGGTCTGTAGTTATCTTGTATTATAATGCCTTTATAATTTTCTTTTCTTGTAATGTTTTTGCTTGGTGTTGGTATTAGGGACATGCTGGCCTCATAAAATGATTTGGAAAGTTTTGCCTCTTTTTCTGCTTTAAGTTTGGTAGAGTGCTTGCTTCAGTGGCACGTATACTAAAATTGGAACAATACAGAGAAGATTAGCATGGCCCCTGTGCAAGAAAGACACAGAAATTCGTGAAGCATTCCATATTTTTCAGAGACTCACAGATACGGACAGTGGCTTAGTGATTACCTGAGGTAACTAGGGTAGAGGGTAGATAGATAGGAGTAAAAGAGATCAAATATTTGATGGAGGAAGGAAATTTAACTTTGGGTTGTGAACACACAATGCAATATAAAATGACATTATTGAAATGTACACTTAAAACCTATTTGATTTTATTAACCAGTCACTCCAATAATTTTAATATAAAATATTTGGTAGAATTTACCAGTGAACTCATCTTGGCCTTGTGCTTTCTGTTTTGGAATGCTATTATTGATTTAATTTTTTTAGTAGATAGACCTATCCAAATTGTCTAATTCTTCTTGTGTGCGTTTTGGCAAATTGTATCTTTCAAGAAACTGGTTAATTTCATTTAAGTTATCAAATTTGTGGACATAGAGTTGTTCATAGTATTTCTTTATTATTTACTTAATGTCCACATGATCTGTAGGTAATATGTTTGCTAAAATAAAAGCCTAATTAATACAAATTTGAGATGCCTTATTGGCAGGATATGCTTGATCAAAGGAGCTTATTATCAGTCCATGGCTCATTCTTGGCACACTGTATTTGAATATTGTTTTTTCTTTTTTTTCCAAGTGCACAATTTAAGAATGAGAAGTCAAAGCACATCTGAAACAGGGAAAAGATTGTGGTTATGAGGGCTCACCACGCTATTTGAAGAACTGTGAAAGAAACCAGAGATTTTGAAGAAGAGGAAGTATTAGCAGATCTTCTGGTAGTTACTTAATATTTTGCTTAAAATATTTTAAGGCTTGCAATGTGTATAAAGAATGAGATTAATTTTGTGTGGTTTCTAAGGGCAGAACCAGTAGCAGTCATGCAAGTTAAGGGAAGTTGATTTGATGTTCAAAATAAAATGATTTGGCTTTAGAGTTAAGCAGACTTAAATTTTAATTCTGATATCAGCATTGGCTTTGATAAAGAAATGTGCTCAATAAGGCCTATTTCATTTTAAGGATTAGAAATAATATATAAAAAGTGCTTAGCTCCTGGCATAGATATTCAAGAAACAATTGTGATTACATATAAGTTGATAAATATAGAGATTTCCAACACTGGAAAAATTCAAGTGGATAGTCATGTGGTGGGAATATTGGAGAAAGGATCCTTACTTAAGACAGGGGACTTAAGATCTATTCCAACTTTTAGTATTAGAGTTTTAATGTCCACCCTGGCCTGAAATCTGCTTTCCCATGACTGCTTTTTCCTTGCTTCACAAAGCAAGTAGGTCCAATCTGTTTTAACCAAGTTTACTTTATAGTCTTCCGTTGACTTCTGGAAGTCAATTGACTTTAAAGAAGTTAGAACAGTAAGAAATACAATGTTCACTGACAAGAGACCTCTCTCTCATTTAGTGGCTCTGTGAGCTACTCAAGGAGGAAACAAGGGTTACAGGGTTGGTTAAGTTACTAGAGGCACTAGAAAGAAGCTTCTACTACTTCAGACCACATTTAGCTTTTAACAAGAGGCATGTGAAAAATATGATCCAGGTCAGGTGTGCCAAACAGGTCTGGACTTGCTGGCTGTCACTAAGGACAGGCAGTGTGGGAACTCCCAAAGATCAAATGGAGGCCCTTGGATGCCACCAGTTCATAGTATGAGTTGAAGAGACAAAAAAAGAGGAAAGCGACAAAGGTGGGAGATTGGAGGGCCGTAGAAGGAAGACTGAAGGCTGGCCAGTCATTGAGCATGCCAAGCTTACAGCCTAGGACAGAGGGCTTGAGCTGTGCACCCGGGGCATCAGACCTTGCCCGGGGGCGAACCTCTACTAGTGTCTCCTGGCTGCTGGTCAGTCCTGTTAGGGCACTTCTGGAAACCCGTCGGCGGCCGGCAACCGTGGTCCAGCTTTGATCACCGCCTCGATAACTGGGCACGGTGCCTTGCGTCCTTTCCTCTCTCCTCTCTCCCCCGCCCACTGGGTCCCACCCGCCTGTTTTCCTCCAGCGCTGGGGTCGACCAGATACTCCCGCCGCTCGGCTGCAGGTAAGACCCGGAGAGCGGAGTCGGCCCGCGGCCGCGCGGCGCGCGAGTGCACGCTCGCTCTCGCCCCTCACGGGTACTGGGCATGCGCAGCGCGCGGCCCGCTCTGGCCGCGAGCGGGTGTGCGGGCGGGCACATCCAGACTTCACAGGCAGCGGCGGGCGAGGCGGTACCTGCGAGCGCGAGGTCCGCGCGGTGCTCGCTCGGAAGATCGCTTCTCTGCATCTGGGCGCGGACGGGTGCTCGGCGGCTCGCGGAGGCTCGGGAGGGCGCCGTCTGGGTCGGAGGCTTTCCCCTGGCCGCCTAGCGCCTCGTCGCCTCCGGGGGAAGCCGCGGCCCCGAAGGCAGATCCAGCCAAGGTAAGTGCCCCTTCGTGCAAGGCGCCCGCCGGGGTTCCGACGGTTTGAACTCTTCCTTGATTTTGAAAATCCGCCTTTGTGTGCTTGGATGGAATGGTGCCAGACGCCGCGTCCGCCTTCATTCACTTTAACTGCTTTCAACTGGTGTTGGGAGCCAGGTGTGCCCGTCCGCACGCCCGGTCCTGGAGCGCTGGGAGCCTGTGGCCGCACCCCAGCTCCCGGAGAGGTGGGCAGAGAAGATTCACAGTGTCCCTGTAGTATTTCCTGGTAACCTGAGCTTCCGCAGGTACACCTGCGCTTATCTAGACGGTGGGGCGACCTCACAATGAGCATTCTCACGGTTTTTCTTGGATTTGGGGTTCCGAGAGCTATCCTCCCCATCCCCAAATGGGAGGGGGAGTCTTTTCAAATTGACACTTTGGGACAAAGTCTCACCATCGCATATCTCTTCAAATTAATATAGCTCATTATTTTGAGTATTTGTCACTTTTAATTTCTGTTGACTTTCCCTTCTTAGCTTGCCTCATTTTACTCATTTTACTTTGGGGAAGATGGCCTTTCTGGTGTCTTTGTCAGTTAATGCGTTCGGAGTGGATTTCTCCCCCAGGGTAGGACCCTGCCTGCTCCTCCTGTGCTTGCTCTCTTTCCTTTCCTTTCAAGGATTACCTGTATGCAGAATTTTTGCACGATTGTTCTCTTTGCATTGTTTCTCAAACCCTTTTCCCTGAGTACCCGAAGTACCGCGGGAATCTCTTTGGGGGTAGGACGCTGTGGTATTTGGATTTGCAATCTATAGATGTCTAGAGCAGTAGAGCTTTAGGAATTAGAATCCTCCTTTACAAAATATATTTCAATGAAATATATTATTGCTTTTCTTTCACAGATTTCAGTTCTTGCTTCAGATGATAAGAGGAATAACTAATATCTTCTGAGTTCAGATAAAACTTGGTTCCAGATGCATGTGAATAGTTTGATTTTGGCCTTGTTAGTTTAAGGAGATAGGAGAAAGGGTTTCCAGAAAGCTCCTTTATATATGTATGTAACAACAAAGCAACTGTGTTGTGTGTTGCTTCTAATTTATTTCCAGTGAAAGGATATCATTCTTCTACAGAGACTTGGGTTTTGGAAAGTGTACACTAGTAATTTAGATCATGTGGTCATTGAAATTAAAGTCAATGTCATCCCAGTCACCTAGTATAAATTTTCTATTTGACTTGGAGTTTTCTGGACATTTTGCTACAGTTCTTAAGTTGCTGGTGTAGAAAATATTTGGTCATAGGTTCTCAGTTTTACATAAATTTGAAAAATGCACTTTATAGACTTGCAACATAAAGGGTAGACTAGAATGTATCACAAATAGAATGACATTTTATACAATGTCTTTAGTGCGGAATTCATAGATTAAGACTTTTTAAAATTCCGCAAGTCATTCACTTCATGGCAGAAAAAAAGAAAACTTGATTTTAATTCCACTCTCCTGAGATAATCACTTTTTATAATATTTGGTACATTCTCTTTGAAATCATTTTTCCTCTCACTTTCCAATGCCATTCAATATTATTATACTGTATTTTTCAACCTTTTATTAATAATAGGGGAATACTTATATTGAGTTGTATTTAGGGTGATTTATTTCTAAATGGTTTATTCTTGTTTGTTCTCTATCAAGAATGACTAATTTTGAACACTTTCCTTGTTTCTGATTGATTGTAAAGATTTCATTTTGTTTTTATTTCTAGCTTTTCTTGCTTTCAATTTTTATCTATGCTGATAGTTTGCAGATATTAGTCCTTTTCTATGCTATGACATAGGTTTTCTGTTCTTGCTTTCAATGTTATTATTTGATGTATCTTAAATCCCAGTTCTGTCCTTTTCTTATACTACACTATACACACATTCACCACTACTTTTTCTCTTCCTCCTCTGACTCTCCTGTTTTCTTCATTTACCTATATTAATTCTGCAGCAGCTCATTTGAATGGTGGTTTATATAAGAAAATATAGTATCCAGAATAAAAGATGATAGTTTTTCTCAAGTTCTTTCTTTAGATGCTTGAAGTTTTGTTGAATATTTTAGCACTACTTTGATTTATATAAAGTTTAGGTTAGCTTTTCTAAGTTATAGTAAACATATTTGGTAGTTATTTAGATCATCAGAAAACAACATATGTAATGGTAGGTTACAAACTTTCAGACATCTGCAATGGTATGTGAGGGGGAAAAATGGAATTTTAGTTAAGTACTTCAGCTATAATACATCCCTGCTGGGAATTACTGCATGAAATTGTTTGCAGCTGTTAGTGATTGAAAATATTTTCTTAAGAAAAATCCTGTAACCAAATAGTTGTAAACATTTTCAGTTTAATATATGCAGGGAAAGTGTGAAGTTCTGCAGTGCTTTACTACAGCCTCTTCAGAGTTTTCTAGATACATTCTTAAATGCGATTTTAAAAACATATTTTTTAGATCAGTTTTAGATTTGCAGAAAAAGTGTAGTGACTTCGCCTATATCCCCATACCTATATTCTCCTCTTATTAACATTTTACATTATTTGTTATAATTAATGAACCAATATTGATACACTATTACTAACTGAAGTTTATACTTTATTTAGATTTTCTTAGCTTTAATGTCCTTTTTCTGTTCCAGGATCCTACCATTTCGGATACTATATTACACTTAGTTGTCATGTCTGGAGGGTTCCTCTTGGCTGTAATACTTATTAGAATTCCCTTGTTTTTTATGACCTTCACAGCTGTGAGGGTTACTGGTCAGGTATTTTTTAGATTGTTCCTCTGTTGGAATAAGTCTAATGTTTCTCTCATGATCAGACTGAAATTTTGGTTTTTAGGGAGAAACATCACAGAGATAAAGTGCTATTTTATTATATCATATAAAAGGTATATTCTATAAAAATGATTTTTAACTTGATATTGATCACCTGGCTGAAATAGTGTTTATTAGGTTTCAGTGCTGAAAAATTCCTCTTTTCTTTCTTTTTAGGCTGTACTCTTAGACAGAAGTCACTATATACAGCCTGTACTTAAGGAGTGGAGAGTTATGCTTCTCTTCCTGAAGGGTGAAATATTACATAAATTATTTTGAATTCTTCTGCATGGCAGATTTGTCTCTTCTTCTCATTTATGTACTCAATCATATACTTATATTAATCTGGGTTCATGGATATATATGTGTGTGTGTGTGTATTATACTTTGGGTTATAATCCAATACTGTTTTATTTTGTTGCTCGTATTGTTTTAACTTTGGCCATTTAGAACTCTTTCAGTTGGCTCCAAATGTAATTTGCTTTTAATCACTCCTTACTTCCTAGCATTAAGAGATGCTCCAGGCTCATCTTGTATATTCCCATTTCCTGCCCCAGTCCTAGATTCAATCAGAAGGAATCTGGTTTATGTTCTTGGAAAATGGTATTAGAAACCAAGCTGTGGGTGCTAGGTGTTCTTGTAGCTACTGGGGTATCATTTCTTCTAGGCCCCCTCATCTGACAGAACAGGAAATACATGTGTATAGAAACCCATGTATACATACTTATCTATACATGTTTCTCTATGTAACCATGTATATCACATTAAACTAAATAGAAGTTCATATGGTTGTCTTTTACTGTGCCTTATCCATTATCCGCCAATATCATTCTGGACTTCCCTTGCTTGTCAGTAAATTCACTCCAACAGTGAGAAGAAACCTGGCTCCCACCATCTGCCATTCATTTACTTAATTGTCAATTCCATTATGTATGTATAGCAGTATTAAAATTGTTAGCTTGTGTTCCCTTTACAGTGTGGAAAACAACTTTATCAATTAGAGTACAGTGCTTGTATGTGGTTCTTTTTGCTTTTTGTCTTATGTATTCCACTCGTATCTCTCCTGTTTTCTTTAGTGAGGTTGTTGCACAAATGTAAAAAGAGCTTTTATCACAATCTGCATTCCATCCTGTGGTCTTCTGAACTTCTAAATGATTTTTTTAAAAGTTTGAATACATTAAGATTCACTCTTTGTAAAGTTCTGTGGATTTTGACATGCATAATTTCATGTATCCATCATAACAGTATGAAAGTATCATACAGAATAATTTCAAGACATTAAAAATCTGCTATGCTTTACCTATCACTCCTTTAACCTCTCCCCCTGGCAACCAGTGATTTTGTCTGTGTGTGTGTCTATAGTTGGCTTTTTCCGGATGTCTTATAATTGGAATCATATACAGCCTTGTCAGACTGGCTTCTTTCACTTAGCAATATACATTTAAGGTTCATTCATATTTTCTTATAGGTTGAGAACTCATTTATTTTTATCACTTAATAAAATTTCATTGTGTGGATGTATCACAGTTTGTGTATCTACTGAAGAATATCTTGATGGTTCCCAGTTTTTGGCAACTACGAATAAAGCTGCCATGTATATTCATGGGCAAGTTTTTGTGTAGACATGGTTTCAGATCAGTCGAATAAATACCTAGGAATGTGATTGCTGGATCCTATAGTAAGATTATGGTTAATTTTCTAAGATATTGCAAAAACTGTTTTTCAGAATGGCTATACCATTTCATATTCCCATCAGCAATGAATGAGAGTTCCTGTTACTCCTCATCCTTGTCAGCATTTGATATTATCAGTGTTTTAGATATTATGTATTCTAATAGGTGTGTAGTAACACCTCGTTGCTTTAATTTGTCATTCCTTAATGACATTTGATGTCAAGCATCTTTTTATATTCTATTTTCCATTTGTATTTTCTTTGCCCATTTTTCTTATTGTTGAGTTTTAAGAAACCTTTATATCTTTTTTGATACAAGCACTCTACCAGATATAAATGTTTTCTTTCATTCTGGCTTGTCTTTTTATTCTTTAGATTTTGGTGTTGTATTTAAAAACTCACTACCAATCTCAAGGCTACCTAAATTTTATCCTTTTTTTCCCTAGAAGCTTTATAATTTTCCATTTTCCATTTAGGTCTGTGATCCATTTTGAGTTAATTTTTATAAAAGGTATAAGGTTTGTGTCTAAATTCATTTTTTGGCCTATGGACTTGCAGTTGTACTGGTACTAAGTAAATGTTATTTTTAAGTCAGATTATAAATTAGCTTTAGGATTGAAAGGAAAGTGATTTTATTTTATTTTTTATATATTCTGCAAAACCACTTAAAAGAAACAATTGAAAAATGATTTGGAAATCAAAATATAATACTACATAGACTGTGTGTTGAGATTGGTTCTTGTTCATTGTATGTACAGTCATACTTTGGTATCTGTGGGGAACTGAGTCCAGGATGCCCTGTGGATTACAGAATTTGAGGATGCTCAAGTCTCTTATATAAAATGGCATAGCATTTGCATATAACCTATGCACATCGTCCTTATACTTTAAGTCATTTCTAGATTACTTATCATACCTAATAAAATATTAATGCTATGTTAATAGTTGTTATACTATGTTGTTTAGGGACAAGAAAAATAGTTTGTATGTGTTCTGTACAGAGACAGCCATCATAGGTCTAACCATATAGTACATATAAGCAACAATGTAAGTAGTTTTTTCTAAATATTTTTAACCCGTTGTTGGTTGAATCTGTGGATGTGGAACCTGTGGATACTGAGGGCCAACTGTAACTCATTTCCCTCTTCCTCACTAAGTCAGATTCTTTTTTTGAAAATAAAGTTTTTTTTTTCACAAAGAAATCTGAAATAGAGGAATTGCAGAGTGTATGCTGAGAAGAGGTGGATGATATGTGTACCGTCTAGAAATTTGAGATTTAATTGTATGATCTTGAACATTATTTCATACCACTACTCTTGCAAACACGTGGTTTTTTTCAAGTACCTTTCTTTTGGTAAACACTTTGTCTTATTGATATTGGGGTCAGAAGTATTTATGTTGTTATATTACAGTTGGAACCAATAGCCTTCAAGAAGCATCCAGAGAGATCTTACATAATAAAACTAGCACTTCTGGTGTAGCAAGTGCTATTATATACATTATCTTTTTTAACTTTTAAAAGAGCTCTTTAAGGCAGGTCTCCTTATTTCCATATTACAGGTAAGAAATAGTCTCCGAAAGAAAAAGTGGACTGTCTGCAGCCCACATGAGGGGAAATAGACAGAATCTGGATGGAATGCCTGATCTTTCTGTCTCCAAAACCCCTGTTCTTTTCACTTGGCTGTGCTGTGCCAGGGTAATATGAGGCTGGCGTTGATATTCTTTTACTTTTTTAAAACATTGTAAACTACTTAAATGACTACTGAATTAAATAAAAATGGATCAAAAGATTGTGTTTTTGAGATCCACAGAGATTCAGTTTTTTTCCCCCTGTTGACTGATCTACATCCCAGTGACCCAGAGGTATGAAGTACTGAAACATGTTTATAAAGAATGAGGTTCCTGTTCAATAACTATGCTATACACCTGAAACTAATACAATATTATATGTTAGCTATATTTTAATAAAAATCTTAAAAAATAGAATGAAGTTTTTTTTAAAGGGAAGAAATTGTCAGAGATTAGGAAAAATAAAATAAGTAATGGTAGCATTAACTAGTTGTTTTTCCCTTTCCCCACTGCTTATAAGTTTCCTGAGGGCAGAGAACTAAGTACTAATTATCTTTAAATAAGCACAGCACGTCACATATGAATCATACTCACAAAATGTTTGTTGAGTGAAATTAGCACTTACTATCATACCTTTAACCAAAACATTTTAAGAATCTTTAGAAAGGGGTTCGTTTTCCCTCACAGAGGAAGTTGGACATTATTTCATTCATTCATTCATTTATTCATTCATCATTTGTTGAGCATTGGTTGAGTGTTCTGTGTCAGGACACTGGGAATGTAAAGATGAAAATAAGACAGGACCTCTGCCTTCTGTCAGAATGGAACGCAGAGCATGGAGGGAACTTGGCAACCATTTTCAGTAGAGTGTGGAATTGAAGAGGGAATGAGTATATTGTTAAACAAACAAACAAACAAACAATGGACTTTGAAGTCAGAGAGACCTTATCGACTTTAGTTTTCATATCTAGGAAGCAGACACAATAATAGTACCTCCTTGACACAGCTGTTGGGGTAGGTTAAACAGATAGATAGATAGATAGATAGATAGATAGATAGATAGATAGATAGATGATAGATTTATCATCTATCTATCTATCTATCTAATCTCCATCCCAGCACATAGACAAAGAGAGAGAGGTTCACTATGGCTGAGGGAGTCAGAAAAATCTTTACTGTAGGATATGATATTTGAGTTTTATAGGATGAATTTTTGAGACCCAGAATGAAAGTATGAGGTAGCGTTCCAGGGCAGTCAAGGCAGAAAGATGACTATGTTTGAGATGTGCTGAATGGGTGGGCACGGTGGAAGTCGTGGGAAATTCTGCACACTTACGTACAGAGCCTAAAGGATTATTAGAAAGAACTGAATAACCAGTTGTTTTTCATTTTTATAAGTTATACAATAGAGTACTCATTACATTGTGGTAGGAAAGAATAAAGGTACCAAACCTGTTTTAATAATTGCATGAATCTCCTCTTTTAATCATATGAGTTCCTGAATACAGTTCTTTATTTAGTAGATAAATTCTTGTGTTCTTGTTCAGTCCTGTAATACTCAAGGGATTTTATTAAGAAAGAGGACTTGTGTGTTTTTTTGGTGAAACCAGAGATCTTGTCTTAAACAACGCTTATATTTTATAGCATAGCAACATTAGAATGTAACATCCCTTGAAGGCACAATCTAATTCTATTTGAACCAATTCAGAATTCTAAGAACTATGAACAGTTTCTGACCACAACCTGAAACATAATACAGAGGAATGTGCTAAAATAATTTGTTAGTGAATGAATTATGTGCTTGATAAGAAGTCATGTTTGTATAGTTGAAAAATTGTGTTTTTAATATAGGGAAGAAGAAAAAAGGAAAAAGAAAAAAATAAAGATCATTAGAAGTTAAATTTAAAGCGAGGGAAGAACATTTTTAAAATGTTTTATTGATGGTTATTGATATAAATTTCATTTTATAAGAAAATATAATGAACACCATTAGAATAATATCCCTCTGTTAGACTTTTGCCATCAGAATATTATTTCTTATTCTAGATATACATGTGTAGTATTGATATATTAATTAGTTTAGTGCAATAGAATGTTTTCATTGTCTGAAATATGTAATCAAATATTCTTTAATTTTTTTCTGTTGATTCTAATATTTGTATTGTTTCGTAATATTGTAATTTATTCTATTTTCTCTAGAAAATAAAATATTTAAAAAGTATCAGTAGCCTAACAAATCTGTAAAGTATGTGTAAAATTTGTCGCTTTTAAAAAGACATTGAATACAATTTATTTAATTTTCTACAGTAATTTTTACATTTAAAGTTAATGGTAATTTTAGACACGAAGATACAATAAGATGTTTTTCAGTATGTTGACTGATTTGAAGAAAGATATACTTGTGATAGGGAAGCTACATTTTTATTTTTCATAAATGGAAGAAAATAGAACATTACTATATCTATGTAGATTCCCCTTCCCCCATAACAGCATGCTCTGTTTGTTTTTGTATGTATAAATAATCTCTAATTTCTCTTTCCAGCGTATTTTTAAAACTTTAACTGTTTTATCACTAACTGTACATTGGGATTTAAAATATTACTCTTTAATCTAGAAATATTGATTTAGAAACACTGTTTTAGGTTGAGTTGTCTTTATTTAGTATGTTTACATTATCAGAACTTCTGATGTTTAGTCTGTTTATTTTCAGTACTGTGTACAACTAGTGTTAGTTTTTTTTTTCACATCTCAGGATCCTTTTAGTCAGACAACATTCATTAATTTTGTTGATAGTTTTTTTATTTAGCTCTTTTGTGGAGCCTTGTTAGATTTTGAATAATTTAGAAGCAATGGAATTCTTCTGTGATAAAAATCTGGTCATTGGGCCAAATCTTATAGCATTATTCACATGATACTCATTCGTGTAAAGGTGTAGAATTAATATGTACGCTTGATGAATGTGTATCAGAGAGGATATTTTTAATTATTAAGAGAAATAACCTCTAAAGATTTTAATTTACATTAATCCACAGACTTGCTTAAAGTATCATCTATTTTTAAATAAATAACAATGACAGCCAAACCCTAACAACAATGCATAAAGAATAATATAAAAATTATGACTTCATTTAAATTTAAGAATAATTAGCCCTTTTTTAATGTATGTCAGTATATTTGCTGTCTTTGTAGAATTATAGAATAAGTATTTAAAGCATCATCTTTTCATATAATTTTAATTTCTGTATGTTTTTAAATCCAGATTATTGAAACAGTTTAAGCATCATTTTTACTACAACATCCACGCAGTTGGTCATATTTCACATTATTCCACACTAAGACTTGCTACTGCTACTTTTTATGGTCCATGAAGAAAATGGTCATAAAAATCTTGAAGCAAATAAATGACCATGTGGGGTTTCCCTTGACACTCCTTCTCAATCTTGTTTCCCTCCTCTCTGCCACCCTGCAGTCCCAGTGTCTGACAGCTTTTTTCAATCCTCAGACAACTTTAGTTGAAAATGCATATTTTGTAACTTTGCTATCTTTCCAGTTACTGTCATAACTCTTTCTAACTTCTTGGTGAGATCTCAGTCATGGAGAGTCAAATCTGAATAAAAGACACATTCATGGTGGTTATGACAGTTTAAGTTGAAGCTGCTGGAGAATTTGAAACTAAGGAATGATTGAAACTCTTGTCACCTTATTTGGATAGAAAGTAAATTATTTTAGAAGTAGTAAAGTCTCAATATGAAGGTAATGGAATCTTGTTCAGAATAAGTATATTAACAGTAATTAACTGGAATACATCTTAACACCATTCAGTTTTTGTGCTAAGTAGAAAAGATCCACCATAGGTTTGTTTTTATATTAGAATTTATTTTTAATGTTTTGTAGGAGCCTCTTAACACTGTCGGGAATTTTAAAACTTGAATTCAAATATATCTCAAGTGAAGTTATATAATATATATTAAAAAAAACTTTATGTGGAGTACTCTATGGTCTTCTAAAAGGTTTTAAAACAGGAATAAAATTCTCTTCATCTTAATTCCAAGGCTTCCTCCTCACCTACCTATATTTGTGACATATAGTTATTTCCATTTCATGTCTCTGACAGGTAGTTAATAGGCTATTTGAAGAGACAGTCAATTCTCAGAATAGAAGATCTGAGAATATGGGATAATTTAGTCAAGTGGCTACCAATTATATGTTTTGTTATATGTATGGTTTTCAAAGGCATTTATATGATCAAACTAAAAGATTCTAAACTAGTGATTAAAGTGGCAAGATGATAGGGGAAACTAGTTGAGGTAGTATCTGATAGATAATAGAAATAGTTTGGTGGTAACAAAAGTAGAAACGTTAATATTTTTCAGGACCTTATAAAGCCATTTTTATCACTGCCGTGCTGTTCATGAGCTATATATGAAGAACTTTGATTATACATACTGTAAAGAACAGTGTATTCTTTGATAGAAGTTTATAATATTTATTCAATAAATAAATATAAAATAAAGGCTTTGGGTTCCAAACATGGAAATTCTTATTGAAAGATTTAATAGCCAGATCTTTTTAGCTAATGTGGATATTAATTGGATTTTAAACACTAGGTGAAACAAATGCTTGCTATCCTGATCTAGTTGCATGTTTGAAAGAGCAGATACAAATTTTAGGGAAAGCATTTTAGATTAGGTAGCTGATCCACACTTACTGAAATTTTTCTCTTAAGAGGAGGACAGGAATCTTGTAGGTTTTTTTTTCAAGAAGTTGATTTGAGAACATGGCTTAATTTTTAAGGCCAAAGAAACTAATTCAGCTATGAGGGTATTTGTTTTTATGAAACAACTTTTAAAAACTTCTAGCTGTGATCATTTTAGATTCCAATTTTCTCCCTCTCTAATAGTCTTACTAAAGTTTTGTTACCGCTGTCAACCATAACAACTGGGATAGATAATAGTGGGGTAAACTTTCTTTAAAAGAAAAATTGTAGAAGAGGAATATGTACACAAATGCATGTAGAATACAATAAAATACATATTGAACTGTCCTTTGTAGGTGAAGATATTTTTTGTTTGTCGTAGCTGTGATGGATCTCATTAGATTCATTTTAACTTTCTCCAGGGATCCTTCTTGTGGTATGCACATATGACATACTTGTGTGAGACGAGGGATTTGGCTAAATGAATAGCAGGCCCATTGGCTTAATTTGGCCCAATCTAATTTTTTGATTTAACAGTCCTGGACCTGAACAGTTTTATTTAATAGAAACATATTTTTTTCAGTTAGTGAAACTTATCTGTCAATAAAGAAATGTTAAATAAGTGCCTATTAAATGCTAGACATATTACTAGATAATGAAGATGCTATAATTAACGAGAGACAAGATTTCTGTCCTTACTGAGAACACAGTGGCGGAAGCCTCAATCAAAAGAAGCATAAAAACTTAAAAGAAGCATCAAATTCTAGGTAAACTGTCAAAAATGTGGATATAAAGAATAGCCTTTCTGGTCTTTCCAGCTCCTCCCTTCTCTTTAATTTCTAACTAGATAAGATAGTCACATTTTGTATTATAACTTTTTACATGTACTGATACTGTGTATTTATAAAATAAGTTGGTTTCCAAATTATGTATAATTTTACAATAATTCCACAAAGGAACATTTGTTATTTATGAACAGCTTTGGGGAAAATTATCATTTACCACTACCTTTGAAAGATTTTCAGTGATTTAAGGTCAATTTATGATCAGATCAGACTGAAATCTTTTAGGAATTAAGAAGCTATTATTCATGAAATGGAGTAATACTAAAGACCTCAGGCTGGTTATAAAGTGTTAATGTGTAGAGATGGGGAAATATCATGTTATCATGAATTTGGAATGTGGGTACCTCTAAGATTGCCATATGAAGCAACATTGCCTTGCACTTTACTTACAAGAAAGAAAAATGTGGACGGCTCCTCCCTTAGTGGACCAAGTGCTTTCTAACATACCTCTCAAATTACACACCGTTGAAATGATCTCCAACAATGCGTATGGCTCATGTGTTCCTAGTTAGCTACTATAAATGAAAGATTCATAACTATCTATTTAAAAAAAAACACCTTTATTTGCATTGCAAAGAGTTTAATTGTTTGGAAACAGGATCAAGAATTGCTCTTAAATCTTAAGTCTTCATATATGGGTTGGGTCATGATTGGCACTGAACTTTAAAAGAAAATAATTTCCGTGTACAAAGAAGGTTCTGAATAAATATTTATCAGACCACTGATTACTGTGTTAACTGTAGAAGGATAAAAGTGCCTGAGTTTTTCCACAGTCTTAGTGTTTTGGACCAAATATTTTTTGTAGCTTTTATGGAAAGCTCTGCTAGCCTTTCCCTTATCTTGGCTATTGGATAGTGTATAACAGTATCACAGAGAGGAGGAAGTCATAGAAATTTGCTGGACAATTGATTGGAGTCCCCGTGACAACCTTGTGACCTAATTTTCTAAGCTGTCTACTTAACTGGAGAGTTTTAGCTGTATGCTGTTAGCTTAAATAACATCAGGCTTGTATACAAGTTGGGGGGTTAAGGAGAGAAGGAGGGACAGAAATCTGTTTCTGCAATTTTACCAGTCTATAACATAGAAGCACTTTTGTTCTAAAAGAAAACAATTTATTATTTCCTCATTTTGACTATTTTTTCTTATATATGCCTCAAACAAATTAACAGATGTGATTAAAAAAATGTTATACTAAAAGTTATTTTTGAAGACTTGTTTTTAAAGAAAAAGCTAATATGTGAATGTTTTGGTAAGAGATGGTGGAATCATTTCCATGCTTTTTTTAATGCAGTAAATTTGTGTGTTTTTAGTAGTAGTTCCTCAACTATTCAAATAAAACAAGTCTGCTTTTCTCTCATTAAGAAAATATTTATGAATACATGAGGTTAATTATATTCATTAAAATCAGATAAGATTTTAGCCTTTGTTATAAATTTTATAAATTGTTACTGCAAAAATAGAAATTTTAGATACCAATATGAATTATTTTGTTTGGTTATACGCCAACTTCTAATTGCCATTTTGCCTCTCTGTATGCTACCTAGACATGGATAGGAACGTCTTTCTTCTCATGGATGTAATTCACATGATATTTTGAAATATGTTCTACTGAGATTATTTGCTAGAACGATTAAACTAATAGACATGTCAGCTAGCCTTACTTGAATTGCACTCTTTTTTCTAATAAGGACTTGTACTTCCGCCACAGTATATCTGTCTTCCCACCCCCAACACTTTCTTACCTCTCCAGCATTTCTTGAAGGGGCTCATAAACCCAATTCTAAAATATTTCATGCATCTTCCTTTACCAGGTAATTAGTACCATGCATATCTCTAATACCAAATGCATTAAGGTCTCTCATTCATTTTACTTCTTCCTCTGAGAATGATTGAAGTTCTCTGGCCTCATGAGTGCTTTCTAATTTACAACTTGACTTCAGCCTAATTGAAGTCAGAGAATCATTAATAATAAAAATCAATAACATTGGAATGTAATTTTAATAATTTAAGTTTCTGTCTCATAAAATGTGTTATGGAGTCAGTTTAAGTGTTGTTCTCTCTCACATGTACATGTCTGTGTCAAAGTGTTTATAGAGTAAGCTTTTGGAGTTCCTGTGTTTCTTGGTGTGGTATTATGCATATCTGTAGCTATTCTCTTAATGTTCTCTTGCTGCTGCCTTATTTCTGTCTTGTTCCCAGCTAAGATTCTTGAGGAGAAGCTTACACCTGTTGTTTTTTTTCACTTTTCCTACATTCTTCATCCCACTGCAGTCTACTGCCTAAGCTCATGTCTCTAGGTTATCTGTAACCTTCTGAAAGCCAGACCAAAAGGAAAACATTTAGTTTTATCTTTATTGATTTTGCTGTAGCATTTACCTGTAAGCTTTTAGAGGACATGGATTATGCTTTCTTTACTATTGAATTTTTATCACCTAGAGTTTCTAGTACGTTGTAGATTCTGTTTGCTGAATGAATACATTTTTGTTGGGACCTTTTTTTTTTTTTTTAAAGAATGTTCTTTTCCTTTGGCTCCCATGGTGTTATCCTTTCCTGTGTTTACTTTGTTATCCATTTGTACTTAGATGTTAATTGAGAAGTTCCACTTCTTGGAGTTGAACAGGTATCAAAGGCTCTCCAAAGTGATGATCTCGC
Source organism: Macroglossus sobrinus (assembly GCA_004027375.1). NCBI lineage: Eukaryota > Metazoa > Chordata > Mammalia > Chiroptera > Pteropodidae > Macroglossus > Macroglossus sobrinus. The sequence continues at coordinate 624,832 of PVKZ01000182.1, forward strand.
ATAAATTCTAGAGCACTATTTGTTTGTAGCAGGGAAAGTCTGTACTTTTTTCTTTTTCTTTTTCAGACTTTGTTCATAGCTTTCATAATTTGAACACTCATAAGTTGAGAATTTTCTGAATTTTCCACAATTCTTTTCTTAGCTTTCATCTCATTTTGTGTTTTATTATCTTCCAAAGTGACTTCAAGCACTCAGCTTGTTTCAGTTAGAACACTGACTCTTAATTCTTTATCTCCAGATGATGCTGTCATTCCTGGGCTCTACAGTTATTTTTAACTGTACCTGAATGTTGCACAGGCCACTTTGACTTCATATATCCCCAAATATATTTATTGCCTTTTTCCTAACTCCACTCCCGTCTTTTCCCCCTATTTTTCTAAATGGAGCGACTATTACCAAATGATAACATCAGGGATGTGTTACTCTTTCTGGACTCTTTTTTACTCTTCTCTCTGCCCCACCTGTAAGTGACCATTCAGCAAATTGATTTGATTCTTATTACAAAGTGGCTGGCAGAGCACTCTCGTCTTCCCTATTCTCCCTGCTAATTATATCGCTACTTTGCTGAAAAGTCTTCAGTGGTTACCCATATGCTCATTATAAAGTCCAACTGATTCTTATAGTGGCACATAGAATAAAGGTTAAAGGACAAAAGTAATAAAAATAACCACGGCTGCAATAATTTGTTAATGGATACACAGCAAATTATTGTAATTTGTATTGTAAATTATAACATCAGAAACATAAAATGTGAGTGGAGGGAGAGGAAAAAGATAGAATTTTTATATGAGGTCAAAGTTAAGTTGTTATCAACTTAAAATACACTGTGATATATAATATATATATATATATACAAATAATATTTTTTAAAAGCATTATGGTAACCAGAAGCAAAAATCCACAGTAGCTAAGCAAAAGATAAAGAGAAGGGACTCAAAGGATACCATTACTGAAAATCATCAATTCAAAAAACAAGAGAAAAAGAGAGGAAAAAGAGAACTGCTAAACAGCTAGAAAACAGTAAGAAGGTCTTACTAAGTCCTTATCAGTAATTCCTTTAAATGTAAATAGATTGAATTCTCTAATTAAAAGACATAGTGTGACAATGGAAAGAACTAAGATCCAACCATATGTAGCCTACAAAAGGCTTACTTCAGCTTTAAGGACACACATAAACTCAAAGTGAAGGAATGTAAAAATCTATTCTATAATAGAAATGGAAAACAAAAGAGAACAGGGGTAACTATATTTGTATCAGACAAAGTAGACTTTAAGTCAAAAACAGGAACAAGAGACTAAGTCATATAATGAGAAAGGGGTCAATTAGTCAAGAGGATATAAAATTATAAGTATTTACTCAGCATTGGAGTACCTAAATATATTAAGCAAATATTTAACAACTCTGTAGGGAAAAATAGAAAAGAAGACAATAATAGTAGGAGATTCTCATACCTCATTCTCAACAATGGATGGATCATCTAGACAAGAAATCAATAAGAAAACGTTGGACTCGAACCATATTTTAGACCAAATGGACTTAACAAACATAAAGAAATAGAAAATATTCCATCCAACAGCAACAGAATACAGCAGATCCTTGAATAACATCATTTTGTTCAGTGTCGTTTTTTATAATGCTGATGGGGAAAAATGATCAATTCCTGGCTGGGGCCATTGTCTGTGTGGAGTTTGCATGTTCTCCCCAAGTCTGCATGGATTTTCTCTGGGTAACTCTAGTGTCCTCCTGTGTTCCCAAAATGTGCATGTTAGGTTAACTGGCATGCCTAAATTGTCCCAGTATGAGGGAGTATGTGTATGAGTGTGCCTTGCAATGGAAGGGCTTGCTGTTCAGGGTTGGATCCTGCTTTGTGCCCTGAGCTGCTGGCATAGGTTCTGGCTATCTTTGATCCTGAACTGGAATAAGGAGGTTGGAAAATAGTGATCTTGCTTTTGAAAATTATCTTCCCTTAAATTATGTATAGCTTACATTTATTTCAGTATTTAATATTGGAAGTGTTTTGGGTCTTTATTTAAAAGTTTGGTGCTATTTTTATCCCCAGAAATGTGTCATAGGAAGGAACTTAACTGATGTTTATATCAACCTATGGTAAATTGGCTTCGTTAAATGTCATTTCACCTAAAGTCACAACTTCTAAGAATCTGTCAGTGACTTTAAGAGAGAACTTACTGTACACATTTTTCTAAATTACACATAGAATATTCTCCAGGATAGATTACATGATGGGTCACAAAATAAGTCTTAGAAAATTTAAGAAGATTGAAATCATAGCAAGTATCTTTTTCGACCACAGTGGTATGAAACTAGACATCAATAATAAGAGGAAAGCTGGAAAATTCATGAGTAGTGAAGATTAATTGAATAACTAGTGGGTCAAAGAAGATGTCAAAAGGGAAATTTAAAATATCTTGAAATAAAAGAAAATAGAAACACACCATACCAAAATTATGGGTTGTATTAAAAGCAGTTCTAAGAGGGACATTTTAGTAATAAACACCTACATTAAGAAAAAGGAAAGATCTCAAGTAAACAACCTAACTTATACCTCAGGGAACTAGAAAAGAATATACTAAACTCACAGTTTAGAAGGAAGGAAATAACAAAGATTAGAGCAGAAATAAATGAAATATTGACCAGAAAAACAATAGAAAAACTGGTTTTTGAAAAGATAAACAAAATTGACAAACTTTAGCTCGACTAAGAAAAGTTCAAATAAATAAAATTGGAAAGAGGAGACATTGCAACTGATGCCACAGAGACACAAAAGATCATAAGAGACTACTATGAGCAATTATACTCCAGAAAATTGTGTAACCTATAAGAAATGGACAAATTACAACAAACATACAGCCTAAGGTTGTATCCAGAAGAAGTAGAAAATCTGAACAGACCAATAATGAGTAAAGATATTGAATCCGTACTCAAAAACCTTCAATAAAGAAAAGCCCAGGACCAGTTGGTTTCATTGTCAAATTCTCCCAAGCATTTAAAGAAGAATTAACATGAATCCCTCTCAAACTCTTCCAAAAAATTGAATGACAGGGCACACTTTCAAAGTCATTTTACAAAGCCAATCATATCCTGATACCATCCAGATAAGGACATTATAAGAAAACTACAGATAAATATCTCTAATGACTATAGATGCAAAAATTGTCAACAAAATACTGGCAAAACATATAACAACACATTAAAAGGAACATACACCGAAATCAAGTGAGATTTATCCCAAGGATGTAGGAATGGTTTAACATATGCAAATAACTGTGATACACATTAATAGAATGAAAGATAAAAATCATATGATCATCAAAAGATGCAGAAAAAGCATCTGATAAAACTCAATATCATTTCATGATAAAAACTGAACAAATTATGTATAGGAGAATGTACCTCGACGTAATAAAGCCATACAATACAAGCCCACAGCTAACATTCTACTCAGTGGGAAAGGTGGAAAGCTTTACTTTTAACATCTGGAACAATATAGCACTGAAAGTCCTAGCCAGAGCAATTAGGCAAGAAAAAGAGATAAAGCATCCAAATTGTATATGTGCTACTGAAGTGAGCACAAAAACATCCAAATTGTAAAGGAAGAAGTATAATCATATCTGTTTGCAGATGTCATGATCATATATAGAAAACCCTAAATACTCTAGTAAAAAACTGTTAGAACTAATTAGTGAATTAAAGTTATAGGATACAAAATTGACATACAAAAATTCATTGCATTTCTATACATGAACAAAAAAGAAATAAACAGTTCCATTCACAATAACATCAAAAACAGTAAAGTACTTAGGTGAAGATTTAACCAAGGAGGTTAAAGACCTGTACACTGAAAATAGTAGGACATTGATGAAAGACACTGAAGAAGACAAAATAAGTGGAAAGAAATCCTATGTTTGGATTGGAAGAATTAATGTTATTAAAATACTCTTATACCCAAAGCAATTTATAGATTCAGTGCAATCTCTATCAAAATTCCAGCAGCATTTTCTCTCTCTCTCTCTCTCTCTCTCTCTCTCTCTCTCTCTCTCTCTCACACACACACACACACACACACACACACACAGAAAAACAGAAAAAAAAATAGTAAATTTGTATGGAATCATCAAATACCAGAATGGCCAAAGCAAGCCTCAGAAAGAAGAACAAGCTGGAGGCATTATGTTTCCTGATTTCAAACTATTCAAAGCTACAGTAATCAAAAAGTATGGTTCTGGCATAAAAACACACATACAGACCAATGGAACAGAAATAAACTCATACAAATTTGGTCAACTAATATTTGACAAAGGAACCAAGAATACTCAATGAGGAAAGGGTAGTCTCTTCCATAAATGGTGTTGGGAATACTGAATGTCCACGTGCAAAAGAATAAAATTGGACCACTATTTTGCACCACTTGCAAAAATTAACTTAACAATGAAAGGCAAAGAGAACATAAGGGATAGGGAAAATATTTTAAACCACATATCTGATAAGAGGTTAATATGCAATATATATAAGAAACTTACAAATCTCAATAGCAAAAGCAAAACAAATAATATGATTTAAAAATGCACAGAGGATCTGAATAGACATTTTTCCAAAGAAGACTTATAAATAGTTAACAGGTACATGAAAAGGTACTTAACATCACTAATCATCAGGAAAAATGCAAATCAAAACCACAATGAGCTATCACTTCACTTTTGTTAAGATGGCTGTCATCAGAAAGACTGGCACTAAGTGTTGGTGAGAGTGTGTAGAAAAAGGAACCCTTGTGCATTGTTGTTGGGAATGTAAATTGGCACAACCATTATGGAAAACAGTATGGAGTTTCCCCCCCAAAATAAAAATAGAACTACTGTGTGGTCCAGCAATCACACTACTGGTTATATAATTGAAGGAGATTAAATCAGGATCTCGAAGAGCTATCTGCATCCCCATGTTCAACTGTAGCATTATTCACAACAGCCAAGAGGTGGAAATGGACTAAGTTTTTCTTGACAGAAAAATGGATAAAGAAAATGTGATTTTATATATATATATATATATTTATTTATTTATTTATATTTATGTTTATATTTATATTTATATTTATATATAAATATTATATCTGTATGTATGTATGTGTATATATATATATATATATATATATAATAGTATATTATTCTGCCAATAGAAAGAAGGAAATCCTGCCATTTGTGATAACACGGATGGATTGAGGGCATTATACTAAGTGAAATAAGTCAGAGAAAGACATACTGTATGATCTCACACATGTGGTATCTAAAAACATCAAACTCAGTGAAATAGTAGATTGGTGGTTACCAGGGGCTGGGGGAAATGGGGAAATGTTGGTCAAAGGGTACAAACTTCCAGTAAGATGAATAAATTGTAGGGATGTAATGTATAGCATTGTGAGTGTAGTTGACAGTATGATATTATGTAATGAAAATTTGTTAAGAGACTAATCTTAAATGTTCTCACCACACAAATAAAAATGGTAATTATGTGAAGCCATGGAGTTGTTAACTAAAGTTATTGTGGTAATCATTTCACAGTATATACATGTGTCAAATCATCAGATTGGGCACCTTAAACTTAGGTAACATTATGTGTCAATTATATCTCAAAGCTGAAAGAGAAAGAGAAATGGTTATGTTACATTCAATATTCTGTGTAGGAAGGTTGGCAAAGAAAGCATTAATGAGATTGTTTAAATGATTAAGAAATATGTTATAAAATACTATATAAATATATAAACCATTACAATAATATATTTTAAATTTGTATATAAATGGAAATAAAAATAAAATAAGAATTATTTCCTTTTAAGAGGTATTCTGTTTATCTGGAAAAATCATTTATGTGGAAAAGCTGCATGTTATAATTGAAATAGATTGAAGAGTGATCTGTTATATAATTTCTGATACTGAGGAACTTTTTTTTTTTTTTACTTAATGTTATATCTCACTAGAGGAATACATGTAAAATTTTGAAGATTAGTGACTTTAAAAAAAGTTTTATGTCCAATGCCAGTTAGGTCTAGTTTCTTATAGAGACCCTGTAGCAGTGTTAACTGAGTTGAAGAAAAGTCTTATGTTTGAAATTATTTTTCCAAACATTGTTAAAAATGTTATATTCTCAGGTGAGTTTGCAAGTATTTATTTAATTCTCAATAGATCTGAATTATAATGACTAAATTTTCTATTTTTATAATAGGAGCAAGAATCATAAAATCCATCTGGGAACCTGAGAAATATATCCTGCCCTTATTGTTGCCAAAAACTCTTGAACAATATTCTCTCTAGCCTTTCTCATGTGCTTATTCAATCTATTTTCCCCCATGACAGGGGTTGTCATCATCTTTCTTTCCCATTGCGGATTCAGGGGTAAAAGAACTTCTTCTCTTGCCAAAAGAAGATATTCTTTTCTGTATGATAAAATGATTAAGTTGGTTTTTGTCATTTCAGCTGTCCTCATCTCAAAATATGTTTATGCTGTTTAAGTTTGTATTGTGTTAATATAGATTTTTTTTAGCATCCTAAACTATTTCCTGAAATCTCTAATATGCTGATAAATTGATTCTTTTTTAGATCATCAATTAAAATGCTATGATTGAAATTAAAGTGAATTAGGGACTGGTGGTAAAATGTTCTAAAATTAAAATGAGAAGGCAAAAAGCGTGGTGGACAAAAGTTCACTCAGCCATGTGTTATAGTATAGTTTTGCTCTTTCTTGTGACAAAATATTATTGTGGATTGTTTGGGCTAGGACTTGCACATTGGTTGGTGTCCAGAAGTCGAGCCCCCTTGTCTTGGTATGGGGTGGCTTGGAATCCACAGCTCTCTAGAGAGCAAAGCTTTTGTACTCTGGGATGCTTGTTCCAACCTTCACTTGGTGTTTGGGCAAAGCTTACTCTTCTTATATCAGGTGGCTTAAAAAGTTATGATCAGATGACATTTGAGTTTTGTGTTTCCTCTGTCACTTGAATGACTAGTATGTGACAGGTATGTTACCCTAACTCATTTCCAAAGGTTTAAAGGAATAGGAAGAAAGAGTGAGGGGAATTTGGGATAACTTCTTTATGTTATAGCATTTGAGTTCATGATTAAATTATACTAAATAGATTTTCTTCTTTTTTGTGTGTGTTTTGAAATTCGCTCTCAGTAATGGCACAAATAATTATTGAAATGAGTTAGCTTCAGAAATAGTTTGATGCCAGGGAGAATTTATAGCCCATTTGAAGAACACATCTTTGACTCCTTCTCCTGTACCTGCCATATGCAATTGGTTGCTAAATCCTACTACTTTTACTTTAAAGTTAACCCTTGCCTTTGCCCTGTCTGCCCTATGTTCACTATTTTAGGACCACATAACTATTTTATTAAACTATTACCTCCTAAATGGTTTCTATATTTGCCTCAATCTTACTTACATTTATTCTAATTACTATTTCCAGTTCAGTTTTGCTAAAGTCCAAGCTTAGATCATGTCAGCCCATTACTTAAAAAACTGCCAAGAGAAGATTCAGTTTAGGCCTTTCATAACCTGGTTACTTCCTTTTATTTTAACTTTAGTCTCACTGCTCTTCTATGAATTACTGATTAGCCCAAATGAAGTACTATGTGCTTCCCCCAGAATACTTTAGTCTTTTCAGTTTCTCTGCCTTTTGTGTCTCTCTTGTTGCTTGCTTTACTTGGAATAAAATTGCTTTATTCATCTGCATATGCAAATCTAATCTATCAGTTGGCTTATTCTGTGCCATTGTGGAATAATCTTTACCTTCTCTAATTACTCCTTCCCCATATGTTTTCTTGGGATCTTTTGATAATTCTATCACGTACTACTTATGTATGTATAATATATCTAACCTGCCACCCTGTATTAAGCTTCTCCAAGGTAGGCTCTATATCTGTTTTTTACCTTTGGACAGGGCACAGGCCTAGAATGGTAACTTTATGTGCAGTAGAAGCTCAGTATGTATTTGTTAAATGGTGAAATAATGAACCTCTGTCTTAAGTATTGCATCATGAGTTTTGTACCAATAACACCTCAACTCTGTCTTTGAAGAGGAAAATTATAATACTAGCCACAGTTTTTACTGAGCCTAAATTGAAATGCTCTGAAAAAGTTTAATCATAGAGACAACCAGACTATACTCTGTTATATTCCTGTTTTTCAAGTCGTCTTAGTCTTTTAAGTGTGGACTATGTTTATTCCTTTTAAACATCTCACAGATTTAATAAGTGAGCCATTGTTTTGAAGTGTTTTATAACTTACTCCATGAAGAAACTGAATTCTTGAAATAAAAAGTGAATAAAGGAGAATATTTTGATTGCACACTTTTTCGTCCATTTCTGTTATTAGAGTACAATTTTCAAGGTTTCTGTAAAACACTAAAATATGAATAAGACAATGCAGTCTTTTCTGGTACTTTATTAACCAAACCCTCATGAAAAGGGCCTTAAAAAGCCATGCTTTAGCACATTGTTTTTATCAAGCTCTATGGTAATTATGAATATTTTTACTAGTATGAATAATAATATTCATTCTTTTCCTGGCTTTTTCTAATTTATTTTGGAGTTTTCTTTGATAAAGTAAGTTGAATTCACTGTTGCTTATTTGGATATTATTTTTAAAGTAATTCTTAATCGAGATTTTTATAATGAATAAAATTCAATTAAAATATGAAAATTACAGTTAATTATGGCACTGAGACTATTTTAGGTATTCAGCTGCTGAGAGTAAAACAAGTATAACTGCAAAAAACATTTGAAAAATAATGAAACATGGCTTGGTCAGCATACTCAGGAAATTTTTGTACTGTGTTCAATTTATTTTGCTTTGTGCTCAGATTCTGGTATATGCTAGCATTAGACAAAGGACTGAAAATGTGGTTACTATTTAAAGATGTTCATTGTTTGAGAGAAATTCAACAGAATCTTGAATATTCTCATGATGTGTGGAATAATTTTATAGAGACTATTAAATCATAACTGTATTTTTTGTGTTAATGTCTTAAAATATGTTTGGTTTGCAAATATGATATTTAAGATTTTTTATGGAACTATTTTATTTTTTGCCAACAATAATGTCTTATACCATATTTATTTAAATGTTTGAAAGTCAATTGACAACCATAATGCTAGTTTACTTATTTAAAATTCTGAATGAGTCTCTTAAATATTTCCACAAAATCCATTTTTCATTTGTTTCTTCTTTGTTTTATGTATACACCAAGCATGACATTTATTTTGTTGAGTCTGTCAATAAAATTCAAAGAAGTAGAATTGCTATTTTGTCTTAATGATTGAAAAATGACTTAGAACATTTTCTTGATTGTATCTCTTATTTTGCATACTTTTTGATAAGCACTCATCAATTTATTTTGCTAACATTATTTTATAGAAAAAGAGCCCTTGTCCTTTTATTTGAGGAAAGTTAATGCAGATTTAGTTCATGGAAGGTAAAGTGAGATCTCATGGGGTGACAGATTTGGGGTTAATTTGGGTCACATGGAAAAGGAAATGGAATATCTCCTCACAAAGAATTTAAGGAACTCATAGAGAACTATGAGATATTTAAACTATTTGCCACTAATTATGAACAGTTGTAGTTGCGCCTAATTTTTATTTAATTTTCTACATGCCCAAGTGATTTTTAATTTTATCTATAAAGCGTTAGAAACATATTTGGTTTAAAATAGTATGTATGTAAGACATGGTTTTGATCTCTTTAGTAGTTTTTTTTTTTTTCTTACTGAATCAAAAGATGTGTAAACCTAGAAAGTCTTCAAAGAATGCCAGACCTTCTTCTTTTATCTTTTCTCACTTGCATCATATTTCCCCTGGTATCATCATTAAGATGATTTCATGAGACAACTGTCAATATTGTTTAATTTCAGCCATTCACTTATAAGGGCTAGGAAAAAGTTTTTGTTTTTTAACTGTATGGATATATGTGGATATATCATTATTAAGATGGAAGAGAATTATATTTGTTTGATATTAATGGTGAAAAAATTGTCTCTTTTTTTTGAAAACTGACTTCTGGTAATTCTGTGACTTAAAATATCAAGGACTCAACTCTTACATTAGTATTCTTAAATTAATATTTGGTAAATACTACACACCTAACTTTGTGTAACTTTTTGGGAAACTTATGTTTTTACTTTTGCTTTTAAAATTTGTAAATCCCAGGTGTCTCTCACTTCTCCAGGATTATTCAGCCATTTATTGTATAATCTGGAAAAGTCTTTTTAAAAAATCAGATATTGCCAAGACTCCTTCCAACTCTAATATTCTAAAAGTACTTGATTTTAATTTAGGTCCATTTTCAACTATAATAGAAGGTTAGCATGATTCTATTTTTTAAGGTAATAGTTACCATTTCTTTAAATTACCCTAAACTGAGAGGAAAACTTTATTTGTAAAATAACAACAACAAAAAAATCTAGCTTTTATCCTCTATCTTTTTCCACTTGAAATATTTTTACTTTGGGAAATCCTTTTGGGAAAATAGATTTCTAGACAGCTTAAAACCAACAAATGGATATTTTGATGGAAGGAGAGCTATGGCCACCAGCCATTTCTATTTCCTTATTGGAACAGCCATGTTTAGCAGAAAACAAGACATGTCACAATTTGTAACAAGTATTTATTGTTGGAGGTTGAAGGTGGGTTTTGAAACTTTTTTAATGTATTGGAAAAAGAGGGCATTTAGTTTACTGTTATGAAGAATAGAGAAACGTTTAGACTTTAGGGTACTTCAGCACTGATTGTGTATCTCCTAAGAACAGGGACATTCTGTATAACCACTATACCATTTTTATGTTCAGAAATTTTATCAATGATTCAATACTATATCAACTATATAGTCCATTTTCAAATTTCTCCAGTTGTGCTGATTGCCTTTCTTAGCTTTTTTGTTTGATTGTTTGAGCTAGAATCTAATCAAGACAAATGCACTGCACTTAGTTATTCTCTTTCTTCAGGACAGGCTTTGATCTATACCTGTGCTGTCCAGGATGGTAGCCACTAGCTACTGTACTATATTGTGACTATTTAAATTTAAATAAATTAAAATTTAATAAAATTAATTTAGTTCTTCAGTCACACTAGCCACATTGCTAGTGCTCAGTAATTTTATGTGGCTTATAGCTACACTGTTGGACAACACAAACATAAAATATTTCCATCATCACAGAAAGTTCTATTGGACAGATCTAGAATATGCGCCATCTCTTTTGTCTTTCATGAAATTTATTTTTTGAAAAGTTCAGGCCAATTGTCTTGTTAAATGTTCCATATTATGAATTTGTCTTGGTTGTTTCTTAGTGGTTAGATTCAGGTTTGGCAGATTGGTCTTCCAAAGATAGATCCACTAATATATTTAGCTCATCCCACATCCTTTATTTAAAATATGATTGACACTTCTCTAATTGAGAGGTGGAGTCCTTGTTCTCTTCCTGGGACATAGGCAAGGACTTGTGGCAGACGACCATTGAAGTAGGAAGTCATTGCTACATGACTTAAGATTCACTCTTTCTTGGGATGCTTACCTTTGGAACCCAGCCACCTCACTGTGAGGAAGTCCAGGCCCTAGGAAATGTTGCATAGTACTAGCTAAGGTGTCATTTGACAGCTAGATGAGTGAGTGATGAGTCTTCACAGGATTCAGTTTTTCTAGCTGAGACTCGAGATGTAGTGGACTAGAGACATGCAATCCCATCTGTGGTCTGTCTGAATTCCTGATGCACAGAAACTAAGAGAGCTAGTAAATTATTATTCTTTGAAGCTGCTGGGTTTGGGGGAGTTTTTACACAACAACAGATAACTAATAAACAGGTTAAACTGTTTTGGCAAGAGCACTACATATGAGATGGTGTTCAGTTCCAATTGCATCACATTAGGAGGCATGTGATGTTCGTGTGATTTATTACTGGTGATGTTTGATCACTTAATTAAGGTGGTTTCCATCGTATCTCTCGATCATAAATAGCTTTGCCCTTTTTAATTAATAAGAAACCCCAAAGAAAGTTTACTTTTGCAAAGAATATAAGCTTCCGCTGTTTCCTGTCAAAAACTTTTCACTCTACATCATTGTTTCAAGAGGATTTAAAAATGGAATCAATCTTAGAAATAAATCATTTTAACTTAGTCTCCACCCTGACTTAATAAATATTATTAGCTTTCCATTAGAAATATTACCTTGAAACAGGAACATAGAAATACTTGAAATGTAATTTTACTGTCTTGGAATTTATGCATGAAAACTAACACGACTGGAATTCAAGGGGATGGATTGGGTGATACTGAATTGTATTCCAAGATGATTCAACTAAGAGGTTTTATTTTCCACAAGACTAAAATGATGTCATTATGGTAACTGCATACTCTAGGCTAAGACTGGTAAGTGGTGCTTTCTGGATTGTACCCTTCTCATACAAAATTAAAAGAAAAAAAGATTTTTTAAAGTGCATGTGTAGAAGTTCTGTGAGTCCTCTATGGTAGGGATTTGAACATATCTATTTCTGAATATATGAATGTATATATATTTTAAAATATAAATCTATCATGGCCTATATTTATTAAGTAACTTAGTAAATAATTTTTTATTAGTAAATAATACTGAGTTTAACAAATGTTTATGAATTGAAGACTACATGGATACTATTGTAAGGTAGTTAAAAAATATGAAGTATAATGGTTTAGGGAGCCATGGTAGCATCTAACAGTACCCCAAACTGTTAGTGATAGAGTTTTATAGAGATGAACAATGCTTTGTAATTTGTTATTTGACTATGAGTAAAATACATATAAATGAATTACATAGGTATTTTAAAGTTTGTTCTGCCAATAAAAACTCATAGTTTTCTTGTTTGTTTATTTTGATTAGATACAAGAATGTGGAAGTATATATTTTGGTTTGTTTTGGTTTGGTAATGGCAAATTTACCTAGATTTCCCTGTCCAAAATTCTATTTAAAGTTAATAGAACGTATAATTTAAGGATAAGAAAAAGAAATAAATTTGACACTTTAAAATCTGGAATCAGAATAAATAACCTGAAAAAAGTTCTAAGTGTGCAAAATTCTATAGTATATAATCAGTTATACAGATGAACTGGCATTAAACTTTTTCCACAGAATGACGAAATCCCTATATATGTTATGGAAACAAAGTAAAAACTTTAAAAACATTTTCAGCAAAATATCATTGCAAATCTGTGATGTTAGGATTTCCTTAGTGTAAAAATATTCCTTGTAAGCCATTCAATAAGGATTGATTTCTGCTATTTATTGCTTTAATCGTCTTAGTGTATAATTATGGGTCTACTTGGGATCTTTTATTGTTGTCTTTTTCTAGTAAAACCCTGTTCATTGGACTCTGCATTGTGAATGCTATCAGGTTCATGATATTTAATTCCTTTGTGGATGATACAGTTTCCTTGCTACTTGCTTTCAGACTGCATATTTAGCAACATTTTCTTCCATGTAACCAGTTATAGGAAAAATTTGGCATGAGAGTGAATGGATCAATCAACAATTTAGAAAAATAATCAGAATACAACTCTTGCTAAATAAAGTGTGTTTTATCTTTATACAGGGGAGAAATGTGATTGGAGCTGCTTCAGAATCCTATGAAAATATACAAGTAATGGTATCTAGCTGAGAAAAGAGCAATCAAAATATAAGTGAATTCTGGAAAGTATAAGATTCCAAGGGAGGGCCTATGTGTTTAACTCTGGGAGTATAAGGGAACGGTGAAAGAGTATGGCACTACTTAAGAAATGGAGCAAAACTGCAGAGTGAAGAGTCAGTGGTGGGCAGGGAGGGAGGATTAGGACAAGGCTGAACTTGGCAGATAGGAAAGGAAGAGAGGGGAGTTTGTTGAACGTTGAAGTGGAGGTGCGGCTTTGGGTTCTTAGGCAAGAAACTAGTTTATGGATTTACTGAGTGGGAACCCTACTGAGTGAGACACCACTGTTTTGGGTAGTTTCAAGATAAATACTTCTATGTGCCAAGGAGGAAAGACTGTTTTCCAAAATCCTGAGACAGCGTTGGCTGACAGACTTTGAAAAGGCTCTAGAAGTGTGACTCATGAATGTTACTATCTACATATACATATCTGCATATACACATTTGATAGATGTCATCTGTATATAGCTGCTCCTCCGACATCTGTAACCAGCAAGATCAAGCGGACTTGACCTCTGGACAGCTTTCTGGATGTGTGCACTGCAGGCCAGTGTGGTATTTCATTAGAGAAGTTAGTAAAGGAGAGGAATGGAACTGCAGTCCCAAGGGCTTAGACTTTGGGAGGGGTGGAGTGGAAGGGAGCGCCATTCCCTCTATTCATACCTTGGAGAAGTAGAGAAGAAAGTGACTAACGGGTAGAAATGCCCGGGGAGCTTAATGATTGCCCCGGGCTCCTCAGATCCCAGCATCACTTTATATGTTGCTCAGCCATCCTATGTTCTTGTCTCTAACACTTATGGAAAAAAGAAGGCCAATATTTTTGCTCATAAAGATTTTTGGGGTGGGGAGTTATTTTACATAATTCATTCACATTTTTAGCTAAATTCTATAGACAGTTTGCTTGGGCTAAATGGGGTGGGATGTTCAGGGAAAGGAGTGATAATTTCTAGTTATGGAAAAAAGGTTTGAGAGTTATTTGGATGTCTTTATCCCATTAGCATACATGACTGTTACTCTGTTTGCCCAGGATCTAAAGAACTCCTCTTCACTTATTTTCCATTTACTTCCAGCCTTGCTGATTACTTTATCAGATCATTTGCTAAATGAAACAGGAATATGTTGTTATGTGACTCACCCTTCTTGAGTGGTTTTCCCCTGTATTTCGGATTTACAGTGGCATGGTGTAAAGATATTCAGGATTTCCATTCCTGCTTTTTCCTTTCCTGCCAAGCTCATGACCCCTGCCAACTCCATCCTTTCCTTCTGCTGTCTACAATTTTGGTTTGGGTTCTGGACTCTTTGGGAGTTTATAGAACAGAATTCATTTAAACTCTTTTTTTTTTTTCCGAATGGGACAAGTATCTTAATTGAGGTCAGGCCAACACGTACTATGACAGAATCTTCCCATCATCCTCCTGGCACAGGGAGTGAATTCATCAGCAAAGAATGGTGTGAAACAGTGTATCCTCACAGTGTCCATTGGGATAAAGCTAATGCCCATTTGGAGGCACAACACAGGACTCCTTTGCCCAGCTCTATTGTTCCCCTTGGTCCGAAGCCAGATGGCAACCTGGTGGGTGAGCCATTGGCCCTGGCCTTTCCCCAACCCCCTCAGGTGTAGGATAAAATGCCCAGCTGTCCCTTCCCTCGCAGGATTTATCCTGTGGAAATAGTAAATGCCCTCACTATTACTTGATATTTTACACAATTGTGTTTAAATTTGTAACTATAGTACTACCAATATGTTTTTATTGGTAATAGGAAAGCTTCAAATGCTTGCTAAAATTCAAGAATAGTATCCATTTAAAACCTAAGTATAAAAAGAACTTCTAGAGTGAACATGGGAGAGGAAGTGGGAAGATTTGAGTTAGACTGAACTAGTGTAGTTCATGTACTATATATAGTTATTTTGATCACTAGAAATACTTATGCTTTTTGCAATAATTGGTTATAGTACCTTTTATCTTTTAGCCACATTCTGACATCTGTAAGACAGAAATGAACATCCAACACTCCCTCAAGTGGAACTATATCCACTGCATCTGATGGCACTTATGTTTTTGTGCTTGGATTTTATTATTATATTAAGTATGCCTTATCTGAATAATGATTATAGAATTTATAGCTGTTATGATTTGTTTTCAAGTCTCAGATGTAGTCAGAAGTATATAAAGAAATCAAGAAGGAATTCTGAAAAAGAAATGAAGACCTGGTAATTTTATAGAGCTTCATCTGTGTAGATTCTTCTTATTGACAGTGGCTTTGCTTTCTGTGATTGTGATGCATTACTAGTAGCATTCTTACAATTGCATTTTATTTAACTTTTGCTTTTTAAAAAAAATTATATATTTTTGAAGTAACAGAAAAGCCCAAGAACTTTATTGATAATGTTTCTAAGACATATAAATGTTTCTTAAACCTAAATAACTTCAGTAGGTTGGGGAGAAAACACTTTTCTGCTAGCCCAGACCGGAGTCTCTTGTTTACTACTGGATTTACATTTCTGTAAGACGCAATGCTATAAATAAATGATAGTTGTCCTACAAATACCTCTTACTATAATGTAACTGAAATGCAACTGACATTGTTGATGTCATTGGAAAAGTAATGATTGCCTTGCATTCCTCATAGGATTTTATGAAATGAGATAGTAGATTCAAAAGTATTTTTAAGATGTTAAGTGATAGGTAAAGAGATGTTATGATTATGATTATTAGTATTACTAGAGTTAACTTTTGTATTATTTTATCACTACCAACATCACCACTATTACTTTTTCTCTGTTGTAATATAATTTCTTAGACCCGTTTCCTCTGCTTTCTGCATAACTTACCAGGAAAGGGAAGGGAAATCACACACATAGTTTCATGGGAGATTTTTTCTTTTTTTTTTTGGTGCAAGTGTGTTTCTCAGAGGATAGAATATAAAGCCAGGCTTGTTAATCAAGGACAGTTGCTTGTACCAGCTTGGAACTAAAACTGGACTTGTTTTTAGGGCAGAGCCATGGCAAATATACACTGAGCACCAGAGCGGCAGGTGTGTCCTCTACAGGGTGGGAGATCATTGTCACTCTTGGCTCCCTGCTTTCTTCTTATCTTCATCCAAGCACCCAGCAGGTTCAGAAAGATAGAGTACAGTTCTCAGGGTGATCGTTCTCAGTAGGAGGAATCAGAGGATAGTTATCATCTGAAGTTGTGGATATAGGTCACAAAAGGCAAGTGGAGGCTTGAAGCTTGAGGTTTTTGAAATATAAATATCCTAAGGTAGGAGATTGATTTCTCTTAGATGAATTACTAGAGTCAGTTTAGATTTTGTTTATCTTAGGAACTGATTCTTTTTAGGCTTACTGGTGTATGGGAGCACAGCTAAAATTCTCTAACCAATATTGGAAAACTTATAAAATAAAGAGGAAAGTAACCATCTAAAATCTCAACATACAAAGATAATTACTTGATATTTTTGTATTTGATTTTAATGATGAATAATATGCTATGTGTTGTTGTGATGAAGATACTATGTCTTCCACTACTACTATATAACCGTTATTGTTGTTATCACCATCGTCATTATCATCATCAAATATTTATTAACTTCTTGCTATGAGCAAGGCAAGTTCCCCAAAGAGTGGAGAAGATAGATAAATGGAAGACGTAAGATAAGGAGATAATTTTCTATTTAGGACTGAACATATGTCTGGGAAAAATAAAATTATAGTGTATGATTTATTCATTCAACAAATGATTATTGAGCTTGTTTATGTGCCTGACACTGTACTCAGCACTTGAGAAATATGTTAAATAAGATAAGGTGCTAGACAAACAAATAAGAATTTTAATGAATTGTAACATGTGAATTGTTAGCTAAGTGCCAGAGACAAGTGCTATAGAAAGATATTGTATTAAAAGATATAGTGAATAACATTGGATAGTGTTGAAAACCAGAATAAAAACATTCTTTTAAGTCTTATTTCTTATGTTGACTTTCAATGAAAGCCTAAGGCATAACTTAAAATAGTTAATACATTCTGGTAACAGTTGAAAAAAATATAGTTGAGGTACATTATATTCATTTCTAGAAGAACACAAGACAGATCTTGTGAAAATTGGTTAATTTTTAAATTTGGTTAATTAAAGATGGGCTTTAATTTCTCTCTAGTATTAATTGTCTTAGTATTTGCTTTTGTCGGTAGTTTACTGTTAACATTTGACAAGTGCATGAAGTGCTGATGTTCTGTGGTATGGTTTGAAGAGAAGACCATATTTTTGATGTTCTAGGTTGGCAGGTGTCAAGGTTAGTATTCCATTATGAAATCTTGGAAATCTGATCCGTGTTTTTGTTTGTTTGTTTTTACCTAGGAAATGGATGCTTTCACTTCTTCAGGGAAGGAATTTGAATGAAATAGAAAAAAGCTTAGGTCCATTATATCTTGGATATTTTTGTCTTTACCTGCATAAAACTTGTTGCAGAATAGGATTTTATATCCGATTATCACATCTTAAATCAACTTGGCTTATTTTATTTTCTTTATATCAGATGAAAGAAATGAGAACTCACTTGTTATACCTAATCTGAGTCATCCTGTTCCGGAGTGAAAAATACCAAGAGAGCTGTGGAATTTCTCTGGAGATCTTTAAGAAAAGGTGTTCAGACACTTAACTACCTGAAATTGGTTGTGCAGAGTTTTGTGTGTCCTACTTTAAAAAAGCAAGATGTTTAAAAATCCAGACTTACACAATTGATACTATTAAGGATGATTCTTTTCTTTCTAATCCTAGTTATTTTAGTTTTCCTAAGTGCTTTTATTTGATAATAAACAAGTACTTAACATTAGTGAGTATTTGACATATGAATATTGCTTACATAATGTCTTAATTTGTATCTATGAAGCATTTGTCAGTTTTTAAAACACTTGTACATTATGTCATTTGAGCCCTAGTGGTCTTATACAGTAGTCAAGGATGGTATAATTATCTTCTTTTTGCCGATGAGGGATCAAAGGATGAGAGGTTATGAGACTTGCTTGTGGCTGTGAGACATTAAATGGTGGGGTTTGGCACAGGCCTTTTGATAGCAAACTCTTTAATCTTTTTTAGTATCTATGAGGCCCTAATTTTTTTCTTACATGAATATTTGTTCTCTTTTAAGTCAAAATCTGATCAGTGCAGATATTGGAGAACTGGAAGTTATCTCCGGGTCATTGATTTCACCTTTCTGCAGGCTGAGTGCCTGCTGGGGGAAGGAAAATATGTTTATGGTTCTCCCCAAGTCATTATTTTATCAATTGCCACTTTCTTATCACTGCAGTGTTGTAGATGGTAATTGGGAGTCCTCAGATCTGTTCATAAAAATAATTTTACTTTTAAAATCGTCAGATATTGAAATTAACTTTTTTCTCATAAAATAATATGGTTTGATATTTAAGAAATAGGTTGAGTTTCTAGGAAACAGGGAACACGTTCATCAGTGTACTGAGATTAAGTACTTTTCACATAACCACATTAGCTATATACAATATCCACTTCTCTTGAGCATTGATAAATTAGGCTGTGCACTTAAGAGAACTAAAATAAAATCAGTTCATTAACTACTGAGTCCTTACATTGGAGCCATAGTTTATATAGATTGTTTTCAAGTTAACAGAACCAAATGTGTACAGCAAATAAAATCTCTAGGAAGAAAAGGAGGATGTATTATTGAGGGTTATGAGGTTAGGCTTCATATATTGAGATCATTTTATTTTATAGTTCTGGCTTAGGAAGGTACCCTCCTGCCTATCCCCCGTCTTTCCTGAACATTTACTAGTGCCTACATAGTGACTATAGAGAATTTACAAATGTCATAAAAAGACAAGAAGAAAATACTTATTTATAACCTCTCTGAGAACATTTTTGATGAGACGAGATGAAGTCATTTTTGAGGCAAGTATAGCACCAGAATGACTGACAAAGTTTAGGAACATACAGAGAATAGCTGGGAGTAGGAGAGTATGCGATGGGGGATAGTTATAGCTAAATTTAATTAGCTACATTATGGTGGACCATGACTTTCAGTATAAGATTTGTTGTTCTCAAAGCAAGGGACTCAGAACTCTTCTAGCCCAGGACTCATGGTTTCCAGATAAGGAAACGGAATTGAGTTATTCAGATTGGTGGAGGAATTGGATTTAGAACCCAGGCTTTTTGATCATTATGATAATGTTGCTTCTATTATGTTATCTCATGTTGCCATTGTTGGTTCTGGGACAAATGATAGAAAATAAAAGTAGTGCTTTTCTAGGAATAAATTTTTATAGTCTTAGAAAAAGGAATGGAAAGGGGGGACATTGTGTGAAATAGAAAAACAAGTTAAACTTATTTCGATGATCCAGGTATGAAGTGATACAGAGTGAAAGAGATGGAAGAATCAGTAACAACTAGAGTTTCAAAATGGTTGATAAGGAGAAAGGAAGTGCCATTAAAATAAATGAGTAAATTTGGAGAGTAAATTTGTTTTATGGGGAAGATCAGGTTTAGTTTTGAATGAATTGGGACATTCAAGAGAAATGTTTTATTAGACAAGAATATGGGGTTGATATTACAGATGTTAAATTGTACTTTGCAGATAATGAGGACTGACTAGTAGGATAGCATGTAATATAGGACTAATATCTTCACACAGTGCAACTGAGGGCAGTTTGCCCTCAGTTTACAATTTTGGGAAGACCTGCTTCAAGAAAAAATAACTTACCTATTACATGTGTTGCTGAATGAAACATCTGGTTAATTAACTTGTATGGGCAGACTCACCTTAAAAAGATTTTTACTGACCCTATTGTGTGATTGTATGATGCTTCTTTTTCTCCAATTAAAGTATTAGTTGCTTGTGTAACCACATATAAAACCTATGTGTTACAGAAAATGGCATTACCCTTCAGCCATTGCCAGGGGCTTTGTAATAGTTTATGATGTGACTACATGTGATTGTAATTTAGTTTGACATGTTAACTAATTTCATTTGGGCAGTGTGTTTGCCTAGTTATCCATCATCTGTTAATTTTAAACTTATATGTATGGGTGAAACCAAAGATAACAGCTTTGATGTTTCTAAGAGATGTGGTGAACCTGAGCTATTATTATCTATATGGTCCATAAAATTTTAAAGAGGTGCCATTGTATTTGTTTACCTTCTCTTTGTGAATTTCTTAAAATTTCTAAAACTTTTAAACACATGTATTAAGTTTATTAGCTACTGACCAGTTTATTCAAATTATTGGTCCTAGATGTTCCCATAACCTGTGTTCCTGCATTTATCATACTACATTGTCATCATCTGCCTATGTTTGAATCCAGGCTTCACTGTGCTTAGTAGCTGTTTGAATTTCTAATTTTTCAGATTATTCATGTTTCAATTTTCTCATCTCAAGATAGAATAGTATAGTATGTCTATTTAACTCATGGGCTTGTTGTGAGAATTAAATTATTAAATATGCCAAGCACTTTAGAAAGAGCCTGGCACATAGCAAGCACTCAGATATTAGCTACTGTTACTGATCTGTTTCACTCACTCTCCTGTTCATGGTTCATCCTTGTATGGACCTAGAACAGTGTCTGCTTTCAGTAAAATATTTAAGGACTAATTGAATAAGGAAGGGGGCAGAGGAAGAAGGTGTATCATAGGGTTCAAACAGGAAGAGGCCAGCTCTTACTTTTTTTTTTACAAAGTGCTGTTTTCATTCTTGCTCAGCTCCATTGTAGGTGAAAACTTTTTTTTCCTTAGTCACTAAGGTTTAGTGTCACTGATCCCAATAAAGCGTTTTTTTAAAAAATAGTTTTGTTTATGAAGTTCAGAGTGGCTAATAGTTGTCCAGTGGCTTTTACACTTAAAACAATGTGCTAATCAAACATGACTCTTTTAGGTAGTATTTTTGTTGTTATAAAGTGAGGGACAGGGCAGGCTAGATAATTTGTAGGACCCAGATCAAAATGGAAAGGTAGAAGGGGTCTAGCTTGGGTGGGAAAGTAAATTTCCCTTTCCCAAGATCCGCCACCCCAAACTGCAGATGATCAGCCTCCAGGTGGTCAAGCCCAGATTCGCTTGGTACCTGGATTGGGGGTAGGCAAAAGGACTCCACTGAGTCACCCACATAATAGACTCTGATGCTACCATCTCCTTTCTGCAGTCCAGTTATTGTAACCTGGTTACTGGCCCTGGAGGGGAGATGATGGAAGGTGGGCCTGCATGTGAACCAAAGTCCTATGCCAAATTTTATCATCCTATTTGATTTCAGGAATGAAACACAAATTTGAAGATGTTATTAAGAATTTCAGGAATGTTACCTTTTCTTTTTCTATTATTATCTGTTCACCTAGATGTACTCAACTTAATGGTTCTAGACAACATGGTGCTTTAACTATTTTTGCCATAATTTTGCTACAAGATATTATTTTTATTTTGCATCCTTGGAAACTGAGGCTCCAAGTGGTTGATAAAGAATCTTTCCCAAAGCCATGCAGTAAGTGAGAAAGCTCAGACTTAAACTTGGCTTTAAGACTTTCTTAGTCATTAGTCTGTACTTTTTCCACTGGCTCTAATGAAAATTTTGGTGTCAAATCTACATGACACGTAGGTGTCACCTTTCTGGTAACAGCTTTGTGCCTCAAGAACTTCCCATTTAGTGAATTAATGTGTGTATTTCTAAGTGTTCTGTAGCTTTTAAGTTCTATAAAAGTTTCAATCATTAATAACTATGTGGTCGTTTATGCATAAGATTGTATATCTACCAGTTTTTTCCCCGCCCCCCCAGTGATTTGTTCACAAGATTTATAAACTGCGCAGATTTCTTTCTCTGAGCATGATTTCCAGCCAAGCCACAACTCCTTATATTGTCATCTTAGAGTAGTTTCTTTTGGTTAGTGTTCTGTGTATTGTTGAGTCCCTGTGTGTCAGAGAACACAAGAGGAAAAAATGAAGGGTTCCCCAAAGGAATCTAACATCACTTTTTAAAAGCTCATTAAAAAACATCTAAAGTGACCACAAGGGATTTTTAGAGTCTTTTTTGAAAAGCTTTGTTTACTAGCCTTCTGTTCAGGGGACTCAATGATTGAGACTGCAGTTGGAGAGACTGCCTCTGCTCTGTGACCTTGGGACTTTGGGCCTGTTTCATAACCTGTTTAAGCCTCAGCATCTTTTCCTGTAAAATGGGAGTAATACTAATACTTCCTCCCAGGTTATTTTAAGATCACATGAACAAAGATATATGCTGTGTTTAGTGTAGCACATAAAGTGTTATCAGTAAGTGTGAGTGTTTTAAATGGAAGGCTAGGCTTGGAAGAATAACCCAGGGATATAATCTGTGCTGAATTAGAGACATCTGTGGTAGATGTGCCCTCCTTGGGCTAAGGTATACTGATAAGACCATAATGAATGTCTCTTGAGGTGTTATTCCTAGGTTTAGTAGACTCAGCTTCATCATAAATGTTTAACCAAGGGGTACTTAATGATTTGATCCAGAAGTCCTTGGAATGAAAGTGTGTATACTTATATGTGAATTCAACAAGCATTTATTGAGCACCCGTTGGTGGTAGGCACTATGCAGGTGCTGTTGACAAAAAAGAGGATGTCTGCTTCTGTCTTTTTGGGGCTCATATTCCAACTATGGATAAATATATTGATACAACTTGATATGCTTTAAGTTATGTGCAAAATGCTATAAGCAATTCAATAAATTATATGGAAGCCATTTTTTTGTTGATACTTTAGGGTAAGAAGTTTCTTATAAGTAGAAGCATTATCAGTAAGTATGACGAATTATTTTGATAGTTTTTCGTGCAATTGATCCTTAACCAAACATATTTAAAATGTAACTTGACTTTAGCTATTTAACTGAAAGCCTCCCTTTTTAAAACTTTTCAAACATTTCTATTTATCCCAAATCTTCACAACTTAGGTAAGCAGAAGTTTTAGGTAAATTCTTGTCCTGCCGATTGCAGAAAGACACTCATACCTTCAGTGTATAAAAGACTTTCTTAGCCTAACAGAGTAAATGTATTTTATAAATGAACGTTTACACTCATGGGAAATATTGTTAGGATTTGAGGAGGATTGAGTTTAGTAATAGCTAGCATAACAATAATATTAACTAGCAGAATAGATGTTGACAATTTAGAAAGTCAGCTACCTTGTATTAAACACTATCTAACAGGAGCAATACTAGGAAATATATATACTTCTTTAATATCATATAAAAGAGTAAAATATATTGAATACATTGTATATATAATAATTCAAAAATAGTATATCACAGAGAAATTATTTTCCTCACTTCACAGATGAAGGAACTTGAACTTGCTTGAGATCATATAAAACTACTATGTGATAGAACCAAAAGTGAACTTCAGAGCCTTTGTTTTTTTTTACCTTTTTATGTTGTATACAACTGTTTCTTAACGGAATTCATAATACAGTAAATTACAAATGCATTATCCAAACTTGAAGAAGTTGAGTCAGAATCTGTGCTCCCATTCTGGCTCATGAGTCTTTCTAGTGCCAGTTGAAGTGAACAAAAAACTTTAGCAGGAAAAATCTTTAAAGTCTGGCAGTTTTCTTATATTTGTAAACAGTCATTACTTTTTTATTTTCAAAGAAATTGTTTTCAGTGTACTAGCAGTACTTAATAAAGTAATCAGCCATTACTTAAAAACAAAACATGGTTTTAGGTAAGCAATGGAGGGTAATATCTACTTCGAGACTTAGTATTATTATTTAGTCAAAAATTTGTTCCTATAATAATGAAGTTAAGTTTAAATTGTTCTTAAAAATTCTGTTATAACACTTGATGTACCATTTTTTGATGTACTCTTGCTTTTACCTCTGTTACACAACTAAATGGTATTAAAATTTATTTAGATATATATGGTGTTTTTTAATTGAATTGGGAGTTTTTGAGAGGAGAAACTACACTGTGATATCTAATATAATGCTTGATATTAGTTATGAGACATAAACTCCTAATATTTGTTCCATTAACTATATTAACATCTTATTTGTCAGGTTTGCCTAGTCATATGCTTTTCAGATTCACAAACGAATGAATTTCCTAGCCATCTACTACATGAGTTAAAAAGTATAATTCTTTAAACATTAGGATTTTTAAAAATTTACTTTTAAATTGTTATGATAGTAATTTTTCTTATAAGCATTAAGCACTTTCCAGCCTTCTTAAACAGAATATAATCAATCACTGTGCATACTATTCATTTAGGTTGTAGTATAGTATATCATTGGAGGCTTTTTGGTTATTTGGTTCTGTATCAGATATTTCTAGGATGGCTTATATATATATATATATATATATATATATATATATATATATATATATATATATATTGCACCTTATGTCTTATTTTTCTCTTGTTTTTATAACTTAACAATTTCTTTGGGCTGTTTTTTTTTTTTTCTGCTACCTCTGTTAACCCTAGCTCCCCAAATTCAAATTTAATGCTTCTGACCAGTGCTTCTAACCTGCTCTGAATCCATTTGATTACCAACTTCATTAGAACTTTTTAAAAATGAGATTAAAAAAGATCTAAACTGAGCTTGAAGGCATCTTCTCAGAGTAAAATACAGAAGTGTAGCACATAGACTGTGTGGCATCTATTTAACTAGCCATACAACTTTTTAATTTACTTTACGACATTGCTAGGTTGAGGTGTGATCTTTAGGAAAGTAGGATTTTATTATATTTGGATCTGAACAGAAAATGAAAGGCTGATATTCAATGTTCTGTACCATTAGCTTATAGAGTTGGGATTCAAATTCAGAACTCCTGTACTCCAAAGTCAGTTTTCATTGCTATTAGACTCATGTGACAAAGAAGTCAGTACTATTAATTATTATAACTTTTAAAAATGTATATGGTATTAGTGATAATTTTTTATTAGAACTATTATAATTTTTTATTAAAACACAAACTCTTTGTCCTTGTTATTGGTATTTTCCTCTAAGCTTTAACATTTTTTTCCACATATATGGATCTTTCAGACATCTAATGGATACATTCAAAATGTGTTTTACGACTGTTTATTTATAGGCCTTGAGCTGAATGTACAAGTTCAACTACATATAAGAAATAATTGAATATGTCTATTTAATTTACAAATTGTAAATTTTAAAAGATGCCAAATAAAATACTTTGGAGGGAATTGGGGTTAGACATGGTTTCACATCCTCGTTTAAGGCTTAGAATCTTAGTTTGTTCAAAACTTTCCAGTTATTGCAATGATTAAATCAGATAGTGTGTTAACATTCCTATCACAATATTTGATCTTTTATGATCTCCTTCCTCTTTATCATTTTGATTCATATAATTTTGAACCTAGATAAAAAAGAGAACAAAAATTTAAGAGAAGTATATTTATTAAGCAATAACAGCTATTGCTTTCATACTGTGCTTCAAAGTGAATGATATTTTACTTCTATTCATTTATTTATATTGCAGATCACCTGTAATACGGCTCTCATTGGACTGGAGTGGAAACATAAGGATTAGAGAATATTTTCATTTTTTGAGGTGAGTCCATTTGTGGGAAAATTAGTGTATTTAAAACAGTCTGCTGTTTCTTAGTGAACTTTGTCATTTGCATGTTCTCAGAGAAATATTACAATTATCCATGAGTTGCTATTAAGTGTGGAGTGATGACGAGAACCCAGGCTGTCAGGAACATCCCCAACGCCTGGCTCTGCTGCAGGCGCCCTCAGGGTTTCAGCCCTGGTTACGTGACTTCTTTGTGTCACTTTGTTTATTTAAAAAATGGGGATGATAAAGCTTTTAGCTCTGATTACCTTCTAGATTACAAGTTGTAAGAATAAATTGAGATCTTGAGTATGAAAGTTTTTATTAAGAAACATGTAAGGTAAAGGTATTAATATTGTGAACTGTCACAGGGAATTAAATGGAAATCAACACTTACATGCAGAGAATCTTTTTCAATATAAAAGTTGTGGATGTAATTGTAGCCTAATGCCACTGGATTATCTTTTTTTTTTTCTGAAAAACTGGCAAGCACAAAAGAGGAAAAGTATGAGGAAAAGTGGTGGAGGAAAGCAAATGAGAGAAAACCAATTAGATGGTCTCGAAAGCAGTGGAGTTTCTAGAACTACAAATTACTTATTAGGAAAGTTTTGAAAGAATTATTAATCTAAGGATTACTAAAAATGTAGTTTTCATGTAGTTTTCATTAAAAACCTGTTTGTTATTTTCAGTATTTTTACATTCAAAATTTTACATTCTTGCTGTGTGAAATAAAATCTAGTTCTGATTTTTCCCTATTCTAGAGTGTTATCCATTCATCTGGGTATCATGATGTACATGGTATGAAACTTAGTAAAACTGAATTAGTGTTTCTTCTAATTCTGTTTTTTTCTTCATTTGCTTGGCTGGTTGGTTGGTTTTCTTTTTCTCTTGTTCTTTTCTCTTGTTCTTCAACTCAACAAGTACATATCATAATCTTATCTTTGTTTGGGCTGAGATTTTTTTTTTAACATATTCTCTTACTCTTGGTCTCTCAGACTGTATACATAGACGTTTTACAGGTGCCGGGATAGTATTTAGCAAATGTGATTACTATATGTATCTTCAGTAACTATATTTTGAGAGTATTTACCTATACCTTGAAAGAGAAATACTGGTTAGATGGTAGTAAAATTAATATTTTTATGTCCACACTCTTGGTTAGTTATTATCTGATTCTAGTGTGGTGGTCATTACTCCGTAGCTAGATGATTTGGTCATCTTTTGTCTAATGTTGCGGCTACTGACAATCTCTGTGTCTTAGTCTAGAGGAAATGGTTATATTTTCCTTGCACAATTTACTCATTCATTATTCATTTCCCTACCAAGTGGCTGAGGGGGTTGTGTTCAGGGCCTTTCACAGTGAGTAGTTACCTGTCCTTTAATCTTCAGAACTAGCTCAGTTTTAATTCTTTGGCAGCTACTTTAACCTCTAATTTATTACTTGTCTGAGTCATCTGGCAACTACTTCTGTGTTCTCTTTATACAATTGCAAACTTATTATTCTTTGTATCTTTAAGAAATGTTGCTTCTTATTTAGTAAATAATTGGCCTTTTTAGTTTCACTTATAAGTTATTTCTTTGGTTTCCCAAAAAATAATTGACCAGTCCCTCACCACCCCCCCCCAAAAAAAAACATAATTGTAAGAGGCTTTACTATTTTTTGTTAAATGCTAAGTATAAGAGGTAGCAGAAAGGCCTGGGTTTATTATCTTCATTGTCTAATTCTTATAAAATTTTGGACATGTATCCTTCCTGAGCCACAGACTTTATAGTTTTAAAATAGGTATAGTGTTACATACATCAGAATTGTTAGGATTAAATGAGATAGCATATAGGAATTGCTTAGTATAATATGGAGCACAAATATAGGAGGTCTTGGAATAACATGGATTTTTTAGTGTCACTTCGTTATAACATCAATGAGATGTCGTAGGACAGTTACTCTTGTTTATATCAATTAGCATGTGGTAAAATTGGTTTCATTATACATTGTTTCACTTAAAGTCATAAGTAATGCTTATAGATTCTGTAATTGCCGATTTCTCCTCCACCTTGTTATCATCATTATTATGATTGTATGGTAAAGCTCAAAGGGACTTTTGTACAGGTGAGCTCAAAACAGAATGCAATATTGATAAAGGTCCCTTGTTATTTCAGTAGATAACCTTAAGAAATTATGTATAGTTAAGAGTTCTTTGATATACCATTTATTTTGTTAAAATGAGAAGATCCAGGCTTAGAGATGGGTCAGCAAATTGGACTGAGATTACCACAGTCTTATGAAAATGGGTTGATTGCCTACCAATGCGTGTTTCTGGGAATAGTATTAGAGTTTTATGAAATATACAGTTTAACTTCAGACTTAACTGCTCTCAGAAGTAGGCAATTATTTAAATTCTTTACTTTTGCAAAAGCAACATAAAGTTATTAACCACTTTTTAAAAAAAACTTATTTTTTCAGTGTGTGTTTCCTTTTTATGGATATGATGAAAAAGTTCTACCATGAAATCGGATTTTAAAGAACATACATATATAGTGATTAATCATCCAGCTTCCTTTGACTACACGCAGACATACTTTATTTTCTGTCTTTCATTTCAGAGTATGAGTGTACAGCTGTAGAGGTTAGATAATAGCATATCCAGTGGCTTCTTGATGTCATTTTGGGGATGATTGAAACTACTGATGCTTATGTAAAACTGAATGAAATCTTTTTATGCGGGAATACTAGAAAAATGTTTCTATTCACTCTAGAAAACACTCTAGCACTTTGAGTCTTTAGCTTGAAGTTCACATGAGGTAAAAAAGTCCCGAGTGAGTGAAGCATTTGAAATGGTAGAAAACTTATTTCAAATTTTTATATTCTGAATTTAACTCTCAGAATACTTTGAAGGAGAATAAACATTTCCAAGAATGCAGGATTCTGTGTAAGGGATTTGGTTAAATCAGTGGAACACTTGGCTAACAGTTGCCTAGAACATTTTGATTATTCTATCCAAAAAGGATTTATTTCCATATCATATAAAGGCATGCCTTTAAGATACTGTAAGAGGTATGGCTGACTGACCTTTTACCTGAGTTTTTTTGGCCTGCATTTTATGAAATGAGTAAATGTAATTTTTAAATGTCAAATGGAAGCTAGTCATTTGTGAATCCATTTTTAAAGCAATGGTCAACATTTAATCTTTTGTGTTATTGGAGATTTTTTATTTACATTATAGATAAGAGAGGACATGTAGTTCATCTCTCTTTTTAGTTTATAGGAGGTACAATTATTTTTTGAGGAGTGGTGGAAGGGAAGAGGGGGCTGCATTACAATTTGAAAGCATGGTTATTATAGGGATTATGTTATAGCAGTGGTCTCCAACCTTTTCGGCACCATTGACCAGTGTTCCTATGAGAATGTAATGCCTAATGATCTGAGGTGGATCTGAGGCGGTAATGCTAGTGCTGAGGAGCTGGTGCAAATAAAGGTGAAGCTTTGCTCACTTGCTCTCCGCTCACCTCCTGCTGTGCAGCCTGGTTTGTCACAGGCAGTGGACTAGTACTGGCCCATGGCCCAGGGGTTGGGGACCCCTGTGTTATACAACCAAGAAGAAATGAAGCATTGATAAGCAACAGTCCAAACCAACTAATACTGGTATAAATTTATGGTGTGCCTAATTGTCAAGTTTGTAACTCTTGTTTAGTAACACAGGAAATAAATGTAAATAAAGTTGAGTAGTAGAAGCCAAAGTAAAGATAATGTCCCTGCCCTCAAAAAGTTCATAGTTTCATTTTCAGGTTAGAACTACTTGTTGTAAAGCCCTTTAGTTTCAAAGCTTCCTGTAGACATGAGCAGTCTAATTCCAGTATACCTTATTGAATCTTTATTTTCTAGATCATCTTCAAGTACCTAGCTCAGTGCTTGAAATGTATAATGGTTAAATTAAGCTGGCAGTATGAGTCAAGTGCTAAAGGGAAAGGCAGGGCTTTTAGTTTTTATTTCTTATAGTGCTTAACAGCACCCAACACATCTTGCCTTTAGAGGAATTATGTTAGTCTTCTCTTCAGAAACCATATAAGCAAGAAAAGAATATAGAGTAAAATATTTAAAATGTGATAAAATCAAACTAAACCACCAACCTAGGATTCTGTATCCAGCATAATTATCCTTCAAAATCAAAGGAGAAATAAAGACTTTCTTAGATAAAACAACAGCACAACTGGGAATTTGTCACCTGTATACTTGCCTTGAAAGAAATGTTAAAAGATTTGTAAATATTCTGGTCTCTGGCTTATCTTTTTATTTTCTTAGTTTTGTCTTTTAGCACATTTTTATTAGGTTGAATATTTTGCTACCAAAGCTTGATATCAAAATATATTATGCTTCAAAAATCTTTGAAAATAGTACATCTGAAATGGTCATTTTCATTAATTTTATTCATAATCTTAGATATATATTGTTCTTTTGTATTCAAAATAACAAACATATTATGTTATTGGGCATAAACATTGCATTTGTATTTTCTAGTGTTCTTCTCAAATAGATACAGTCATGTTAGGAGTAAGGCCTGACCTTTCCAATTCAATTAATGACTCAGCACCCAGTAGAATGTTCCTGATTATTGTTGCTGTGGTTTTGTAACAGCCTCTAAAGTTTTTTAGAGGAATAGATTACCTTTCCATGCATCAGGAATCAATTTATTAAAAGGGTCATCACTGTAGTTGCTTTACGCTTCATCTCTTGGACTGTTGTTAGTTTGGCACAGGACACTGTGTAAATTATATACATACACACACCCTCAAATCACTCTCTGGTTTGATAATGGAATCTATGAATTGGTTTCTCTGTCTGTTTTGAATTATCGCCATGGTAATGAATAGTCTGCTTAGTTTTATGGTTGGCATGATTCTTCCGGGTTAGTTCACTTATGTTTTCTTATTACCAGTTGCCTACACTTTGGGTTAATTTTTTTTATCCAGTTAAATTTCCATCACTAAAAAGCAAGTAGTTAGAATACAAAACTGGTGATTTAGTAGAATTAGTTACATCAATGCATGTAATCTGTTATTTCCTTTCAGTGCTAACTAACATGAGCTTACTCATTTTATATAGTTTTGAACATTTCTATTGCAATCAGAACTGGGGAGGAATTATTATTCTGTGCTCAGTTGTAAATTTTTCATCATTTGTTGAAGTATTATGGCAGAGGGAGAAGAAAATTGACAAAAGCTTGATAAGGGAAATTAGACTTACTCATTTTTTATTTTAATGAGTCAACATTTCAAATACTTTGCTTTACTCTATTTATTATATAAGCTGTGGCATTGGGCTGTCTTAAAGTCAAACCTGTAGGTACCTACAAACATTAAAGGAAATGTTAAGGTGTTTCAGTTAGGTTTAAAATATAACGCAAGAATTAGGAGGGATGAGCAAAAGCAAAATAATGAATTTGTGGTAATATAATAAGTTGTTGATTTGGAGATATTACTATATGCCAAATGATCAAACTGGATATAATGATAGTTTCCTACTTGGGGTCAATACTCCTATAGCAAACCCTGCTGTCAAAAATCTTAGATGTTTAAAAATTAAACCAGCCAGGAAAACAGAATCCCAGATGCCATAGGCCTTGTGAGAAATTCTCAACAGTGGTTACTAGTGCATAACTCAAATTTAACCAAACAAAATAATAATATTTTTCTGAGTGGAAGGATGATTTAAGAGAGCTAGTGAATTTTAAACCCTGAAGTACCACTTACTCAATTAGTCATTCTTATCTATTTAATAATTTAAACTTAAGGAGTCATATGCAACAAAGTTTAAATTAGTTTAATTCTGGTTATGATATATCTTCTCTAACTCATAACTCTTAATAGTCAAGATGGTTTTACATTTAATTAGTCTGAATTAAACAGATTTTTCTTTTTTACTTCTACATCATTAAAATTATAATAATTATTTCTGCTTGTAAGATAACTATATATTTTCCTTTATACCTAATATAGTACACCCTACATTGTAGGCACTCAGTAAATCTTTATGTATCATTCTTTCGGGAGGCAAAGAAGGGTAGTCAGAAAAACTAATCACCAACTTACCTTAAATAAAAAAAAAGATAAAGCTATAGAATGTTACTTCAAAACCTGCTTCTTATTGCTATCTCACTATTTTGAGGAAAACCCGTAGTATCACTTATGCCTCCAGGAAGAAAGCATTCTGTAAGTATCTGTGTTGTCACTATTTGCTGTCACTTTGTAGATGTCAGGCTTTTGACAAAACCCGGCATTTCCCTCTTTCCTATTTTTCACAAATCTACCTGGCATGCATTACTATAGAACTTTTGTCCTAGTGCTTTTATTTGGACTTTATATTTGAATTCTGCAAAGTCAGTGCTGCCTTCCCAAGTGATTTTTAAAAAAAGTTTCTTTTCTGCCAACAATAGGGACTGAATTTTATAACCCATAGAAGAATACGAAATTCTCAGCCACATCTTCAAATCCCATCACTCTATCATCTTTGACGATAATCATCTTTCTTGTTTCTTGCTGTTTTTCTGCTTGTATTTTTTGCTTATCCTTCTTATAAAAGAAACACCTAATACTTTTGTTTTATCAGGCTCTTTAATTCTGTTGTGAAGTCATCTTCAGATATCAGCTCCCACAAAGATGTAATTTTACCAGAAGTGGTAGTTTGCTTTCTGAAACCTTTCTGTTAATTCAGTTTTTATCACTGACTCCTCACTGGCCATCATTTAAAATCTTCTGATCTTTCATTTATACCTAAGTATAATTTCATTAGATTTATGCCATATTCAGTGTTTATACATATACCTGTGTTGCTTGTATGCATGTAGTATGTGTATCTATAATACAGATTAACCTAAAGGGCAAATTCTGTGTCTTATTTAAAATGAGCATACTCATGTGAGACATATTTCAACAAATGCTTAAGACACAATAAATTTATAATAAATGCTTATATATTGACAGCATATGAATTTTTAAACTTCATATTTTTTCCTCATTTATATTTTTTTCACCATCCATCTCTGTTCGTTGATGATATAGGTCACTGAACATGATGTAAGTGCAGTAATGGGGCAAACAGAGTGAGGCCTGTTTGTTCAGATTCTTCTCAGTGTTACTTGTCTTCAGAGACAAGGATCCTCCTTTCCTCTGGGTATAGGGAGGGCATCTCCCATGTGACGATTTTATGTTGTTTTTGGGGAGAAATGCTGAGAGAAAGTCACAGTGACATTTTTGCTTCTATTTTCCCAAACTCCTTCACTTTAAAATAGTCAGTATGTCAAGGTGCCATATTTTGGGGTAGTATGTTCTGAACCCTATCATTCATTACCCAGTCTGAAAATCTCCCAAAAAGTTTCACAGTGTAGAAACTGAGTTAGTAGATTGTCTTAGCCCTGGATGTTTCTATGGAAACAAAGGAAAAAAGGTTAATAGAATAAACTTTAAACTTAGTTTTGGGGTCCATAGGGTAATCAGTTGAGAATATTTCTAGATGTATTCAAAGCATCTTCAGGTGGTTGTGTGGACAGGCAGTGGTGATACAGTAGATTTTCCTGCTTTGTACTTTGAATGTGTCTGGTGATGTCATCAGGTGTTCTGGTGAACTTTCTGAGCGGCTCACACAACAAAGGATGAAGGTTGTCCACATGTGAGCTGTAGTGATGTCTCTGAAGTTTCTATCAACTTGTCCAGCCTTAGCTTGCAGGAATTTGGGAAAAGAGGCAGTTTTAATTTTTAGTGATTCTAAGTTAGAAATGTGGGAGAAAAATTGAAAATGTTCATTTGGAGAGTTGTAGCTAGATATTGGAGAAGACCAGATGGATTCAGGATTTAGTCCAATTTATAGGTAGATAACAAAACCTTGAAAACAATGAACAGGAGTAGAATTTAATACCCACAAGGATGTGCTATAGTTTTCTATTGACACATACATTTTGTTCCTACAGTCACCCCTATTTCTATCAAAGATAATCTAAATAAGACTGATTTGTTTGCAAAATAAATTTTGTATTATTAAACTTGGCCTGATTATTTGCATCTGTTTAACAAGAATAGCAATTGACCATATAGGTTCTTTTTAAGTCTGCTTTGCTGGAACTCCTATTAAGTAATCTCAGGTTGGACTTCTAAAAGCCTCTTGAGGCTAGGAAGCCACGTCAGTGACTCACCATCAGATTTTGCCTGTAATACTTATAGGCTTGGGCAAATTTCTCTCTTCTTAAAGTCTCCCAAATAGCTTGAGGTTTCTGGGTCTTCTAGGAAGTGACCTTCCTTATATACCTGTTAGGTGGGAACTCTGTAAGCAAAATAGGAGGCAGTTATTTTGAAGGGGAGCTTTATATGTGTTGACTCCTTAAAGTTACCCTTAGTTCCTTAAATCTGTCTGATCATATTTATACTGTATACATCAGTCTCAAATATGACATTCCAGTCAAAGCCTAGGTAACATAACCAAATATGTTTTGTTCCAAAGAGAAGATTCTTACTGAACTTATGCAAGTAACTATATTGCCATGAAAATAAGAATACTCACTTAGAGTTTCTGAATTTTGGAAGGATCAGGTAGGGAGAAAAGATAAACGCTTCAATTCTGTTCATAAAAGTATCAAAATACTGTAGGCTATAAGTAGCTTAACAGAAAAAGAGAAAAAGGTTTTCTTAAATCCGGAAAACAAAATATTCAAGAACCAGCAATGCTTCAAACAAAAGTCATAAAAATTATGATTATTTACGTCAGTTCATTCAGTCTTGTGTAATTCTTATTCTGCTGTATCTTTGGTTAGCAGTTTATGAGTATCTTAGCTTTTTCTGTTAGTTCTGGAAATTCTTAGTACAGTTTATGGTTTCAAAGTTATGCAAGTCATTATGGAGCTTCACGCAGTAT
The DNA here is from genome assembly GCA_004027375.1 of Macroglossus sobrinus. Classification (NCBI taxonomy): domain Eukaryota; kingdom Metazoa; phylum Chordata; class Mammalia; order Chiroptera; family Pteropodidae; genus Macroglossus; species Macroglossus sobrinus. Next base: position 659,989 of record PVKZ01000182.1, read on the forward strand.
CTGATTATAAACACCTTCAGGGAAGGATCAGAATAAAACAAAACTGTCTGTGAACAACGAAAGACTTGAAAATAGTCATGGTTAAAGTTCTGGTGAGAGTTTGTTTGATCAGGAAATTGGGTTATTTCTTTGGCCTACAACAATTTAAGATAACAATTCGATAAATGAGGTATTGACAAATATCTGTGAACTTCATATAATTTCTGGAAGTTACCTATATTAATAATATATCTATACATGTATAACCTATGAAGATTTATCATCACTTTTTATTTAACAGTACTTCTCATGTAATTTAACATACCAAATAAACCTAATTATTTTAACATCTCTCTTACAAAGGTGAGAGAAAAACCCTAGGAGATTTTCCAGATGTCCTCTGGGAAACCTCAAAATTAGTTTAAAGTGGGTGAAAAAGATTTTATTTAGAATTCAATTTTGGGAATTTTGTCAAATATATAAAAAAGTTGGGAGACTTGACTAAATAGAATCACAGATCATTATGAAATAAGGCTTAATTATCTATTTAACCAAAGTGAAAAAAGATTTTCAAGGCAAATACAGGACAGTTTACATAGTTGTGAACATAACTTAACTCTTTTAATTTTGAAAAGACTCAGTTTTCTTAAGTAATCAAAAACCTGATAAAGTCATCATGAAGCACAGGAAATTATTCTAAGATACAGCATCTTGGTTTCTGAGGGAGATTACTTAAGAGGTAAAGAAGACACAAAGCAGGAGTGATATTTTTTAAGCAACCATTTATTACTTTGCTGACCAGGCACCGTGTTATGTTTTTTACATGCATTATTTCTTTCAGTTTCTATGAAGAAGGCACTATTATTTTCATTTCATATATTAGCAAACAGACTTAGTGAAGTAACTTGGCCAAAATCACATATATGTAAGTAACTGCACTGGTATTTGAACCTGTTTTACATTGAACCTGAGTTCTTTACAACTATATTCTATTTTATTAATGATTTGTTTAAGGTCATGTAATTCTAAATTATAAAGCCAGAGGAGAAGAAATCAAGGTTTTAGGTTTCCCATCCATGTCTCTTGACCACAACATGCCACTCCTCTCAACATAGGTTTATTTAATCTGTTTTCCATAGTCCCATGTCGGGGATACTTGGGAATTATATACTGCTGTTAGAATTGTTGCTAAAAAGTCCTGAAAATGCAAACTAAAAGATTAAGAATTGGTTTGGAGAATCGACATTTCATCACCTGAAAATAAGCTTGAAAGTGACCCTTAATATTTTGCCTAACCAAGGCAAACTTCCATTATATTAACACTATTCAGCCAAAGGCCATAGCTAAATTCTACCACATGGGCACACTCTAGTTCAGTGATATTCAAAGACATTAAATCACTTTCAGATCTTGAGAGTATCATGCTAAGCAAAATAAATCAGGTGGAAAAAGTCAAGACACGGGATTTCATATGTGGGCTATAAAACAAAGCAACAGATAAACAAATAAGACAAACAAAAACTCATAAACACAACAGTATGGTGGTTACTAGAAGAAAAGGCAATTGTGGGGAGGTAGGAATGGGTAAAGAGGGTCAAATATATAGTGATGGAAGATTTGACCTTGGGTGGTGAATGCACAATGCAATAATATATAGATGGTGTGTTTTAGAATTGTACACTTGAAACCTACATAATTTTATTAACCAATGTCACCCTAATAAATTTAATAAAATTTAAAAAACTGGTATGTCCTCTGACAATTTAATGTCAGTGTATCACTGGCATTCAACTTCAGATCATGTTGAATTCTTGCTGTAATTGCTTTGTATAACCGCAGTTTTTCTACATGCCACTGACACAGCATCTCTGATTTAAGCCCTATCTACTATACATATTTATTGGTGGCATACAAACTTCAAGGATCATTTGATGTGCAAATTTAATTGCAGGTTTTATTTTCAAATGTAGACATAAGCTATATCATTCGAACAGCTATTTACACAGCTTTTTCTAAACAGCTACTCTGAAAACAGGCATTTCATTCTGTTTATTGTAATGCCTCCTGATTTAATTTTTCAAGGCTGCTTGCTCAGTATTAGCTTGTTAAAAATATATATATGCGTAATTTATATATATATTTATATATAATTTATATATATGTATTTATATACATATATATGTGTGTGTATATATATACATACATATATATATATGATTCTTTGCAGTATTTCAGTAAATACATGCTTTGAAATTAAACTTGGGCATTCTGATTTTTTTTATAGGAAAGCACCTTATCAACATTCATTTTCTGTATTTGCTGATTTCTCCCCTCCATTTCATCCTTTCTCACTTCCTTCCTAGTGCTACAGTACATGATTATAATTAGGAGAGGTTAAGACTAATTATCTGTCTAATGTGATAATATCCTGACTGTATTACAGAGTTAAGGCAAAAATGTTGAGAAGGATTGGTACTCTTATATGAAATACCTATTTCTTTCTAAATGGCATTTAAGAATCCAGAAGCACCCATGATTTTAATAAGCTAAAAGAATCCAGTCACTTTTTTAGAGCTTACCTTTTAATGGGAAGCACAGGTTTTGGGCATGATGTTATGCTTGAAATATGCTGTTTTTTAAGGAACATCATGTCAAGTTTTTTTTGATATGCATTTACTGAGCCAATTAGGTGGAGTGCTAACACTGTCTGAGTTAGGTGAAATGAAGAAGCTCTAAGTGAAATCTTAATAATGATGAGAAATATTGGTACTATCTGCCAAGAGCTTCCATTTTCCCTGTCTCTCAGAAATTCTTTTGTAAAATATCTATTGTGTTTCAATGGAAACTGTAATTAAATGGGAATTTTTCAGCAGAAATTGGAAGTTCAATAAAAAGCATTGCTTGATCATTTGTGAGGTGAATTTACAGATGTCCTCATAGCAACTTATAATTTCTACTAATTTATCATTAGGTTTTCTGACTGGTAATTTAATTTTTCTGAAGATTTACTATTTCATGTTGAAAAAAGTAAAACAGCCAGTTACTATGTTTTAGCCAAAATCTAATTAAGTAGATTTTCTTCTTTTAAATTTGAATTAGGAAAACCTTCCAGAATATTAGATCTGAATGAGATGTTACAAATTTGCTTCATTGATATCAATTTACAGTCTGTGTTCCCCAGGACACAAACTCAGAGGCTGAAGGAGGTTAAGTTACTTGCTCAAGGTTACAGAGCTATTAAGTGGCAGACTTGGTGCATAAAAATAAGCCTTCAGTTTCCTAGTACTGAGGTCTTTACACTGTACGTGTCTTTGGGTTATAGGATATGAATAGAAATGAGAAATCTCTTTTTCCCTTTTTTTTATCATTTTCTTCAAAATTTTGTTGGTTTTTTACTTGACATTGCCAAATAAGATAGTTACATATTGGAATTATACCGTGATTCCTAGGTTGAAAATGACATTTAAAATCCATAATTAAATATATTTACATGGTATTTGCTGTTAGTATATACCTCAACTTTGCCAATTTAAAGCAAAATTACCATTTTGTTCACTTGTATACCATTACATCATTTTGAAGTTCATCTTTGTTCAATCAGTGTTTCCCTAACTTATAAGAGACGCAAGCCACCTGTAGACTTAAATATTTAATTATGACCTCACTATTCCACTTTATAGGAAGAACGAATAATGTTGGCCCTGCTATTTATATTTATTCACCAAGTACCCACTTGTATGTTTTTTTTTTGTTTTCTATCTTTAATCCAGTTTCTATGACCAAGCAATAGCTCCAAACCCACAGTGACTCACTTAATCTTCTTTATATGAACAAATTAGTTCTTCTCTCATCCATATACCATGCATGTTTGCCCCTTTGCATGCCTAGAATATATTAATACTTAGACATGATCCTCCCAAAATATGAATTATGCTACATCTCCTGTTCTTTCTCTAGATAAGTTGTTAAAGCATTTGGTTGGTCATTCTACCTGAACAAATTTAGCTAGCTTAGCGTGTGTGTAATTGAGATTTGGCAATATGTGGTTTAGAGTTTCTCCTGGATACTGCTTTTGGATTCTGTCTTGTTAGCAGCACATTAATTTTTTACTCCTATTAAAAACAATTAAAAGTTAAAAAGAGAAGAAGATTTGGTTTAGAAAAGACAAAACAGAGAGTGAATCTTAGGAGAGGAAGAAATGATAGACCAATGAGGAACTGTGATTGAAGTGTACAGGAACTGAGAGTGAAGTTCTGCTTATACTTCTAAGATGTTTGTGGATTGTGTGGATTGTGACATTGCTGATCCATTCTGCTTGGCTGTCTTAAAAATTTATGTGAATACTGCACATCATTTTGGATCCAGTGGTCTTAGTTGACACATTTTGCTACAGACTATCTTGTCTGTCTGCATATTTGTAGTTACAAAGTGTAGGGCAAAGTTTCTAGCAGAGAAGTATGTGTGTGTGCAATTTCTAGCTTCCTTCAGTAATTATGGAAAAATGTGCTGTAATCAAATCTATAATGTTCCAAATGTATTTCTTATTTCTACTTCTGTTAACTGCCCTATCTTAGAAGAATCAATAAATACCCATGAGAATCAATAAATACCCATGAACCTTGCTTAGATTTGTTCATGTTATTGGTATCTTGAGTGTGCATATGAATGAGTAAGGTTTTAGTCCATGCAGTTTTTTTATGAGTGTTCTGGATAATAATTAAATACCAGTGTCTACCAGATTAGCCTTTTTAAAACTATCTTTAACATCTTTACCAAAGATTCAGCATCAAAAGGTATGTCAGAATTCTGTTAGTTTAACAGTGGGGTATTAAATATACCTCTTAACTTATTAGGAAAATGACTGTCTTAGAAGAATAAATGAGCCTTTTCCCAAACAGCAACATTTTTGGCGTTTAGCAGACCCATGGGCTTCAGAGAGACTCTTCAAAATGATACACTGACATTTTAAGGTTGGAATTTTACGATTATATTTTTCATTTTGAAAAAAGGCTTTCCTTTCTACTACTTGTCTTTTCACCAAAGAGGTAATATAATAGTACTTTATGTTGTTCTTGCCGTTGGTTTCAAGACTTCATTATTTTTCTCTTCTCACTCCCTTGATAATGCTGCCCCCTATCTTGCTCATTTTTACCTGAAGTTCTTCTGTTGCGGGCAGACTGTTCCCCAGGACACAAACTCGGAACTGGAAATTAGTGTTCTGGAATTTTATTAGAAAGTGCTCTTGGGACCAGCTCCTGTGGAAGGAAGGGAAAGAAGAAACCAGTATTGGGCAGAGGGGAAGGTAGGCTGCCATGCAGTCCCAGTGGAAATCTGACCTTGTGGGAGCTTTGAAACTGGAATGGTTTTTCAGCACTGTCTCTAGCTGGGGAGAGGGGACTAAGTCTTTATATTCCATATGTCAGCCCATCCTTGGATGTGGACTGCCCTGGGAAGGGAGCATGAGCTCTTAAGAGGAGATTCTTCACCCAAAGCGATTTTCAAGAAGGCTGATAGCTGAGGGCTGTCTGCTGGCGGCACTATGGTAACTGGGTAGTAAAATCCTTCAGTCCTGAAAAATGGATTCTTAGTGGCACGCCACCATTTTCACTTCATCTTTTTTGCAAGGGTGCTGGATATCTTCAGAATGGCCTGAGGGTTGGGTCAGAATTTCCGAGAATTTCCCTCTCCGGGAATTTCCTCCCTACCAACAGAGTGGTCGGGATCTTGAGAGATGGTAGGGAGGAAAAGTTGGCGTGGAATAGATTCTGCCAAATAATTGACTTCTGGCATTGATTACTCCTTTTCTATATAAGTTTAAAAAATTTTATCTATAGTGATAGATATCTATAGATATATAGCTACTTTCTTTTTAAGTTACAGAAACTGATGAAAACTCTGGGTGCTCTTTGCAGAGAAATGTGCATATCTTTAAAAAATAGTTTGGTTTTTATAAAACCTACCTGTTTTTTCAGTTCCCTGTTCTTAATAGGTTATTTTCTTACTCCATCTCTTTAATAGTTATGCTTTATTGGGGCATTTTCATAGTGAAAAATCAGTCGAATACAAAATTTTTTGTTTGGTATATCTGTTAATGTTCAATCATCACAGTAAATTATTTTCCCACATACTTTGTAATTTCTCCATTATAAATTCTTCTTCAGGGGATTTTACTTTTGTTTTTGTTTTTGTTTAGTTTTGTTTGTCCAGCTTGTAGAAATCCCATGTGGCCTTGTTTATGGAGTGTTATTTTAAAGTTGTTTTATGTTTGTTCATTACAGATTCTCATTCCACATAGCCCAGGACTAAATTTATCTTAATTTCTTAGCTTGGGGATTCTTGTACAAATAAGAGTCAGACTTCAATGCTGTTGTGACGCAGGCTTAGAGTTTTAATTTCTGGTTGTAACATTCCTCCTGCCTTCTCATGCAGATTCTCGGAGACAAGCTCCCTTGAAGTCTAAGACAATGGGTGGATTTATCGTCTTCCTTCACCATCTTTAACTGTGATTGTAGCCCTTTGAAGACAGCTCTGGTTTTATGCAGGGACCTTATTACCAGTTTTATACCCTGTACCCCTAATACCTCTTCTCTGTCCCTACATGGGCACCAGGGCTTCTACATACAGTTGTGCAGGTTGTATACTGTATTGGAGGAAAGTGAGGCCAGAAATCTAGCATAACTTTTCTCTCTTGAGAGAGAGCTCTGTATTCTGATCTCTTCTCCTTGAAGGGGCATCTTACCAATTTCAGTTAGTCTTAAGCACTAAGGAGACTTCGGTGATTATTTCTGGCAGCCATAATTGGAAGTATTTGCTTCTCTGCTTACCACTTTGGCCATCAGTTCTATTTTTGGATTTGTACCAGGGGCTTTTTTTTTTCATTATTATTTAAAGTTAAGCTGTAATTTTTAAATTTTGTTACACTCTTTAAAAAATTTTTTTTATGTGTTTATAGTGGAAAATCTTCATTAGCTTATTTGACCATATTGCTGTATCTGGAATTCCCATAAGTTGCCTATTAACCTCTGTTCTTCAGATTCCATGTCTTTCAAATGGGAGTTATAATAATGTGTGTTTAGTGTTAGCTTAGAGCACATAGTAGGTTCTCAGTGTTAGCCATCATCTGTACCCTTTAAGGCTTTATCTTGCTAGCCTAGGGAAGAGTCAGAAATGTAGTGGAGGCTGTGTTGACTCACTTAACAAGAAAAGGAAGTCTTACTTAACGCCTTAGAGAAACCCAGGGAGAGACTTTGTTCAGTGAAGTACTTGCTGAAACTGAAGCTTCCAGTCCCACCCTTTCTGTGGATACAAAGGTCACCTGACACCGAGAGTGAACTGAGAGAGATGTCTTCTCAGTATTGCCCTGGAGAATTGCTTAGAGGAGTTTCGCCTGGACTGTGCGGGTAGGTAAGTTTGAATTTGTGGAATTGTTTCTTTGCTAAGGAGAGCTCTCAAAGGCATTATGATTATAGAGGATATTTGTAGACCTTGAAACGTGTAGTAATACTTTTATTCTCAGTAAGCCCTTTGACAGTCTTTTAAGTTCCAATTTGGTTCCATCTGGATCCTGAACTTGGTGAAATTGGTACCTCAGGTCCCACAGGGTCCTGCCTCCTGTCTCCTGGCTTCTTGCTTATAGAGATGGGGATTACAGGATTTCTCTCCCTAAGGTCACGGTGTTTAAGAGAATAACTTCTCTTAAAAATTATAGCTAAGAAGAAACCTGTTGACTATCAATAGCTGAGAAAGCACAAATATATTGAGCTTTCATAAAATTATTTTTAAGTTAATCTGATATGCAAAATATGTGATTATCCTATAAATATTAACTGCTTTGGATTGTTTATACAATGTTAGTTGTACTATGAAAATTTGCTTATTAACCAGGTTCATTCTCCTTAGGTTGTTATTGGCTTCGAGTCCACAGACTTAACACTGCCAAATTTTTGTGTAAACATTATTCTTGGGATCTAAAACGTAGTGAATATGTGTATTTAAAGTTTTTTTTTAACTCACGTATATTAATGGAACTTGTAAACATTTAAATAGTCAATTAATAAAAGTTTTTTTAAAACAACTCTTTCAAAAAATCCAATTTAAAATTATGTTTTAAATATAAAATTTGAGTAGAGTAACAAATATGTGTAATTCTTAACATATAAGGATCTATTTTTATAGGTCTTATTGATTTATTTCTTACATTTAATTTTATTCAGGGGAAGCCTTTTTGTTCTGTTAATAATGAGGTACAAGTCTAATTTATACTATTTAAAAACAAACAAGAGCTAATAATATTGTATCACAATATACTAAAAAGAGAACAAAAGTAAATAATTTGTTATATCACTGTTTTGGTGCTGAGAAGTGTAACATCCTTGAGTTCAAGTGCCATAATTATGGTTATATTGATCCTTTTCTGAAATACATTCTTGAAATTGTTGATTTTCCTGTAATGTGCCTGTTATTTATTAAGACTTTCTATACCATAAAGAGAATTATCAAATTATGAATTTATTAATTTATCAATACCCATACAAGCTTTGTATGTAGCTTTTTGGTATCATAAATGGGTGTGGTGCCTTGAGGTGTTTATAGTCTGATTTGGTGTTACTCTTGCTTGCTACAAATCTTTGGTCAGCTTTATAGGCCAGATTCCAAGGCAAATGTTAGTCTCATGTTGAGTATAAATCTCATATGTACTCTGGGAACTATGTATAAGATATTTTGTCCTTTGACCCACCTTTTCTCACTTATCTGGAGTGTTTTCAAAGAATTTTCTGTTTCTCAGCAGCTAGACTTGGAAACAGTTTCTTCAGTTTAAGTAAACTGCATATAAGAGGAAATGACGATGGAGAGGATATGATGTTTAGACTCATTTTCTGTGTAAATAATTCTGAAGTAAATTATGTGGATAAGTCTCCTTTTTAGTTTATTTTTCAGTGAAATCCTGTCATTAATTCATCAAAGTACATGTGAAGTTTACTTAAGGAAACTATGTTAGAGTTTTAGGGGAACAAAAATCAGCTCATTATACTTTACTTTTTTAAATAATAGTTTAGTTTTTTAAATAATAGTTTAGTTGAAGTGTAAAAAATTTTGTGTGGATGATTTAATGAAGTAGATTATCATATAGTTGTTTGATCATTTATAGGATAGTTATAATTTAATTGAACAATTAAATATTTAAAATTTCTTTTTATTTAAAGTTAGTTTTGTGTATGTATTTTTAATTGTTTAATCAGATATGTAAGTACTTAAAAATAGACTTTTCAGCTTTATGAAAAAAATATACTACTTTAGGTAAAATTTGTGGCATTCATATTCAGAAACTTGTGTGCAGACTATATTAACTCAATTGGGAAATTTGATAAGAAACTTGTGGTAGTTTTAATTATCAATATTTCTTTAAAAAATTTAAAGCAAACTTGTAAAATATTGCATCTCTGTAGTTTGTAATGTAAATCTTAGCTGAAATGTTTGTGTGTTAATTAAGCTTACTATAGATCTCATGAACATTTGTCCAAGAAGACTTTGCTTTTAGGAACACTGATATACAGTTTCTTGAGTATTAAAAATACATTGTATTAGATATTTAGATGTAGTTCAGAACCATATTATTTAGATTTACTAATTATACAGTCCTAATGATCAGGTTTAAATATCTGACAATATTATTACATTGCATTGCATTGCATTCTTTGTCTTACTCTGTTCTTTCTAAAAAAATAAAGTTTCCCCTCATTTTGCAGGTAGTTTTTATTTCACTATTTTATACAATTTGCCAGACCAAATGACACAGTTAGTATCCATTAAGTAGAATCTGTGAATATCAGTCTTGGACACAAGGCCTGGAATTGCAGTTGGGAAATGCCTTCCTGCTGTTTTTGCTCTCATTCCAGCTACTCTGAAACTAGTCTCTTAATATATTCAAAGCCTAGATTCTGAAAGTTGGTTGGGCTCCCTTCTGCCATTCATAATTGAAGTTGCTCTCTTCTGGATAAAAATTTTCAGTGTGGCTTTCCCATTTCTCATCATATAAAATTCAAAGTCTGGTATGTAACTTATCATCATCATGAATCTTAATTTATGGCCTAAACTTCTTCTTGATCTTTATGCTTATACCTCCAATTTCCTGCCATTCTCTTTACTCATACCACAATTAGAAAGTCATAATTTACCATATTCAAAATTTACCTCATCATTACGGTCTATTAATTACCACCATTAAATTTCTGTTGGTCCCCTCTTCCAACATTGAAAGTGATCTGTTCTGTATTTTCTGCATTTTTTAAAGTATTCCCTGTTCCACCTGATGTTGCAGTTATTTTTAGGTGTGTTATAATATTTTACACCTCCTTAGCATTGACTGACTTTAAATGATACATTGAGTTAAGTCTCAATGTCTATGAGGGATTGGATTCACCTTGTAACTCCCATGTTGCCTTGCATTCAGTAGATGCTCGTTACAAATATTGGGTGACCGAGTAAGTAGAATGGCATGACATTAAGTTGTTGACTATAAGACTATTTCATTGTTCTGTTAGAATGGACATTTGGGAACAGAGGATCAACTAAAGATCTAAACAAGTATGGCATGACTGTCTGAATCAGAGCTGTTCGTAGTAGGAAAAGCTGAAGAAACAATCAAAGTGCAGTTAAGAAATTTTTTAGATGTTGTTTAGTGGCTTAGTACTAAAAAAGGAAAGAACAGCTTTTTCTAGGTAAAGGCTTCTAGCTGAATAGAAAATTGAAGAGTAACACAGGCTTTGTAAATAGTGACTATAGTTCTGAGTCAGAGAATGTTTTTCATAAGTTCATAGTTTGAGAATAAATACTGCTATCAGGCTTGTTTTGAAAATGAGGATTTATTCTCACATTCTTGATATTAGGGGACAATTTGAATAAAATGTAAATTTAACATTTGTTATGCATGATTTTTTCTGAGAAATGGTAGGTGAACATAGGAATTCACAAAATGCACGTATACACACTTCTGATATCTTCCAGCTGCCTCACTTGACTGCATGTTATAAGCTACAACTGTCCATATCTCGTTTTATAACTTCCCTTCAGTCTCAGATAACCCTTCTTCCACCATTTCACAATAACTCACAAATTGTCACTCTTTGGACAACCAATTCCACAAGCAAACTTCAAATCTTTTTCAAGGTAAGGTGCCATATTTATTGTAGTTTTTATTTACTTTTTAAAAGCCATTTAATATATGTAAAACTATGCTATGGTCTTTATTAGGTCTTTTCTTTTTTACATGTCATTTATGGCCATTTTTCCCATAAGCCCTGTGGTTTTAATGATGTGATTTTGCACAGGATCATGATTTTTAGGAATGCATATGTTGCATTACAACAGAACTTACTGTACTTACTGATTGATAACGTACAGAGTATGAACTGATATCTTCCCTCTCTTTTTTAATGGTAAAAGACATTAAATTTACCCTGTAAGTAGGAACACAGTGCCACAGAGCAAAATGCAAAAGCACTTGTTTAACCAGTATTGATAAAGAAAAAAAAAAGGCCTACATTTATCAATAGAGATAGTCTTAAAAGCAAGTAAAGATGAAGTTAATATAAAAGGTTTGTGGCCCCCTGGGATAAAATATATATCTTATCCTTAAATAATAATTATGTTTAAGATTTTTTGAACCTTTACTATGTGCTAGGCACTATGGTAAGTGCTTGACATGGATTATGCCATGTAATTTTCACAAAACACTATAAAGTAGGTGTTGTTACTGTTTTTATTTTACAGATGAGGAAAAGAGGCATATAGGGGTTAATTAACTTGCCCAAGGTTGATAACTCATAAATGGCAGAGCCAGTACTTGAATCAGGTCTGACTTGTAAACCTTAGATCTTAGAGGTCTCGTAGAGTAGCAGTGCCCCCAAGAGTGGACTGTCAGAAACAGGTCTCTTAGGAACCAGGCTGTGCAGCAAGATGTGAGTGGCAGTCAAAGGAAGGAAGTTTCATCTATATTTGCAGGCTCCCCAGCGCTAGCATCGCCCTATCAGCTCCATCTAAGACCAACAGGCATTAGATTCTCATAGGAACGCTAGTCCCTGGTGCCAAAATGGATGAGGACCACTGTCTCAGAGTACTTTGTAGATTATAAATAACTTCCGCATGTGTTATTTCCTCTACACTTAACTGTGTCTGGTTGGTATCACAAACTGTTTAGATCCCTTGATAGATGAAGGAACAAAGGTACTCAGACTAAGAAATACATAGTTGGTCAGAGGTGAGCAATAAAAGAAACTAATTCTGACACTAATTCAGAGGGTTTTTTCCATTAGAATTATACATAAAAAGAGAAAAACTGGGCAATTAGCAATGAGGAGGTGAGCTGAATGAAGAGAAGAGAAGAATAAATGATGGCATTGGAAGTTGGTGACAGAAAGGTGAATATATAACAATATGTCATAAGTGAAAAGAAAGAGCCTTATGGAGAGTGAGCAGTAGGGGACCTCTAACTCTATGGTACATGAGGCCTGATCAGATTATCATAAAAGAATTCAAACTAACACCAGTTTCAGTACAGGAATATCGTAAGAGAAATCTGAGGTCATGAGTATGAATTGGTTATGCTGTAAATTCTGATTCATAGTAAGCTCAGGAAAAAAAAAAAAGGAAAGAGAGGTAACACTAGAGGAAGCCCTCAAAAAGCTGTATTTTTACTTCTTTTTATAGCATGTCATGTGTCACTTTTTCTTTAGGTAACCAGTTACCTCACAGGGCCTTACATATGAACAAGAGTTTAATCAACATCTGTTAAACTGACGATTTGATAAATAGTAGAAAGTAGTTCTTCAGTTGAGTGTTAGGAACCAAATATTATAGAGATAATAGGATAAGTAATGGTAGAATTAATGAGTATTTATGAACTTAAAGCAGGGGGTCAACAAACTATAGCTAGTGGGCTGTTTTCTTTTTACATTTTTAGTAGGTTATTAAAATCAAAAATGAAAACAAAAAATAACAGTAGAAACCACTTATAGCCCGCAAAACCCAACTATTTACAACCTGGCCCTTTAAAGAGTTTGTCAACCTCTGACCTGAAGTATAGCCCATGAAACAAAAAAGTTAGACTTGTTTTCTTTTAGGAGATCTGATTAGGTAACGGAAACTGGTATTATATTAGAGGGCTACATTTTCAAACATGTACCCTTTTCCCCTACATGTAGGAAGGAATTGGTATTTTAGTAGGGGCTTTGTATACTTCCTATTAATTTCTCATACCCTTGAAAGATTACAACTACTTTACAAATGAGGAAACTAGGCTTCTAAAAACTAAATAAGCCTAAGATTTCACATTTAGTAAGTAGTGGGATTCATGTTTATCTGGTTTTCTCAGATAAGAAAATGCTGGAGAAAATTTGTAAAACTTGAGTATAGGCTATTCAAAATTCTGGCTTGAAAATATGTAAATAGATATCAAATATGGATATTTGTAATAGCTTTAGCTAGTATCCAAAATATAAACAAAACATTTAAATTTTGCATGCAAAAAATTGGGCCAGTTGGAAAACTGTGTAATTTTATTATAAAATTTGCGTATGAAAGAAGGTCTTTGGATAAATTGTAGAATTATAGAGAAAATGTGAAGGAAAAAAATTCAAGTCTTATATTAAAAAACTTAACAGTTACCTTAAAGAAAGATGAGATTTAAAATGTTTCAATATAAAGTGCAAAATAGAGAAGTGTGTTCTGCATCAATAGAAAGTATACAAGGCAGTAATTTATTTTTGAAAAGCAGATATTAAACTAATATTTGTCCATATGTCTAATTATAAATTTTGTGAAGAGTATTTTAAGGTGTTATGAAAACCTGAAATGAGGGATCTAATTTAGATTGGTGGGTAAGGGTAGGACTTCTCCAGAGGGGTCATAAAGCTGAGATTCAGGCGTAAGGCAGACAAAAACACAGAGGATAATTATCCCAGATGAAGTATGATAGGCCTTGAGGATGGAAAGAACTTGGCATATTCAAGGGAATATCAAAGGCCATTGTAACTCCTAACTACTCAGAGGGCAGGAATTATATCTGTTTCGTTTATCATTGTCTGTCTATCCAGCTTTGTATATAGTACTTGCTGGCATATAGCAAGCCCTTGGAGAGATGTTTTGAATGTATAATGAGTGAATTGACATTTCACTCTACAATTCATGGTATAATTTTGAGTACAGGGATTGCCTGGATGAAGGATTCTATCCACCTTTTTGAAGTCTACCTAATTACATTAAAATACTCAGATTGTTGGTAATCCCAGGTTACCCTAGGCCACTTTCAGCTCAGCTTTCCGAAACCTTAACTGCTGTCAAGGTATCTGAATAGAGTTTGACCTGGAGATAGTCTGTAGACTGCTTCAACTGGATATGATTCTGAAAAGGAAAAGTGAATTTTCATTATTACAATGTCCGGAATAAGTTTTATGTAGAATGAATATAGCTAGTTTTCTAAAAGTGTTCTGTACTAAAAACACACGATCCTAGGCTCTTTGGGTGATCACCGGGTCACCAAATAATGTAATAATCAGGCTTAAAGGTTTAATTAAGAAGTTAAATACTCCGGCACTTCCTATTTGTAGAGCTTATTTCTTCAAAATCAAATTTGAACTTCTAAATTAAGATATTTCACTTACAGGTTTGGATGCATCGAGAAATTTATAAAGTAGAAAATGGGAAGAGGGTTGCATATTTCCCAAGTGTGTGAAATAAAGTTGTAATATATGTAGAAAGACTATTTTATAAGATACCATAAAACGGAGGTGAAATAGGGGTTTACAACAATTAAGGAAAGAGATGATAATTTTAGGTGGGGAGACAAATGGAAATTGGAGACAGAAGGACAGAAAACATTTCCGAGTTATTCTTGAATGTTAATCTTTTAGTTAAAAATAGCCGATAAATGCTAAAATAACACTTTTACAGCTCATTTTACAAAAATTTAATAATGACACTTGTGTATGCTTTTCCTAAGCTTAAACTTCAGTGAGTTTTAGTTTAATGCTATCAGACTTAATGTAAATTTTGAGGAATTTCTTACTAGATGTCATAAATCTGTGTCTTTACAAAAAGCTTGCATGTGAGGTAAGTGCTTGTTAAGAGTTGTTTTGTTTTGATCAGTGAGAAAAAAAAGACACCCATCCTTACTCTCCCTGCAGATAATATAAGGTTTCAAGAGTGTGTTGGGAGGAGGATTGATGGTACTGGTATGTGAAAACTCTTAGTATTTTTCTAATGGATTCTTTTTTTTAAGTATTAAAATTACTGAGTTAGATATTGCCAATCTCATTTGTCATTTCCAGGAAGAGAAGATATTCCAACTATTGCAGTTAACAATTGATTTGTCATAAGACATCAAGTTAATGGTAATTTTTAAAATGAAAGTTAGAGACATGTTTCTCATACCTTTTAAATGAGTCTTAACACCTTTTGTTAAAATCATTTTGTAGTTTTCATTCATATTTGTTATGGAGCTTAATAACAGACTAATTCATTATAAAAGCCAGATCTAAATCTTTTTTTCTCTTATCACCTTAAAAGTGTGTGTGTGTGTGTGTGTGTGTGTGTGTGTGTTTGCCCTCTAAGGAATACTAATGTATTTGATTTTGTTTGGTGCATGTTTTCCTCAAAGCTTATATGCATATTAGATTGTTTAACATCTTAAGTAAAATTTTTAAAAACTCAAAGAATTGAGCCATTCTTTGAGCCATTTTATTAATTCTTTCACATGATTCTTTTAGAAAGAAACATATCTATTCCAAATTATTTTATATTTTTAAAGTAACTTTATATATACTTTGTTTTATTTTATGCCCTCAATATACTGTGAGATTGATCTGTAGGGGTGGAACATTGGGCCCTACTCCATTTGACCAATGAGAAAATTAAGAATTGGTGAGAAATGGCATTTGAGAGAGGCACTGTCAGGTAATGTGAGAGCTGAATCTAAAATCAAGAATTGGTAAAAACTGGAACAGTGCTCTTTTTATTTTTCAAAACACAGTTAAATTTATTGCTTTTATAAGCTAGGAATTGGGTCTCTTGATCTTTATTAAAGTGGAGTATACGATAATCTATTTCAGTTCAAATTAAAAAATAGATACACACATGCATATGTATATATTTGTGTATATACATCACACAAAGGATTATACAGATGTTTTTAATTTTTGTGTGTTTGTTATGGAAATTCTTTATGTCTCTGGTACATTACAGATAAAACTGCAATAAGATCTAGCCTTTATGTTCCCGACCAGGCAGCTGCACCCGATGGCCTCATGGACATTTAGTTGTTTATTCATTCCTTAGTTATTTGTATTATTGTGCTAAAATATATATAAAATAAAATTTATTATATCAATCATCTCTAAGTACACAGTTCAATGGCATTAAGAAGATTCACATTGTTGTGAAACTATCATGACAGTCCATCTTTATAACTTTCACATCTTCACAAACTGAAAGTCCATACCTATTAAATAATAACTGCCTATTCCCCCCTTCCCCAGCCCCTGGTAGTCACTATCCTATTTTTCACCTCTATGAATTTGACTACTAGTCATACAGTGGAATTGCACAGTATTTGTCCTTTTGTGACTGGCTTGTTTTACTCAGCTTAATAGATTCAAGCTTCAGCCATGTTGTAGCATGTAACAGAATTTCTTTCTTTTTAAAGCTGAATAATGTTTCATTGTATGCATATACCACAATTTGCTTATCCATTCTTCTGTCAACAGATACTTGGATTGCTTCCACCCTTTGGCTATTATGAATAATACCAAAGAACATTGGTGTGCAAATATCTGTTTGAGTCCCTATTTTTATTTTTTGGGGTCATATACCCAGAATTGGAACAGCTAGAACATATGGTAGTTCTATGTTTAGTTTTTTGAGGCACTGTCATACCGTTTTTCACAGTGGCCTTACCATTAAGGGAATGTTTTAAATGAAATACAACAAAAACAAACTTTCAGTTCTCTTAGTTGCTGGATTTTTTTAAATGAACTTTTCTAAAATAGGATGAATATACCTAGATTTCTATATAGATTAGATGTCTTATGTAACTAATAACAAAAAATGTGGGCTCTGTCCTTATAGCTTATTGGTAGGTCCATTTTAATTTACTTAATGTTAAACTGTCTTCCTTTTTCTCTTTGGAGAACTCAGGAATTTGATGGAATTGTGGGAGTACCATAAGTGAGTCTTAGTTTTTCCAAAAAATTATATAAAAGCAAAATACAGTTGGGAAGATTTCCATAGGGGTAAAAGAAACATGTAAAATTATCCAAACAATTAGTTAACTTTGCTTCCTAATCTAGTCTGCCCTCCAGAATGCCCCCATAGTTATTTCATTAAAAATTAGTAATATGACTGTTGCCTGGTTTATCATTTCCATAAAATTTCATTCTAAATTTCTTTGCATACTCTACCAGGCACCTCACAATCTGGCATCAAGTTTTTCTTTGCCACATCATCTTTTTATATACCCCATATTGTAGCCACACCAAATATTTCACCATTCCCTGAAACCAGTGTCCTTCCTGGTACCATGCTTTGCATCTGGAAGGCCCTCTTACTACCATTACATGTGCTGATCGGCACACTCCTCTGTGTCTTTTAAGACATAGTTCCACAGTCTTCTGTGTGAAACCTACCAACAGCTACCTTGGGTTGATAACTTTCACAGTACATAGTTTAGATCACAATAGCACTTACTAAATTGCATTGTAGTCATCTCTGCATATCTGTCTCACTAAATTGAGTGCTCCTAGAGGGGAGAAACTATGTTGTTTGTTATGTGCCCTTGTGGGAAGCAAAACATCTGGTAGGTGTAGACAAAAAGTACTGAATGAATTTCTTATGTGCCTTTGCTTACTATATGGGACATATGTCTTTACTGAATAATCATTCCATATATAAGCTGGAATTCCTTTCATAATATTAGTAATTATTAATTGGATATAGCTTATCATAGGCAAAGGTATCAAATGGGCAGACTTTTTCTTCAGTAGCTTGCTACTGCTCCATTTCTATGCAGATTTCTTTCATTTCTGGCCACACTGTCTTCATAGGTGTTCTCACATTATGCTAGATTTCTCCTATCCTAGGAGAAAGTATCCAGTGATTCATACTTAAGTGTTAATTACAATTATTACTACTAGAGGATTTTGTAGTTTAAAGTGGTGCTAGGGATGAAAATGCTTACTTGAAAAGAATGAATTTCCAGTAAATTTCATTTACTGTGTTTTTGGGTAAATGCCATACTTTAGAAAGCGAAATGATTCTGTTTTGTCCCTAAAATCACACTGGGTAGCCAGGCATTCAAGAGCATCTCTGAATCTTGAGCACCTTCAGAGTGGTGTTAACTGGGAATATTATATCTCCTTAGGCTGCTGCTTGAAAGGCTTCACTCTCCTGGGTTAAATTTGCCCTTCTTATACTGCTCCTTAATAATATCAAGGTCAGAGTGGAGAGGTTTATTTCAAAGTGCTTATTCTGTCTCATTAGTGAGCTAGGAATTTCTTCTCCAAATATTTGGAACTAGAAATATGCAGTCATTTAATATTTAAACTGGTTTCTATGAATCAGTTATAGATACACGTGAACAGTTATTAGCTCACTTGACATATTAAAAAATAGTCTTTCTACTGAAAGAAAAATACTGCAAGAGTCATATGTTTAAAATCTTTCCAGTCTAGATTACTTTAGAGGAAACAAACAGCAAGATTCAGTTTAATTGCTTGTTATTTTGAAGAAGGAAATGTTCTGTTTTTTTGTTTGTTTGTTTTTTGTTTTTTTATCTCCCAAGGCCTGTGTCCAGGGCAGTATCATTTTGGTGTTTTTATAGTTCTGTGAGATGTTTCCAATATTTTAGAATTAAAAAAAAAATGAGACTGACATAAAGGTATCTGGGCAGTGGAATATTTCAAAACTTATCTAAGTAATTGTTCTTCTAGATTAAAGGTTTGGTATTATTTATACCTAACTCCTATTGATTGATATATTAGTCACTTTAGAATCTATAAAGTAATGTCTGAGAAGGACGTAGATAAATTTCGGCACAGATTTTATGAATTTGAAATGTTTATACGTGTGTACATATGTGTAATTATACATGTGTGTGTCTGTGCATATGTTTGTTTTCGCAAGAATTCTGATGTGAGGATGAAGAATCACACACAGACATACCATAGAAACTGATTTTAGGCTCTTTTATTGTCTATCTGGGTTTGAGACTTTACTGTATACTCACTGTGTGATATTGGGCAAAGATTGTTTTGTGCCTCAGTTTCTTTATTGGTAAAATAGAGATAATAATAGCTGAATTAATAGTTGAATTAATGGGTGACAAGATGTATAAGAATGTTTGACACATCTAAGCATTTAATAAGTGTTTTTATAAATTATTATTAAATATTGGCCACATAGTTGATTAAGAGGAAAAAAGAATTACATTGGAAAAAGCAATAGTGACTGTTTTGAAGCCAAAGACAGTTATTTTTGTGGATTAAAATCATAAAGTTGTTTCTTTATCATTAAGAGATTATGGTTTAAAGAGGGATATGTGGAAATCATCAGTGATTTATTCATTGTAATATTTCTTGGATTACCTGCTTTTGGCTATATTTAAAGTTTTCCCTTTCATGACCAAATAATATATATTTATAGAATGGTCTCTACTTTGAAACCTGGTAGGCTCTGAGAAATATATATCTTTTGTTCATTTTGTGTTAGACTTCAATTTTGTCTAATCAGTGTTTGAAAGAATGGCACTTGTATAGACTTCCTTCCAAGAAAAACATTGGGTGTTTCAGGAAGTGGTCTTGGTAAGTCAGAGGATAATACTTTTTCCTCTGAGTGGGGATTCTGAACCTTCTTGATATAAATAGGCGTACTTTTACCAAAAGTTCTGCCTTTCAGATCAAATGCGAAAATCACTATTGATACATGACCACACCAACATCAGTACTATCATTAGTATTTCTACACAATTAACACTGAGGGATCTTGTCTAATTGTAACTAGAAATTTTGCTAAATATTTTTTTTTAATTTCAAATCAATTCTGTCCTAAATTTGTTTCTATTTCATATCAATTTTGTTTCAGATGAGAACCATTTGTGTCAAGAGATCATTTGTATCAATCTTAGAGGAAATTTATATTGGTAATATCTGCTTTGGTCACTATAATTCTATGAACTTTCTTTAGCAAACATTTATAGAATCCTCTATAGCACACACAACTTTAGTACAGGCATTATTTTTCAAAACACTGTATTAGTTTTTCAAACTCTGGAGCTGGAGCTTTGTCAGAGATACAAAGGAATTAATCAGAGTGGTTCTTCATAGCCACGTTAAAAAATGCCAAACATGATAAGTAATTGCCAAATGAGTAGATGTTGTTAACGTGGAGTTGATCAGGGAAGACTTTCAAAAAAAGGAACAAATTGAGCAACTGGTAGTTGGGAGGTATAAAATTGCCAGTGGGATGGGTGTTTAGGGTAAGAGCAGAGACCTGCAGGTGAGTCATAAAGAAACATAGATATAAATGTAGATAATAGATCTCAACTGATGATGTATGCTTTTGCATATAATTCTCCTAACAATCTAATTCTCATCTTTACAGATGAGTAAACAGAGTCTTAAAGAGAGGATATGATTTGTCAAGGTTGGTTACAAGGAGAAGGTAGAGTCATGATTTACAATCGGGACTGCTTATCTTCATGTTCTTTTTATGACACAATTCCACAATAATATATACTCAGTAAGTTTTTATTGTTTCCAGTAATTCTGGAAGGAGGTTGGTTACAAGAAGAAGGTAGAGTCAGGATTTACATTCAGGACTGCTTATCTTCATGTTCTTTTTATAACACTATTCCACAATAATATATACTTAGTAAGTTTTTATTGTTTTCAGTAGTTCTGGAAAAAATCACCCCAAAAGCATTTTCTTCTTGGCAGAAATATTATTATTATTATTATTATTATTATTATTATTATTATTATTATTTAAGGCTAGCAAAGTGGTCTCTGGGTTTTAGGAGATTGTCTTATGTGCATGCTTGCTCTCTCCTCTTAGGGAGCAGCAAGTACAAAGTCTTTTTTTTTTAAAGAGTAGATTATTGTCATTTGAGCCTCTGTAAGGTTTTCAAGGTTTGAATATATTTGAAAGTTATTTGTGGGTAGTGGGGATTCATGCTATGGATCCTTTGCCCACTTACGTTATTAGATTGATATTTGGTCAATTTTCATTTTTTTTTTTATCTTAAGAATTTGGGCCTTGGTGGGAGTCTTATTTTCTGTTTTGGCACATACCAGCATTTTAAGAGTTTGCCACTTTGTTTCATCCTATTTCCTTCACAGCAGGGAAGCAGCCATGTGGCCCTTGAAAAAATTGGCCTTTTGGGGGGTGACAGCAGTGGCAGTTGAGATAAATCATCACTCTTGTAAACACTGAGTTACATATCTCATAAAATTTAAACACTCATTTTCTAGAAAAATTTTCGTTTTAGCATCCCAGAATATGAAACAGCTTTAGTTCTTAGGAGAGCAGGGAAATTCATCTTTTTCTTTCCTGCTTAGTAGCTGGATTACGCTACTCTGTGCTGCTACGCGCTATTCCCAAGGATTCGTAGCAGCTAAATTGTAAAAAAAAGAAAAGGACAAAATTCCTCCTATCAACACATGCTTTATTTGTAGGCAAACTTGGAGTTTACAAGGGTTAGTTAATTAGCCAGTCTTCACAGATACTTAAGTAACTTCACTCCCTACAAATGAGAAAACAGGAAACCTTTCTCCTATGCTCTCTTCTGTCAGGTGGTCTGTACAGGTAAATTTATATGCGTTAAAAGGGGTCAAATATGTGGTGAAAGAATGAAATCTAACTATGGTTGGTGAACATACAATGCAATATATGTATATATGCCTTGCTGTTAAATTGTACGCCTGAAACTTACTGGATTTTGTTAACCAATGTCACCATAATAAAAATTAATAGGAAAAAAAAAAGAAATTTATATGACAAGAAGCAGGTCACTGAGCTTATATGCTGGCCTTTGTCACTAAGCTAACGCACTGCACTTTGGAGCTGCAAACTCTTGGAAATACCCTAGTTTCCAGTGTAATCAGTATTACTTGGGACCCCTGGTTTAAGTGACATGTCCAAGGGCACACACAGAGTTAGGAATAGTAGTAGTAGAGGGAAAAATAACACTGACTTCAGCATTCAGTGTTCTTTCTCAACTCACAACAAACCTCAATCAAGTTGAAATCTAAGATGTTCCAGTGACAAATCCAGGAGTGACATTTCCTCAACATTCACAGAAAGTGGATGGGCTCTGGTAGGAATACAGCTCATCATCAAAGAGCGTTGGGACAGAATTGGAGAGATGAGAAGACACAGTTAGATGAGGATTTCATTTTCCTCTACATTTGGGGAAAATAAAGAAGATGGCTGGTAATGAGAGGTCAAGATGGGAAGTCAGGAGGAAGGAGAGGTCTGTTTTTCAGTGTGAATGAGGCAACTTAGATAGAGATTTGGTGGAGTAGAGTTGACACTGCCTACTCTTTTCCTTGAGTGGAATTTAAAAACTGCTTTAAGAAAAAAGTCCAACTGTAAGAAGACATATATCATCAGAAACAATCATGTTTCTCTCTTGAAGAGTAATGCATTGAAACTATTAGAAGTTGCTGAGTTTAAGCTATGCTGACAGTTTAGCAGCTCGAGGAAAATTGTGAACTCTTTCTTTCCCCATCAAATTCAGTAAAAACAAACCAGATTTTGTTAGAAAAAACAGCACATTTTTAAGTTGATTTGTTAAAGTTCCTGAGAGTCTATTTCTCATAGAAGTTGAAGGAAAAGTACCCTGAATGTATCATTCTGTTTCATAGAGGTAAAATGGAATATCTCTCTAGTTGTATACAATCTTGTTTCTTACATTTTAATATATTTCTTTCATAATAATCTATAATTCAAACCCCAGTTTGCATATAAAAGTCAATACTAGTTTCATTGATTGCCATTATACATTTGGGAATATGTTCTCAGAGAGAAATAATCTGTAATAGACATAGGCCCAGCTGAACAAAAGTGAAGGTGATGTCATTCCCTCTTAGAAATTTGAAGTCTTTTTGAAACTCCGGGGTTCATTGTCTTTATTCTGGTACTATCTTTGCCTTTATCTTGATATTATTTCTAATAGTCCTGATTATTTCCTGTCTTTATAAACTTCTAAAATCTAGTTTATTTTCTTTCCTGTTTATAAGTAAAGCTAAACTGTTCTTTTTATACAAATAGATGCATGCTCATGTATAATAAATTTATAACAAAATAAATTATTTTAGTTCTATTTAGATGCTATGTGACCAAGTGATTTGGGATTAAAAAAAGATAACTCCCTGTTATTTTCCTCTACTTGGCAAAGTGGTTAGATTTTATTTCATATCTACTACTGTTTGGTCTTTGACATTGGGCATATTATTAAACTCTTTATCTAGCTTAATTCATCTGTAAAGTGAGGATAATAATGGTTTCCACCTCATGAGGCTGTTGTGACATTTATAAGAAAGTAAATACATGTATATAGGAATTGTGCCCTGCACATATTGTTACCTACATGTTAGCTGTTATGGCTACTCCTCCTCTTTTCTTCCTCCTATCACTATCAGCAATCATAGTAGTAGATTAGTTTTAGTGCATTGATTTTAGGAAATCAGTTAGCTTAAAATGGGGAACAGCGGTTATGTTAGCTGAATCATACTGAGTTTATTTAATAAAGAGCTGTAATTAATTTAAGGAGATATTAGAAATATCAAAATAAATTTTGTTCTTATGAGCAACACATTTTAATTGAATCAGATCATGCTTCTACCTGCAGTTTTCCCTACGTCAGCTTATAGGCCATTTTCCCAGTTGCTCAGATACAGGAACTGTGGGAATGGGAATGAAAGAAATGCAAATGTGGTATTGCCAGCCCTTTTGATAATTCTCTCTTCAAATTCCCTCTTCCTTCTGACTTTAAATATCTTACTTACCCAAATAAATCCATCTTAATTTCCCAAACAAAAATCCACACAATATGATCCAAGAACATGAAGGTTTTTGGTGATTTTCCCATCCACCAGCTGATCTAAACACTCTTTTTGACTTGTTATTTCACTATAGAGAGTTGTGTTCTTTTTCAATTCTTGGTGCTCAAGTCCAGGAATATTTCTTGGCCAAAAAAAAAAAGGGGGGGAGTGTTTGTAAATTGACACTGGCCCAAATGTGGTTGTGTTACTATTAAAAAAAAAAAAATTCCATTTCTGTCCAAGTAGAATAGTAGCTCAGTTGTTCCCAATTTCTCATCAAATCCAAGTTCTTAAATTTGAAGTATCTAAAGTTAGCATTTTATAGAATTTACTGAGGGTTTTTGTGTGTGTGTGATTCTTCTTATTCTTTTATTGTGTTTAAATTCAGACTGTTACCTGAAATAGGATTTTAAAAAACTAATATTCTATTCAGTTATTTTTACATAGATTTCTTTACAACAAACACTATTTCTGTGCATCGGTCTTGAGACATTGATAAAAGTGCTTTGAAAAAATATACAAATTCTTTGCTTCAGTGTTTTCCTAGTTACTTAGATTTTAAATGAGGAAATCCTGATATAACATTTTCAGACTGAATCTCTGAGAACTTTTTAAAAATTCATAGCTAGATTTTATTTATTCTGACTTTATATCCTTGTAAATACTATAATTTTTCTAAGCATTTAATAGAAATTATAATCTTATATTTATTATATTACTATTTCATGTTGGCTCCCCCACTGGATTGTAAATGCCATAAAAGTAGGAACCACATCTATTTTGTTAGCTGTGCACAACTTATCTAGAGCTATCTTGTCTAGTATGGTAGCTATTATCCATTTGTGGCTATTTATTTTTAAATATAAACTACCTTAAATTAAATAAAATTAAAATTTCAGTTCCTCGGTGGCACTAGCCACCGTTGAGGTGTTCAACACTTCCGCTAAACTACCCTGTTGAACAGAATGATATAATATATTTGCACCATCAAAGTTTTTTTGACAGTGATCGTCTAGAGCAGTGATGGACACTTAATGGTTACATAGTAAATACTTGTCAAATGAGTGAATGAAATAATGACTTAATATGTGTATTGTCTGGAGCCAAGTAATATTGAATGAATCTTGTTTGTATAATCATCCTCAATGGTCATTTTGGTTTTTAATTCATCAGGGTTGACATTCTTAGCCAACTTCAAAATACTGGATTTATCATTAGTTAAAGGAAAGTGTACAATAGTGGTTAAAAGCATGGCTTGTGGTCATATCTTAGCCATGGTATGTAGATATCATGGCCAAGTTATTTTTACTTATAACTTTTATAAGTCCAAAATTCCTCATTAAAGCAGGGATAATCTCTTATAACCTATTAAGGTGGTAAGAATTAAGTAAGATAATGCACATAAAGCTCTTGGCATAGTGGCTAACATACGAAATGCTTAATAAGTGAGCATTATTTTTTTATACTAGTGAACAGAGACATGTCTAAATTTACCCCAGTTTGTGGATGATTTCAGGGTTCTAAGGAGCTTTACTACTATTTTTGAGAACTTCTATTGTTATAACTTGGCAGACATTTTCCAAAGGATTTCTGTCTGCAATCAAAGCTTATATTTACTGTCTTTTAAATTAGAAATGTAATAACTTTTATTTTTTTAAAAGTTTCCCATTAGACTTTTTCTTTTAATTTTTATGACTTTGTAAATATGTTAACATTTCAAGAAAAGAAAGTTTTACACTAGTTATGTAGGAAACTTGACTTTTAAGACTAGTACACAGATACTCTGATTTTTGTTTTGGGGTAGCTCATGAAGAATTTGTTCCCAGCTATATTTGTTTAAATGGGCTTTGCTTTGGCAAAAAAAAAAAAAAATTGAATAATTAAAATGAATAAATTAGTGATTTTTTTAACCTGAGATGAATTTCAGGTTTCATTTAGGTACCTACCTCTGTTGCACATTTAAAGTTTTGATTTAATTTTTAGAAAAACAAGGCATTTTTATTAATGCCTGATATAGTTGGGGATGTTGCCTCATTTTAAGCACCTAACTCTGTTGTGCATTTAAAGCTATGATTTAATTTTAAAAACAGTTAAAGCATTTTTCATTAATAATAATTCCTGATTTAACTGGAGATGTTGCCTCATTTTTACACACTATAATATTGTTTCTTTTCTGGGATTGGGAAATAGCATTTGTTGTTATAATAACAACAGGTAGTTAAGCATTCACTACCAAAATATCAGCTGACTTTATGTAAGGTAAATCTCCTTCATTTTTTGTGTTAATTTCACTCTAGCTGTTATGGTGCTTTTATTTTTAGTGTAAATATTTCATAGTTCAACTTAACCTCTCAAGTTCATATTAGAGGTGACGACGTTTTCTCCTGAGTTTTACATTAAACAAATATTTGTCAATGTTTAGACAACAGAAATATATTACAGAAACAGGCAAAATAAGTACATTATTTATTCCACTTTCTCCAGATAAAATGACAGTGAAGAGATTTTTTAAATGCAGAAACACAGTAAGACAGTGGGACTCTGGAAGGCTTGTAGATGATAATCGAAACTGACCTAGGAGTCCTGGGAAGCTGAAACCCAAGCTGCTAATGAGAGACATTGAGAAACAACCTGATTTTCACTTCAGAACCTCAGAAAGGCTCAACAGTGAGGGCTGAAAACAGGAGGGTTGGGTAGTAGTTTTAAGCAAATTTGGATTCCTGATGCCTCCCCAAATTCTAGTGAGAATGAAAATTTGCTCTATGGAGAATGTGAACTGGAGAACTCTTGAGTGGGGATATCAAGACACAAATGGAAGGTGGAGGATTAAGTGAAATACTTGCTAAACAGTGAGACATCCCCAGCCCACTTCTACTCATCTCCAACATTTGGGCAATCAGGTATACAGACATTTGAAGAAATTCAGAGACTGAAACAAACCCAGAGAAAACAAGGAAATTGATAGAAATAGAAACAAGGAAGGGAGAAAAAAACTTTAAAATATTATCATTGTATTCTCAAAGATCAAAGAATACACAGCAATCAGTAAATAAGGACAGGTATAATAAGAAAAGGAACATGTAGGGCACAAAATATACTCCTGGAGATTGAAGATTGATAGAAGACATAAAAAAATAAAAAAAATTTTTGAAGATAAAGTTGTAGAAGCCATCAGAAAATAGAACAAATTACCAAGAAATGAAAAACAAAAGAGAAAATGCAAGAATTTAGAAACCCAGTTCAATAGGATGTTTTAGGAAAAGAAATTTTTTTTTAAATGTAGTGCAAGAACTATCAAAGAAATGAGAGTATTTCCTAGAATTTAAGGACAATAATTTTCAAATTTGAAAAAGCCTATTGAGTTCCTAATACATAGAATTTTTAAAAAACACTTATGCCAATGTATTCACGAAATTTCAGAACATCAGGGTAAAATCCCCAAACCCGAGAACTGTAGAAAGAAAAAAAATAGTCCCTATACAAAAAATTGAGAAGCAGAATGCCTGCCATCTCAGCAGCAACACGAAGACACAATGACTTTAAAATTCTGGGGGCAAATATAATTTTTAATAGAGAATTTGAAACCAAGACAAATGATCATCTATGCAGGTATTAGTCATGTAAAGCTTCAAAAATTAACCCTTTTTATATTCTTTCTCAAGAAGTTTCTGAAGTGCATGTTCTTCTAAGATTAAAAAAAAGTAACAGTATGAAGGAGGGAGACTTGGGGTTCAGAAAACAAGGCTATATAAGACAGGAGAAAGATGAAAGTAATGAGTGGGACAGTGTTGAATTCAGATACCATAATGGAAGCTGTGCAGGAGGCCTAGAGAGTAGTCAGTTCAGATGCTAACAGGAACATAGTATAGGGGTTGGGGAGAGATGCCTACAGAAAGATAAAAATGATAGTATTTAAATACATTGAAAAGAGACTTCACTCTAGTGGAGAGTAAAGGGAAGAAATTAATAAAGGTACACAGGAACACTAAGGGTTGAAGATAAATGATTATTAATTTTAAAGACAAAAGGTTATACAAAAAAAGGAAATGTAATCTTAGTATATGTGAATAGCAATTGCACAGATACAGTAAGTAAACACTGAAGTTTGGCCTAACAAAATTTGATATAAATGTAACTTCATGCATTCCTGTTTTATCTCCAGCTTCATCCCTCATTACTTTCTACCTCTTAAATCCTTCTTCAATAATGAACTGCTGGTGTTTTCCTAAGTGTACCGATCTGTCTCTGGTCTTGCTTGGCTTGCTTAGCTCATGCATGGCAATCTGAAGTCTGAAGGCTTTTGTAAGGAGAATGCCAGTCCCTCCCAGCATGAGCTGCTTTCTTTCTGTTTTTCTACTTGCCACATTGTACTGTAAATGATCCTTTTGATGTCTCTCTCTCCCACTATCCTATACATTTCTAAAGATCCTTTATCTTGCCTTCTTTGGTTAAGTCCATTGAGGATGATTTGGTTAGACCCAGCCCTCATATAGCTTCCCTTGAACTTTATACTAAGCTGTTCCTACATTGCCTGTAATATGCTCTTTTCTGAAATGTGCCCTTTCTTTTTTTCTTAAAAATGAGAAGATAGGAAAGTTTTCAAGGAAGATTTTGTTATTCCTAGGCCTTCTGTGAGTCGGGTGAGGTGCCAGGGACTTGTTTTCCTTGTAGGAGTACCTACTCACAATCAGTTATTTTTATATTCAGCCAAATGTAGATAATGACTAGAATTGATTTTTGCTTTGTTTTAGATATTCTTTGTTGCATCACTGTCTAGCAGCATTTAGGACTGCATCTATTTTCGAAGATAAATGGAAAATGGTATTTTGAAAGGAGTGCATTTTTATCTGTCAACAAAATGTTAGTAATTTAGAATAATAGGAATAAGAAGCAGTTAAGAATGATTTGAGAGTTTTACCTCACCTACCCAGTCATGAACTTTCCTTGGGCTTATAAAGTTATACATGTTGAACTTGATATACTCTGTACACAAAGTATTCTGTTAGAGCCAAACTCCTGCCCCCATGTAATCATTATGCTGGATATGTAAAACCATATCTTGCTAAAACAGAACAGACAAATTGAAACAATGAATAATTTTTGATAAGGCAGGATACCTCTGTGTCCTCTTATTGAAATAACCAGTATTTGAGAAGTATGGCAGAGAAGAGGCTAGTTTGGGATGAGAAGTAGCATCATTTTATAAAATATCTGAGAACCAGTTTGGGGATGATGTAAGCATGTGTATTATAATACAGTATAAAGCTTTTTTAACCTTCCTTTAAGTAGAATTGCATTCCTTAGAAAAGTCCTATAGAGTTTGAAAATTAAGCATTTTTTGTTTGTAGAAACCTTAGGGAGATGTATTTATGACTTAGAAAAGTGGAATAAATTCAATATAACTGTTGTTTAAAGGTGACATTTTCCACTCTGTAGATAGTAATCATTTGTAAAAAAGGTGTTCTACAGTTTGGAAACCACTGAGATCTGAAGGAAACTGTACTGAAAATGAAGAGTGAATCACCTGCAGTATTTTATTTACTGCTCAGAATTCTTTGCTCAAAGTAGTACAAAGGAAGGTAGTTATGTGTCAACAGGGTAGTTAAATATTAAAATGTTATGGCTCATCTGTGAGTTAGAACTCTTCTCATTGTATCTGTAAGATTTTATAATTTACTATTTTTAGAGGTCATTTAATATGTCATAACAAAATTTGAATTCAAGAGTTCCTATTTAATTAAAGATAATTTTAGAACATATTTTTCTTTTCCCACCCAGCTAGATTATGTCAGGCAGGATACCTCTTTATCTGTCTGCCTTTGTAAAATGCGTTGAACTGTACTTAGCATTTGGCACTCCTATGGGAAAAGGATATCTAGCAATAAAAAATATATCATATGAAATCCTAATTTCCTCAGTGGCTTTTGTTTTCACTAGTCAATGACACAAAGTTCAATTTTGGAACCTTTTCACCAAGGTTCATATAATATCTATGAATACTAACCCTTAAAGCTGATTTACAAAATGTAGGTATTTGAAAAATATTACTGAGGAGTGGGGATGAAGTAAAGTAAGTAGGATGGTTTTTCTACTTCTTGTTCTAAAATGTTGTTCCTTGAAATGTGTTTAATTGAAAACTAAATTAGCAGAAAAAGTTGAACTTTTATTCTTATCCTGGGATAAAATGCCAATAGTGAATATTCTAGAGAATCTGTACTCAACTTCTTGCTTCTTGGAGGATATGAACTTCTTAGGCAAGTTTTACTTTTCAGACTTCTGATCAGCTTTTGGTAGTGTTAGTTAAGGGTTTTGTTAAGGTCTGGGATCTCTCTCATGTCCTGATATCTCTTCCCCTCCCCCTCCCCCACCCCCACCCCCTACCCTTGCCCTCGTCCCCCCACTCTCTTTCTCATACAACCTAAACTTAACTCAGATCTTGTCTGGACCACCTGAAATAGGTCTTTTATGGGGGATGGATAATCAAGAGATTCTACTTGATAAATCTGAACCCTTCCTTCTTTTTCCATATTTTCGATTCAATTTAAAAAACAGAACAAATAAATAAATGTTTGAGAATATATAAGTCTACTATACAGAAGAATTTCAAATACTTTATGCAAATACTCTCTCTCCTCAAGGAGATGGAACATAACTCTTTTATTTCTTAAGTGTGGGCTGCATATAATGACTTCCTTCCAAAGAGGCTAGTATAGTGATGGTAAAGAAAGTCACTTTATAGTGGAAAAACCTTACAAATGCTGCCACAGCCAGTGACCAAGCTTAGCATAAACAATGGTGAGCCATGCTATTTGCATGTACTCTTGATGTGATGAGAATGACACATATTCTACAGTCTTCCTCTCCAAAACTTGTACTCCAGTCTAAAATAAGAGAAAATCATCAGGCAGACCCCAACTGAGAGACATCCTATAGAATATCAAAATACAGTACTCCTCAAAAAACTGTGAAGGTCATTGTTACAGATTGAATTGTGTGCCCTAAAAAGATATATTCAAGTCCTACCCATACCCTATGAATGTGACCTAATTTGGAAAGGTCTTTGCAGATGAATCAAGTTAAATTGAGATCGTACTGGATTGGAGTGAACACTAATCTGCTCCATGTATCCTTACAAGGATACTTAATGGCATCCTTATAAGAAGAAGGAAATTTGAACACAGATAAACACACAGAGGAGGCCACATGAAGACAGAGGCAGGATCGGAGTGATGCATCCATAAGCCAAGGAAAGCCAAAGATGACCAGCATCCATCAGATAGATGCTAGAGGAGGCAAGAAAATATTCTTTTCCTACAGGCTTCAGAGAGTTTAACTCAGCCGACACCTTGATTTTTAACTTCTAGCCTCTAGAACAATGAAAGAATAAATTTTTGTTGTTTTAAGCCACCTAGTTTGTGATAATTTGGTATAGCAGGTCTAGGAAACTAATATAGTCATCAAAAGTAAGGAGAGTCTAAGAGATGGTTACAGTCTAGAGTAGCCTAATGAGACATGAAGACTTAATGTGATGTAGTATTGTGGATAGGACCCAGGAAAAGAAAAATACATTAGGTAAAAAAAAAAACAAAACTAAGGAACTTTGAATAAAGTGTTGACTTTAGTTAGTTAGTAAAATATTGATATTGGTTTATTAATTGTGACAACTATATCATGCTAATATAAGATGTTAAAAATAAGGAAATGGCATGGGTAGAATTTTCTGATTATCTTTACAACTTCTTTGTAAATCTAAATGATTCAAAATTTAAAAAAATTATTACCAAAAATTAAAAGACCCAGAATTTAGCTGTCATTTTAATTAGACCTCAACCGAATGTGATGATGTGAATGGCAGTGTCTTTAAGGTGGTGGCAAGCAGGGGTGAGGAATTATCTAAACATACTTTAGCTGATTAATTATATGACCAGATGCTTTTAAATCAAAAACTTCCACTGATAAGGTATATGCCCCTTTAAAAGTCAGTTTATTGCGGCAGTCATTATAGAAGGTTATCTGTAAGTCTACTGTTAATCATGGAAATAATACATTTAGAAAGATATATCTTTTGATAGGTTTTATTCAAGCCTGTATAGACAAAGTAGATGTAAGAAAGAAAACTCATACATAAAAAAACTATGAAGATTTTAGTTAAAATTCTTCAATCATATCTGAAATGTAATGGAAACCTTGCTGATATGTAGTTTAAGATCTGGTCCAACCACCTTACCTCCCCACCACCATCCCCTATGTTCAGAGGTTTAGAGGGTCTGATAATAGAGAGAGGTCAAGACAAACATTTCTTCTCTCTCTGAATTTCCTCCCCTTTCTCAACATATTTTTATTGTTGTTGGGAGATTCTAGCTAAATTGGAGGCTTATTTCCTTTCTCCCCCTTTGATATGTATTTAATTATAATAAAAAGAAATGCAGATGATCCAGGTAAATTTGTGGGTATCACATACTATTTACGTGGAGATGAAACATTCAGTAGATCCACTTTTATATTTAGAAACTGTCTCAACTATGATAAAAAAAATTAACCCAAGAAAGTAATACAAATCAATACTTAGATGTTTAACCAATAAAAAGTTATTACTTAAAGCTAGATTCAGCCTAACTGAATACTGCATTTTCATTATTATAATTTAAAGTATATTTTAATATGTGATATTTATAGACCTGAGACCTTTTTAAACATTCTTTAGTGAAAAGTATGTTTATGAAGCAATAACGCCATTCCACAAAATAGTGGTATTATTGTTATTGTAATATCCCTTTCCATAAAGTAAATCCTCTTCCATTTTTTACTAGCATTTTTTTAGTACCTTATTTTATTTTAGTACCTTATTTTCTTATTTTAAGAAAAAATTTTGACTGAAAAAGAATATCGTCAAAACACACAGAGTGAAAAGAACTAAAAACTTCTGGAGAGTTTACAGTGGTCAAACTGGTACTATTACTTACTGGGAAGAAAATGAGACGTAAGTCAGACAGGTCAGAGTTTGAATTCCAGCTTCTTGTGTTGCCATTTAGGCAAATGACTTAACTTATTTGAGGCTGTCATCTCATCGACAAAATGAGCTAATAACTATCTCAAAAGGTTGTTCTGAAGACGGAACGAGGTAAGGTTTATAAAGTGTCATATGAAGTGGGGTTTCATTGAATGTTTTCTTTTCCCCTTTTTGTTCTGTGCCTGTGATTATATCTGATACAAGAAGTAGATCGGACATTACTGTTCAGTCATCCATGAACTAGATGATTTTAAAGTTTCAAAATCACACACAAATGTCACCTAGTCTCTTTAGCTCAGTGTTCTTCATTTATAAAATGAGAATTAAAATAATACTTTCTTCAAAAACTAATGTGAAGATTAAATAAGGTAGATAGAAAACATTTAGCCCAATAACTTGGTACAGGATAAACGGTCAATAAATAGCAGTTCTTTTTTAAAAATCAGCATATTTTCCCAAATCAGTACAGTATTAACAATGTTTTGAATCGAGATAATAGTCATTTGTAATGTATAACATCCAAGTATGTGTGGTGATGATGTCATCATAGCAACAAGAATTAGCAAGAAATATTGAAACAGAAGTAATAGGATATGTATGTCTTTTCTCTGTATTTGGCCTTTGTATGAAATCTGTCACAGTATTGAATATAATTAGTGTTAAAGTGTTACTTTTTGTTGGTTATTAAATTTTAGTAACAGGTATTTTTCCTCAGCAAGTTATTAAACCGACATTCTGATTTGAATGTAGACTCTCCTAAATTATGTTCTAATTTGTAAACAATCTAAGAATTTTCTCATAGTTATATATATATATATATAAAGAACCTAGATTAATTAAGTGATTACAGTGTGTTGATTTGAAGACATAAAATTACTTCTACATTGTTATTGGCCTTGAGAAAATACTGTGTTTCAGTAGGCCTAGAAATTATTGTGTTACATTTACAAGTATTAGCCACCATTAATAATATCATTATTATTACTATTACAATAGCTTAATGTTCTTATTAGTTTTTCAGGTTTTTTCATATGCAAAATTTCTTTATTTCTAAATATTAGACCAAATGACAGAGAGAAATAGATGGTGATATCTCTACCAACAATATTGGTAAGATGTATTGAAAAGTAGTTATTCTAGAATAATATGTGGTGCAGGAAACAATATGTGGTGATTCAGAAGGTTCCTTTTTTATTTTTATGTTTTAAGTACAATCATTGGTAAATAATGTCACAAAGTACTAATAAAAATTAAATTTCAGTGGCCTTTTAGTTAAAGCCTTAAGTAATGATGATAATCAGCTCTGCTTCCCCCGCCCCCCGCCATCTTGGTTGTAACTTAGACCAAAAGATATGAATTAAATTAAGTTGAAATTGAAGTATACATACTTCAAGATACTCCATTAAACCCAAACAAACAAGTAAACAAAACCTTAAATAAACAAAAAAAGTCTGTGACATTTTCTCAGAGAACAAGTCATTTTAAGGACAGCTCAGAATAAAGAGAGCTATTCATTGTGTGTTACATTGGGTAGCTTATGTCCTAACATTGGATCATGACTACATATTTATTTATCAGTTCAAAATTGATATCAGGTACAAACAAGAGTAAAGAAAAAGGAGTCTAAATTTTATGTGTTCATTCATCTATTCATATTTGGGGGTCTTAAAATTTTTTAACATATGTTTAACTTCCTGATTTAGCTTATAGCCTCATTTCTTCTTACAGTGATTTTTATACGCTCTGGTTCACTTTACTTTAAAAATTTTAGTGTGTAACATTTTTGGTGTGCTTCATTTAGATCTCAAATATTTGACTTTTATCTTCATAATTGCCAAATAATATTATTTTCTGTAGAAGTTCAGAGAAAATTATAGTAACTATGACTTATAAAAAGTGTTTTCATAAGGAAATTGATGCTCTATATAGGTATAAATTGGATATATCTTTTAAAAGCCTAAAGGAAAACAAAAAACATAATTGTTTCCTTTGCAAGGTGTGCATTGTAACTGCTATATTTAAATATTTGAAAACCTCTGGATTGCTACATGAGCATCTGTGACAAGTGAAACTGTGATTGCCAAATGACAAGAGTTTCTATATTTAAAATTTATTTTAGCAGATCAACATTTTCTATTCCCTTTTCTAATGCTCTGTTATTCTGACAGATCACTATTTTAAAATCAAAACACAAACCATGCATTTATTTGACTGTCATGAAGACTTAAACATGAAAAAGATAAGATGCTATGGCTATCACTTTTCTTTAAAACCAGTCACTGTGGTTTTAAAAATGAAAACCAGATCAAAATCAGTACAAACCCTGAGGGTTTAATTCTGAGTGAACTAGCTTATTTTGAGAGTATTTCTTTTCTTCTTCTTCTCTTTTAAAACTTTGAAAGAATCTTGTACATCTGTCTCTTCAATCTTTCACTACCCCTGTTAGCTAAGAAGACCAAGAATATCAATATTTTGCTAATGAGAAAATTGAAACAGGGGTTTAATTGACTTATGCAGGCTTGTTTGTGCTAGAACTAGTATTAGAGTTCCAGACTTCTAGCTGTGAATGCCTATGTCTTAACCATTAGCTCTAAATTAATATTGTTTTCCAGTCCCCTGTCCTACCCAAAATTCTAATGTGCTTTGTCTGAATTCTGTAGGTTTATGAGAGCCAATTGTGAAATATTTAGGAATTTTGTATGCTGTTATTAAAACATTGACAGCTTAAAATGGGCCATGTTGGGAATATTAATACCACGGAAAGCACTGAAATTCAGAGTTTCATTTTTTTCTCCAAGAATTGGTTTGCTTGTCTACTACTCTATCGAAGTATAAATTGAAGAAGAAAAAAACAACAACAATAAAAATAATACATCAATTTAATATAAATGTAATGTAATTTTGTAAGTGTAATACTTACCTTGTTACAGTAAAGGACAGTATTTCTTTGTTTCTTAATTTAGAAATTTACTTCTAAGCTGCAAATAAATATGGATAAGACTATAGGGAAAGCTTGAATTAAACCTGAGTGTTTTAAAATTTTTAATAAATCCGAACCATTTTTAAAGATCAAGGTAAAGTTCAGACCCTTGCAAAAATTATGGCAGTTGACATGGCTTTTTCTGAACCTCTAGTGGGTTTCCAGTGGAGCAAAATACATTGAAACTTATTTACTATGTGTTTCATCTGGGTTAATTTGTCTCCTTAAGAATACAGTAAGCTCTTTGAAGATTGGAACATGGACTTACCTTCCTTCTTTCTTTGAATAAATAGTTAATGAACACCTGTTTTCTGCCTGGTTCTATTCTTACTGCTTGAGAAACCGCAGTTATCAAACAAGTCTATATCCTTATGGAGCTTATAATCTAGTGAAGGAATTAATTTAAACAAGTGAAAAATTATAACTGTGGTAAGTACTTTAAAAAATTATTTATAGCATTGAGAGTGTCTGATAGTGGATTTTTATCTATTCAAGGAGGTCAGAAAAAGCTTTCCCGAGGACACTAAGATTGAACTGGGATCTGAAGAATAAGAATTAATGTAAAGTTCCTAGGTCTTTAATATCATTTCTTTATGTAGACTTTTGATGCCTTCCCAATCTGAATTAAGTTCTTTTATTTTATGGCCTCCATATCACTCTGAATTTTCTCTTTTGAGGATAAAAACAATTTTTAATTTTATATTTATTCACCAATGTTTTTTTTCTATTAGACTTTTGGCCCCAAACTGGGACTATGCCTCTTTTGTTCACCTTGTTAATCCCAGTGCATATTATACTTTCTGACACATAATAGTCACTTGGTAGTTATTAATGCTTCTACTCCTTTTTCCTTTGTCATCATCAATTTTGGATATGTCCTGTCTACCTCAGTTATTGAGAAAACATAGTAATAGAATATATATGAAAGTCAGGAAAAGAAGACACTATCCAAAATAGTTTAGTGCCACAGAACCCAGGGAACACCAAGGAGTGAATCGAAATAAATCAGGTGTAGCAGTGTTGTCTAGGAGAAAAAAAAAAGAAAAGGCCATTGGATTTGGCAATAAAGAAATTTTACTTATTCCTCTTGTTTGAAGAAAATTTGTTCAATTTGTGAAACAGATTGAAACATTTCTTGAGTTAAAATATCTGGTATCAATTTTAAAAATATTTTTCTTGTGAAAAGTAAAAATGTGAAAATAAACACATTTTGAAAATGAGATGTATGCAAGCATGTATGTATAGGATATTGTCTAACCTTCTTTGGAAGAAAAGAGAGAAGGAGGAAGGGAGAGAGGGAGGGAGGGAGGAAGGAAAGAAGGAAAAAACCAGATGCAGGAAAAAAAGATGAAGGAAAATGACAGGACTGATAAATGTTTTTCTTTTTTTCTTTCTTTCTTTCTTTTCTTTTCTTTCTTTCTTTCTTTCTTTCTTTCTTTCTTTCTTTCTTTCTTTCTTTCTTTCTTCCTTTCTTCCTTCCTTCCTTCCTTCCTTCCTTCCTTCCTTCCTTCCTTCCTTCCTTCCTTCCTTTCTTCCTTCCTTCCTTCCTTCCTTCCTTCCTTCCTTCCTTCTTCCTTCCTTTCTTCCTTTTTACTGTTTTGATTAAGTTTATTGGGGTAACATTGATTAACACAATTATATAATTTTCAAGTGTACATTATTGTTTTACATCTGTATATTCTATTGTGCGTTTACCACCCAAAGTCCAGTTTCCTTCAGCTACCATATATTTGATCCCCTTTACCTCATCTACCTACCTCCCTCCTCCCCCATCCCACTAGTAACCACTAGTCTTTAGTCCTATATAGACTAAATAAATGATAGCACTCAGGGTGATAATTTTCCCATTTGTACTTAAAAAAAAAATTTTCCTCCGTCTACCTTCCCCCTTCCCTTCCCTCTTTCTCCCTACCCTCTGGTAACTACTAGTCCATTGTCCATGTCCATGAGTATCTGTTTGTTTGTTTGTTCCTTTGTTGCTTTCAGGTTTGTACCCCACATATAAGTGATATCATGTGATTTTCAACTTTTTCTGTCTGGCTTATTTTGCTTAGTATGATTATTTCAAGATCATAGTAAGATCATTTGTACTTCTGTGTATTTTACACTTTTCTATATTTCTCAAGTTTTTAAATTGAATTAATCTATATTACATTTATAATGAAACGATAAAGTACCATTTCATAAAACTGACAATTAGATTCTGAGTTTGGGCTGAATATAGAATTATGCATATATACTTAGAGGATTCAGAACTATATTTTAAATTTTTTTCATTTGTATAAATTTGCTAACAATTTTAGTATTTTAATGTTAAATGTCAGTTGGATCTTTTTGTGTCCGTCTGTACTTCTCATGCCTGAGCTCTTTGAGGGTAGTGGGCTTTATCTTTGTATTTCTAGCATCATCCCGGCAGTGATATGTATTTGTTGAATGAATGACTTTGAAATTGAGGTGTCTTGACCTTTTTATTGCCTTCAATTTTTGTACCTTTCATTTTTTAGAACATATGGGTGAAAGTCACGATGAATGGTCATATTTCTAATCATCCCAGTGGTTTTGGAATGTATCCATCTCAAATGAAGTAAGTTGGAAGGTTTATATTTAGTTTGTTGTTTTTTTTGGATTTGATTTGGTGGTCTTAATTGGTAACGAAGATGTTAGTTTTATTTCTTTACATAGTTCGTTCGTCATTAATATTTAATTTCTTTGTAACACTGACATGTTATCATGAAAAATTTACTGTGTCTGGTAAGAAAAAGATGGTTAAGTCATATCAACTTCAGTGATAGTGACTTCATAGAAGTTGTTTTGTTCTGGCATTTTAAGTTATTGCTGCTTTCCATAATTGAGTATATACTCTACTTCAGAGCTTACAGTTTCTCTGGAGCTTTCTATTAATGTTCTTTATAAGTATTAGCATTTTTAAGTGTCATCTAGTTCAGTCTATCAGGATGTTTACCATTGTATAAAACAAACAAAAAGATCAAGTACACAAACCAAACAATTCCTATGGCTCCAGGTGTAACTTAAAATCAGCATCTTAACTGGCCATTGCCTTACATATTGCAGTTAGTATTGTTACTTTATATTAGCCGTTGTGGTATATAGTTGGCTTATCATAACTCAGAACCAGGCTATTCACATGGTGAAGAGTTAAACTTCCCCTTTTCTTTTTACAAAGATTATTGCAAATCTCTTTACTGTTGGTCAGTAAGAGGTACCCAGTAACAGGAGTATGTCAGGTGCCATCTTTACCTTTTTCATCAGTTATTCAATCAGAAAGTTTGACTGCACCTTTCATTCTTTTTTTCCTTTTCTTACAACAAATATCCATTTATAACAATTTCTTCTATTGAAGAACTCTTGTTTCTATCACTTACTTCTTCGCTTTCTGTTCTAGCCCTATTTATGGTCTATACTTCCTACCTGAAGTTTTATATAGCACCTTTCTATCTAGTTACCTTGCCATTAATTTATGGATTATCATCGTTAAAAAATGTTTGAGTCATGTCATTTCCTTGTATAAACATATTTACTATATACAGAGAATAAAAAATTAATTCTGAAGCCTTCTATTTGCCTTCTCTACTTCTCAAGCCAATTATCTATTCTATCACATTTTCCCTCACGTACCAGGCTAGTTCTTGAGCCAGTTCCACATGCCTTTTCCTTACTTAATTCTCCGCTTGTCTGAATTGCTTCTTTTATCTGTTGAGACATTGCTCAAATATCATTTTGGATCTAATTTTGGGACATCTTGATAAAAACTTAGCCCTTCTTTGATCCTGCATGTTATAGTTATTAGTTTTACCCTGATGTCATATTCTGTTGTAATTATTTTACTTGTTTTATTAGCAATACCCTGTTTCTCTTCCCGTCCCCCACCCCATACTACTATTCTTCTATGTTTTAGGGCTTAATAAATGTTTACTGAAGAAACAGAAAAATGTTTGAGAAATTTAAACATGTTATTACCGCACATAATGTCTTAGTAACAAGAGGCTAGATATAAGTTAAAGCTAATCAAATTTAATGATAAAGTGTTATTTTGGTAAACTGTATTTAAATATTTGTGAAAGTAGCATATATTCCATTATAGCTTGAATCATAGAGAACTTTTTATAACCGGAACACTATCCACACTCAATTCTATATGGCAAACTTAAAGTGTTCTATGATAGTTTCAATCTTGATGAATCATCTTGGCTACAGTTCTGACAGCATTTGAGAGGAGGCTGCGATTTGTACCAACCTGAGTCCTCATTCAGGTAGTGTGGTTTCTATTGTTTCTTGACCAACCACTAGAACACGATCTGGCTCACTTTGGC
This sequence comes from Macroglossus sobrinus, assembly GCA_004027375.1. Classification (NCBI taxonomy): domain Eukaryota; kingdom Metazoa; phylum Chordata; class Mammalia; order Chiroptera; family Pteropodidae; genus Macroglossus; species Macroglossus sobrinus. The sequence continues at coordinate 700,378 of PVKZ01000182.1, forward strand.
AAATCTAGTTAGTATAAAGTCATTATGTCTGTTTAAAGCACATGGTGAGTATGGTGCATTGGAATTTTTATTGTCAGTTTTGAATTTTTATTGCTTACTTTACACTTTAACCAACACAATGACTTTTTTATTACAGTGGCTACGGAACATCATCCACCTTTTCCCAGATGGACAGAGAACACAGTTCAAAACCAAGTGCAAAGGCCCTTTATGGTATGTTTATTTACTTGATGGGAATATAATTCTATTTTTAGCTACACTTTTTTTTTTTTTTTACAAATTATGTTTTCACTGTTATAGTTTGAACCCATGACTTGCTTCGTATTCTTTGTAATGAAGTAGTGATAGGTAAGAATTATTTTAAAAAGAATTTTTACAAAAGCTACCAAAGCTATGACCTCTGCTTGCTGGCATACAGTTTAGAACTACAGATGAAATATATTTCAGTGTTTTCTAAGGATTCTGTTGCATGGCACCAATGCCTTAGGTGGATTTTTCTACCTAAAATATGCTTGTTGGTTTTCATGACTCATCCAGTTGACTGTGGGATGGCAGTTGACAGAATGTTTTTCTTATAGCTTATGAACTTTTTGAGTTCGGTTACAGAATGACCAATAGCACTCAGACGATTTATTTCTGCACTGAAAAACAAGCAGACTTCCTCCCAATCCTTCTAAAACTTCCATTGTTTTTTTTAGATTGTCTCATATCATAAATAATGCTTTTAAAACTTTAATTATAAGATAGAAGTTATTACTAAAAAGAAGATGAGGATTCATGAAATATACCACATATGTTTAGGAAGGCATTTGTTTTTACAAGGTTTTTATGATTGTGGTTATAAGCAAAGACTCTGAACCAGACTTCCTGGGTTCAAATCCAGTTCTACCATTTATTATTAGCAGAGTGATCTTGGGCAAATTACTTTGCCTGTCTATACCTCGTATTTGCTTTTTTGTATAATGAAACTATATGTAAGATAGCTCCATTATATGAGTTAAATGAGTTACATTTTACATGTAAAATGCTTAGAACAGTGCCTGGTTAGCAGAAAACACTATATAATTGCTATTATTATTATTATTGTTGATATTATCGTTATTTTATTATCTATTTTGGAAACCTACAGCATTTTCTAAATTTGGAATTCTTTTTTAATTTTAAAGTTTTATTTTTTTACATTATTTAGATCTACAACACCTTGGCTATGGTAAGAAAGAACAATTCTAAGGTTTTTTGTGATTCTTTTCCTGCCTGCATATTCTGTGACTATGCTATTAGACTTGAATTATACATTTATAAAATATATTTTGTACCACACATGGATACATTTTTCCTCTGGCTTTGCTAATCTGATTCACAATGATTTCACTTTTCTTGAGCATTATATTCTGACATCCATATTATGGCTTACTTGTTGTGAATTGTAGATTTACAAATACTTATTTCGTGATTAAGATGTACTCAAAACGGGACCGATAACATATGGCTCCTGACTTTAAGGCACTTGCAATGTAGAGAATGATGTGAAGAAACTGAAAAACGAATTTTTTTTCTTTTTGTAAAAATAATTCCTTCAATCTTTCATTTCTAGACAGATATTTTATATTAAATGCTTCTGTGTTCTAGGCCTTGATCTTCATAGTCTCTCTACATGTTCTTTCATTCATTTCAAAGATGAATAAGAAATGGTCATTGCTTATACACCATTTTGGTGAGGTAGACTAGTAAATACATTGGCATAGTAATGAGACTAAATAAGCTTGGGTGGCAGTGTGTATAAGGTGCAGTGGGTTGGTCCATTCTATGTGGGTGGGGGAGGTAGTTAGGTAGGATTTCACAGAAGAGTCAAACCTTGAGATGAACTCTGAAAGTTTAGTCTCCAGACATTTGAGGAGCAGTAGGATGCTGTAAACAGCAGCATAAACCCTTTTAAACCTAGACTCTAAGTTCTTTGAAAGTGGGCCATATTTATCTTGTTTATTTTGGGATTACCTAAGCTTAGCAAAGTGACTAATATATAATATATACTCAGTAAATACTTGTAGAATGAATATAATGAATTAATCAACTGCAAATGGTTTGATGTTAACTGGAAAGTACAAGGTGGTGCATTGAGAAGTAAGATTGGAAAAATAAACATGGCCCATATTGGGAAGAATCATATGAATGAATCATATCAGTGAATCATACATTGGTTACAGGGAATGACCAGCCATTAAAGTGTTTTAGTCAGTGGAGTAATGGGTCATATTCATCTTGGGTCTCTCTAGTAGCCATATTAAAGGTAGACTTGGTGCATATGGATGGATAATATCCCTAAGACTTTTGTTAAGGAGAAAGAGTATTAATTCTCTCACAAATAACACAGCCCCAAAGAGCTAAAAAAGGAATAAGGGACAAAAAAAATGGTAGACCTTACCTACAAATTTTAATGTTCATATTGTATTAGCAGCAACTTCATAAAATCATAGATTCAGGGATTGAAAATAAAATCTTTAGCTTTTAAGCAGTAAGTTTTTATTTTCCCCTTTTTACATACAAAGCAAGCTGAGACCCCTATTTAAGGTGAGGTGATTTGTCAGTGTCACATAAGTTTAAAAATCTTGCTTGTAAGAAAATATGACAATTTTGTCTCGTGTTATAAAAATGAACAATGTATAGGTAAACAGAGAATATAAAGAGAAAGATAAAAAGAGGCAAAACCAAGAGGCATTATAAGGAAGAAAGAAGACTTAGCAATGTATTGCACCTAGAAGTAAGAGGGTTTTAAGTTCCTTGAAGTTACAGATAATGTTTCCTTCTCCTTGTAGCTAAAGCTACCAGGACTTCTTAACACACTGTGCACAATTACACAGGAGCATGTACATGCCTTCTGTCTAACAGGCACTCAGTAAATTCCTATTGAGTGAATGGATAGATATGTGTTGGCAATGAAGAAATAGCTGCGTGTGGTTTGAACAGATCTTTCCAGCAAACAAATTCTTTTTGACGTTTAACTACATTTGCTTAACATTAGGAGTATTTCGCCTCCCGGTTTGCATAAATTTTTTTTCATTTTCTTTTTGTAACTGGAAAGTTTGTAAAGGAGCGATTTGTAATGTAGTTACAAATCTTTAAAATTTCTCTCTTTTTAAAAATTTCTTTAAAATTTCTCTTTTCACAATTAGTAAACTAGTTGAATAAATTTTTCAAGATTTTGCCTTCACGGGTGGTATATGAACTTCTTTGGTGTATGAGTATCCTATTTAGTGTGTGAACAATAATGACCACTGTTTTTTACACACTGACCAGAGGCTAGACACTGTATCAGGAATTTCATGCAGCTTGTCTTGTTCATAATAACACTTTTCAGGTCTGGCACCATAATGTTAGTAATGAGCTCAGAGAGGCAATGTGGGTTTTGGAGCTCAATGGCACTCTACCAAAGGGCTGCCATTGTGAGCAAACAATTTAACCTATTGGCCCCAGTTTCCTCACATATAAAACAGAAATTGATAATAATGTTTTGGTAAGTTTATATGAGAAAATTGAAGTAATAAACCTAACATGGCAATGGGGATGGATATAGGAGAGTCGCTTTTAGTTGTGGGTGTTCAGATTAATGGAGGCCCTCAAATTTAATATTTTGATGTTTCATGCAAATGATGTTATACATCTAATTAGAGTGATACTTTAAACAGCTTATTATTTTTTATAAACATATTTTTATGGTTTATTTTTCTAGAATTTTTTAAAAATCTATAACTGTGTATTGAATAACACAATTATGACAATAAAATCGCTTATTTTGGATGTATATTAATTTAATTTATTCAAAGAAAACAGTTAAAATATGCTGCAGTTACAGTAATCCTATTTTGCCATTTCTTCATTATTATACATAAAATTTCAAAGTTACTCTGCATCACTAAAGTTCCTGACAATATGACATTTGCTTAGGAAAATAAATATTTATTTCTTCTCCACTTATGACAATAAAGTGTCATTTGGCTACTGTTATTCAGGGATTAAACATTTTATATTTTTTTCTGATTAGCCTGCTGATCAAAGTCTTTAAGCATGAAAACTTTAAATTGTTTTTAACAGAAATACTTGTAAACTGTATTAAACATTCCTTCTTATCAGGGTGTGAACCCTGTAATCTCTTGTCAGTGACTCACAGGGTCGTAGGTATGCACGCTAACTTGTGTACTGGAATGTGCTCAAAGGCTGTATTCTTCACTTTTTCACCAAATTCAGAATCTCTTCACTTTTGAATATTTGGGGCTGCTTTTTTTATGTGGCTGAGTCCCAAGCCTGTCATTTTTCACTGTTGTAAACATGCCTACTTATAGCATTGCTTTCGATATGCATGGGTTGAGAAACTAGATAGAAAATCTTGTTAGCAAATAGATTCTGAGTGAGGAATCAAGAGTCTTTCTTGTTAGAACCTACACATTAAAATGTGCAATTTTTAGTGTCTAGACATTGACTGTCTGCACCTCAGAGGACTTATTTAAGTATGAATTCTTTGCTGTGTTCTGAATAGCTGAAAAGTAACTTCTTTTTAAATTTGATATTGCTGAATTTGGAATATGACCATTTATCATAAATAATCATCTGTTTAAAGTTATAGCCAAGAAAAACTCATTTCACAGAATTACCAATTAATAATACTTTCTTCTTATAACCAACATTTATAGTAACTTTGAGATTTGTATTGTTGGGAAGCCAAGTAATAAAGGATAACTATGATGGACAGAAACCCTCTCAGGACTAATTTAGTGTTAAATATGAACTTTTTTGTGATATTAGCAAGTAGGAAAATATATTTGTGTTTTTCCTGCATTTTTCTTCTCAGGGAGGTACTAGTAAGAATTGAGTATAAGCAACTTATAAACTACAGTTAATTTCTGTATAATTGACTTGACTATAAACTTTACCATATTTTTGCACAGTATTTGGCTCAACTTTCTCAAAGTAATACTCCTGAATATACATACCACTTTTAACAGAGAGCCATCTGACATATTTTTCTTTTTGTACCTATCTTTCTCTTTTTTGCTCTTGTATATCTCCTGATCTTAGTTTAGAGCTGGTCTGTTTAATTGTCATAATTGAAGCCCAAACAATCTCTTACACATTTAAGTGGTTCTTAAGAGTTAAAACCCATTTCTCTGTCTCCATCCTTATTATTATACAATATGCATTTTACTTTACATGGAGAAAACATTTAAATATATTTTTAAACAAAAAAATTTGTTTTGGAAACTTTTAAGAAGTAAGCAGCCCAGGAAGTCAGGCAGAGTCAGAATTCAGCTTCATAGAGTCTACGAAAGCATGCAACTCAAAAGGATAGTTTGGCAATTTTCCCAACTTATCTGAAAAATTTAAAGCTTTTTTCCTTTTGGGATAAGCTATTTTAACAACTTATTGAACAGACAGGTAAAATTAATTCTTAAATAATGTAATTTTGTGAAAATGACCTCTTGTTGTTTTTAACAACAGTATTTTAGATCAGATACTTATTTTTCAAACTGTGATTGTAGTTGCCTTGAAAATAGGAGTTTATATTTATTAATACTCTTTATTGATTTCCATTAAGCATCTTTTCTTAATGGAAATGATACACTAGAATAGTGGGAAAGGAATTCTCTTTTACTGTTAGTTGAAAGGTTTTTAAATGTACATATGAGCTGTAATCCATTGTCTTATTTAGAGCTAGAAATACTCAGCAGATGCTTTTACATTATATTCTTTTCTTTTGAATTGCCAAATTCTTACTTTCTAAGCAACACTTTCCTTTTTCAGAGAAAGAGAAAATGAAAATTTTCTGAATATTAGCTGTTCAGATATTGCTATTTTATGCATAAACAGCATACAGGCAAAAGGGAATTAAGTTTAAAAACCGAGACCTGCATATTGTTATAGTTACCATTGTACTAATTGAAAAGTTAAATAAAATTCAATTTTAAAATTAATACTTTATTTTTTAGAGCAATTTTAGATTCACAGAAAAATTGATGGGAAGGTATAAAGATTTTACAAATACTTCCTTGCTTATAAATAGCCTCCTCCACTGTCAACATCTCCCACCAGAGTGGTGCATTTGTTACAATTGATAAACCTACCTTTATATATAATAATCACTCAAAGTCCATTGAAAACTTAATTTAATATTCCTGATATAGAAGTTGAATATCATTTTTTTGTAGCAGCGTATTGACTCAATGTTAAAATGACATGTAAAGACTTTTTATTTTTGATTACTGAATTTACCTAAATCTGTCTCTTTGGGTTTGTATATTCTAGTTCATTGGATAAAAGCTATTAGGAAAAATAGTAAAACACAACCAATGGCACTACAGTCATGTAAAGTTTGTTCCTAGTTCTAATTGATTCAGAGGGAAAGAGAGAAAGACGGAGAGATTGAGACTTGCTCTTATACTGGGAGTTGAGCAAAACTCATCTACCATATTTATTTGGTTATTATTTAACACACTACTTGACTATAATTTACACTATAAATTTGGAGAGAAAACTTTTCAGATTAAAGACATAAGACAGAGTAGATGAGTTATTTTTTTGCACAGATTCTTGGGCAATGGTTTTCAGCCTCGGCTTCTAGTAAAAATTGCCTGGGAGCTTTTACAAATCGCAGTGCCAGTTTCCACCCTAGACCAGTTGCATTAGAATTGCTAGGAGGTGGAACCTTGGCAGTATTTTTTAATTTATTCTAATGCGCAGCCAAAATTGAGAATCATTGTTAGAGGATGTGGTGAATGTCATTAGAGGCTTTACCTTGAGTATCATCGAGACTTTATTTAGGCTTTTCACACTGTTTTAAGGCTTTTGGTGAAATTTAATTACTATTTACAACTGTACTTGAGAATACATATGATTCTCATAAAAATAAATGTACTATAATTTCTTTTTTAGAAGCCTTCTTTCAAAATTTCATATTAAAATGTTAATATTAACCTTCATTTATTCATTGACTTAAATCACTGAAACTACTCATTATTTATAAATCTGTTTATGGTGTTTCTGCATTTTTAAAAGGTAATTTTTTATAACACATATCTTATTTACTGTTAAACATAAAAGAGAAAGTTTATGAATTGTTAAAATGGATTCTTAATTTGGAATATTAGAAATGTCACCATATTTCTAGACAATCCGTGGTTAGTTACAGTCATGCTATTTACAAATACTATCAAATAGTGTTTTCTGTTTCCATACAGTATGTCTCTGGGATTGTGAAATTATGCATTAGGAAACTTGAGGGAACACATTTTTACTACTTCGTAATGAGAATATTTAATAATAAAACATACATTTTGACCTTTAACTGTATTTGCCTATCATTTATCTGAAAGAGTCAAGCATTTGAATATCCTAGGTTTTCACATTATAACTAGATACCATGGCAACCATTGCCATTTCTTTTGCTGTCCTCAGTTCAGACCAAAGGAAACAGAATTACTCTCATGTTCTGAGACTGCTGTAGAGAGTTGTCCTAGAAGCTGACAAACTGGTGATTCTAAAATAGTGATTATTTCTAAAAGTAGTTTCGTCAGATATATCTCTGATTTACACTGTATTTCAGAAGATATAATGGTTTCCCCAACAACATTATCCACTTGTTAATATTTCACATTGATTAATCTTTACCTAATAATCAGAAAAAATATACTTGTTCACTTTTTTAAGCATGTAGAATATAGTCATGTAAGTGAAGGTTTATGTTTTACCATATTGGAACAGAAAATTTAATATGAAACCAGATCTTTCTTTTTGATCACATTATTTTGGTAGGACCAGATGGATTATACTTCTTCAGGTCATCATCCAAACAAAAAAAGAAAGGTAGCAGATATTGAATTTTGTAGTGTGTGTGTTTTTATTAAGTAATTTTAATGCTGCAAAAGCAAAAATAGAATATATTAGAATAATTTCAGAGTGATATAATATAGGGCGTATGGTATTTTCATCTAAGTTTTAGGGTAAATAAAAATGAAAAGATAATTTTATATGCATTGCGAAACATTTTTTATCAAAGTTTTTTTTTAAATTCTATACATCATCATTCTGAGTCTGGGTATGTGCTTTATAAATTTGTACTTGCTTTGCTTTTATGTTCAGCAGAACTTTTAACTTTTGCTCTTGTAGGAAGATCCATAAGTTTCTATATTAACTGAATGAAACATGTTTATATTTGGAAAAAAATAGTTATTAGGAAAGCTAAGGAGAGTATGTGCGTGCGTGTGTGCGTATGTTTGTGTGTGTGTGCATGTTAGTAGTGTAGGAGTCTTGAGGTTGATCTTATTTAACCCTTTTGTTTACAATAAGGGTGTTGAAACCTAGAGTTAAGTGTCTTGCTCCAATTTAGTCTCCTATTTAGTGACAGAGCCAAAGCTAGAATCAAAAATCTGTTTGTTTTATCATACCATTCTGCTTTAGAAGAAATAGGGCAACTCTGAATTTACAAATAAGCAACTTTCTTGATTAGAAAATAACAAATACAAAATATTGCCTCTACATATTTTATATTTTATTTTGGTTTTGCAGCATTTTACAAAAGAAAATTAAAAGTTTGTTTTTGCTTTTAAAATAGTTTGGTGCAGTAACTTTCTCCCTCACTTCATTTGTTCTAGCAGCTTATATCTATAATTCTGAGTATCACGTTTGTGTGTTTTGTAGATGTGTGAAAATTGTTGGTTTAACGACAATATGATGGAATCATGTTTTGAATCTCCTCTAACATCCTTCATAGTTTGGATTTTATAAAAGTTTCTTGCAGTGCCTATTATTTTAATAATGTATTCTAATTCATATAATACAGTATCTATGACAGTATTTATAATTCTCTTTTGTTCTTAGTATACTAAAAGATGAAATTTACAAGCCAGTTTTTATCTTTTTGCTAAATAGTAGGTCCGTGATTAATAAAGCCTTTAGACAAAATACTGTTGTTTTTTTTTTCTTAGACTATTAATAATCTTGTTAAACATTGGGAATGTGAAAATTTATATTGGGTCAAATTGTTCTTGCATTTCACTTAAGCTTTCTGGTGACTTTTTCAATTTATCTGAATAATGAGTGTTTTCAGAAACACAACACAATGGTGAGTTGTCAACTACAATTTTTAAATGTGAGAAAGACTAGTTTTAGAAATGGCAACATAACACTGATATATGAACTTCAGACTATTAGTGGGTTAATAATGACTTTTTAAACTTCTCTTTCAGAACAAAGGAAGAATTATGCACGTGACAGTATCAGCAGTGTATCAAATACAACCCATTACCATGTTGAAGTAAGATGCTTTGATGTTTGCTAAAATTTAGAAAGAACCTTGAGGAACATAAAAATTGGTAGTAAAATCAGAATTATGTTTAATTTTATTCCTATGATTTATTCTAAATTTTGTTGACTATTTTCTTTTAGATTCTTGTGAAACTTACATGTTAGATATTAAAATAGTATTTTTTTAATCTGGGGTCTATTTTCAGAGAGAATAAAATAAAATAACTACTCATCCTTGTCAGCCTTATTTCTGTTAAAAACAGTACAAAAGCTTCTGTTTTATATTGTAGAATTTTCTTGGAATTAAGCCTCTGTTTCAGTGAGTTGTTTAGGTTTAATTTTAGTTTTATCTAAAGTCATTATTTGTTCTTTATCCTCTCATTTTATTTTAAGGTATACTCTCATTATATTTTAAGGTATTTGCTCTTAATTGGAGTCTAGGTGTCCTTTGCTTATAATATAAAATATTTCAGTAGGAAAGTGATTTGTATTTATTTTTGAGATAATATTGGCAATAACATTATGTAAGTTTCAGGTGTACAACACTGTAATTCGACATCTGTATATACTATGTCATACTCACTTTCAGAAGTCTTGTTTCCATTTGTCACTATACATTTGACCCGCTTAACTCATTTCATCCTCCCCACACCCTGCTACCCTTTGGTAGCAACCAATCTATTATCTATATCTATGACTTTGTTTTTGTTTTGCATGTTAGTGTTTTTTGTTTGTTGTTTATATTCCACGTATGAATGAAATCATTGTTTTTGTCCCTTTCTATCTGACTTATTTTACTTAGCATAATACTCTCAAAGTCCTTCTTCTGTGTCGTTGAAAATGGCAATATTTCATCTTTTTTTAACGGCAGAGTAGTATTCGAGTGTGTGTGTGTGTGTGTGTGTGTGTGTGTGTGTGTGTGTAAAATTATATATATAATTTATTCATCTATTGATGGACACAGGTTATTTTCCATCTTGGATATTATAAATAGTGCTGCAATGGACATAGGGGTGCATATATCTTTTTGAGTTATGTTTTCAGATCTTCAGATACATATCTAGAAGTGGAATTGCTAGCTCTTATGGTAGTTGTAGTCTTAATTTTTAGAGGAAATTCGTACTGTTTCTCATAGTGGCTGTAACAATTTATAATCCCACTGACAATGTATGGCAGGGAAAGTAATATTTAATTACTCTTATTTTCAGTTTTCTGCCGATATCAAGCTTGCATGATTAAGTGGTTTAACAGCTGTTAAAGACTAGAATTGCTGTTGCTACTCTTAGTTATCCGTGTATAATTTTCAAGCTGCCACTTAGATTACTTTTTGTTATTCACTATTCAAAAAACTGCAATGCAATAAAATGAGGGGAGGTTGATTTTAAGAGACTCATTTAAGATGTTTAGAATTTGTTTGTATGATATGTTATGTAGTTTAACGTGGCACAATATTAACCAGATTTAGCTTTTTATAATTCAAGGTATCATTTCCTCTGTTCAGCAAAACCTACCGACTTTATTATCTTAGTAAAATAACATGGAGTTCTAGAGAACTCTGTGTTTGTCCATCACCTCATTGCTAGCTGACTTCAATTAGGTTGTCTTTGTTCTCTTTTGGAAAATATGTACTAAGACACTGTGTATGTTACAAATATTTTTTTCTTTTTGCCAATCATAAGCACTTGACTACCTTTGTTCTGGATCGGAAAGATGCTATGATAACTATTGATGATGGAATAAGGAAGCTGAAATTGCTGGATGCCAAGGGCAAAGTGTGGACTCAAGACATGCTTCTTCAAGTGGATGACAAAGCCGTGAGCCTGATTGATTTAGAATCAAAGGCAAGTTTGTAAAATTTATACTATTTTATTTTTTAAGAAAGTTTCCCAAATATTTATATTTAGAGTTAAGTCAGATTATTTGAAAATGGGTAAAAGTTTGATCAAATAAAATATCTCTGTCAGTGATTTTGAAAAAAAAAAATACTGTATATACATTATCCATGCAAAATCAGTTTTTTAACCTAGACACAGAGACATACAGTTTTTTTAAACCACAAATGGCAAGATGGAAAAAGTGAGGAAAAAATATGTAGTGCTAAAATAAGACCCCAGTGGGGCATTATACTTTATGACGTTGATTACGCTCTAGGCAGAACTATATCCCAGTAAATGAGTGCGCTGGAATGAAAGGATTATGTGTGTATTAACTTTTCACCAGCTCCACAGGAGGTACCTTTCTTTCTCACAAGGACTGGTAGGTAAGATGCTGGGACTCTTAAAAGAGAGCTCTTCTGAGATCCGTCATCTAATAAGCATTTGAGCTCCTCAGATAAAGAAAATAACTATATTGTATTCTGATAGGAGTTGGGATAAAATCTGCCCTTTCTTTCATCTCATCTGTTGTTTACTGTATAGAGCAACTGAATGCTTCTCTGATCCTCATGGTTTCACATAATTATAGAGAAGAGATATTATTTAATTTATGTTAGGAAAGAAAGAAAATTTATTGTCTCTCTAGTGTGGCTTAGAAATTACATTTTATTTTAATAGAACCTGCATTTTTTGTTTCACCTTTGTTATATCCTAGGGAATTAGGATTTAGAATGAATGTATCATGTGATGTATATGTACATGTGTTTTCTATATAAAAGTTGTTTTTTATGTTCCAGTTATCAAGGATATTATATTTTAGGTAGTCTTTTTAAAAATCATGATTTCTCCCATTAATTACATCATGAAACCTCTCACGACTTGTGTGAAGCCATTAGTTTAAGGATAAGCACCTTAAATATCTCATTAAATACAGAATTCTAATTGTGAGAAGAAAGTTCATTTGCTTTAAGTATTTAGTCTATTGGTATTTTATTTGCATGATCCTTTATAGATTAAAGACTATTCATTTTTATACCACCAAAATGCCTTAACCATTTTTAACAGTGTATTTCTTAGTGAGATACTTTTGACTTTGTTGTTTTACTTTTTTCTTGGAATTCTATCTAGTGAGGTTTTGCATTTGAGAGATTTCACTGAAATAAAAAATGTACAAATGATATATTATTCTAAGCCTAAAATTTGTACGTGTGTATGTTTTTATGTATGTATAATTGTATATATGACTAATCAGTGCTCAAGTAAAGACAAAAATCTGACTTTACATAGCCAGAGGGAAAAGAATGTGATGTGAAATGGTGAATAATTTTGGAAAGAGCCCTCAGTTTACTTTTTTTTTTTTTGCTGTTAAAGGCATCCCCTCTATCCTGTAATCTGAGAAAATCAGTAATGCTAAATTTAATATTCTGTTTATTAAGAGCATAACTATATTCTTCTGCTAAATGTTTCCATTTTCGTTGTTCTTTCTCCCACCTACCATCCAACCCAGCTTTGTTTCTTTACTGCCACCTTGTATCTACTCATCCTCATATCTACAAGTGTTTACTAATATTCATTGTCAATATGATTTATACACTTAAAAAATAATTTATGCAATGCCTAGAGTTCTTTGTGGAATAGATTTTATATAGACAATAAAAAATAAGGCAAGTTATATTTTTACTTTATAGAATGAACTGGAGAATTTTCCTTTTAACACAATCCAGCACTGCCAAGCTGTGATGCATTCCTGTAACTATGATTCGATTCTTGCCCTGGTGTGCAAAGAGCCAACTCAGAATAAGCCAGATCTTCATCTTTTCCAGTGTGATGAAGTTAAGGTAAAAGGATGGTGAAGTTTCTTTGCCTTTAAGCAGATGTTCTGGCAGCTTTTGAATTATTTACTTTAATCATATGGCTAGTAGGTACTAGATTTTTACTTTCTTAGAATTTTGTAAGGAAAACAAATCCTTTAGTGTCTTCCTTAGAGTTATCAGGCCAAGTGAAATAAAAGGGAGATGCATTCTATTTATAAGAAAAAATGTAGATAATACATTAAATTGTTCATTGAGGGACTTGGGCTTATAATTAAAAGTTGATTCTTCAGAAATTATGCTTCATGGGCAATAAATAATTCTGCCATATTATTTTATTCTGTACTAATTATAGCGTGGATTATTGCAATGAAGCACTTAGACAATTTCCATGATATTGATTTAAAGTTTACCATTTAATTATGTGACTTGAATAATTGCTCAAGATTTGTAATCCCCAAGTAATAATTTGAAAATAGTTGAGCATAGTTACAAGTAACATGCTATATCTTGGAGATTTGTATTTTAAAGTAGACTGTAATTTTAAAGTGATTATAATTTGTGATGCTTTATTGGACATTAGAAGTTACCGTAAACCTTAAATATCTTTATTTCATGAATTGATTACTAGAAAACGGAAATCATTTTTATTTGAGTTGATTGGTACCTTACCAAAGCAATGATGTATCACCATGTAGATTATAAAATATACTGATAATTTTTAGCGTACAAAGTAATGCTGGGAGATAAGTGTAAAGTTTCACTTGATTTTCTCCGTATTTCTTTGACATTAAAATGTGATCAATTAAGATTGACTATAAATAGTATATTATATAATTTTCTTATTTCAATTTATGTCATAGATGACTTTATAAAAATATTACTTGAATAGAACTATGACCTTTAGGTAATTTGTGTATGGAATATTCATCAGGTTTCTGTAAGTGGAAAGTCATAAAGTATATAAAGAATTTTGCAAGGGTAGATTTGTTAAATCAGTAAGTATAAAGGTAAATATTGTACTCTGAAAACATAGTGAAAGTTAATTCACACATTGTAAGAACAGAGGATTAAGCTAAAAGACATTTTCAATCCGATGTTTGCCTCATTGTCCTAAAAATCTCCCCCTGGAAACTAAGGGTTATTGTGGATTTCAGTTTTGAGAATAAAGGGCTTGCTTTATTTCATAGGGGATGATGTTGGTGAATTAGAAACTGATTTACTACATACCATTTAGTCCTAATTAAAAGCTTAAGTGCTGCTCTGTAGCTATATGCATTTACTCATTGCTGCATATTCCACATATAAGACCTTTTTTTCCTAGCCCCATTAAAAATATAAATGCGGTGAAACATGATGTAGTTTATTTTATATGGATCATCTTACAATATCACTTTTGAATTTTAAAGTTTCTTTATTCTGGGACTTTATGCAATGCTCCTGCCCACATTTGTGATAAATTTTTTTTAAAAATATGATAGCCCCCTATAGGAAGTTCAGGGTTTCTAGGCATCTTCAGTTTTAATCTCCCACGTAACAGAAAGCCTTCGACATGATGTTTGTAGTGTCTTTCTGAAACTAGGATGTTCTTATGGACTGGGATGCATTAGTACTCTTTAACTAGCAGTATGACCTTCATCATGCCATCATATGAGTATTCCTAAGTTCCCTTAATTATAAAACAAGCAGAACAGATTAGCTAATCTTTAAATGTTTGAGAAAAACACACATAATTACAGAGAACAAGCAGGAGCAAAAATAGAAGATGAATACATCCCAGCAAGAATCCAATATACAGTAATAATCACTGGCTATAAATAAACTTTACAACCAAACAAGATAAACATCTTTGCTGCTAATCTCACATTGATTCCCATGAAAACGGAATCAAATGTTCTCGTTGGAAAAAGTTAATAGTTTGGAGAATTTTTTCATTTTTACCTGAAATGGCAAAATAAAGTGATTATCAAAAAGAGTAGAGCTCGGTATTGGGGTTCATCCCATGATTGTAGCAGGTTTACCCTAACCTTGAGAGTCGCTCTGCTGGGTGGGACTGAGTGATTCGTTGCAGTGGGTGAGTGAGTATCCAGCGGATCCTGAGGATGAGAAAGGGAAAGAACTCCATCTTGCATGCCTGTGCTTCTTCTGACTTTATTTCTTCTCAGGCAGAGATAGTTACCCAGTTACATTTTCCCATATGATTATACTTTTAGCATATGCAAATCCTTTCTCTATTTGCCTATTATGTAAGGATAGCTGTTTTGAAACTAAAGGAATTTGGATTAAATAATATTTTTAAATTCCTTTAGTTTTTAAATCTTGTCATTATAAAGTTCACAATAAAAAAAAAACAGTATGTTTTGAAGCATATTTAAAAAAACAAACACACTTTTCTTTTGCGTGAAGACACTGATTCAGACAAAGAACATAATCTCTTTTTCTGTTGTAACCTACATATCAAGACAAGAAAAATCTATAACCTCTGAGGTAACTTGTCTTTCATTGCAGGCAAACCTAATTAGTGAAGATATTGAAAGTGCAATCAGCGACAGTAAAGGAGGGAAACAGAAGAGGCGGCCTGATGCCCTGAGGTAAGAACAGTAAAAGAAATTAAGGAGTAGAATTGATTTGTTTTAAAGTCTTTTTTTCCTGTACAGATTTAGAGAAATTACTTTTAATGGAGACATAGTTTACAGATTACAACCTGTAATCTCAACTCATTTACTCTCTCAGGTTTGTCAGTGTGCATGTATGCACCGTTCTCTTGATGTTATGGTCTTTCTCTGATATTGCTTCTATCACTTGTGTCGGCATAGAGCCATGAAAGATGACAGACATTTTAAGGGAACATAGCCTAAGGGAATAAAAATAGATATTAGGACTATAGTTGGTCCATAGCCTTTCCAAATCACAGGCGACCCAAAAAAACAGTTAAACCTAGTTTTCAGCTGAATTTAAATTTCATATATATATTTTAAATATAGAGAATATGGAATAGTTAGGATATCTTTATTGTTCTACCCCCTTGTAGTTTTTTATTGAGGTTAGAGAACTAATACTATACATTGAGAGAATTGATGTTATAAAAATGGAGATGGTGAAAATTCTATTTGTTTTTATTGTTTTTAGGGTGATTTCCAATGCAGACCATGGAATACCGCCTCCACCCAGAGCTCCTGCTCCTGTGCCCCCTGGGACTGTTACCCAGGTGGATGTTAGAAGTCGGGTGGCAGCCTGGTCTGCATGGGCAGCTGACCAAGGGGACTGTGAGTAGTTCTAGGAATTGATGCTTAATGTACATTTACTTTGGGTTGTGACGTAGTACTTGCTTTCAAATTCTAATGCTAATGTCTGAGCTGAAGTTTGAGGTTAGTTTTAAAATTGAAATCTTAGAAAAAGGAAGTTAAACCTTGAACACTGTAAGATTATATGTATGAGAGTTCAGACCAGTCATTTAAAAAATATAGTATTAGGATTAGAGTTGTGCTTTTTTTTAAAAAGTTAGTCACAGATGGGAAATTTGACTTAACTAACAAAAAAATGGTAGTTGAGACTATCGATTACAAACAAAAGACTATCAGGTTTTGTTTTGTTTTGTTTAACATATACTTCAGATTTTTGTTGTCTTACCACTGTTTTCTTTTGCAAAAATTAGTTTATGGATACATGGACAGAATGTCAGGACAGTGGTGGGACAGTGGGAAAGGGGTAAAAGGCATTCTCCAATCTGGCTAACTTTGTCAAATGGGCCCTTTGTGTGTACAGTCATTTTAACTTAACATTCTTTTGTAAGAACAAATAATCTTAAGCATAGAACTTAGTGTAACTTTTTATATGTCAGAATGTTTTACCAAATCTGAAATTTTTATGCCTGGAAAATGCCTTAAAATTTGCTCAGTTAAATCTCTTTATTTTAAGGGTTAATAAATTGCGATCCAGCAAGTTTGAATTTGATGGGTACTGGAGCCTCACTCTTTTGCCTACTACTAGTTCAATGAGACTTCTTAAATCCCTTGTCCTTCTTCTAGTAAAGCACCATTCATCAAGGATACCTAGCAGTATAGTTAAACAATAGAACTTGATTGTCACAATGAGTGACATTGGACTGTATTTTGAGTCTGGTGAGTCAAAACTGGGGTTATGGAGGTAGGCCAGGATCTACATGTGTGACCTTGCACAGTTATATCTCTGTATTTCAACCTCACTTATAAATGAGGACAATTCCTGGGTTGCTGTGAATCTGAAAGCATAATGTCTATAATAGTACCTACTACAGTATAGTAAGAAAAATTTGTTTTTTCTCATTTTTACCAAATTGACAGCATTTTATTTTCTAAATTACTTTCCATTTTATTTAAATTTCTCATATCCTTAAAGTTATTTTCAGAGGTTTACACATAAGCCTAGCTACAAACAGATGAAAGAAATAAATCTTTGAAACATGCATTTTTCAAAAAGAAAATACCAAAGTTATTACTTTATAACTTTATAAGAGTTTCTGTTTTTAGGAACTATATACATTTATATTGATTTATTTTGTCTGTAAAATTTTGTGTTCAAAAAACTAGTTAGAAGTTTATAATGTCTACTACTTTTTGTATACTTACGGTATTTTTGTTGTGGCTGTTATTTTTTTTCCTGGAGAAGGTATGGATTTTATTTTGAGAGAAGTCAGATGGTCTTCCTTGAAATTGAGGAAGGATAGTACATTTTAAGTTTACAAACATTCTCAAAAAAGTTGTTGAAACATTTGTAAGGCCTAATATAATTTACAGCAAAGAGAAAGTTTATCCCCAGGGGTCTCTGGGCTCTCATTAGATTTTGTCTAAATTACTCTGTGCAAGGTCATCTGTATAAGACGAGGTTTTCAGAACTAATTTACTCCTAGGCCAAACAGAACACAATACTTCTCATGTGAGATTCTGTCTGGATCCAGGCCAGTTTTTAGTTGGAAAGTCACCAGAAGAAGTATCTTTCTGGTCACTCCAAAGGCTCCTGCTGAATCAGACTGAAAAACTCCTGAATCCTTGAGTTAGTTAGCTCTACTTCCAACCTCCAAAAGTGATCTCTGTGGAATGGTGACAGTGACAGCTGGGTTCCTACTCATGCCACAGACCCAGAATAAGTTTGTGAAATCTAACATCTCCCCTTCACCTCAGCCTCCCATCTCACCTCATCTATCTGGAGTTCCTAATAGCTATAGTTCAAGTTCAACTGGCTGTTTTCTGTGTAGTACATATATACTATAGCCAAGATAGCAGCTAACCACATGTAAAACAGCAGCTAACTGGCAAGATTTTACACATATAAATTCTAATTACATTAAAGTACTTAATAGCTACTTATTAACTTTTATATGACTCAGCCATTTTTCTTTTTTCTTTTCTTTTTTTAAAACAAATATTTCATTTATGGAGAAAGTTAGACCTGGAAGAGGCATGGCAATAGAGTTGTCGATATTTTTTGCAAGTCTTTGTATCAAATATCATGAATCATGATGATAATATCATGAATTGTATTTCTGTTAGTGATGATACATTTTTCCTGTTCCATCCACACATTTTTTTTGCATTTCACCTACTATGAAATCTTTGTACTTACATTTGTGTTTAGTGGTGGTGTTAACCTACTTATACCAGGAAGGGGTTTATGATAATGCTCTCATCATTAACATCCTGCTCTAGCTAAATGGGCTAATTTAACATCTTGAATGCTCTTAATACATTTATTCTTTAATTTGCAAATTCCTGGAGGTAGTTATAATTTAAAAGCATATGACTTAAAATTCATGAGCCCAACATTGTGGGTTTTAAGCCTAATGACAACTGGAATTTTAAGAAGCAATTTACTATCAGAACTCCCAAAGCTTTATTGTAGTTACAATGTTGGAACATATAAAAATTAGGAGCTTTGTTGCATTAGAATTAATTGACTACTATTTAAGAAGTAGGTGCTTAAATGGGGCTTCATATTTCTTGTGTAGAAATTACAGAGTGCTAACTTAGGGTTGGTTCCGTAGGCCACTGACATAGGGAAGAGAGAGAATAGAAGGGTAATTATAGGGTAAATCAACATTATAAAGGTGGAAGGCAAGTACTTCAGCTCTGCCCAAGTGCTTCTTTTAGTGGTGGCAAGGATGCAGGTCATAGTCGGTAGTTCCCAACCTTTTTGGCACCAGGGACTGCTGCTGTGCAAATCCAATGCCTGATGGTCTGAGGTGGAGCTGAGGCAGTGATGCTAGCACTTGAAAATTCAGATGAAGCTTCACTTCTTTTCCCTCCACTCACCTCCTGCTGTGCAGCCCAGTTCCTAACAGGCCACAGACTGGTACCCAGCCTGGGGTTTAGGGACCACTGTCATAGATAATGAGCAGAGTTTTGGTTTTTATCCAGTGGAGGTGCTCCCTTTTGTAAATAGCAATTTTTTTTTACCAATTTTCTAGCCAGTGTTTAATTACTTACATTAGTATTGCTTAAGCAACAGTTTGAAAGAGTTATGCTTCTCTCTTTAGTTGAGAAACAAAGGCAGTATCATGGGCATGAAGAGACACCTGAGATGATGGCAGCCCGAATTGACAGAGATGTGGTAAGCACAACGTTCCTCTTTAGGTCATTGGCGTTTTTTTTTACAAGGTTAAAAATATTAACAAGGAAAATGAAATTGACTTAAATAAAGATGTTTTGTGGAAATTATATTTTCTCTTTCCAATGGTAGTTATGCACTTTGAATTATTTTTTCTTAACTATGCATTATGGCAATATTTAATTAGTAGACTTTATGCAAATACTTAGTGATAGGAGTACTAACATTAACTAGTTTACAAAGGAATTTAAATGGAATTATCAGATTTGACGGGTTTCGGTTTTTTCAGTTTATAATTCATAATTGAAATATATTTTTAAATATGTCTTCCTGGCATTTATTAAAAATATTTTATAATGCCTGAAAGATAAAACTCAAGTGGCATTTTTTTAAGGATAGCTATATAAATTTTAATCTTACAAAAGGTTAAGGCTATATTTATTTTTGTTTTTTCACAGTAACTTACTTACACAATGACAGTGCCCTGTGATGTAATCATAATCTATTATGTCAGTATAATTACTTTTTATACACTCATGTTCCTAGCTTGTTTAGAAACAAATCTTTAGAGGAATTTGAAGATTGGAATTTAATTTTTACATCACATTATTACTTATTATACTTAAAAGTTCACTCTTAACCCCAGTTTCTAGTCTTTAATTTAGAAGAGTATCAAGTTTCACACATACTAGAGAAAGTCAACTAAGATATAATATATGAGATAATCAAAATTCATCTGATGATCCCTGAAAGCATAGTTTATCATTAATTCTATTTTTGCATATAGGAACTCTTATTAATGCGTATTGTAGATTATCTGTGTGTTTATTAGGATAACAACATTCTATATACGTTTAATTCCATGAAATAATGTTGTTGGTATTTTATTGGAACATCTTTTTTAGGAAAACAAATTACTCAGTATTCTTGTAACAAAATGTTTCTTAGAATTAATTTCCCCTAACTTTATGTGGGAGAACACTGTGAGAAAATTAGAGTAATTTAAAATAATTAATAATCTGAGTAAATATTGTGAATGCTTTCTTGATAGTGTTGAAAATAGAACAAAACTAAGCTAAAGAAAAATGTAAATGTCAGACTTTTGCCACAGGTATATTTAGTTCAGTTATTCTTCTTAGAATTAGTGATACTTAAAATTTGCATGTTTTTGTGTGCGCGTGTGCACGTGTGCGTGTTTGTGTGTGTGTGTGTTTTCTGGTTCTCCTTTACTGACAGGTGCAGCCAAAACAAAAATAGTTTTGTTTTATGTTTTATTCTATAATTTCTAATTCCAGCAAATCTTAAACCACATTTTGGATGACATTGAATTTTTTATCACAAAACTCCAAAAAGCAGCCGAAGCATTTTCTGAGCTGTCTAAAAGGAAGAAAATTAAGAAAGGTAAAAGAAAAGGGCCAGGAGGTAAGTTGATTGGATTTTCTTAATCTTCTAAAGACCAAACCAGTGCTAGGCAGAGTTTCTGTCCTTGTGACTGCTCAGCAAAACCCCTTTGACTATGGTCTGATGTCGTTTTCTAGTTTAGGGTAGCACTGGAGACTTAGGCAGAGACCAAGATAAGCCCAGGGGAAGTGTCTATTTTGCTTCCCAGTTGGCTACAGTAAAGACTCTAGGATGCTTTACCTAAATCACAGAGATTCCAAGATTCAACTAGTCGTCGCTTATACTTTTCATTAGTGATTATAAAATTAATGTCTGTTAAAGAAAGTCATAGCTCTATTCTTCTCATATTTGAATTTATTTTATTTTAAGATAGAACCATATTATTAGTTAAATAAAAAAGGATTGACTTTTCTCATTAAAATAGATTAAAATGTCCATGGATTTGAAATTTTTTAATCACAAAACTTCAAACAGTACATGCAGGTACATACAAGCAGTTTTTGCATCTGCTGTATTTCAGCTATTTAAAATGGCCCCCAAATGTATAAAATTATAATTGTGCAACAAAATGCCATATACTGAAATTTATAAAAGAATAACAAGTAAATATCCCTTTCATTACACATGACTTACAGATCTTTGCCTAGCTCTCATCAATATAAGCATCTGAGCTGTAGACTTGTTTTCCAGATGTGTATATCTGGATATATTTTAACCTCTCTATATTACAAAATTAAGTATTATTGCTTTCTGATGTCTCAAACCGCTTATTTCTCCTATATTCTTTATGAAGGATACACTATCCTCTTGGTTACCTAGGTTCAAAACCACAGATTTTTCTGTGACTCCATTCTCTAGCTTATATTCAACATTGACTTTATTTTTTGTGTCTCTTATATCCAGTTATTTTCTTTTTGTTTTCATAACCAATTTCTGCTTCAAGCTGTCATCATTTTTTTATCCAGCTTTCTGAGCAGTTTTTAAATCTCCAGACTTTTATTCTATGAGGACAATTGTGTTAAAGCTCTAAGATAGTCACTTCATTCTTCTGCTAAAAAGCAGGTTAATTCCGTGTTCTATTGTTTAAGTTCACTTCTCACCCTGGTGGTCAAGGTCATCCACAATCTAACCTTGATCTATTTTTCTCTCATCTTTCTTTGCTTTAATGCTTTCTGTTTCATGTATATGCAGTTTCCTTTTTTCATGTTTTTGCTTATGCTTTTTTTATACAATTATAATGTTTTTCTTACCAAAATGCCCTGGAACGAACCTTTCAAATCCCATCTTAAAAGCAACTTTGCCCATGAAACATTGTGTAAGTATACATTCTCCTGTTTCCCAACCAGATGCAGTGTCTTTCTATAGCACTTAGTTGGTACATTTTTTGTTGCTTATCTGATTCATGTCCTCTAAGAGATTTTAAGGCCTGTAAGAGCAGGGCTTAAATTCACAATGATAAGCACAATTACTGGCACCTAGAAGGGCTACAATATAAATTTATGAAATTGAATGAATAACTGGTGGAGCCTGAAGGTAGAGGAGTCCATTTCAAATGTTGTATCATCTTAATTTGGTAAAGTCAGACTATGAGATGTGCAGAGTAACTGGGCAGCAATGTATCTGGGGTAAACATCAAACTTTACAGACATAAATGTGTTTTTTTTTTTCCATTTAGTATATTTTCTTGGCACTCTCATCTCCTTTTATTTATATTTTTAGAGGGTGTTTTAACACTGCGGGCAAAACCCCCACCTCCTGATGAGTTTATTGACTGTTTCCAAAAGTTCAAACATGGATTTAATCTTCTGGTAAGTGAAATTTATTTATACATAATTAAAATAAGCAAATGAAAGAGGTCAAAGTCCAGCCAGAATGTTCCTGATTGAACTAAGAGATGAAATTTTTCTTACAGATTTTTAAATGTATTTTTTACTTACCTTTATTAGAACAGATTATAAAACATGTATATCTAAAAAATTTGATCAAAAAGAATAAATCCTCTTTTTAAAAATTAAATTTTCTAAATCTGACTCACCCATGCCAATTAATAGACTAAAAGTGAATCTAGTAGTAAAGAACTCTTCATCTGAGTCAGTGTTGGACCTTTTGAGTATCTGTCTTTGCTCAATTATATCATCTTAAAATGTTTATCTGTTTCTTAATGTTACAGGCCAAATTGAAGTCTCATATCCAGAATCCCAGTGCTGCAGATTTGGTTCATTTTTTATTTACTCCATTAAATATGGTAAGATTTTATTTATTTGAGGAAGTAAGCATTCTTAGTATGTTTTCAGTCCCAAGTGTTTATTTAGATTAAGTAGAAAATTTTCTTTGTTACCTCACATAAATATTTCTCTTGTCATCTTTGTGAACATTAAGGATGCAATGTTGAGATTTTGAAAGAATCTTAAAAATTATGTTGTTTGAACTTTTTATTTTATAGCTGAGGAAATTAAAGTCTCTGATAGAGCTAGGAAAATGAAAAGAAATAAAGATTTATTGGATACCAGTGTTTTAGTATATACTAGTACATAATATAAACGGGTTGAGTAATATAGAAAATGTTCTCTTTCTCATGACATAGAGAAAATAGGCATGAGAAGTCAGTTCTAGATGGATGGCTTTGCTCCATGATGTTATTCAGATTCCCACATTCTTTTTATTGAAGTGTTCCTCCATCACATGAGCTGTCTCTGATTCAATCCCTTGCTCACTTATTTATTCAAATAATATTAATTGACAGCCTGCTATGTGCTTGGCATTATGAGTACTTCATTAGGAATAAAACAGACATAAATTCTTATCCCCTCAGAACTTATATTGTAGTACAGAAGGGCAAAGAGTAACTAAATAAATGCATAACTAATACATCTACTAAAATTAAATACATAATGAGTAAATACAGCAGAGAAGGAGAACAGGGAATGTTTCAGGTGCATGCCTGTGTGCGTGTGCAAGTGCATGTGTTTTATATAACAGTTTTTGAATAGGGTTAGTTAAGGAAACAACTCATGGAGGTGTCATTTGAGCAAATAAAGGAGGATTAAGTCATGTGGATTTCTGAATAGAGAGAATTCCAGAGAACAAGGAACGTAAATGCAATTTGATGGTAATGTGCAAATTATGTTCTTGGAGCAAATAGGTATCCTTACTTACACAGAGTAAGGGAGGAGATCTTAATTAGTAGGAGATGAGGTTAGCAAATTAATAGGACATATCCTGTTTGTATAGGTGATGGTGAAACCTTTGACAATTTTGGAGGGTTTTTAGCCAGAAAATTGCTCTGGCCTCAATGTTTAGAAATTTGGGGGAAGAAGGGACTGAGGTGGCTATTAAAATAATCCAGATGGGAGATTATGGTATTTGGGAACTTTGGAGGTGGTGAAAAGTTAGCTTCTGGTTATAAACCATAGAAACAACAGAGTCTGCTTGTAAACTGGATGTGCTGTGCAGGAGCCAAGGAATCCCAAGATCTTTGGCCTGAGACTATTAGGATGAACTAATTATTAACTGAGATAAAGATTATGCGTGAAATGGGTTTTTGGAGGAGGATAAGGAATTTAATTTAAACATGTGAAAATTGAATTATATTCAGATGGAAAAGCTTGAATTGGTAGTTGAATATACAAATTTGGAGTTCAATGGAGAAATTAGGCCTAGATGAATAAATCTGAGTGTCATCTGCTTAAGAAGGTATGTAAAGCCGTTAAAATAGATGATGTCACCAAGGGAGTGATTCTATATAAAGAAGAACAAGAACTGATTGAGCCCTAGGCAGTTTCAGTGTTAGAATGGAAAGGACCAACAAAGCAGATTGAGAAGAAGTAGTAAATCAAGAGAAGAAACACAAGAATATTGTGGTATTCTAGAAGCCAAATGGGAAAAAAAAGTTTCCAAGAGGAAGAATTGATCAACTATGTTAGATATCTGTGGTGAAGTTGATTTACCTCCATGTCCTTGTAACAGCTGTACAAAGGCAAAGAAAGGCAGCTTTTTCTTTTTCTTATTAATTAATTATTTTAATGGTGACATTGGTTAACAATGTCATATATGGCATATATATATTTACACTTTATCTGGAAGGAGATGTCTCTAAATTTAAACAGATAATTTTTTCTATTATCCATTTGGCCTGAATTTCCTCATATGCTCACACCTAGTACCAAAGGAATATAGTCACCATCTAAGTGACTATATCTATCTAAAATATAGAGAATTCTCTTTCTAGAAGGAAGAAGAGGAGAATGGACACTAGGGCACAGTTAGCAGTCTGGCATGCACACAGTGTTCCTGCTATGGTGATATGCACATAATAGAATTTTCCCCCAGAAAACTTCCTTTTCATACATCTATATTTTTGCAGAAGTTATAATTCTTGAAACTAACATAATAGTATGTTGGAGACTATTCCCTTTATGAAGGAGTGGGATGTTTCTATGAGTTTATTCAGAAACAGGTTATACCACTTGTGTTATAGGCCAGGATCCAAGATATACATCTTCATTTTCTAGATTTTCAGTATCCAGGTATGTTCTTTCCTTATACATTTAATGAAATAGGCACAGTAATATACTTCCCTTCTCATTTTTTATTATATTTGCAAATAGCATAACCACTATTTTTCTAAGCTGATATTGTATGCAACCATCCTGTCCTACAGGACAGATGGGAAAAATGGCTGGGGTAATATTTAAGAGTACACAAAGTGCTGCAGTTTGGGAAAAAGCATGGCAACGTAAAGCAGATGGAACAATGGTTGGTCTTATACACAGACAGCTCCCAAAAGAGTTGGACTAAAAATCACCTTTTTCTACTATTCTACAAATTTCATAGGTCATTCCCCTTTTTGTGGGGAAGACAAGTGAGAGAGGAGTGGAAAGAAGGCAGAATCTCTTTTTTTTAAAGAGACTTCTAGAAGAATAGATTTCTATTGTGTAAGCTAAGGCAGGAATGTGAATGGTTTGAGCAAGTGATTACTTTATAGAATGACAGTAGCAGTGATGATAATTGTTAGTAGTTTGTGATTACTTTGTGTATTAATTCTGTGCTTTTTTTTAAAGAATAAAAATAATAACTATATGAAGCAGGTAAATATCACTGATTTTAATTTAGAGCATTTGAAGTTTATGTTTATTGAATTCTATAATCTACCAAAAATGGAGCACAGTCAGCATTTCTTGTAGCTTTTACTTGAATATCAAAAAAGAAGAAAAGATTCTGTATAACAAAAAGGAATAAATATCAAAAAGAAATACATAAATCTTTCACCAAGGTTTAACCAGACAAGACCTAAGGTAAAATAGGAAATGAATATTGTTTTACAAACACTGGAAAGTAAGTACCATTATGAGCATGAATGTCAAACTGGGCATTAGGAGATTAGAAGATGAAAGTCCGAGACTGCATCAGTAATTTATGAATGTTTCCATATGTTGCTCCTAAATATAGAGAATCAAATTTCTACTTGTCTAATTTTTGTTGAATAATTCCTGCTTTATAAGCTCTTTTAAAAATTAGATGAAGTCCAGCCATATGCAAGAAACCAATACTAGCTCATTAACAAAATTTATATTCTATAATTAACACATTTGATTATTATTTTAAGAGTATTAGGAAATATTGTTTATAAAGCAGTTTTTGCCACCTCTTTTCATTCTTTTCACACTCTTTCACAGGTCATAATTAGATACCTAGTCATTATACAGAGTAGAAATATAAAATAATAGGACTGGGCACTCTAATATACACATTTAGTCTTTGTAATCAGACAATGTATCTGAAAACATTGATTGATTTTATATTTTCTTTTCTCAAAAAATGACTGCTTATTAATGGTCTCCCCAATCATAATGCTTCTATTGCTCCGTTTAATGTTCTGCCTATAGAGTCTCACACATTTTACTTGGACGAGAGAGTTGGGCAGGAACATTTATTCAGGGCCAACTACCAGCCAAACAAAATTTAGTGATTTTATAAACCTTGTGAGTCCCTCTATTCACCCTTATCATCTACATACAAGCATACTCACAGCACATGTGTGTGCACTCACGTTCTAGGAGGGAACTATGGCCCATAGCCTCTTATTTACCTTCTTTCATTTCATTTCCTCTTCCTTCTGTTAAAACAAAGATTTTAATAATTCTCTATTCTTTATTCCTCTACTTTTTCCTTTTAGTCATTCCTAGATATTTCCTGAAAGTGATCATAAAGCTTGGGAGTAAAAAATTACTGTGCCAGGCTGTCAAGGTAGATTTTCTTCTCAAATAAGAGTCAGCCTACCTCTCATATTCTTCATCATTTCTTTTATTTTTTCCTCATTCATTCTCCTAACACTGTGTCTTCTGCAGTTAAAAGTCAGGTAAATCTTGATTCAAGTCCTCAAGGAAGGAGAAACTGAAAAATAATCCATAAGTCACAATGTAATGTGTTAATAATATGCACAAATGATTTTGGGGACTTTGAGGTACATCAGAGTTACACTGTGGGGTTAAAAGGGGCTTCCCAGAAGAGGTGGTACTTGAGTAGAATTCTGAATGATGGAGGAAGGGCCTACTGGGGAGCTGGGAAACAGCATGTACAAATACACAGAGACATTCAGTACAGCAGGCTCAGAACACCTGGGTGACTAGTGCCATTCAAAAAAAATATATTCCTTTCTTTTTGTGCCATATGTCTGAGAAGGTACAATTTTTATAAAAGGTCTCTGGTTTCTGCTCTAGGAGATAACTGCCATTCTTTAGCCAGGAAATAGCCCCCTGAGAAGTAAATTTAGAGCAGTTTTTGGACACCCAGTTATCATCATTTTGTTTATCAGAGAATTGCACCTGTTTATTTCTGCTACTCATTAAATTATCCACTCTAAATCAGGACAATTTCCTAGAATTAAATGCTGGTAAAAAAAATATAGATTCAAAGTACCAGTTCTTTTTTCACCCTTCTATCTGGATCCTTTTATTTGTCTTCATCTTTATAGGCAAAGCTACATACTGTTGAACTGAGCCTGTTTCTCTCCATAGTCTTCCTTTCTAGAACCATATTTTTCAAGTTTGGCATAATAGATTTTCCAGTGGAGGTACATATTTAAAAATTTTTTTAAAGCAGAGTTGGTTAAACCATCTGACTTAGAATTCTCTGGGTTGCCATTAGTATTTTTCAAGTAAAGCAGTCACAAGCAGCCAATAAACAGATCCTTTGAAAATTGTTAAACTATTAACTTTTCATTTTAGATTATTAGGTACTGTTGGGCTGACCAAATTGATTTGTTAGGCTATTTTTTATTCAGTAGTGCATTATACAACATCAAAATTTAATTCACATGTATAAAAACAGTGCTTGTTTTTGTCATGGCTTTTGTCTACATATTTTGAACATATACAAAATAATTATCATCTTCTTGCTAAAAACGATTGTCATTTTAGGTGATACAAGCAACAGGAGGTTCTGAACTAGCTAGTTCGGTACTCAGCCCCCTATTGACTAAGGACACAATTGATTTCTTAAATTATACTGTCAATACCGATGAAAGGCAGCTGTGGATGTCATTGGGCGAAACTTGGATGAAACCCAGGTAAACATATATGAGTTTAGCATTTAATATTGGTAATACTTTAAGCATTGTTCTCTGTTTATTACATAGATCTAATGAAACATTTATCTAAACTTCTGTGTATGAAAAGCCTAAACCCTTAAAAGGCTAGAAGTCTAGCAGGGAAGATATAAAAGTGTATGGAATATAAGACATGATGAGTGCCAAGAGTGACTCTTAAACAAAACTGCTGTTGGCATGGTGGACCAGTCAGGAAGAGGATTTAGAGAGGAGGTAGTTAGCTGTCAAAGAAAAGATGACATTTAAAATCATAAAATCAACAGATAATAATATTGTGTGTTGCGTGTGTATACATCTATATATACACACACATACACATGTATATATTTATATACAAATAGATCTTCTGGTCACTCTTCCATTCACTTTACACAGTTACTGTTATCATTCCTATTGTACACATTAGGAAACTGAGGCATAGAGAGGTTAAATAATTTACCCAAAGCCGCACAACTCATAAGTGACAGAGCTGGGATTTGAACCTCAGCAATCTGGCTCTGGAGTTGATGTTCATAATTATTTTGCTAAGCTGCCTTTCAACGGGATGAATAAGATTTCCACAAATATGTAGCAGGGAAAGGGCCTCACCAGCAGAGAGAAAAGCTCGAGGGAAGGCATGAAGCAGGAAATCATAAGAATAGAGTATGAATATGGGTTTAGCTGGAATACAGACTTTGGGTAGTGGGTGATTGAGGAGAAAGGGGAGGGATGGTATTAAATGAGGCATCAGAAATGAGCAGCGCTGGGTTATAAAGGCTCTCGATGCCATTAAGGGATTGGAGCATGGCTCTAGGTTTTGGAGGATCAATAACTTTGTAAATAGGAATATGACATAACTACATTTGTGTTTTAGAAAGATCTTCCTGGTAGTTGAGTCTAGTAAGGACAAGGACAAGGACAAGGACAAATGTAACTAGAGACAATGAGGCCCCTTGGGATGAGGATGCTATAGTAGAGGTTCCTTATTAATCAGCACTCTCCAGGATGAGAATAGTGTTAGCGAGGATGGAAAGGAGAAAGGGGTAATTTTGACAATTGTGTCTTGTCAATAAAGTGATTGTGGAAAACAAATCATTAACAATTGTAGTGTTAAAGTTCGCTGAGCAAAGCAAGTTATAAAAATGTTTCTCTTTCATTATATGTGAATAAATAATGTTTGCTTTCCTCATTCTTCCAGATCTTTTTATTTTTCCCACTACTTAACGTGAATCATTCACTTTGGTCACTGAGAAGCTTGTCTTCCTAGTGCTTTTGAAAAGGCTAGCCTAAAAGTAACGAAAAGAAAAGAAAGAACTGGTTAAATAAGTTTCTTAAATCTATTAGATTTATATAGATTATGATTTTACGATAAGCCTAGGAAAGATCTTTTAAGAGTATTGGAAAATGAATAGACTGACTTAAAAACTCATAAAGGTAAAAAGATCATGAAGGTGCATAATAATCTGAATAAAATGGCTAACTTAATCATAGCAGAAATATAACCTGAAGAATTAAATCATGTGTGAAAGATAAAACAACATATTTTAGCAGAAATGAAGCTATAATTTTTGTCCTGGTTATTTTTATGGTTCTTGAGTGGTTAGGAGCTTGCAGAAATAAGCTTCCTTTATTTTATAGGTATTAACTATGAGTATAAACATGTTTCTTTTTGTTGGGGGGAGACAGATTAGGTATGCATTGTTTTTGATTGTTTTTTTTGTTATTGTTTTGTGCATTTGTTTTTGTGTTTCATGGCTAGCCTTAGTAAAGATAATCTTGAGCATGAATATATTTCTTAATTTTATTCTTTATATGTCTGAATGTTCTTCTACAGAGCAGAGTGGCCAAAAGAACAGTTTATTCCACCATATGTTCCACGGTTCCGCGATGGTTGGGAGCCACCAATGCTGAACTTCATGGGCGCACCGGTGGAACAAGATCTTTATCAGCTGGTTGGGTCTGTGGCAAGTGCAGCAGAACATCAACACAGACATGAAACAAGAAGATATTCCACTGAGGTAAAGTTTTGTTGTTGTTGTTGTTTTAACATATCTTCTGTAGAAGGTGCTATGCTCTGCATTTTCTTGTAATTACGATTGTGAGTCCTCATTTTATCTGAAGGTTGTTCTAGAACCTGTGACTGACTAAATGTCCTGCTGCCTGTAGATAGTCACCTCTCCCTCTCACTTCTGTCATTGTGATAGTTGCTGTTTTCCTGTGAAGCCCAACAGGAGCCCAAATAATGCTTTCTAGCCTGCCAGCCCTTCCCCTACCCATCCTGCCAGTGCTCCATGAGCGCTGGTGATCCTGTCTTTTTTAAATATTTACTTTGTTTTCTTGTCAGGAAATTGCCATCTTGCCACTTGGTTTATTCTATTTTCCTCTATCATTATCAGACCCTCAGGAGAGTTCCCAGAACCGAGGTCCTCCCACCCTGTCTCAAGCAGCTCTTTCCTGAATGCTTTTTTTTCTCTCTTCTTTTCCTTTCTTTCCCTTCTCTGTTTTCCCTTCCTTCTTTCTCCCCTCCTGCTCCCCTCCTCTTCCTTTTTTTTTTAAACCTCTGGAGTCCTATCAGCCTGACTAGAAGGCCAGAGTTTTTCCTGGACTCCAGTCCAAAGTTCAAATGATCATTTATAATACTGTTTACACCTTGAGGAGATGATAAAATTTATTGTATCTTTTAAGTATTTAGTAAGCTTCAAAGTAAACCTATTTGGGGAGCAAATTAAAGGATTGATACTGGTTATGTTATCTCCTCACAGTCCTTAAAAAATAATTTTTCTATGACTTGTTTTGACTTGTCAGAAAAGAAAAATTAAACATTTGCTTAATGTTGAACCAAACTAAATAGTTGATCAGAACTGAGAAATTAAACGAATGAGGTCTAGTTTGAAAAAGAAACAGTAAATGATGACTATATCCTTATTCATTTCCTTTATTTAATTTGTTAGATTTTCTCAGACTACTATGGGGATTTATAATGTGGCAAACATGGTATC
Source organism: Macroglossus sobrinus (assembly GCA_004027375.1). Lineage (NCBI taxonomy): Eukaryota > Metazoa > Chordata > Mammalia > Chiroptera > Pteropodidae > Macroglossus > Macroglossus sobrinus. Next base: position 731,921 of record PVKZ01000182.1, read on the forward strand.
AATGAATAAAGTAGCAAACCAGAGTAAATCCTCACTTTTAAGGAAAAACATTTATATAAATTAATTCTTAAAATTGTTCCCTTGGACAATAACCATGATATTATAGAAGACTGGTTAAATTTTGAAACTTTAGAAATAAAGCAAACATACTTCTTTGAAAATAATTTTTTATAAGCTAACTCTTTCTTTCCTCTGACTGTACATAAGGGGAGAGGTGGGTTCCATAACTGCCCTTCCCTGTGAGTGATTAAGAAGATGTCTTCAAAGCTCTGAGCATTGGTTGGCAGGCATATGTCCCTGTCTATAATTTTGCAGTTCAGACCTCGTCACTATGAATGTTCTTTTCTCGTAGAGGGCAACATTTCTAGAGGAAAAAATGTAATCAAACATAAAATTATGATACACTTGCTGTTGCTATAGTCACAGCTGACTATTTTCAAATCATGGAAATTTCTAGCTGATAGTTTATATCTTAAATGAGAAAATACATTCGTTTAATAATGTAAGCCTCAGAAAATCACTTTTGTGAGTTCTTTTCCAATTTGCATGTTTAGAGAGAGAGTAATATCTTCTGGGCTTCCAGTGCAAAAGTTTGTCTACTCTCACTGAATAACTTTAAAAGAAGAATTATTGAAAATTTTTTCTTATAACGAGTTATCATTTTCCTGTTGTAAACTATTTTCCATTTTATGGCTTAAGTACTTATTCAGAGGTTTAAAAAATAAAATAAAATGAAAGGCACCTGCTAGCAGTTCTAGAGAATTTTATGCCTTAAGATTTTATTGGAAGTAATTGTGATTTAAAATGCATAAAAAATGCTGTCATCCTCAGAAGAGAGATTTTATTACATTTTATTTTTTGCTACTATAATAAAATATACTCAGGACAAGACTTGGATGATTCAGATTTTCTTTAGAATACAAAGGCATAGGTGAAGTGGAGTGACAATGATGGTGACAATACTCACTTTGTTTACTTCCTCTGAACCAGCAGCTGCCCTACACACAAGGTTGTGTAGTCATCAAAGTCCTTTGTTGTCATTTCTCTCCTCCCTTCTAATATTCTCGAGACCCAATGATTTCATACTGACTGACCTCACTCTGTTATGCTCAGAGCTAGGCAAAAGGTGTGAGTGATTCTGTCTCTTGAACTCCTCCCTTTATGACAGCCTTTAATAAAAAGTTGCCGAATTGTCTAGTTTCTCAACTTTTTCCTAGAGAAATGATAAACTGAATTAATTAAGCCATTTTAAAAATTTTATTTTTATTTTAGCTTTATTGAGGTATATTGGAGAAAAAATGTTAAGGTATTTAAAGTGTACATTATAGTGATTTGATATATGTATATATTGTGAAAGGATCCCCCACATCTAGTTAATTAACACATCTATCACCTCACCTATTTATCTTTGTTGTTGTTGAGAACGCTTAGGCTGTTTTCATTTCTTAGCCATTGTGAATAATGCTGCAATGAACATTAGGGTGCAGCTCTCTCTTTGAGACCCCAATTTCATTTTCTTTAGTGAGATACCCAGTGCTAGGACTGCTGACCTATAGAGTTGTTTTATTTTTAATTTTTTGAGGAATCTCCATAATGGCAGTACCAGTTTACATTCCCACCAACAGCACAAGGGTTGCCTTGTCTCTACATCCCTGCCAACACTTTGTTTTTTCCTGTCTTTTTGATAATAGCCATGCTAACAGTTGAGAGGATACCTTATTGTGGCTTTGACTTCCATTTCCCTGATGTTTAATGATGTTAAGCACCTTTTCATGTACCTGTTGACTATTTGTATGTCTTCTTTGAAAAAATGTCTAGTTTCTCTGCCCATTTTTTAATTGGATTGTCTTTTTTTTACTATTGTATGAGCTTTTTATGTGTTATTGAATATTAACTGCTATCACATATATATATATATAAACATATATTTTTGATTTGCAAATATTCCACTTTATAGATTGCCTTTTTATTTGTTGGTGGTTTATGTTATTTAAATGGTGAGAATTGTTTGTTTTTATTTGTGTGTTAAGTGCAGTATCCTGATACATAGTCCATAGGAGTAATGAAATGTGGGTATTTCCAACACTGGCGCCTTGGAAACACTTTACCTGCCCTGTCTGTGGGCAGACTCAGCCCACTCCTGCTAAATTTGTCCTTAGAATTAACTGCAGTGAACATGTATCCAATAGTTTTCTAAAACATTCCCAATTTCAAATATTTTGCCTCAGTGAATACATAAACAATTGAAATAGCCAAAGATTCCCAGTGCTTCAGGATCTATCACACACACACACACACCCATACCTTATTTTATGTAAGAAAACAATACAAAATTCTTGGGTGAATGTTTTTTGTTTGTTTCTTTGTTTTCTCTCAGTAGTTTTAAAACCATGCTGCTCAGTAGGACCCTGAGACCCCAGTTCTTGCTCTTGGCTAGGCCAGTAGGTTCATGTCTGAGTTGTTAACTGCCAAAGGAAGTGACTCCAATATCGCTTTCTCCCAGACTGTTTACTATCAAGATCAATGTGTTTTCTGCCCTTCTGTGTTTCCCTTAACAGTAAATCTGATAATAGTGCTGCCATTTTTTGAAAAATCAAAAATAATTTAACTTAATGGTCAATCACTTGAAAATGATACTGATCATAATGTAGTGGAGGATTTTTATTGACTGACATCAGTGCCATTTGATTAGTATTGGTAATTCTTTAATCTCTCCTTCTCTGTCTTTCAGCAATCCAGTGTATTAGAGTATGCTCCACCTCCACCTGATGGGTATGCATTCAATAACATTTACACAAGAGGGACCCATCTGGACCAGGGGGAAGCTGCTGTTGCTTTTAAGCCAACTCCTAATCGCCATGTAGATAGGTAACATTTCATGAGCATTGTTTGGAAAGCTGTGGATCTGATTTTGTGCAAATAGAGGTGCCAGTGTATGCATTGTTCACTACTTTAAACTTTCCATCTGTCAATTGTTTGATAAAGTTTCCGTTGTTTCTTTATAGAACTGGCTGAACAAAGCGTTTGGTCTATAAGTCTAACTGGAGGACCTCCAGGCTATAATTCTAACTTAGTGCCTTTGGATGACTTTTGCTTTTTAAAGAGACACTTCTTACAAAATCTATGATTAAGAAGGAAGAATTGTTTTAAAACTCTCTACAAGTTTGTACCAGATGTTCTCTAAGGATCTTTCCAGATCTGTATCTTTTAAAGGAAATCATTTCCAACTTTCTCTCCCCCAATAAAAATAAACAACCTTCCTTTAGATAGAAATATTTCAAGATAAACTAAATACTTAAACAGCCAATTCCTTATTTACCATTTTTGCCATTTTGTCTTACTGTATTTTATTCTCACTTTCCAGTTTTACATTTACTTTCCCATATTTCATCTCAAAAAATTTAATATAGTCAAAGATGGAGAATCAAGATGGGGAAGAAATAAAGTAATTGGGAGAGGTGCAGTTTTTCAATTCTTTTTACCAGCTACTACAAGCGAGGTTGACATAGAGGCCAACCCATATATGTAAGAAAAAGAAAAAAAGGTGAAATATTGGTAATGGGGATATGGGAGAGTGATCATTCAGATGAATTGTGAGGTAGAGGCCTTGTGCTAGTACTTTGCTGCCTCAAGGCCTCTCTTACCACGAGTGTTGCATGCCCTTTTGTGTGTGTGTGTGTGTGTGTGTGTGTGTGTGTGTGTGTGTGTATGAGTGTGTGTACGTGTGCGCGCGTGTGCTCTTCATAGAATTTATGGAATGTGGGATTTAACATTTTAATCTTCTGTTGGAAACAGTAGAGGAATACTTAAGTAAAATGCTATGGAAATCATACAGGTATTCTAAGGGCACTAACATAAAGAATGGAGTACAAAGAAAAGCCAGCAATGAATAATACATTTTGAAAATGCCAACATATGAAATACATTTTAGTTTATAGATTCAAGTTTCAGTAGGTATAGTGAAAATTAATTTTGAAGTTAAAAAAGTACTTCATGAAATTCTTGACTGACTCATTACTCATCCTAATATTTTCTTATTTTTCTGCCTTATATGTCAATATTCAAGAAATTGTTTCAGATTAGTGTTTCTTACCATTTTGTTTTTTTACATAACTCCAGTGAATTGGGATAGCTTTTCACAGCTAAGTAGCTAGAAAACTACTTGAGTAGTTTTCTCATGTGTGTTCAGAGTTATAATACCTATTGATTCTAGAAAACTTTTATTATATTTCATTTAAGGCCACATCTAATACATTGTGACTACTCAGTAAGTGTTTGTAGATTTTGATTGATTTATTGCATAACTAAACTAAGTATGTGACAGTGTATTCAACATTTCAGAGTCACTACCTCTTTTTCCTTCACTCACAAATCTGTAATGTAATAGTGTTAATGATGGAAAAAACTCTGCCATTTATTTTGGGCAGCTTACCACAGTCTTAAAAGTTTATCTTGATCCCTATAGAATATCAAGGGAGCTTACCTTTCACTTATTGATTTAGTTTTATCTCTATATCTTATCTGCTTTCAAAATGGATTCAGGCAACTCACTTAAATATATGTACTTAAAGTAATGTTAATTTTAATTAATATTAAAAATTAAATAATGAAATAAAGTATAAAATTAAATCAAGAGTGAGGATAAGAATTAAAATTTTTTGAATCTGTGATTGAATTTCAAATTTGTCTTTGAGGTTCCTGGCTGTTCTTCAAAAATATTTGTCTCATGGAACTTTATATACGATGTGAGAGGTGGTATAATGGACATTATTTTTAAAGATAGTATATATTTTGCCTCATTCAGAGACTGCTGTGGTGAATTTCATAAGGTTTATTTTATAACTTTTGATATATAGGAAATTTAAATGGGATTTAGTGAAGGAATTTCTGTGAAGGGATATTCAGGTATATAGACAGGTTGTCAAAATTTAGCCAGAGAACAGTTTTTGAAAATAAATTGAGTGATGAGTAGATCGCTTATCTCTTTATGGATCTCATCTTTCATCTGGGTTATTAGAATAGAATTTGGATAGTTTGTAGATACCTGGATCACTGATGTTCTATGTTGGTGTGAAAATTTATCATCATAATTTCAAAAACTAAACATTTTGGTCTGATATGAAATACACAGCGGTTTGGAGTTTGTTTTTATAATAATAATTATTATTCTTAAACTCTGTTACATGTCAGGAATGTATTAAATACCATTTAAAGTATATTCATTCTTCAGTGAAATTACCATGTCATTAGGGAAATCACCAGTTGAAGTTAGAGCCCTTACCTTAGAGGGATTTTAATTTACTGCTATTTAAAAGCAATTAGTGTTTTAGAGAAGTCTCAGATCGTTGTTCTCTCTTTATCTACTCTATAGCAAGTGCATATCTATTATTCCAAATCAGAAACAGAGACCATACATTCATTTCTTTTATACATTCTGGGTCTTTTAGGGAACTTTGGTACCTCTCAAAAATGACAAAGTATGATTTTCAGATTGATACTTATGGTCAGTGGATATCCAGGTTTCTTTTAAAAAAACTAAAGATTTGTGAATTCTAAAATATTTTATCAGTACATACTGGACAATCCCTTCTGAGACACCAGGATAGCAAAGACTTCAAAGGGAAATGCAGCAAAGTTTTCTTTTTAAACCACTCATTCAAATACACAGTGGCAGAGATTTATCCTACCCTTTATTATAGTACTCAGCTCTCTATTTGTGATTATTTTTCAGATCACAGGAGAAAAGAGCATGAGGGAGGAGAAAAAGATAGAATCTGAAATTACTGTTTTTCTAACTTTTTGAGTGGTTATTGAAATGAAAATAATATTAATTCATGTTCATGTATATCAGGTTTTATTATATTGTATAAAAATAGTTGTAATTATGTTTTAAATCTATTAATGGTAATTTAATGATAAAAATGTTTTTTTAAGAAAGTTATTATTTAAATATAGAACTCTTAGACATGTTCTTACTATTAAAATAAGTTTATAGTTCATTGTCAGAATGTTTTCTAGTAGGAATTGGCTTCATTTAATGTTTGACATCTGTTTTCAGCATTTAGGAAGAGCTTGCAGAATAATCTTTTTTTTTTTTTAATAGAAGTTATGATCCACTCATAACACAACCCAAGAAATATGCCAAATCCAAGTATGAGTTTTTGGCAAGGAACAGCAGTGAGCTCTCAGTTCTAAAGGATGATATTTTAGAGGTAATAGAATTTTACCTTTATATCTCTTAATAAAATAGATTTATTATATTTTCTCTTTTCATGTATATCTAAACCTTCTTCAAAGAAATTTTGAGGTCAAGAAATTTTTCTTCAATAGTATTTTATTTTACCAAAGATAGAGCTTATTATATACATATAGCTATCTCTATTTAGGAGGGGAGCTACTTTATCTGTTTTTTGTTAATGTGTTTGGCTTTTATTTTTTTGGAGGAGGATAGATTTCTAGGCTTACTTTGCCCTCTTCCTCTTTCCGGGCTTTGTTCATTTTGGAATCAAGGCTAGTTATCAGCTCAGATGTAGATGCACTATAATATTTTAATGAGAAAACATTTCCTTCTTCCTGTTCTAGTACCCTGGCACAGTGAGTGAATTAATGGTTGTAGGAATAATCTACCATGACTTTCAGACCTCTTTTCTTAGTTTATAACTGAGCATTCATCTTATTTAATATATAATGTGAGATAATCACAGTAGTTTTTGTAGGGGAAAAAAGTTTTCATACTTTTCTATTCCAAAGATGGAGACAATACATAGACCCTTCTAAGCGAGTCATTTTAGTTATCTATAATAGTGCAAATAAACATTCTCAAGAGATATTATCAGCCTTGGGTAGATTCACAGCAGTAGTCCCAAACCTGTTCTACACTAGTAATTGTAATACTTAGTGTAGTTCTTAGGAGCCATTAATCTCACAATATGCTGACGCAAAGTCAACTTAATAGAAGTGAAAAAAAGTTTCTTGGCCTAGGAATAAAAATTGGATTTTTGTTATAGATTGGTTTTGGTACATAAATGATGCCTTTATCTTGCATAATGACAGATCCTTGATGATAGGAAGCAATGGTGGAAAGTTCGAAATGCAAGTGGAAACTCTGGATTTGTGCCAAATAACATTTTGGATATTGTGAGACCTACGGAATCTGGAGTAGGGCGTGCTGACCCACCGTACACACATACCATACAGGTAATTATGAATTTTGAGCAAAATTTAACTTTTACAAGTTTCCAAATTTATCACTCTTAAATAGGATTCGAATACCTTTCGTGTATTAATCATTTTGAGACTTAATGGTTGTACAATTTGTACATAGTTTTTAGGATAGCTCTGAGGCAATGGTGAGAGACATAGGAGAAATTATACATATGTATTATGGTTTACTTCTCTGGGAAATGTTTATAATTAAATGATTTTCTCTGAACGCTATTTTTTACACCCTATAATATTTCTTACATATGAAGAAATAGTATTTCTGCCTCTTCACTCTTAACCATAGCCCTCCTAGTCACTGGCTTCTTGTTAGATGATAGCACCGACAGTAGCTGGAAGATCCAGTGGTTCATCTTCACTGGGCTTTGCCTTCGTTCTCTGCTGCTGACCAATTTTGAATTTGTACTTATCTCACCTTACGTCAACACTTGAGTATTTATTCATTTGGGCTGTAATATTTTTCCTCTTCTAATTTTAAGTTTAAAATGTAATTATGATATAGGTTACATGGGTAAGGATCTCTCCTCTTGATCAATGTAAAATTCTTGAGTTCTATGCCACCATTCCGGGATTTAAGTGATCCTGGTTATCTCATTCACCCTAACATCTGACTTCACTTGCTATAAAGTGTTGGGATTTTGGGTCTGTGACAGGATCTCTAGAGTTTGTCTGCCAGCAGAGACAGAATGGATGGACTATCTTGTGTATAGTCTCTGAATATGTGGTGCCTTTTTTTCTCCTTTTTTATCAGAATCTTGAGCAAAAGATCATATCTAATCACATAATAATGTCATGAATTTGAGTAGAAGCTACGTAGACAATGCAGTGGAAGCATTAATTTTCATGCCTAGGCTTAGTAAAATATAGACTATCCATATCTACAATCTTGGTCATGTGCTGCCATGTCCATTCATTTAAATATTTCTGGCACCTCGTGGCATTCAAGCCTAGTATAGGTCCTGCACTTGGCCTTAATAGAATCCAAGAATCAAGCAAACATTTGAAATAAAGAATTAATAATTTACAATTTGTGTATTTTCATAATTTAAAGTAATGGCAATGGAAATTCTGTTTGCTGTGCTGTTTTGGCTGGCCTGATGTACATATATATTATATATTTATCTTATGTTCATCGTTTGTCATTAGCTATTGATGCCAAAGAAGGAGTTTGAGTTATTCAAGGTATGGTCTACTCCATTTCCCATGGATTTTTGAAGTGAATTTTCTGACTTTGATATAATGCCTTTTTCTTTTCTACATCCTGACTTTACCGATTTTGAGATGTGCTTATCTGATATAATATAGGCTTTTGTTTGGTTTATAAATGAAAATTTTTTATGTTCTTTCCTATAGAGGTTTTGACTGAATGCCTTACGCAGTGTTAAAGAGTGTGTACTTGAAACATATGCCGAAAACAGTGATGGAGTATATCCCCTTTGAGCTCTATGGGCTATTTTTAATATTTAACTCATGGTAAACTGTGAGAGACACTATTCACAAAGAATATAGTTTTGTGAACAGAAGCCAAGAGTTTATATTTTAGGTGTTAAAAACAATTATCCAATTATTTAATTTTGTTTTTATTTGCATGCATGTAAACTCCCATGATACCTAAAACTTGCAAACAATGTAAATTCTAAGTATTCCATCCCCACCTGAGATTTCCTAAGGAGTTTAACCTCTCCTACTTTTTCCTGTTTACTGTTCAGTCTTGTCTTTTTCTTCAGTTCTGATTTCTGACTTTAGCCACAGTTGGCTTTTCTGTTCAAAGGTTGCTTCTATCTAAAATTGAACCCAAACTATAAATACATATCATAGGTAGAGAGAGTACTTTTTGAGAACATAAAACCTATCCCTCCTTTCTTGAACAGAGCTTCATCTTATAGTTTTGTCAACTTTGGCACAACCAATAATTTTTTTAAGTACTCACACTTAAAAACACTTTTTGGTTTTTCAGGAGTTTGATTTACTCTTGTATGTAAATAGAAACTTGTGGGGATTGCCCATTTGGGCTATTTTCTTTTAAACTTTTAACACTGTATGACTGTCTACTGAAAATTTCTGGATGCAATTTCGAATGCAGTGATGTATGTGGAAATGTGTATAGAAGTGTGTGTGTGTTTAGATTGAGGGCCTTGCTTTTAACAGGTATTAAAAACAATCTATTTTTTTAAACCTCCTGAAAATTTTGGGCTGAGCCCAACAAACCCACTAAATTTTGTAAAATTTTAATAATCAAGCTTGACAATCTGTCCTCTGCTATCTGGCATAAATACTACTATAAAAGGATTTCTATTCTGAAAGCCCTCATTACATACATACACACACACACACACACACACTGATTAGACTGAATAAGATGGAAAAAAAAGAATTTCTCAGAAATAAATATCAGTCATTTTATATCTCTACAACGGTTTTACCAGATATCCTTATCTAAAATACATAACAAAAAATCCTGCAGCTTATTTCAGAATGACAATAAAGATACCACATATTTATGTAGATTCCAGTGTTTCTAACACCCTAACCTTATAGAACTCCACTGGATTACAAATATATCAAAGGCAATTCTGTGTCATATTCAGCTCATTCATTCACTCGACAAATATTTACTGAGTGCAAGCATCTCGTAGTTGATAAAAAGGAAGACAAGGCCTGGCCCTGAGCAGACCCTCCGTGAAAGTCTACCATCTAGAATCTAATCTCTAAGCCACCTGCCACGGCTTGCTTCTCTCTTTGTACTTGTGTTTTAGGAATAGTGACTTTCACTCTCCTCAGAAATGGCCAACACACTTTGCCCATTTCTCTTCTTTTCAATGATATCGAAATTATGAAGAAATTTAAAGAAACATCTTACAAAAACATTTTATATACCTGTACTGTATTGCACAAAGATATCTAATATTCCATTGCTTAAACTTTCTTTACATTCACAGATAGCAGTGGTATTATACTCCATTAATAATCTCAGTGATCAGTGCTCATGGTGTGTGTCAGGTATAGTTTAAGCATTTCGCAAATATTAATTTATTTAATTCCCACCATGACCTTATGAAGTAGGCATATTGTATATCTGAGGAAACTAAGGTACAGGAAGTAACTTGCCCACAGCTCATGCTCTGATGTACTCAGCTAGTATGGGGAATAGTGCTTAGAAAAGATTAGCATCTCATTTAGTATAAGCATATAGTTTTTCACTGTGTGAGTGCTTAAAGGGACATTTTCTTAGAATAGCTTTACCATACATTGTGCTGTGTTAAAAGTTGACCTCATCAGTCACCATTCATGGAATTGGATTTTTCCCTAATGCATCTATTCCTTGGATCTCAATTTTTTTTATATAATTTAGTATAATAATCCGAATTATATAATTCACTATAGAATGTCGACATTTTGCAGATAGTGGCAATAAGGGAATTTGATGTAAACTATTCACGTGTAGTACCTGTAAGTCACCCAATGTTTTAAAAATGTACACATTCATGACTCATTTTCTTACCCTTCCGTTTCCTCTAAAGAGGAAATATATAAAAAACATCGTCTCCTGAGAGAAAAGCACAAGAACAGCCCTTGCCTATTTTTCACACTTTTGGTTAGAAATTGTCATCTGATGGCAGGGATGCTAGTACCTGGCACCAGTAGTGAATAGGTGTTGAATTGCCACCTGATGCCCCTGAGAGTCCAGGCTATTTAATATCCTCACCTTTGGAGTGATTTTTAACAACTCTGTGAAGACAGCCATTCCCACCTAATGTGTTTTTCACATGGCTTTAGCAAAGTTTTAAAAATAAAAGAGAGGGAGATGATAAAGAATTTATGAAAGATATGAAACACAAAAAAGGACTGAATGAAACCACAGGGAAAAGGAAACAAATGCTTATGAGAGAGTATGGAGAAATGAAGACAAATAACATATCTTTTGATAAAAATTTTATTGTACAGCCTTCTTGAGCTTAGTAGTAGTTTATCTGGGAAACAAATGGACATCCAGGGTGCTATCTCCTCACCTGGAATCTACCTGCCACATGAAGTTTCCCATATTTCTTTTGATTTGATTCCCAGACCTGTTCATCTGCTAGAATTACCCTTTTGCCTGTATAGAGTGTCACACTGTTTGCGAAGAGCAGAAACCAAATCTCCCCCTCTGTTATTTTCAATATTGTCAGACACTTGACTAAAGAAGTCTTGCATTTATATGAGTTATTAAGTCTATTATTATTATAAATATTCTGACTCTACTAAGATACAAATGATTATGAATGTCTGGTTATTATGGTCCTGTGAATTCAATAGAAATTTTTTTGTCGTCTTTGTTTCTTAGCAAGAGATATGGTACTGTGGAAAAGCCCTAATCTAGGTTTTGGTTGATGAGAATTCTAGTTCTGGTTCTGCCACTAACTACCTGTGTGACCTTAAAGACAGCATTTTACTTTCCTGCGCTCAGCTTTGAGATGGATAGGATCAAGTTTCATGATTTCTACAATCCAATCTAAATGTAAAATTTTGTTATTTTCTAGATACGTGTATAAATAGCCCTAAATTAAAAGTGGAAATATTTTCTACAGGTTAACTACTAAACCACTAGCTCTACTAATTTCAGCCCATGTTATTAATGCTCTTTTTTCAAGCTCAGTCCAGATATTCAGATACAGCTGGACAGAAAGTGACCATTTTCATATTCATTCCAGCAGACAAACTTTCTGATAATATTCATTTTTAAAAAGCTTAAGTTCAAAACACTTTATTCATCTATTAGTTAGAGGTACGGCCTTTAGACAAAGATGGTTACTTTTTATTCTGCCTCACATGTTGACATTTTCTCAAATAAATTTTCTTCCTTTATATATATAGATAGATAGATACACACACATATATGTTTATAAATTATTGCCCTACATGTATATGTGCACAAAATTATAAAATTTCCTGTTTAGAATGCTTACACATTCAAAACTAAACCTCAAAAAAAACACACCACAATATATATTTCCTTTTGTAAACTCAACCTTAAAGAATTAGTCTTACATTTAATGTACTATAAGTATATTCTTTATAAGCTATAAGAATAAGATGAACCTATATCTTAATATTTTAAAAACACAGTCCTCTAATACACAAATAGTTATTGAAATGCCTATACTGTTTACAGTCGTGTGAGTCTATATAATTAGTTTTCCATGGCTAGATAAGAGTGATGGAAAATAATTATATATTTACAAGCTTCTTCACTGTTTGATTTGTGGGCAGGTAATTTTACTGTCAAAAATTAATTTGCTCACATTTTCTGATATTTGATGTGAATTATAATTGATATTATTTTAGTTTCATCTCCTGTGTTAATTTTCTCATTTGATGTGATTTGTTCCATTTCCCTAATAGCAATTACTTGGCGAGCTGTCAGAGGTAACCCACATTTGTTCCTCATGACACTTCTTTTTAATATAATTTTTTAGATTCAATCTCTGGACTTAACACCCTCCAAATGTTCCCTCTTTGCCTAGTTTTCTCCAGAGCCTTAAAGAGATCAAATTTAGAAGAAAAGTGTATAGGTTAAAATTTTAAGAACAGTTCAATTTTAATGGTTTTGTTGGGCTTACTTGCATAATTTCCCCTGTGAAACAGTGTCTTGTGTGAATCAGGAGCTTATCTCTAAATAACTTTCTTTAATCCTGGAGAATCTCTGCTCAGTTTTAGTAGCTAAAGAAAAGTGATTCATTCCAACTTAATTATCAATAGGAAAGTAAATTTTCCATGGGTTCTAGTAATTCTGACCTCTTTCAGAGAAAGAAAAGAGAAAAAGACAGATTTTGTTTTAAGCAGAACTTTAAATATATTTGTGGGAGATAAAAGGCAAGAGTTAGGAAGGGACAGTTATGGTATGAAAATAGGTTCACACCAAAGTGACCAGTCATTTCAGTTTGCTTACAACTGAGGTGTTTTTAGAGATGTGGGCCTTTCAGAACTAATACTGAAAAAGTCCTAGGAAAACTGGGAAAAATTAGTCAAAATTTCTTTTTTGACTGAAGCTTCAGCACCCTTGGTTCAGAAGAAATTTCAGGGTACAGTTCTACTCTCCAAAACTTTCCATAAGTTGAAGGTACATTGGAGTCATCAGTTCTTACCTCTAACCAAAAATCGCCAAGGAACAGAAGTGCTAAAGGGAAGAGCAATACACTGAGTTGTAGGTAACATGGAGTGGGGAAAATAGGGAGGGAGATAGGAAAGTGAGTTCAGGAGTCGATACTGATTGTTTCCTCCACACCAAGAATGACAAATCAGTTTCCAAATGAAAGTTAACTTGGTTGCCATTTCGGAAGAGGGTGTAATGATTTGATGAAGGCACTTTTCCCCCTTTACATTCCAGGGGTTGGAAGCATGAGACAGGAAGAGAGGATTAAGATAAGAGAAAATATGCAAGTAAATGAAATTTATGGTATAATTCATGAGAAATTTTCATATGGTTTCTCTATTTTAATCAAATATACATATGAAAAATATTTAAGTCTATTAGGTTATACTGATAAAGTTGCATTAAATAGCAATGACTGAAGAGTGAAATGAGACACAGAAAATCTGGCGAACCTGTCTTCGGGCTTGATTATGACAGTAATACACAGTGTAATCATATCGTGTAATGCAGCACTGATAGCATTTTGTTTGTTTGCTTAAGCTTTAAAAACAGCAGTATAAACTCTTATACTTTTGAAATCCCAAAGTGAGAATTTACGAACCCTTCATACAGTTGTCAAGGGAACATTGCATATATTTTAATCACGTGACTTTGGTGTGTGCTAAGTATTACATTTTGGTGATGTTTGCTGTATTTTGATTTGTTTAAATATTTTATTGGCCCAAATATAGGAACATTGTTTTGCGATGAATAATAATAATAACAACAAAAATAATAATAATTAAATAAACTTTTATTTAATATATTAGAACTATTTCTAGGCCTTGAATGCTAAGAGGGTCAACGATTTCTGTTTTTCTTCCATCTAACTCCATGGCTTGTTCCATGAATTTCAACTCCCTGTCCCTTCCCTTCCTGCCTGGCTCTTTCCTTCCTGCTTCCATGCCCCTTCTTCCACTATTTAGCACTTCTGTCACTTCTGCTTTCATCCTTGCTTTATGCCCTTGCCCTTTCTCCACCCACTGGCTGGTGAGTGGTAGCTTTTAAAGAGACAGCAGAAAAGAACCAGGGTGCCCTCCCATGCTGGTTTCCACAGGTGTTACTCATTTGCTGTGTAGGCAACTATGATGATGGTTGGTGTGTTGTTTTTTTGAGTATTGTTTTAATTAAAAAGTGGTATGTATGTGTGGTGTGTATTTTCATGTTTTTGATCTCTGTGGAAATTGGGGAGGCCTCTTTTAAAATCAGTATTACCTTATATTTGGGCCAATTTAAAAATTGAAGGTAAATACTGTTCTAACCAAAGAACCAGATTACCAAAAGGCCTGCTTTTTACACTTTATCTGCAAATCCTGGATTTTAGAATAATCAAAACTGTACAAGTATAGTATCTAAACTTTACATAAATTGAGTCCATTGCTCTGTCTTTGATTCTGCTAAAAAAAAAAAGTGCCTTTTGAGAATTTGGAACTTGTTATAATGCAGTTATCTACTAATTCAGATTATTTTGTTTAAAGTTTTAACTGTTGTATGTAGTTTAATATTGAATATACCTGGACTGTTTTCTAATAGCCTTAACAATCATGATTGAAAATTTGTTGAAAGTTATTTTGTATTCAGTTCCATGGTTTTTAATACAAATCCCCACGTGGTCTTTTTTCTAATATACATTTTTGAATTACAGTCATAATCATTGAATTAGACCCTACCACTACCCTCACCACCATCAATCCCACAGCATTCCCATTTTAACAAGGAAAATTTCTAATTTTAATAAATTAGCATTAAGATGATGGTACTAAGGGTTATGACTGGAATAAATTAACAGCATTTTTAAATTACTTGTTTACTTTAAAACCTGGTCCTTTTATCTACTGAAATATTGCCCTTCTTAACAAATTACTTGGAAACAGAATTAAACTTTTTTTAATATAACACATTTAAAATAAGGAATAAGTAATGCTTTATGATATTGATATTTAGACTTCCAGTGCAATTAGAAGTTTTTATTAAAGGAAATTATAAAATAACCAAAAATCTTTTGACCTACCCTGGTTGTGTATGATTCCAAGTTCAAATTTAATTTTTTTGACATTTGTTAATATTAATAAATGATACTATTTTCTATTAGTGCATCATTTTGACTCCTTAATTTACATTTGGATTTTGAACAAATATGTATTTAAAAGATGATTTTGAGTAACTATTATACCAGGTAGGATTGGAGATGTGTATATATGTGTGTGTATATGAACACACATATACTTAAATTTGCCATGAATTTGAAGTAAGTTAACAAATAAATATTATGCCAAAAATGTCCTGTCCAAGTATAATTTGTTTTCCTAGGCTAGATTTATATTTTTACAATTTC
The DNA here is from genome assembly GCA_004027375.1 of Macroglossus sobrinus. NCBI lineage: Eukaryota > Metazoa > Chordata > Mammalia > Chiroptera > Pteropodidae > Macroglossus > Macroglossus sobrinus. The sequence goes on from PVKZ01000182.1 coordinate 747,649, forward strand.
AAATTAATTGTTCATCTTTTTGTAGAAACAAAGGATGGAGTATGGTCCAAGATCAACTGACCCTCCCTCTGCTCCGTCACCTCCTCCAACACCAGCTCCTGTTCCTGTCCCCCTTCCACCTTCTATTCCAGCACCTGTTCCTGTGCCAAAGGTGCCAGCAAATGTCACCCGTCAGAACAGCAGCTCCAGTGACAGTGGTGGCAGTACTGTGCGAGATAGCCAGAGACACAAACAACTTCCAGTGGACCGTAAGTTTCCTAGGGAGGCAAAAATTAAAGACACTGCCAATGGACATATTGTTTATTAGGTTTTACTAGTATTAAATATATTCAAAATGTAAATTAAATATAAATAATAGTCTTTTATAGTTGCATAATACTTGATAGATTGCAAAGATTTTTACTTAGTTTCTCATCCCCCAAGTAATTCTGAGAAACAGGAAGTTCTTTCTGTTCTCTAATATGTATATTTCTACACTAGTCCAATATACTGTGAAGACTCTGGAGCCAGACGTACTTGAGTGTGTATAGTGAAACATCACTTACTGGCTGTGTGATTTTGAACCATTTAATAATCCTCTCTATACTTCAGTATCTGAAAAGTGGTTGTGGGGCGAGGGGTGGGGGAATAATGATATCTACGTCTTACGATAATTATGAGGATTCAGTGAGATAATGCATATAAAGCATTTAGATCAGTCATTCTCAGCCAGGGATGATTTTACTCCCTTCCCTTGGGGATATTTGGTATTGTCTAGAGACATGTTTTGATCGCAGTTATTGGATGGATGCTACTGGAATATAATAGGTAGAATCCAAGAAGGTTTAGCAATGTCCTACAATGAATAGGACACCCAACCGCCACTCCCAACAGAATTACCTGGCCTGAAGTGTCAGTGGTGATGATGATGATAGCAGTAGATATTTGCTGAATGACATAATTAATATGTCATATAGGTTGAAATCAGTCAGGTTTTTCAGTCTCAGCACCATTGACGTTTGCATATACAAGCACACTAGCTTAATATAAACAACCTGACAATAGCAGTTTCAAATTTGCCCTCCAAATTCAGATTTCATGTGATTTAGACATCAACTTTATTTTTTCATAAATTTAATTTTTATTTTTTATATGAATGGTTTTTCTGAGAACCAGATTTAAACAAATGAAAAGAAGAGACCCCATGGCCCACTTTAGATTATCCTCATTGGGACTAGGAACAGGGTAATTTGAAAGCCAAAGGTAATTCTAAGATAATATGTATTTTGTTTTACCTTCTAGTATATGACTGGTCTGTTTAATCTTCATATTATGGTTTTTAGTATTATAAAATTGCTTTACCTATTCTTGATATAAAAAATTATTGGAAAACTAGAGCTGGGAAGATAATACCTCAGTGTGATAAAAGTGTATAAAGGGTGTTTTTGTGCTTATGCATATAAAGCATATCTTTTATTCTCTCAGTATGACCTTTCCTAGGGTTCAGTTCTTTTCTGGATTCTTTTTTCCATAACATATTTTTACTGTAGATGAACAATCTATTTCCCTACCTTTATTTTTAATTTTTTAAAATTTTTTAACGCCTGCAGCACCCGATATTCTTAGGTGGTCTCCCATCCAAGTACTAACCAGGCCTGACCCTACTAAGCTTCCGAGATCAGATGAGATCCAGCACATTCAGGATGGTGTGGCCATAGACTCCATACCTTTAAATACCATCTATATAGATGGAAAAGGAATGACTCCCAAATTTGTCTTCCTATCAGATCTCATCTGACATCCAGATACGTGTATTGAACTATTAACATTGTAGCTGAAATTTAATCCTTAAGATTCAAATTCAAAACCAAATTACTGAAACCTTCACTCATATTTTACCCTACTGTTTTTCTTATCTCAGTAAATTATAGCCATATCTATTCAGTTGTGCTCATTCCTGATAAATTAAAAAATTTAAAAAGAAAACACTAAAACTACTGTTTTAGAAAATCTGGTTAAATTCATGAAGCATAAGCCTACTTTTATACATTGCTATCTCTCCCAAAATGTAGCCTATTTAAAAATCACCTCCTTCTCTATATCTTGACCTTACCATAAAACTAATGGAAAAATGAGGTTTTGGAAAAACAATGAACTCTTTCTGTGCAGCAAAAATAACTGTGTGTGTGTCTGTGTTTGAATGAAGATACGTGTGTATATAAATGTAATATGCTACTAAATTTTTTTTTAATTGTATATTTTCTTAAAGACATTTATATTTTTTCAGGGACACCAAAGACATAGTTTTGAGATGAGAAAGTTCTATTTTTTTTTTTTTATTGATTTCCCTAAGGAAAAATTTCCTGTTACAAATGACTGTTCTCCCTTCATTCTTACCACAAGTTTATAACATTTCCCTCTTTTGATACGTCAGCACAGTAATCTTTGACACGTGGCACTCTTTTTTCCAGGCCTAGGATCAGAGTTCATAAGCACCCAGTCCCCACTGGGAACAGTCCGTGGGTTGGGACAGTTCGTTCTTTGTCCTAGTCTAAGAAACTAAGAATAACCTAATGGGAAAGATGCATTGTTAGAATACTTTAAAGACAGAGACCTCTCCTGATAATTGTGACTCACCATTTTCAAGGCTGCTTTTCATAAACAAAAAGGTGACATTGGTATATAAAATATAACATCTCTTCTGTAATTAACACATTTACTTGTTTCCTTAAAATAGTAAAACTTCACATTTACTTATATAAAGTTCCTTTTGAAGGTAGAGTTTGTAAAAGTAGAGTTTGACATTAAAAAACATATTTCTTTTTTATAAAATAAATATTTTTTTAAAACTTTTTCTTGAGCACTTTTGGACCACACTTTTTTCTGAATAAATGTTGGGGCTTCTCAACAGTCTTATAGAATCAGATAGACATTTATTTATTGGTAACCAGCTTTCTCTCAAAATATGCGTATTTGCTACATATATTCTCTATTTACTAGCTAGATTTGTAATAAAAATAAAATGGAAGGAACTATAAAGTGAATACTCATAAAAATACTGCCAAATAGCCATGAACAAGGGAAAAAAATCACAGGCCTGCTTTTAAAATGTAACAAGTAGCAAGAGCCAGACTCCTTTTGCTGAAGTGTAACTGTGGTTGCCTATTCAAATGAGCTGCTTGGAGCCATGTATCATCTAAGCTGTTCAGATTGATTTATTGTAGGGTTCAAAAAAGTTCTCCTCTTATCACTTTTGAAGATATCAGTGCTTCAGTCATCTTGCATTTCTTCTATGTCCTTTGAAATGTTAGACCTTATTATTTCAGTTTAATTCTTTGTAGTCAGAAGTGTTATTTTAGAAAGAGGGATAAAGTTAGTCTGGTTTGTTGTTGTGTGCTAGAACATTGCAAATGGAAACCAAAAACCAGGAGCACATTACAACAGATTTTTGTACTCCCTGGAAGACACGCACTGCAGGTGAGCGTGTAGTGGCTGAGTCGGTAGATAAGAAAATAAATCTTTTAGTGTGGTGATAATTTTTCCTTTTTACTCCTTTGAGGTGTACTCATGTGCTGTATGGCAGTATGATATAGTGATTTAAAAGATTTAACCAATGAAATGCATGTAGTTTATTACTTACATGTAGCAATCAATAATATTCCCTCTCACTCTGATAGCCTCATTCTTCTTCCCTTCCTCCTTGTCTTCCTTCTTCCCTTCCTTTCTCTTATTGATCTTTCTTTTGACTTCTTCTTCAACAGTTTCCTGAATAGCTGAAGCATTAAAAAAAGTAGACTGAAAGAACACTGCACCATTATTTCAAACTTTCACTTATTTTCCAGGGACATCAGACTCTTTCTAAAACTCTCCCTGGGAAAAAAAGAAATTATAGTATAGTCACAAAAAACTCCCTTAGTGACCAGGTCATTGCCATTTGCCAAGTTGATTACTTAAGTAGTTTACTATTAATCAGTTTTTTGTACTTAATCCTTGAAGGTGATACACAAATAATGTATATTTGTGTGTGTGTGTGTGTGTGTGTGTGTGTGTGTGTGTATTTTTTACATCTTTTCCATAAGCATAAAATATTTAAGGGAGAGGGATATTTGGTAAGTTAAAGAGGTTCAGTGATCTTAACCATAAAACAGCCATGGGTTCAAAGTCAAAAAACCCAATTCTGGCTAAATTCTGCTACTCATTAACAATGTGATTTTTGGAGTTTGTACGTGATGCTTTTTAAAGTCTCTCAGTGAAAAAGTCAGCAGAATGCCTCCTTCATTCAGTTATTCAGAGATTGGTTATTGATTCCCTACACTGTTCCGGGTGTTTCACATAAAGCAAACAAAACAAGCAAAACTGCCTTTTTCCCTAAGGCATATAATTTAATGAAAGGAAATAGATGGGTAAATAACAGAGTTGATAACAAATATTAGAAGGTGCTAAGTGGAATGGAGGAAAATAAAGCCTTTGGATAGAGAGTGCTGTTGGGGAGGGCATTGCAATTTTAAATAAGATATCTAAAGGAGGGGAAGAGTGACCACATGGATATGTAGGAGGAAAGCATGCCAGGCAAAGTCTCTTAAATTTGTAGAGCACCAAGGAAGCCATTGTGAGCTAGAGTAGAGGGATCCAGGAGAAGAGCAGTGGAGTGGCCTCCGAGAGTAATTTGGATCATGGGAAGGTTTGGAGCAGAAGAGTTGCAATATCTGACTTACATTTTAAAAGGATCGTTTTAGCTATTGTGTGAAAAAAATGAAGAGGAAGAAAAGAATGAAGAGGAAAGGGTAGGATGGTGGAAAGTAGAAGCAGGCAGCCCTGTGAGTAGGCTGATGGCTTAGACCAATCTGGTAATAATAAAAATGGAATGGAGTGGGAAGATTTAGCTGTATTTTAATGGTAAGAGTAACAGGATTTGCGATGGATTGGTTGTAATTGAAGACAAAGGGGACTCAGCATAACTCCACGGTATTTTGCCAAAAGAACTGAAAAAGAGATTATCATTAACTAAGTTGGGAAGTCTTGCATAAAAGCAACCTTTAGGAAGAAGATAAGCGGTCTACATTTGGGCATGTAATATTTGAGATATCTAACAGACATCTAAATGACTACATCAAGTAGACAGTTGGCATATGTGGATGTAAAATTCTGAACAAAAGTCTGGACTGACAAATTATTTTGGTTTTTAAGTGGCATTTAAAGCCCTGAGATGAGTCACAGCCATCATTGATGGGGTGACTACAGGCAGAGAAGTCTAAGGATTGTGCCCTGGAATACTTTAATGTTACTTAGCCGGTGAGATGAGAATCTTCAGAAAAGGATTCTGAGAAGGAAAGGCCAGGGAGACAGAAAGAAAAATAGGAGAGAATGGTACCCTGAAGGCCACAAGAAGGAAGTGTTTCAAGGAGGGATCACCTTTGAATATTGCTGATAAGTTAAATGAGACAGGGACTGGGAACTGGCCATTAGAGTTTAGCAAAATGTAGTGGCGGGAGGACAAAAGCCTAATCGCAGTGAATTTAATAGGAATTGGAGTCAGCTAGTAGAGATGGCTTTTCACAGTTTTGCTAAAAGGGGAGGAGAGAAATGAGCTGTAGCTGGGAAGGGATGTGAGGTCAAAAAAGGGCTTATTTAAAGGTAAGAGAAATAATAACAAAATAGTAACATGTTTGTATGCTGGTGAAATGATTCACTAAAAGAGGAAAATTACTAACATAGGATAAGTAGGGGAGAAATTACTGCCAAAATATTTCAATAGAGGACATTGGGTCTCATGCACACACATATAAGAGAGGTTGGCCTTAGGAGCATGAGAACAGTTCATCTATAACTTAATAGGAAGGAAAGAGGGTAGTGTGTATGGAAAAAGTGCTGGTAGGCAAGAACTGCCAGAGGAACTTATGGAGGTTCTCTTCTAACTTCTTTATTATTTTTTTTTAAGAAATTAGGAAAGGAAGATCATCAGCTCAGGTTAAGGATAGTAGCATAGGTACTAGAAGTTTGCACAGGAAGAAGATACTACATGCGTATCTAACAGCAGGCAATTATATAGTCTAGGTTTAGGACAGGAATTCTCCACCTGAGCTCTATTGATATTTGGGGCTGGATAATTCTGTTTTAGGAGAACGGCCTGTGCATTGCAGAGTGTTTTGTGCATTTCAGGCCTCTGCTTACTACGTAATAGCAGTATCCTTCCCGCTCCTGATCCCAAAGGTGACATCCAAAAGTGTCTCCAGCCATTACTAAATGTCCCCTGGGGTCAAAATTTTCCCCAGTTGAAACTACTAGCCTAAGGAAATGTGGTATGATTGTCAGGGAGCTTTAATGGCCCAGTTGAGGTTTATATTCATGAATTTAACATGAGATTATTCAGAATTGTTGTGTTATCCTCAGTGTGCAGGTGCAGGTACAGAATGAGTAGAACGTTAGATTTAACAAGGATTGGGGATTTGCCAGACAAGTACATTGAAGAGAGAGGAAAAGAGCTAGGGGGTGATTTTAATAATTGATCATGGAATTTTTACTGAGTGAGGATGAAAGTGAGGCAAGATGGTAGGAACACTAGATTATAAATCCTATGGGGTCAAAGGAGTTTTAGCATTGGATTTTAGAGAGACACGTATATTAGGAGTTTTTAACAATAACCTACTTCTTGTTGGTCTCTAGGAAGGAAATCTCAGATGGAAGAAGTGCAGGATGAGCTCATCCACAGGTTGACCATTGGTCGGAGCGCAGCCCAGAAGAAATTCCATGTGCCACGGCAGAATGTGCCAGTTGTCAATATCACTTATGACTCCACTCCAGAGGATGTGAAGACATGGTTACAGTCAAAGGGGTTCAATCCGATGTAAGCCTCTCTGGGAATCCTTTATAATTTTGTGTGCTAAATATGCATTTTTTTTCAATTTGGTCACTAAGAGGTCACAAATGACTCTTTAAAAATGTGAGAGGCTAAATTGCATTTGTTTCATGCTCAGGAAATGACATTAGCTCTTTATGGCTAAAAAAGAATTAGAAGAAGCTGAAATAACTATCATTTGATGACATCCCATTATCTTGATAGTGATACGTGTCCATCGTTGATCCCTTCAGTAAACAGCTTCGAGGCTGGTAGCTTTTTTTTCTCCCTCCTCAGGTTACACAGGGTAGGACTATGGTCTTAGGTAGACTCCCCAGACCTTACAAGACATATAGCAACATATAGCATAATCTTTCCTTGTGCTGCAGGATATAGATTTCAGGCAAATAAAAATCAGATAACACGACCTGTCATAGATTATAATCTAATAGGGTTTTTCCTTAAATAAACCCATGGTAAAGTTTCTATTTATCTATAATCTTAAAGTTTGTTAACATTTTACATGTATTTGATACAGTGAACTATGTGAATAATACATACTCAGGAGAACTTGAATGTTATAAATTCAGCCAGCATGAATGAAAAATCAGGTACACTAATTAATTAACTGGTTACTGGAAAGTTCTCTGTTCCTCTTGTAAAACACCAAACTTCAAGAACTTGAGAGTAAACAATAATGACACTAAATTCAGTTGGCTCCTTTTTGATATTTTACAGTCAGTGTCCCTTGTCATTGTCCTGACTAGGCACCATAGTTCCATTTATGAGTTCCAGTGTAAGGAACACTTAGAAAGGAGAGGTTATAGCAGGACCAGGAATTGTTCTTTTTTCTTCTGGACAATATTTTTATTTCTTTTTCCTGCTTTTGTTTTTTCAGGACTGTCAATAGTCTTGGAGTATTAAATGGTGCACAGCTTTTCTCTCTGAATAAAGATGAACTGAAGACCGTCTGCCCTGAAGGGGCAAGAGTCTTTAATCAAATCACTGTACAGAAAGCTGCATTAGAGGTATGACCTGTCAGCCTAAGGCGTCATTCTGCATTTGTCTAGAGTGTGGACTGCAAATTGAAAGTTCTGAAATGACCATTTGCAGGGAGATTAATTTGTTATAAACACTCATGTAACAAGAAGCTTCATCATATACTTTTGGACATTTAATGAAAAGCCTAATATTTGCATTTTGTATGCGTTAGCTATTTCTGTAGGAATTATAATAATGATACAGTGGTGAACATTTACTTCTGAGTAAATGCCTTAAGAGGTCAGAACTCTTTTGCCTGTCTTTAATTTGGAGATTCTAGTAGGTTAGAGGTTATAGGGTCTTAAAACCGTAGCCATATATCTTAGGCCTGGTTATACATCTAAGTAATCAGAGAGAAAATATTAAGTAGGGATCATGAAAATAGGGAGCCCTGAAGAGTAATTATAATTATTTAATTGTAGCTACCTGTATGGAAGCAGGGAGTAAATGTTTTCTAGATTGGATATACTTAAGCTTCCAATATCCTACTCTACTTAAAATGGGCTTTGTAAAGTTAGTAGTTTCCAACTGTTAAATCTCACAGCTCTTAATAGCTTTCATGAAAATTATACTTGGACTCAAATGAAAGGATATAGGCTTTGGTGTGAAATTGATACATAATTATCTCTGGCAGGTATATTATATAAATTCAATAGTTAAATAGCCCACAGTGAAATAGCTTCATGCATACAACCCCATAACTATTCTCAGTCAGGAGTAAGTCTATTTCCCTTGGAAATTTTCCCTATGACATTTATCTTGAGGGTTCTGTTAGGCTTTCTGCATATTGAATATGAATAAGGATTATATCTTTTCTGAGACAGTTTTGTTACCATTGTACATTCTGATTTTATTGAGAGTGTATAAATTACTTTTTAAGGGTGTGGTAGAAAGTTCATATCTGTTCTAACATTGCTGAACTTCTTCAGTCCAGACTCCCTATCTCTGTTATTTGCCCTCACTGCCCACTTCTTATTGGTCTCTTGCTCCTGTTCCTCAGGCTGGGAATTGAGGCAGAGACCAACTAGTACCTGAGGTTCTTCATCTTCCTCAGCCACCACACCCTTCTCTTGAATCTAGTTCATCTAGTTTTAGATTACTCACCTTTGTTGCCAGAAACTTCCATTGACAAGAGCAAGATGGCGGGTATGCAGGGGTGGGGGTGCGGGTGCACAAGGACTGTAGGAAGGCTTGGAAAGGAGAGAAGCCTACGTGATGTCACAGGGTCAGGACTATATGGAAGGAAATTTAGTGTATTCTGAGCCCAGTCTTTGGGCCTGGTTGAGAGTTGAGAATCTCCTAAAGGAAGATGAGTATCTTGCTTGAGCTAAAGAGGGTTCTTTGATAATTTCCCATCTTATTATGCTTATTGTGCTTCTTGCTCCCAGAGAATCTAGGGCAGTCCACATGCATTATTGATTTATCTTCATAATATTCAAGTGAAGTTGATTGAATTGCTATAAGACACTTTTCTAAGTGAAAAGTTATTAAAGTGATATGTTAGTGAAGTCCAGAAGCATCACTCATATGAAGGGCAGCCTTCGGTTTTCCCCCGAGAGATATTAGAAGAAAACCACAAAGGACGTTTACCCTGAGCCATTTGATTAAGTGACCTGCTGCCTGCACAAAACTGTAACCATCTTGTCTGAACCATGTTTATTTTTCAGGACATCAGTGGCAGCTCCGAGTTACAAGAAATCATGCGAAGACGACAGGAAAAAATCAGTGCTGCTGCCAGTGATTCAGGAGTGGAATCTTTTGATGAGGGAAGCAGTCACTAATTTCTTTATATGTTTGTTTTTAAACTCCATTTAGACTTTTGGCATTATTCTAATGTGCTTTGTTTTAAGAAGCCATGAAGGGAATGTCAGATTCTTATCTCTTGGTATACTTAATTTATCGCCATACAATAACAATGCAAACATAAGTAAGCAGAGGACTTGCTCCGGGCCCCTTTATTTTTACTAAAACTGAGAATTTTTAAATAGAATTTTTTGACCTTGGGAAATATTTTGTTTGCTTTATTTACGAAGGTGAGGTTTCCTTTACTGGATTATTTCATCCTAATTTCAACGTATGAGCAGATACTTTTTTTGACAGTGATGAATTTATTTATTGCAACAAAACAAAAATATTGCCCATGATTCAAAATCTAAACAATTTCAGTTTTGTCTGTGACTATGATGTCTGCCAAGCAGGGTGTAAATTACTTTAGGTTAGCCTCTGCTTACTTAAATATCTTATTTGACATGCTCAATGATAGAATATCATTTAAAGTTCTTAATGCCAACAGTTTAAAAAAAAATTAAGACATTTAATGAGCTGTAAAATACAGCAAGGCCTTGTACATGCAAATGTAAACCTATGGAGCATTCCCAGACATTTTATTTGTCATGGCTCTGTTGATTACAATTCCTGTATAGCTTGTATTTTGATTTAGTTTATATTCTGCTTATTATCTATTCTGTGTTCGTATATATGAGAAAGCACAAGTGGAAAAGAGGTCGTATATATTCAGTCTGTCACAGGAAGTAGCTAGCCTACAGTGGTGTGAATTACAGTATTTTGCTTAATGAAGGTCTCAGTTCTGAATATTGATATGAGTAGTTAAAAGGAAATTGGGGCCATTTTATGTGTTTTATCTCTATCAAGTTTTTCTGGTAATAAGAAACATGTAATTTACACATATGTTAATCCTGTGAAAGATTCTAGATATAGAAAAGAAAGATACTTAACCTTCAACAAATGTTATTTTTGGAAACACGATTTTTGTCATTAAATGTTATATTATTTCACATATATAAAACAGATGTTATGTAAGAATGTTGTATATTTTAACATAAATCCATTTAGAGAGATTATCTAGATTCATTAATTTTCATAGTGCCTTTTTTCACATGAGTCAGCTGGAAAGTCTGCAATAAACAGTATTTGCTGTATGTTAATAAATGGCTTCTGACTTATTGGCAAAAGGGATCTTTGGTGTTTAGCCTGGGAATTGAGGTTGAGTGGAATGGGAAAAAGTCCCACTCTATTTTTTTTTTTAACTGATTTCCATTGTATTTTTGAGTGTGTAGAAGCTACTCTATAATACTTTCTTCAGCCATTCTTTTATTTCCATCTTTCTTATTTCATAATTTTTTCCTCTTATTGTATAGTTACAGTCAGTCACAGTAGTAAAAACAAATTTACACAGCATTTATGATTACTGAGTGCTTCCACAGAAATACTTGATTAGATATCTGCAGTAGCTCTGTAGTTGTATTTTATAGATGAGGAAATTTTCCTGAAATCATGAGGGATATGAGAGTCTCGCATCTTCCATTTCTCAATCTCTCTATAACATTGCCCGTTGGACAAAGTGAAGCAAAATGAGAAGGATAAAAAATTATTATATATCTTTTCCATTTCTTAAGCATTGATACACATTTGTAACTTAGCTTTTATTAAAAATCCCTAAAAATGTGGGCATATGACAAAAAAAGTAAGAGGTTAAAATAACCTGAATATCATGTAGCATATCTGATATTTTAAAAATTAGTATAATTTATAAGTATATCTTTATGCTATAAAATTCCAAAGGAAAATAACACAGGGATAGTAATTGCAGGAAGCAGTTATCTCACTCAGGGTTGTGGGGACAAAGAAAAGAGTTGGGATTAGTGGAATTCAGAATCTTGAGAAAGAGACACTACAGAGTTTGGATCCTGACATCTGAGGAACTTGGTCACTGGTACCTGAGAAGTTTGGAGAAAAGACCCCACAGCTGGTGAATAAGCTTCTGAAAGGGGACAGCCTAACTGGTGTTGCCTCAGGAATTTAGAAAATAAAGTTTAGCAGATCCATGGCGCTGAGACTCAGACCTCTTGGGAGAGCATGCCAGCCAGCTGGTGCTTAAATTTCTGAGAGGACACAATTAGGCTGCTTCAGGGAGCCTGAGGAAAACCAAACAAACTAGTAATCAAAACCTACTGGGAATCAGTTAGAGTGAAGAACCACTTTTTGGATGATGTTGATAGCAACAGGAACTAAAATGGAGGGAACAAGTTCCTTGTTTCCTTCTAGCTTCTTATCTTTCTGTCACACACTTTGGGCCGACTCTACGGGCACATACTGGGCAAAGCCCCACATCACAAAGATGAGAATAACGGGTGGATTTAAAACAGAGAAAAGCTCAATAACCAAACCATTTCAACTCTGGCTACTTAGCCTGTATATCTACTCTTCTATACATATTTGAAATTTCATACAATAATTTTTTTTAAGTATGCTTTTACCTAACAAGAAGCAATCCTTTTTCTCTGTTATTTAAACAGCACTTAACACAAATAATTGGTAAACAGGCAAAAAGAGAACAATGAGACATCACAGAGGTAATAATAATAGGAAGCAGCTCCCACCCCTTGCACTAGGGGAGCAAAAGGAAGGGTTGGGGTTTATCAGTGTTTGGAACCCTGAAAGAAGGGCCCTAGGAAGCTTGTACCCAGACCCTTTGGAGAAGGCATAGTCTGGTGTTGGTGCTAATGTGTGAGGAACACAAAAGAGATACCCTGTAGAGCTGGAACTGAGACCTCTGAAGTAAGGATTCTGGACAGTTGATGCTGGTATCTCTGAGGGAGATATTGACAATGATATTGGTTCTGAAAATGTAAAGGAAAAAACTATAAATTAGAATCATCTACTACTGGAATCAATTCCCATAGTGGAAATTTATTCACTGGCGTTAAGTCATTTGAATATGGCATGCCATTTGTGTGGTTGTCTCTTTTTTTCTTGTTCTTAGTGTTTGTTGAGCTTCTTGAAACTGTGGGATTATAGCTTTTGTAAATTGGGTAAAATTTTTGCAATTGTTACTTCTTTTTATTTTTTTCCCCCCTGTCCCTCCTACCTTCAAGCCTTGGAAGACTTCAATTTCATGTTTTAGGTCATTTGAAGTTTTCCTAAGCTCATTGATACTCTGTTAATTTTTTATTCATTCTTTTTCTCTGTATTTCATTTTGGATTCTGTCTCCAAATTCACTAATCTTTCCTTCCACGGTTTCTAATCTGTTTTAATCTCTTTCATTGTATTTTTCATCTCAAACTCTAGAGATTTCATCTTGAAAAGTTTCACTTGATTTTTCAAAATTATCTTTTATGTCTCAGTATTTCTTTGGCTTTCCCTATCATACAGAATACATTTAAAATATCTGTCTTCATGTTTTATTTATTAATCATCTTCATATTCTAAGTCAATTACGATGGATTTTTTTCTTTATTATGGGTCTTATTTTGTTGCTTTTTTGTATGTCTGGTAATTTTTAATTGGATGCCAGACATTGTGAATTTTCTCTTATTAGATGCTGGATACTTTTGTATTCCCATAAGCATCATTGTGCTTTGTTTTAGACTGCTAAGTTACTCGGAAAGAGTTTGATCCTTTTTGGTTTGTCTTTAAACTTTGTTAGGTGGCACCAAAGCAGCATTTACATTAGAGCTCATTTTATCCCACTGTTGAGGAAAAACCCTTCTGAATACTCGACCTGTTGTTCCATGAATTATGATGTTAACTACTCTTGCAGGTGGCTTTAAGAACTATCACTGGTCCTGTGTGAGCTCTGAGAATCATTTCTCTTCTCCTTTCAGGTGGTTATTTCCTTAACCTTGGGCATTTTTCTTATACACATGCACTGATCCATACTTAGTATAAGACTCTATGGTGAATCTATGCAGCTCTCTCTTCATGTAGCTTTCTCCTATTACTCTGTGCTGTGAACTTTAGCTTTCTTTCCTTTTCCATACTCTAAGCTTTGTCTCCTCAACTCAGAGAGTCTGCAGAATTCCTGCACTATAGCTTGGGAACAATCTCTAGACAGAAAGCTGTAGCAATTATTTAATTTTTACCTTCCAATGATCACTGTTATTAATTGCCCAGTGTCTACTATCTTGAAAACTGTTCTTTCATATATTTTCTGTTTTTTTTTAATTGTTTCAAACTAAAGGATAAATCCAGTCCTCATGACTCCATCTGAGCTCAAACTTGGCATCACACCTTGCTTTTTAAAGTATATTTTTCACCTAATATAAAAATCTAAGTTATCCCTTTTTATTCAAGAACTATAAGTGTCATTCCAGCTTTTGTTGTTCCTGATGATAAGTCATCATTCATGTTTTTCTTGCTGGCTGCTTTCAAGATTCTCTTCTGTATCTTGCATTTTAGCAACTTGATTAAACATTTGATAGATGTAGTTTTCTTGGTATTTATTCCATGTGAGAATCAGTGAGGTTCTGGATTTATAAGTCAGCATTTTGCTTTTATTGGAAGCCCTTACTACTTCCAATATTTTTTTTCTGTTTCTTTCTTTTTTCCTCTCCTCAGTCTGCTATTACATGTATATTGGACTACATGATATCCCAAAGATTCCTGAATCTCTCTTAATTCAAATTTTTTTTCCTTTTCTTCAGATTGGATATTTTATGTTAATGTGTATTTAGGTTCACCAATTTTTTTTCTTTCTTTGTGATCCATTTTCCAATATGCTCTTCAGTTAATCCAGAGAATTTTTTCTTTTTAGCTATTTTATTTTTTCAGCTCTAAAATTTACATGTTGTTTTTCTGTTTGGATTTCATTTCTCTGCTGAAACTTTCTATCTGTTCTCTCATTACAATAACATTTCTCTTTAATTCTTTAGACAACTTATTTCTATAACACATAAAGGCTACTTTGTAATCTTTATCTGCTAAATCCAGCATTTTGGCCATCTCAAACTCTTTTTTTATTGATTGTCTTTTTCCCCCCACTATGGTTCCTAGTTCCTTCTTTGCATGTGTAATTTTTTTAATATATACTCTACTTTATAGATATATTTAGATACTTTAGAATATATTATCTTTGAAAAAAATATTCTTGTTCTAACAAGTAATTCTGTACTAGCTGATCACTTTGAACTTGTATACCTTTGATTTTACGCTCTGTTAAGATGGAGCACGGTAAGTTCAATGTGTTTTACAAAGTCTTCTATCTTGATGAGGCTCAGTCTTCTGCATATTGGTCAGGCTTGATATTTAGGCTTTGTCTATACCTGTCAAAAGTAGTTTTTACTTCTAAGGGATACCATTTTTTGGATAATCTCCCAGAATATTTTGTATCTCAGCTGGATATCTAAGGTGTTAAAAGGTGTTAAACGGGTCTCTTCAGTTTTGCTGGGGTGGATCTCTAATGTTCCCCAGTACAACTACCTCTGGTAGCTCTATTCTGCTCTCAACCTTATAGCAGCCACTCTCTGGTAAGCATTGAGTAATATTGCCCTATGTGAACTGGTGGATTCACTTATAGATTTCTGTGGCCACTCTCTGCAGAAATGCCTTCACTTTGGTGTCCTTCTTTAGAAATTCTAGCCACTTCCAGTGCCCTGAATGCTGATCTTTACCTCCTCAGCTCAGCAGGATTAGCTTGCTCTGCTTGGATCCAGTTGCTGCACTGCAGTTAAGAAATTGCCTCCAAGCAAAGAGTTGGTGAGTTTCTGTATCCCAAGGCTTATAGTCTTATATTGCTTATAAAAGGCGAGCAGTGAATTTTCTTTCTTTCCCATCCATCGTAACAGGCATTGGATCATGGGAGGCTAATGTGAGAGATACTCTAATTGCTTAAAATTCTTCCATGCGTACTTTTCTTTAAGGGAATTTAGAAGAAAATTTCAGATTCACTTGTTTTCTAAAATTTATAGAGGTTGCATTGGGGGTTGGGCGGAGATCTCACCAAAATTGGATCTTCGTACTTTCTTCTCAGTGTTGCATTAGTAATAAAATTATAAAGTTGTACAGACTCAGTAAAAGGAGTTATATTGACTGTATCTGAGTAGGAGAAAAAGATGCTTCCTGAAGAACCTCAGGTACATCACCTTAAGCTTAGTACTGGAATGAGGTGGGCAATGAATGAGGGCTCTTGCCAGGCCCAGATCGTCCTGGTCTAGGGCTCTTTCCTTCCTGACTATAGTCCCAGCCACTTGGCCCAACTTTGCTGCTTTTCAGTGCTGCCTCAGGTAGCCCTGAAGTAATCACTCTTGTCCCTCAAACCTAGCTGTGGAGTAAAACATAATTTCTCCAATTTTAGTCATTCCTGTTATCTCCTCCAATGAAAACACAGTCTCAGGTAATGGAAAAATAGACTAACACACATATACACATACAACTGGTGAGAAATTAATATCTATAGGTCTTCTACAGCTTGTCCTTTTTTATTCTGAGCTGGTGTGATATAGGAGGCCTTCTGCCCTCCCATCTATTCTTAAAGAAAGGGAAATAAGAACTGAACTCATATGTGCTTAGAACTTTCACAGATATCCTCACTTTACCAATGAAAAAATTGAAACTTGGATATGTCAAGTAGCTTGTACAAAATCACAGAGTAAGGGGAATGGTAATTTGGACTCAACTCTTGAACATCTATATATCTTGCAAATTTCCTTTTCTCTCAGATATATAGGTCAGTGTATAAAAAAATTATAAGCAGAAAAGTATATTTTTATCATAAAATTTTACATAGAGTACCATTGTATAAAAGAGGTAAAATCAGAGTTGTCTCATTGAAGCCACGGAGAGGAGGCTTAGAGCCTCATTTGGAAATCACTGGCCCAGTTCCCATAGATTGCCTCCTCCATGAAGGAAGGCCCTGCAGATGAACATGAAGATTGAGAGTTGATTATTCCATGACAACATTATATCAGGAAATACAGTTCCCTGTCTCAACAGTCATTTCCATATTTGGGAAATTTCAGTTGGCTGATTGGCTGACTGCCCCTCTCAAAGCACCACTTTGTTTAGATAGGAAAATTGCCTTTGGACATCATATCAGAGTTCCACATTTATGCTTTAGAATAGAAATTATATAATATACGAATAAATCAGGACAAAAGTTAGCTGATCCTGGTCCCAGTCTTCCCTGTGATAGCCAGGCCAGAACCAGGAATAGATAAATACACATTTACTTTGAGTTAATCCATGGTGTGGCTTATTCAGTAAACAATGGCAGGATCTCCAACTCCTAGAAAGCATGTGATAAAAGAATCAATTTGACTTGTGCTAGTGAATGAATGAAAGCAGCAGAGCTGTTAGATCACAGACTGAGACAATTACCATGATCTGTTGTCTAGCTTGCAAAATACAGTTCTTTACAAGATTAGAAGGTCTAGAATATTAACTTGTAGCAACTCAGTATCCTGCAGCCAGTAAGTAAAGAAATGTTTATGTTAGGAAAACTGCACAGGGCAGTTAGTTTATTGCCTCATCTCTACAACTAATCTTATTATAGGGCAGAATTTAGGCATTTGGGTAAGTCACTTCATTTGTCTTGTAGCAATAGGAAAAAAAGATGACTATTCTTATTTTATGCTTCAGTGACTGCAATGGATTTATAAAATGCAAATTAAATAGCTGTCTGGAATTACTTAGATGCTTCCCACTTTTTTTAGCATTTGTCAGACCAAGTTTTCCACACCACTATCAGACACAAATGTGCAGATGAGGCTTCTCTTACAGAATTGCTGATTCCCAAGTTTGACAGCACTTAGATGGATTGTTCCCACTATTCTGGGGAGCAGGCCTCATGGACGTCATGTTCATGGTAAGTACACTCATGGGGGATCCTGGAATCAAATGGGCATCTCACTCTGGAGACGTCTTGATGCTGGAATGAGTGGGAGGCTTTGGTGGTGTAAGCGAGAGAGAGAGAGAGAGAGAGAATTGATTGATTCAAAGAACTGTACAGCATTTATTTCAGGCCACTTGTGCTAGGCCCTGCCAGCTAGTGCTTTATACAACCAGTTCTGCATTTACCACAGCTCCACAAGGTAGATGATGTATTATTATTATTATTATTATTATTATTATTATTATTTTATAGCAGAAACAGTTTGAGACTTCTCAAGGGAACACCACTACTATGTGTCAGAGCACAGGCTGCTGTGACTTGAAAAGCTATACTTTTCAAGGATGTCACTCAGCATCCTCAAACCACCAGGTACCACAGCAAAGGGCTTAACATTTATTTCCTCCTCAATGTAACCCTAAGGAGGAAGTGCTTCATATTTCCACTTATGAACAAGGAAACTGGTTCACAGAGGGATTAAGTAGTGTTCAAAAGTGATGATGCCTGCTTATTCCAAACCTCTATTCTTAACTCTACTCAGGTGTACTTACATGTTATGATTTGTACAGATTGGCTTCTTTGTCTTAGAAGAAGTAGCCAGCTTGTCAGACATAGCTTTAGTGTGACAAATTTGCACAGATTGCACAACTACAGACATTTTCACTGAATATGAATCAGGCTCTGGAATTGCTTTGCTGGGAAACCCTCCACTGCAGGTTATGTGCATGGGATACAAAACACACACATTGCTGATGCACTTGGTAGTATAAAATTGAAGCAGAAAGCCAGGCTCAGGCAGCTCAAAACTCTGATCTACATGCCTATGGCACAAGAGTCCACCCTGGGTCACAGACTTGCACCAACTTTCTATTCCAAGGTCCTTGTGACTGTGTGCATTGGGAAGGGGGAGAAATGAGGTGTCACCCTGGGGAAACTGAGCCAGTCCAGCTCATAGACCAACTTCAGATGCTCTTATCAAATTTATTCAAGAATTTCAAGATGGCTCTTGGAGACTGTGAGAGATTTGCTTGTGGTAGGGAACCATATAATATACTAAGTTATTCCAGGTATTGTTTTCTGCATCTTATTTATACATGTTATCTTCATTATCTTCCTGAAGCCGTATGAGAAAGCTACCATCACTGTGTCTATTTCACAGATAAGGTAACTGAGTCACAGTCATGTGCAGAGTCTTAGCTCAAGTCTCCCTCCATCCACAGTCCCTCTTTCTAAACCATTCCACTCTGCTCTTCTTGCTGGGTCCTGTGCAGTACTGCTGCCCAAGTTCACTGATTAAGGGAGGATGTGATCTATTTTGGTTTTGAACATGAAGGAACCCTTCCAAGATCATTCTGTTTTGTATTTATAAAGGCAGTAGTGGTTGCAGTTATTTTCCTAGTTATAACAGCTCTTTAGACTTTTTGGTATTCTCAAAACTGCATAAAACTAGTTCGTGTCAGATGGCTTTGAACACCTATCCACTGTGCTGGAACTACCATGACACACACATGGCAAAGGCCTGGCTTGCTCAGCATCACCCACATGCCAAGCCTCCTGGCCTCTTGTACATTTGTACTTTTATTGTTATGAAACACTGTGGGGCCTATTGTTCATAAGAATCCAGGACTCCGATTCAGAGCCAACAGCCTTGTTAAGGCTAAAAAATTCTACTGGTTTTCCTAAGTAATGGTCTTGTTATGGAGTTCAGAAAGAGACAACAAAATAAGAAGAGAGATCTAACTTGGAGGAAACCTACTTCTGGAGAAGAATGCATATATTTTCATAGAAAAGTTTATTTATTAAAGGAACCATCATTGTTCTGTGGCCTTTTCCTGAGTTCTTGTTTGCATTGTGGATTAACCTTGCTCTGAGCTGTTTTGTCTTTAACCTGTCTTCTGGGAATTTTATTGTATAGTCATCCACCACGGCCCTGAAAAACTCCCACTGTAACTGAGATAGAACATAGTTGTAAAGAATGTCCTTGTACTGCCATATTAGTTAAGGGCATAGCTGACAATACCTAAATCTCAGTGACAACACCATTGAAATTTGTTATTTGAACACATCATGGACCCATGCAGGTAGGTATTCTTCCTCTAGGTGATGATTCAGAGACCTAGGCTTCTCCTATCTTTTTGGAACCACCATCTCGGTTGGGAGTTGAAGGGAAGGAAAGAGATGAAAATTTGCTCCTAAATGATTTTCAGGAGCCAGCGGCTAGGGGGTGGACGCTGTTACTTCTGCCTACCTTCTGTATGCCATAAGTAAGTGCAAGCGGCTGGGAAATGTAGCCCCCATGTGCTCTATTACAGATACAGTAACAGGTAATCCATTGGACTCTGCTGAGTAACTCATGAGCTAGAACTGTCTGTGGAGGCCTTCCTGGAGTCAGTCAGGAAGAAAAGCTTCAGAAGGCAGGTAGGTGGGGTCATCCACATGGGCCCCAGTAATTGAAGCAGTGGGTGTTTTATGAATATTTGCTGAATGCAGGAATGAATGTACATCATTACTATTCTTTAATGTGTCTCCATAGTCTTTTCATGTCTTAGTAAAGTCTTTCTTGAAACTTCCAGAAAAAAAAAATCACCTGTCCTTTTCTGGGGTCTCCACTGGATGCTTTATTAAAGTAAAGCATCTGTCACAGCAGCTGTAATGCTTTGTTGCCATTAGTTCACTTCTGATTTCCCCTACTAGAATATAAACTCCTTGAAGTGACCTTGTGTCCTCCATCTTTATAGCCCCAGCCCCTTACACCATGCCTAGCATGGGATGTTAAGTAAATAAATGATTTTCTTAGAGGGTTAGAAATTTATTATTCTCACCTTGAAAAGTTATCCTCTATATTAAACATGTTTTCTAAAAAGAAGCTCTTAATTCTATTTTATTTTACTTTATGAATGATAAATATAAGTGAAAAACAACATGAAGTAATGTGGGAGGGGAAAGGGGATCGGGGTGGTACAGAACTGGGTTGGAATCCTGCTGTTGCTTTATACACCCCCTCCTTTTTTTTTGTTTTGCTTAAGCTAACTGTTGCTCCATTTCTTCACCTGTGAAATGGGTATCCTTAAGAAATTAAGAGAATATACATATAAAGAGCTTAGCACATTAGTGATAAAACACTATTACTTATGAGTGTCAGGTGTAAATACCTAAGAGAGAAACCAGGCCTCTGTTTAAAGCTCTGGGTAGCTTTCACTATTAAGGGTCATGCCCTGGGCAGTGGTATGCACACAGCTCCTGCCCTTTTACCAAAATGGGGAAGTAGATTTCGGCTTCAAGCCTATATCCACGAGAAGTAGGCTCATACATCCATAAGGTTAGTTAGGTCCTTAGATGTGTAAACAGAAGAAGGAGATGCTTTTTGACAAATGAGAGTATGGGCTGCCTTGTGAGTTGGCAGTTCTACATACTGGAAGTGTTCAGTGGAAAAGATTAGCCATCTGCCTGGGATATGGTTGAGGAGGGTCCTGTTTTGAGTAGGGGAGTAGGCTAGCTTGGTGCTTCTCATCATGGAAGAGGGACCAAGTCTTGGAAAAGACTGTTTTCTTGGTCCTTCCACAAACAATAAAACTGATTCTATAACATTTTTGAAAATTAGGCTATAGCACTATTTTTACTAATCTTAGTGCCTAGCGTATTACAAGTAGTCAGGAACTCTTCCACTGGTTGATTGATTGATTCATTCCCCATGGTTAGATAAATATTTGTCAAATGAATGATTAATGAGTGAATGACTTCCTTTATTCCAGGCTTAACAATCCTACTTTCCCAGGTGTTGTTACTATGATTTGTTGTTTTTGACATCCCTAATGGTTCTAGTGGCCCTGTACTGGACAATATTCAGTTTGTTAATGTCCCTCTTATAATACAACTCCCAGTGCTAAACATTATACCCCATCTTTCATCGATAGAGAATCAGGCCTTAGGATAAGCATCAGCTGAAACAGAACACAAAAATCCTCTGTCCTGGAAGGCCAGGCCTCAGACATATCATGGCTTAAGTTTCCTTCAAATGCATCCAAATGGGGCTGTTAAAAAGCAGGGGTAAAAATTTGCAGTTCTCACATGTTATGTTTTTGTTGCTTTATATCCCCTTTGACCGAAGTAGATGTTAGATTCAGTCCCGGGCATGGCCTCTGGACACTGAGCCTGAGCCAAGTACCAGACTAGAGAGCTGTGGGCTAGGAAACGAGCCAGCTAATTTGAAGCACATTACATCAGACATTTCCCGAGGTGGAGAGGAAGGCCTCCCTTGCTAGAAAGCAGGGAGGATTTTGGCTCTTAGAGGTTGGATTCAGTAACTTTAACTCCTTGGCTAAGGGCCAACCCTCTAGCAAGCAGCTATCATATGGTCTGCAAAAAACTTAGATCCAAAGCTTCTAGTTCCACTTTACGTGTTGACACCACAGCGTTCTTTGAAAGATGAACGCCTTTGCAGGGCGGGAGCAGAGTTTAGAAAAAGAGACATTATAAAGTCTGATTAAAGATTTTCTGAGAGATTAAGTAGAAAGGATTCTTTAAAAATCTTACTAACTTCCCTAATTTTAAATTTGGGCGGTGGGGGCAATGACAACTCTGTAGTGGAAAATTATAAACCCTGAATTAGAATTCTGCCCCCCAAAATGTTGTCGTCCATTACTTTCATTTCTTTTCAAGTTAAATAAAATCATATAATGTGTACTGATGGATACTGATGGACATTTATAAATCAGACCGTAATGGTAGTTTTTCAATTAACTTTAGAACTTGACTTTGCACCATGTATGCCATTATGAACTGCATGTGATAATGCCTTTGTGTTTTGTAAAAAACAAACAAACAAATAAACACTGCTGAGATGATTTTAAAAACAATAATATAGAGGCCCTGGCAGGCTCCCCTTCTGAATGCTTAAAGTTGAGTCCTGGGGTGGAAATTAAGCTGATTGGAGTGGCCCTAGGGTCTATGAAAGAACAAGGTACAAAGCACCTTTGGGTGAATGATCATATCTGATACTCCTTATACCTACAAAATGTGGAGCTATTCTTAGATCTTTCTAGTTTATTGACCGTAGCTCAGGAGAGATAAGTTCTAAAGCCACCTATGAAGGTTAAAACCCAAATCTTCTGACAGATTGATGCTTTCTTTTCCCATCGTAAGCTCACAAACTGAGGAGCACCAGTGTACCAGTGAACAGTGATGGAGAGACTAGTAAAGTACTTTAGTGTGAACTTTCTGTAGTCCAAACTCTGAATCTTCAGTCTAAAGCCTGGATACTTCATCTTCTCTTTTGGGAAAATTGATCCAGTACTATTTGATCCCTGCATTGAGGGGTACTAAAGAAAAACGTGAAATATTTATGAAGTGCTTTAAGTTTCAGGAGAAGTAACATTCTAGTGTACGAAAGCTGGAGGTGTATTCTGACATACCCATGCATCTTATCGGCTCATCCACGGTTGCACACCTCTCTCCTGACCTGTCCATGTGTGAAAATCTAAGAATGTCACACATACATTTGCCACCTTTCTTTAGCTGAGTGTGTTCCTGAGAATGGAGTGATACGTTATTAACGTGTAAGAAGGGAAATAAAGGGGTGGGAGTGAGAAGAGGAGGTGGCAGCAGTGAGGTGAGAAGGGGGGTGTGGTAAATAAAACCGACAATGCCTGAGGAGCCCAAGCTGTTAACCTACTGGTGACAGGCTTCCTCTGCTATTCCGGAACCCTACAAGGTGAACCGGAGATGCACTGGCCAGGACTTGCAAAGAACTGTGCCAAGGTCTGCTGTGGCCAGCTCGTCTCAGTGACAAGAGACAGTAGGGTGCAGAGCTGTTTACTTGGCATCCTTCACTATTACTGAGGTCACTGATAAAATATTAAACTGATCCTATGTGCATGGCTTCATGAAGATGACCAGAGATGGAAGGAAGCTGCGGCAAGGAGTAATGATCAGATATACCGAGTAGAGCAAAGCCTCCTAAAGTGCACACAAGAAAGCTCAAGACAGCCACACTGCCTCAGTGAAGCAGCCAGCTTGTGTTTACTCTCAACTCAAAATGTTTTCTTTTGTATATCCATACCATCACCTCCTATTTCTCAGGAAGGGACACAAAATAACAGACTTTGAGATGCCATCAATGTCCATTTTGACAGCATTCATGTCACAATACACAATCATGTAATTTGTAATTATACAAAATTTAAAGAAATTTAAAGAATAAAATGTCACTAGTTACACTGGTCAAAAAGAAACTGACAACCAAAAACAACAACAACAGAAAAAGAAATCTATCAAAATTCATAGAAACACTTGATAATGCACAAAAAAAAAAAAGGCTGAGTAATTGTCCTAGCATGCTGCAAGTTCATTGCCACAACTTTATGAATTCCCAGCTTTTTTAGGGGGAAAGAAAGTACGTATTCACAGCCTATATAACTCCCAAAGAAATAGCTTTTGCAGGTATTCAGGTCAAGAGAAAAAGGAATGCAAAGTCTGGGCACCAAGGTTGCTCAGACAGCACTGGAGTGAGAAGAGTTAGACTTGAAACTCTTCTGAACCAGATTTGGTTTGTTGAAAAAGAACCTGACGGTGACATTAGTCCAAGGGGGCCAAAGAAGAAACACTTAACTGTTAATAAGGAAGGAAATCATCAAGAACTAGAACAATTAAGACTTAAATCTTTTTCTACTCTACTTTGAAGCTGAATTACAGCTTTTCATATCTGGAAAAGATAGGTGGTGGATCTGTGAGTAGAACCCCTCTCTCTTCCCCCATCCACTCTCCCTGCTCCTGATTCAGTAGCTTAATGCTGGAGTACAGATACCGCTGGTTCAATTTTCTTGTAGTAGAATTACCATTTCTTCACATGTGGCCATGTTTATTTTAACAATGAGGTATAATTTTATACTAACAGTGCCTATTCCTTCCTGGGCTATGCACTCGATCAATCATATGGGCAGAAAACAATTGAACTTTCTAATAAAATCTCACACATACATACAAAAATTATTGCACTTAAAAACAACAACAAAACTCAGCCAAACCAGCAAAGGGCCAATGAATCTCTTCGGAAGGGGCTGTGCTTCCTGCCCTTTGTAGAGCATCTGGACCTTTCTGGTGTTCAGTTGAATTTGGTCCATTATTAAACGTCCAGAAGTCAGAGTCCAAAAGACACTGTAGGCTCTTTAAGGCTTAGTCTTCCCAGTGCTTCTATGAGATAAATTATCTCCTTGGCCACATATTACAAAGCAGGGGCTTCTTTTAGCAAAATGGCTAGCAGGGCCCCCCAAAACCTCTGGAAGCAAGGAAGGATGGGTGCACATTGTGTCCTGTCCTGTGAATGCAAGAAAGAGAGAGACAGTAAGCAGCCTGGGTGGGCAAAGCCACACATCAATAGCACTGTGGTTGAAAGTACAGCGACTTCCTCCTTACCCCACCACCAGCTCTCATTGCACTCAGCCTCACAGCCCAGGTAGATGCGTATTTATCTGTGCCCTTTCTCTGTGTAATTCCTCTTTTCTGTGGGCCTAATGTCTTTCCCTCCACCTGCAAACTTGCCTCTTTCCTCATTCTTTATCCTTCCTGCCTCCTCGTGCTCTCTGTCTCTTTTTTGATGGATATGAAGGCACAATGGTAGTTCTGCCCTACTACCCACTGGTCCATATGCTGCTGCTTCCACATTTCTCTCACAATGCACCCCTGTCCTCTCTCCACCCTGCCAATCAATGGTCCTCCCCACCTCAGCATATTCAGACACAATTGGCAGATTACTTATATCTCCAAAATCTGATATTCTAGTCAGAATTTGAGCACTTGGCATTGAATATGTTACTAATGGTTTTGTGATGTTCTCAAGTAAGTGCTTATAAATGATGGGATCGAGACATTTTAAACTCTGTTATTCTGAACTACTGTCAACATTTTCTTCTTTGGGGTGTGTACTCCAGCTCATGTCTTCTTTGTAATTCCTTTATGACTATTCATAATCAATAAAATATTTGCATAAAGTATGTAGATAAATAGGGTGGACGATAATGTCTTGATGTTGCAGGTACAGAGCCAATATCACGATAATTTAAGGTTCAAGGTAGAGGGAATGAAGGTCAAATCGTCATGAGTTGCTGAAGCTCCTTCATGTCACGCCCACCAGCCAAGGCACATTGAAACTCTGAGATCAGCCACAGTTGTTTGTTTCTCCCTATGCCCACATTTCTGTGACTACCTTTGTGGGGTCAGAGTCAGTACAAATAGCTGCTGGAGCCTTTTGTTGTATCCCATCATGTCCCCTCCTGTTGTCCTAAGGCTGAGCACCTTGGTGGGCCCCCTCCCCACCCACTACTTACTTCTCTAGATTCTGAATTAGGACTTGCTAACGTTCTCATAGATAACATCACTGATGCAAAATTGCTGCTTCTTCTTCATCCACATCAGCTGCACACACTGGTGAATAAAAATATACTGCTCCTGGGGCAAAAGACAAAACCATGTTTCAGAGTAAGATATTTTTACATGAGTATGTGTAAAGATACAATATTTTGATACTATGATAGTAGTAAATATTGTAATCAGATGTCAAAGGAAACAATTTTCATTATGAGACAATTTTATTACCTGAAAATTAAAGAGAATCAACTCTAAAAATATTTTAAATAATAATAAAGCTTAGACTATCATTATTTAATGCTAAAAAGGCAATGAATATTTGATCTATAAATCATGGGGCTATTTTGAGAAAAAAAAAGTCTATCTCATACCAAAATAAATTCCAGTAAGTTTAATAAATTAAGCCCTAAAAATATAAAGGAAAATATAGGTTAATTCCTCTTCTATAACTTTAAGAAAGAACTTTCTAAACTTCAAAGCAATGGAATAAATACAAACAAAAATTGACAAATATATAAATAAATCAACCACTAAAACAAAAATTCCTGGAAGACACAGATTATGTCTTTTTATTCCTAATGCCTAGCACTTAGTTTGTGTTTTAAAGGAAACCAAGGAAATATTAAAAACATGCCAAAATGGCCAGGTAATCAAAAATGTAAATTAAAACAATTGTTTTTCACCTATGAAGTCAACAGAAGAAAAAGTAACATTCAATGATGATTTGAATTTATTAAAGCAATCATTTTTAGCTATTGTTGGTGGGGGTATAATAAAGTGCTAATAAACAGCATGTGGACACAGATAATAGTTAAAAAGTAGGAAAGAATCCAATTTAATATCCGATAAAAAGGAGAATGGTTAAAGTAGTCAGTGACATATATATATAACAAAACATTATTCAGTCTTTAAAATGAGATTTACATAGCTTTGGGTAATTTGGGATAACACACATAGCAAAATGTTAAGTGAAAAATTAGATTTTAAATTAGCATATGTACATATAGCATATGAGCATAATTGTGTGAAAGTTATAATTGAAGGAAGGCTAGGATAAAATATGCTGAAATATTGAGAGTAGCTGTCTTTGCACCATAAAGTCAAGTTAACTTCATGATCTTTCTCCTTTTCTTTATTTCTCAGAATTTCTCTGTAAGTAATACCATTAGAAATAACCTTTAAATAAGAACCAGTCAAGATATCCACAGGACCTTAGGGAGCCTTTTGTATGACAACTTTAAGCAAAGATGAGGTTAATACTTCAAACCTTGCTGGGTTGATTCCTCAGCCTGCCTGACCTGTATTTTTCAACAAGGTTTGGAGAAAGTCTATGCCCTTATTTTGAGACAGTATCACATCAGTAGCTGAGCTGCTCTTTCTCCGTATCATACACCATTCCATTGTTTCCTGTGTTGTGTCAGCACCGGACATAGATAAGGCCAGACACTGCCTGGTTTCTTAAACCAGAACTACTCAGGGGCCAAACTTGGTGTCAAAGAAAATAAAATGTAGGCAGACCACAGGAAAAGTAAATAAATACTATTTATGGGCAGGTCTCTGAGAGTTCCTGAGAAATCTAAACTGCTGATCAAGAGGACAGGGCATTCAAAGCAAAGTCCTGACTGAACTCCAGGGAAAGTCTATTAGAGGAAAATCAAAAAAAATTTGACAAAAAAAGAAGACAGCCCCAGAGAGGAGAATGTCATCCATGCGTAGCGCTTTCCAGTTCCAAAGTATTTAACTAGATTTTTATCCTTTCACATAAGGTATACTTCATAGCGATTCATGAACACTGTCATTCACGTTTCACAGGTGAGAAATGTGAGCTCTGAGAGGCAAATTGAGTTGTGCGATGGCCGTGTAGGGACCCACGCCTCCTCGTGGGGCCTGGCCCGACGACACCAATCTTCCTTAACCACTCTTCACTGCTCTTGTGGAGAGGCTCGTAATAGGGGTCTGGGTGGGTGAGAAAGAGGAGGGACCTTTAAAAACAGCCTATGCCACAGGTCCAATGACCTGAAATGTGCACCTGAGGACATGACCAATTTAATCAGTTACTTCTGTATTTATTTATTTATTTATGTATTTATGTATTTATGTATGTATGTATGTATGTATGTATGTATGTATGTATGTATGTATTTATTTATTTATTTATTTATTTATTTATTTATTTTTGTGGCAGGGAGAAGGAGGAGTCTCCCCGAACCTGAATGGGGCTATGTACCCTCTGCTTTAGCCAGAGGACTGGAAGCATTTAACCTCTTCTACTATTTTTAGAAGGGGTTGGGTGGTGGAATCCAGGTGATGGGCAGTCAGGAAGAGGTAGGAAAATTAGAAACCAGCCTTGGGAAGAAACCTAGTGTGCAGTACGCAGGTGGTTGATACACATACAGTCAGAAATCAGCTGGAGGATCATTCTGGCCTCCTGAAAAATCAGTGGCAAAGGGGTACGCTGGGATGATACAGCTGAAGAAAATAATGTTTTACTATCTGCTCTTTACTTATTAATACCAGCAAGGCAGAAGACAGCAGGACTGGGGCGTGAATGGGTTCAAGGAGGATATTTGGAAAATCCTACCATTCAAAATGCAGGTTCTCTCACGAAGAACATTAACAACAAGGAAAAACAAAGGTTTAAAGGACAAGATGTTCCAGACATAAATAAATAACTTGAACTAGAGAACATCCACTGCAAAATCCTGAGGGAACTCAAGAGTGAAGCTGGAACACTTGGGAAAAATAAGTAACCTATGGTGACCTTGACTCTTCTGCTGACTTTGAATTTTCCCACAAGAATTCAGGGGAGGGATAGCATACTTTAAAAAGACTGTTTCCCTGGAGATATCAGCCTAAAATGCTGCCACAAAAAAAGAAGCCAAAAAATCAAAGTTTGGGACAAGAAAATTAGGGAAAAAACAACATTTTCTCAGCTTTGCAGAGAGTCACATGGTGGCTGCTCTAGTTTCATGGGATGATCATACCTGAAGGAAGATCATGGCGCTGAATTGGATGCAGGGTCTGCCATGTGAAGGTAGTATTTAAAAAGGGATTAAGATTCTGTACTGGGAAAGTCAAGAGCAAACAGGCTATAATCAAAGTCTATAAAGTTATAAAAGGTATAAATTAAGTCAATGCAGCAGATGATTTATCAAATCCCAAATGCTTAAAATAAGGAGTGGCCTTTTGAAGCTTGGGGATTAGTATACATAATGGGGAATTTTAATCACATATTAGGACATAAATTTATGGAAGTGAAAGCCAAAACTATGGACCGATTCATAAAACACCATTTAATCATTAGGTAGTGGGCTTCTCTGGGAAACCAGGACATTTTAAACATATGATAAAAAGGTAGTGTTCATGTCCCCACAGCTGTAAATTACAAGGCAGCAGGATTGGGATATGAGTGGACTAAGGAAGTGAGGACACAAATACATGACTTACTTCCCAGTCATTCATGAGACATCTGAATGTGGACGGGTTGCTCTTTCCAAAATGGTATGATGCTGCTTTGGCTCAGAAATAAATACGTGGGAACGTCTGTGCCAAGCCATGCTCAGATGAGATTGGGTAGGCAGGAGAGAAAAGTTAAAAGGGCGGTAAAGGAAAAATCCCCGAAGCATAAGAGACAGCAGCCATTACCGCAGCCTTTTTGAGTCATACTGCCATCTAGTGGTGCTTCATAGGAAAAGCATGAGGAAGACCAAGGCAGCTGTCTCTTGGAACTTCAGGCCAAGTTATGTTCTACTCTGTTCCTCCCACACACACTCCCTGAAAAAAGGGATTATTGTATACCTGAAGCTAAGAAGCTGTGAGTATTGCTGGGTGACTAAGATTTTAAACAAGTTGTTGTGCTTAGGTGTTGGGGCCCACACAGGTATATACACTGCTCTTCAGTGGTAATGTGATGCTGTCTGCTGGTACCAGGCCAGTCTGCCACTCCAGCCTGAGTGCATCTGAGGTTTCACAGGAGAAGAGGACTTGGGACAAGAGGAGAAAGAGGGAGCATATAGCACTGCTGGATATTTCTGGGAATGCTCCCACGTTGCTATAAAGCTAACTCTATTAATTTAGGTCAAGGGAACTGGCAGTGCTGCTAAGTTGGGGGCTGGAAATCCTTAAACCATAAGAAAGAAAGCATAAATCATACCCATGATCATCATCTAAAGTGAGCTGGGACAGAGGCTCACATGCAGGACAAACTTATGGCAAACTTTTGAATCAAATCTTGCATTTCAAATATAAATTAAATCACATCAGTTCTAGTCTCCACTTGGTGTCTTTTATCCAGATTGAGCGTTACCTGCCTTTCAACTCTTACTCTATTCAAAGAGATTTTATTCTACTATGGATATATGTTTGTGCTCTAAATTATTAAAGAGCATATGATTCCAGTGAAAGTGCAACCATTGCATGAATATCTAGAAGCTAATATCTATTTTTTTATATACCTTGAAGCAGTTTGAATGTGCATAATAAGAAACTGGAAATAGCAGATGCAAAAAATTTTGAGACAATTATTTTGAAACATGAGATGGAATAACGGGAAGTTTTTTTTCAGTTGAGGACAAATTGCAAGACGCATATTGGTTACATTTCTACCTCTGTCTGCACCATGGACATCCTCTGTGACCGCATTTCTGACACCAGCCCCAAGATGTCAACAAACTCATGATCCCGAATGTGCTGCAAGAGCCTGTCCAGGGCGATGAATGTTCCCGTCCGGCCGACACCAGCGCTGCAAGAGTGTTCAGACAGCACATTACTCAGACAGTGCTTCTACACTGTTGAAAACAAATTGGTGATTTAAAAAAAAAAAAAGACACAAGTAGTACCACTGAGAAAAAAAGATTAAACTTGACAATAATTTCCACTTAACTAATTTTTTAAGTATGCAATTGTAGTTGGTGTATCTTCTAATGTCACACTTCTGACCACTGCTAAAGAGGTATGAGTCTGCACTGCTTTGGCTATACCCTCCCCTACTCCGCTTGGGGCTTTCTGCTTCCTAAGGAGAGTAACGTGGAGCTGGCTGGAGCATTGGTTTCTGCCTTCAGGGAGCTGAGACACATACACAGCTCGTTTTCTGAGAAGGCTTGGAGTTAAACTCTCACATCCAGATCAGAAGTCTAGTTGAGATACCCACCCATAACTCTAGCTTTGGGACCATAGCAATTTGTGTGCCTTCAGCCTTGGGTTGAGTCCACCATCTCAGATCTTCCTTACAGAACTTCAAGTGAATTCTGGCTGGGCCTGCTTCAATCTCTCAGTGATCTTTTAGATAGTTGGCTCAAAATCACATTTAATATTTAGACCCTGTCTCTTCCAGTCTCCAAATTCCAGTGCTCAGAGAATAGAGGGAAGTGGAGTGATTTGCCCTGAACCAATTGTCCACCACAGTTTTACAAGTTAACGCAAGTTCTTCTTTTCTTTCAATCATTGATTGACTGAAATGCCAAGTGGTTCCAAACTCTAAAGTATGGTGAAATGTAAGGGAGAAAAAAAAGAAGCCAAAACTAATTTACATGTAGAATTTGCTGGAAGAGAAATCCAACAGGAAAAGCCTGTAGCTCAGAGCCCTAGTTTGCTTTTTCTATTGGATAGCCCTTCCATTCTAGGACTTCTCTTCTCAGATATAATGTCCTGCCTCCTGGTGAACACCCATAAAAGTCACATCTAGAACTATACCTGATACCTTCTGTGAAAGAATCCATGAGCTTGACCACATGGTTGAGTAGCTTTATTTTCTGCTCTTGGAAGGAACCATTGTGAGACTAGATAACTTCATCTAGTAAAACAAAGTTTTTAACCTGTGAATGATTAAGATGGACTAACAACAAGAATACCCTCCTTGATCAGAAACTTGATAGCTTATGAAGCATGTTTCTTTCCAGGGAGACAAATACTCTCTAACTCTATCTCTCTGACACACACACACACACACACACACACACACACACACACACACACACACACAGAGTCATTTTAAT
Organism: Macroglossus sobrinus; assembly: GCA_004027375.1. Lineage (NCBI taxonomy): Eukaryota > Metazoa > Chordata > Mammalia > Chiroptera > Pteropodidae > Macroglossus > Macroglossus sobrinus. The sequence continues at coordinate 779,484 of PVKZ01000182.1, forward strand.
TCACAAAGGTAAAGGTGCTAAATCCAGGATTATCGATCTATTTACTTAGGCTGATGTGGTTTCCAAAGCCTCTTCCATCATCTTTATCTTACTTCTATCTCTGATATACAATAGAGACATTTTGTATGTAGAGACATACAAAATTTTTACAATATTATGTCACACCAATGGATTTTGATGGAGCTTTGTTCACTTGGTAGGAAAAAAAGCTTAAATTCAAAGATGACTCTTGCCATAAAAAAGTAATGTGGTCCTTCATTTTTGATAATGAAATAGATCATATAGCTCTTTTCATTTTAACCATCTGGAAATTTAGAGACAATTTTGAAAAGCAAACATAGCATATATGTTTATCTTAATGGGCCACGTATTTGCCTTTCTCTTTCCTTTCATCCAGCTTTTATGCCTATTTACGTTATTCTGGGCTGTAATTAGCTATTTTTAATTTGACCTTATATTTGGCCATGTTCTAAACCACTCAGAGTCCTTGATAGAATAGAATAATATACTTAAAGGCATGGGCATTGAGACTGGTGTGCCTGAATTTGAATCTTAATTCCCCATGTTCAAGCTGCATGAATTTGTGTTAATCACTTAAACTCTCTCTCTACTCTTGAGTTTTTTTCATCTGAAAATGGGAATAATAATATCTATCTCATAGGCTATAGGATATTAGATAGTCATATTATAAGTAAATCAAGTATCTAGTAAGATATCAGTTAATAAAATATTTTTTAAAGTCATAATTCACTTTATTGTTGTCAATCTCCTCCAGTGTTTGTGGAATGGTGAGCTATTTTCTTCATGAAAGAAAGCCCATGGTGCTGAACAGAAAACCCATGTAATGAGGTTACCTGCAGTGCACGATCATGGGGCCTTTGCTCTTGGTAGCTTGTTGTCGGACCACATGAACAAACTGTAGGATACTCTCTGCAGCATTTGCCGTGGGCACGCCATGATCAGGCCATGCAGTATAGTTAAAATGCATCACATCCTGCATCTCATCAGCCTTCAGAAGAAAAACCAAAACAAGCATTAATCTCTCAGTCCACTGTCAGGATGGCCCATCCTCCACTGCAGCTCAGGAATTAATGGCGTTAAGAAGGTAAAGCCGCATTCTACTCCTGGTCTGTATACTTCCCTTTTCAGCTCTGTGCATTGTGTCTGGCACAAAGCAGGATATGAAGAAAAAAAAAACAAGAAAACACTGACTGTATAAAGCTTCAACTAGTAGGATAAATAGGCTAATCCATGCCCGTGTAGAGATAAGAGCTTAAGCAGATTACTGTTTGCATCCTGGCTCCACTGTTTAGCAATTGCATGAACTTTGGCCAATGCATTAAACACCATGCAAGGTGCTGTTGGTGCTCCCTTGGGTCCCTTTTGCCAGGGTGGTGCACCCCTTTCCCAGCTGCTGCCAGCAGCAAATAGCTTCACTCTTCTCATAGTTGTCCTCCACTGAGGGGAGCTGCCTTGCTGGGAAATGCCTAAGAGGTTGTGTTCTCCTGCTTAGGGGAGGCCACAACAAACTGGCGATTGATGTTGGGTATTTTTTGGTTGCGTAGAAAAGTTCATGAAAATGCTGCTCTTGTCAAATGCTGATGACAGGCTTAGCCCAGGCTTGAACTTAGGAGATACATATATATTCTAATACGGTTGACCTGAAAAATGTATCCAGCTAAAATACACAAGATGATTCAAAATCAGGAAACACTTAAATTGTCATTAGTCTCTCTGTAGCTGCTGGGCAGAGGCCTTAGCATCAGGGTGATCCCCGTCAGCTGAGTAGCAGAATAGCAAGACTCACGTCAAGGAACAAATGAGTTATTGCTGTCTTTTTGGCTTCAGTTCTTACTCAGTTTATGCCAAGTTTCAAGTAGTGGAAAGCAACAAATTATGTTTGTGGTCTTTTTCTTCCTTTCTATTAAGTGAGAAACGTCTCTGGTTACACCTTATTTACCCATTCTAATATTTCTCTTGCCCTGATTTCTTCATTTATGTAATTTTACCTTGTTGTAGTCTAAAAGTCTCCACATATCATCAATATGGAGAGAATAAAGAAGGCTATAAACAAAAAACAAAACAAATAGAAAAACATGTTCATTAGCACAGCACATGTTCTTTAAGCAAATTAACCTTCATCATGGGAACATAAAATTTAGATTACATCTCTTTGTGGCCAAGAGGGGGCACTCTGGGACCAGATGCTTGTAATTACTGTATATAAACACCTTACCAGAAAACACTGTTATTCAATGTTTGATTCCTTTGTTTCAAGCCCTTCACTGGTTGTCATTGAAACGTTAGTTTGAGTAATGAGAACACGTTCCTCAGTCAGGCTTGGCAAGTAATGATTCTTCTATTGCCCTGGGCTAATCTGAGATGAAACAGTGCAGTCATTTTTCCTGTCTCCTCAGGCCTTCTAGGCCAACATTTCATCCACACCATTCCCAGTGAAATGGGAAACCAGAACATCAAAAGTGGCCTTTTTCTCAAAGGAAGCAGTGTTGCAAAGCTTGACGTGTTCATGATCTTGTGGGATGCTGGTCTGGTCTCCTGACACCTGGGGGGTTCCCTCAGCGTGAGAACAGCACCTGAACTTGTGCTTTGCGACTTACATAGTTGATCCGGAAATGTCTACAAGCCCAGTCGTCCTGCTCTTCCTCCAAGATCATCTCCACTGTGATATCTCCGTATGCTATGGGTTCTTCCGTGAATGGCCAATAATGGTCACATTTTACCTAAGATGAAAGATGACATTTTCAGACAAACAGGCTTGGGAAAAAAATGAAGTCTCTGTTCACTTAGGGAAAGCAAAAGTACTTGGGTCTGAAGAATTGCATATGTTTATTGTGAGGATGAAAAATGAAGTGAGGAGAACAGTTCCTGGTGCATAGTAAGCACTCAACCCAGGGCAGTGGCTGGTGTGGGTTTGGCTACTAGGTGGGGAAAGACCCATTAGGCACTTACCCTCCTTTTCTCATTACACTGAGTGAGCATAACAATAATCTGTGACTTCTGTTGTAGGACCATCTTCCAAAAATCATTTCTAGTTTCAGGCAGTGGCCCCTGTGTGGCAATATACTCCTGAGGTGAATTGTATCCCTGAAAAATAAGTGACAAACTTGACACCTATGGAGCCACAGTCATCACCAAAGGATGTTCTACACAAATGAGAAAAAATTGAAAACTTACTGGCAAAGGACCACACACCTATGTAACGAGTCTTGTGTTCTCATGGAGGAGGCCATCAGAGAAACTGACCATTTAGGTCTGTGCGATTTTAAGCATGGTTCTCAGAAAGCCTACAAAATCACACCCACAGCTTTTTCTAATGAAAGCAACTGCAGTATTAACGGGTATTTTAAAAACACAGGTGCTCAGGTAGAACCCTTTGAGTTTGCTGAAAATATTTAAATGCAAGAAAGTGGATCGTTAGTACAATTATATACTTTCACTTTTACAAGTCCTTTATTAAGAAATATGATCATAACTCATCTCTGGGCTTTTTTTTTCTATTCTTTATTCTAAAATGGAATAATGGAAACTTTAGTAGGAGAAGGACTTTCTTTTTGACACGTTTTGACACATCTGTGTACCCCTAAATGTCTTTCTCTGCCTTGGCTGAAATCTGAATGTCCAATTTTTTTCAATTTTTGTTTTTTGTTTTGTTTTGTTTTACTTACAGGTATGTAGTTGGCATTGATGTAGTCTGCTCCTTCCTCTTCATTCGTGGAGATTAATCTTACTCGGCTAAAGTCATCTAAAGAATGATAAGAAAAGATATTACGAATCAGAGTGGAAGGAAGAGTTCTCTTGATCCTTTCTTCCAAATCTCAAGTCAAAATAGTTAGTGATCGAGTCAGTAGATAAAGTTTATTCTAGCTAGATATTTTAATCATGCCTCAACCTTGGCTTCTTATTTAAACAAATATAAAAATATTTCTCAATCATTATTTTCTCCCAATAGCTCTTCTGTCCTTGGAAGAATTATCTCAATGTTGTTGGAGAAATTGTGCAGAATATTTACAGAAACTAAAACTCTGGTAGATTGTATGGAAGGCTGTAGAATACACAACTTTCATTTCAAGGAAGGAGGGACAGCCAGAGAATTCACTACCTTTTGGGAAACCTAAGAGAAAAGATGGAGTTACAGGCTTTTTGTAAATAGACTTCAAATGAAAAAAGTAAATTATGAATGTGTACAGATGTTGGGTTTTATAATGATAATACTACCTAATTTAACAAGAAACCTTATTAAGGAAAAAGTTCTCTTTCTAGAGCATTTTCAGCTTTCCTCTTTCTACTTTTCCATTCTTTCTTAGCTCCCTATAGAGTATAGCAGAAAGGAAAGTTAAATTTATGTTGAAATATATTTTAATTGTCCTGTTAGTAATTTATATTATTTTTCTGTGAATATTGCTTTCTAAGCAAAACAGAATTTCCTAGATGTTAGAAAAAAAGAGGCATTTTAACATATTCTACTCTTTTCATTTGCCTTCTTCCATCGCCAATGAATTGACTGAAAATGTTTTATGAAGACACAAGTTATCTTATCCCTAATTTTGACAATACTTTTTTGATCTCCAAAGAGCCAAATGGTCAGTCTTTCCTATTCATTTAAAAGCATAATAATTACATCTTCCTACACACGAGAGGACCTAATGATATCAAAGCATGAATTTGATAAATGCAATTGCAGAGATGGTCTTTAAAATCCAGACAACAACTAGGTCTGGCCAGAGACTGGTGAAACTGATTAATTTTCAATAAATTAGTACTTCATCTTTTCAAAGACATAAATTAGATCGGCACCATTGACAATCTTACATGGTAGGATGTTTGTGTAACGATTTTTACATCGGTTCAATGGAAGGTCTGCAGCAAAGTGGGGAATATCCAGTCCAATCAATTTCAACTCCTGTAAGTGACAGAAAATAGATTTGAGATTTCCATACATAGTGTAAATTGGATTATTCTTCACATTGCATTATTCTTCACTCCCTGCCTGTAGTAGCTCCCTGTTGAGATAGTTACTCTTCCACCCCTCTGTTGTATACTTGCTTTGGCCAATGAACTTGGGTAGAACCCATGTTCAATCAGAAGCTTTAAATGTGCTTGTTTGGTTTGGTTTGCCCTTTTGTGCTTCTGCCACCTGCCACGGAAGGAGCATGCTCAGGAAAGCTTCTAGTTCCTCAATGAGGAGACACACGGAGCAGGCCTGACCCTGGCCATGGCCTAAAGCAGAACTATCTCTGCTGTCCCATAAATCCATGACTGAGAAAAATAAATGTAGGTCACTGAGATTTTGAGGTAGTTTTTTATATAGCATTATTGCAGTAATAGCTGACTAATACAATGCATAAATAAATACCTTTGACAGCTTAGTGATCATTTGGAGAAGGCAAGAATTATGTGTATAACACTCAGGGTGTGGAGAATTTGAAAACCAAAATCTGTTTCAGACTTCTGGAGGTATAGGGTAAATTAAATTTACACAATTTGCATAAATATTTTCTATTCTATGAGGAAATGTGGGTATTTCTTTTTCAGGCAATGAGCCTTAGAGAAAGTAGTCAAAGAGAGAGTGAGGAGCGATGTAAGAGTATTCTCCATGTAGCAAGATGTAGGATTTACAGTCACTAAAATATATGGTAAAGAAACCCCCAAAATAAGGATGAATCAGTACTGAGTAGGCAACTACCTCAGTGAAAATAAGGAGGACATCCAAATACCTGCCTGTGTGTAGCAGCACCCTTATAAATCCTATTAGCAAAAGGTGCACTGATAGGACAATTTTCATATAAACAAACAACTACCATACTTCAAAAGTTTGTTACTAGAAAAGAGGGTTTCTTCGTGGCTCTGTCCTGTGTCTGATAGAAAAGAAGGGGTTGTAGTCAGGCCACCTGGATTTCCCCAGGAGCACTGTCCACACTGCGGTGTATGTGAACAGTGTTCCGTGGAATTGCACAGTGCATGCATGGCCAAAGCAATGGATTTAGTTATATTCCTAAACTAATTTAAGGGTAATCTTAGCAAACAGCATATGTAATCTATGAATGAGATTACCTATATAGTATTCACTCTTCTATAAGGCTGTTTAGTGAGGCAGTAGTGAAACCACTTGTAAATTTTATTTTGCTCACAGAGGATGTTAATATTGCAAACTAGTTTTACTCTTCATAATTCCTTCCCTTTACTACTTCAATGTCATAGGCCAAAGGAATATTTCTCAAGAGGAAGAATTTTCTAGAGTCTGAAAGACGTTTGAAGAGAGTGGGAAATGTTTGATGATGTTATACGTGATTAAACAGTGATACTCATTTAGTGTCCTTTGTGTCTTGACTCAAGTGCTCTTTGCAAAGCATATGCTTTAGAGATCTAGGTATTGGGACTTCTGTTGCTTCCACACAGAAGCTCATGGTAGCTTAATCGCATTAGGATGCAAGCCTGATGTCAATATGGATGAACCAAACTAAATTGTTCAGATTTCTCCCTTTGCTTCTGCATCACTTCTGAATTTTTAAGCTTACAAAGTCTCAAGCTCTTTGGCCTAAATTAAAGCCAACTATAAAGACAAACTATGTTAACTTTGGTCTTTAAGTCACAAAATTAGAAGTTTTTCCACTTTAGTCAAAATCCTTGCTTGTCAAATGTCTTTAAATGCAAGCTGTTACTTTATTTTTCCATTTTAGAGGGTGTCCAGACTGTATTGTTCTTGTAAGAAACGAAACTTAGTTTTAAGAATTTCAACCAAATTATTGTTATTTTTAGATTAGTTCTATTGGCAGCTATAAGCTTATTTAAATTATAATGTCTATTGCTTAAAATATTTTAGAAATTTACTTTTTTTAGAGAGTGGCTTTATAGATACTGTGTCAAAACATCTGGCTCATTTTGGCGTACCATTTATAAACTATAGGGTCTTGGAAAAGTAGTTCAACTTCTATTAACATCAGTTTAATTATTTGTCAGATAAGATTAATAATTTCTCCATACCTCACTGGTGTATAGCGACTATCAAATGAAATTATTAAACTCAACAAATATTATTGCAGCACTATTGATAAAAGTTGTGAAATGCTTCTGTTATGATTCCTTGTTTGTTTTGCTTTGCCTGGCTCCATAATTTCTCCCTCCTTTGCCATTTGTACTAACAAACCAACAACTTTCCCCCCCAAGTCCCCTGCTTTGAAGACAGACTGATAAGCCACAGGAAAATGCCTCAGATAGGAAAGAAATGGTGAAAACAGATTGAAGCAGAGAGCTGGAGAACATATGGAAGCCGCCTCGCTGATAGAACTTTAATTGTGTGCTGCCTCCCTGCTGTAAATGCCCTAAGTTGATAAGAGAGGTTTAATTGGCTGAACACTGTAAATGTAAATTGCCAAAGCTGAATTGCAGCAAAGCAGGAACCGCATGTATACACAAAATGCTTTGCAATCTTTTGTAATCCAGCTTGTCACTAAGTGGAAAATCACATATAAAGTTTCCAGTTCAGTAGCTTTGCAGTTATTTTCTTTCCAATCATATGGACTCTCCAGAAGCTTAAATATTTCAGAGAGTCAAAGTATGAGGGGATACCCTGAAACCACATAAATCATTTTTGAATTTTCTTTTGCCAGTTTCATTTCTAATATAATTTATCATCATGTGTCTTTTTCTGGGCTACATGAGTCATCCATATGAATGGTGGTCTCGCAAAAAATGTGTCCACATCCTAATGCCCCAAACCTGTGAATGTGACCTTATATTTGAAAAAAGCGTTTTTGCAGATGTAATGAAGGATCACGACAAAAACTCATTTTCTATTATCCAGGTGGGCCCTAAGTCTAATAACAAGTGTTCTTATAAAAGAGATAAGAGACAGCTGTATAAAAATGGAGGCGTAGGTTGGAGTTACGCAGCTGCAAGCCAAGAAGCACTAGAAGAGGCAACGGAGGTTTATCTCCTGGATCCTTCAGAGGGAGCGTGGTTCTGCTAACACTTTAACTGTGGACTTCCGGCCTCTAGAATTGTGAGAGAACACATTTCTGTTGATTAAGGTCACCAGGATTGTGGTAATTCGTTATGGCAGGCCTCAGAAACTAATACAGCCATCAAGGCCCAATGGCAGTCTGTGTTGTATCACTGTGTTTGAAGCATGCAAGTTCTGAAAAGCAACGCATACATATATGTACTGTATTAGATTGCCAGAGCTGCCATAACAAAATACCATAGGCTAAGTGGTTCTAACCACAGAAATTTATAACTCACAGTTCTGGAGGTAGGGAAGTCCAAGAACAAAGTGCTGGCAGGGTAGGGTTTACTCTGAGGCTTCTCTTGACTTGTGGATCGCCCCCATCTTGCAAAGAGCTCACATGATTTCTTCTTTCTGTGCTCATGGTGGAGGAAGGGGAAGGGGAAGAGAGAGCACGCTCTTTGATACCTCTTCTTATAAGGGTACTGATCTCAGCATGAAGGTGCCATTCTCATGACCTCATTCAAACATAATCACCTCCTAAAGGCCCCATCTCCAAATACTATCACACTGGAGGGTTGGGGCTTCAAACCTATGAATCTACAGTCTATAACATGTACCATCATCTTCTAAGAAGAGCACAAGCTGTATTCTGGCTTTAGAGATTGTAACAATGTCAGGAAGTGATAAGCACTTGAAGCTTGCTTTGAATAGGTTGGACATTCCAGTCAGATGAGACAGATTACTAGACTACATAACAAATGAGGGGAAACAAAGTGACCAGTGCAATTGACAGAAGAGGTTCCATCTATGGCAAGCAGAAATCCAGTGGAACTGGCAATGTCCAGTTATGTTTCAGGCAAACATAAAAAAGAAGAAATGTTTTAGAACAATGTGTTTGGTGAGGTTTTGTATTAGTTTCCTAGTCTGCCATAAAAAAAAGTAGCATAAACTGGCTTAAAACAATAGAAATTTATTGCCTCATGGTTCTTGAGGTTAGAAGTCTGAAATCAAAGTGTTAGCAGGGACATATGTCCTCTGTAACCTATAGGGGAATCCTTCCCTGCCTCTCACTAACTTCTGCTGGTTTGTTCACAATCTTTGGTGTTCCTTTACTTGCAGCTGCTTTTTTCCAGTCTCTGCCTTTGTTATCACATGGCAGTCTCCCTGTTTGTCACATAGCTATCTTTTCATAAGGATACCAGTCATATTGAATTAAGAGTCCGCCCTGTTTTAGTATGGCCTCAAATTGACTAATTCCAACCCTATTTCCAACTAAGGTCACATTCAGAGGTACCGAGTGGCTAGGGTTTCACCATATTTTGGAGCGGGGGGACATTATTCATGCCCAACAGGTACTGTAAAGGAAGAATAGGGTGCAGAAGTACTGATGGCAGTCTTTGGCAGGTGACGGAAGATGGCTGAGAAGAACATCAACCTCAGGACAGTCTAGCAATAGCTAACAGGGCCCTGATTTCTAGGATGAGATTCAAGGACAACATTCCAATCACTGGACAAATCACTAGCAGAAGCACTTGGAAACAGAGACCAAACTTAAGAAATTAGAAATGAGAGGAAAGAAAACTCAATTCTGGGAACAATGTAAGACTCCCGTTGTGAGAATTGCTGGAGGAGCTTCTAAGTGACTTATTTAAACAAGGACTGCAGATAGGTCTCCAGTAAACTGGACGAATCACAAAGGAAAACAGTGGCAAACGTGTGTTTACTACCAGAAATCTGAGGTCATTTCTCGTGAACTAGGTTGCAAGTAATGTACTTTTGTTCCTGTCTTCGCAGACACATTTCTGAACAAAGATGGAGAAGGCTTTCACCAGCTTCCTGATCAAACACAAAGTATAGACATTAACGGCAGAATGAGCAATATTTGCTGCATCTCCTGGGCTCTCAAATTTCAACCTCTAAAGTCTAGCTCTTCAAAACCTTCTCCATATGAGGCATAAGAAATGAGGAATCAAATCTAACCCCTGAGCCCCAAGCCTCCTTCAGTGTCCACTCTGAACATAATGCTCTCCTTCTTTGATTTAGATGTATGTTTTTGTTAGAAGAATAATCAGTCTTTCTAGTAGATTCAAAATCAGATGCAGAGTAAAAGAATTTATTCAGTGAATGTAAATTAGCAACTTGTATAACTTCATATATAACTTATAGCAGTATTGGTAATATATGTAAATCCAGGCATTAGTTTTCATTTTCATAATCCTTAAAAGTGATGTAATTTCTCAATATAAGTGTGATCTTTCAATGTCACAATTAAAATGAATACAAGTATTAAACATTAATATAAGCAGAACAAATAAACATTCAGCTACCAGATTTAGCTAAACCAGCTGATCTAGCCATCTTAACTCCCTCTTGTGTTCCCATTAGAGTGGAAAACATTTTTTTTCCCCTTAAGCCTCAGTTAATTATCAATTTCAGGAAAATTTGAGGGCTGCCATGTGAAAGGTCTGACATATACCCTGAAGTCAGGTATGGGAGCATAATGCATTTTTGAAAATAGATGAGGATATTCTGACACTGAAGCTGTGGATATTTGAGTAGGTCGGGGTCAGGGGTTGCCAATGTCTGGGAAGCTGCCAAGTGCAAAAGAAAGCCAGTTAGACAAGTGGGTCTGTGCTTGAGCAAATGTTAGTTATGAACAAATAATCTGAGCTTGTGACTTAAATATAGCAGACTTTTAGAGAGCAAGGATACAATATTAGGACTTGGTACCAGATAAATTACATATATGACCAATAATTTTCTAAGAACAAAGATATACAAAAAAAAGCTTCATAATAAATAAAAATACTAAACATTTCTTTTTCAAATCACGGTGTGATGGTTAACTTAATGTGTCAAGTTGGCTAGCCTACAGTGCCAAGTTGCTTCGTCAAACATCAAGTCTATAAGTTGCATGTAGGTATTTTTTAGATATGATTAACACTTAAATCAGTAGATTTTGAGAAAGTAGATTATTCTCCATAGTGTGAGTGGGCCTCATCCAGTCAGTTGAAGGCCTTAAGAGAAAAGACTGAGATCTCCCGAGGAAGAAGGAATTCTGCTTTCCGACTACCCTGGACTTGAGCGGAGACAATATCAATTCTTCCCTGAGGCTCCAGCCTACCCTGTAGATTTCCAACTTGCCATTTCCCATAGTCATGTGAGCTAATTCCGTAAAATAAAGCTCTCCATCTCTCTATCTTTAAATCCTATTCTATCTATTATCTAACTATCATCTATCTAGCTAGCTATCATCTATCCTCTCTCCCTCTCTCTCTCTCTCTCATCTAATTATCTATCATTACCTACAATTGTATAGATGAAGAAACTGAGGTCATAAGAAATTGTGATTTTTTTCAACTTTAATTAGTAGCAAAATGATAGGGAAGACTCAGGTTTTTGGAGTTTAGTACATTCCTACTTCCTCTATAAATCCTATGAAATAAAGCTAGGTGTGTTCATGTATATATCAAATGTATAAAAACCCTTGGCATATTATGAATCAATCATTTAGCACCTAAAATTTACAATTCTACTTTTCACATTTTGAAGCATCTTCAGCTAGGATCTAATCACCTATTGTTTGGTTCTCCTAGTGTCCACTCTGAACATAATGTTCTCCTTCTTTGATTTAGCAGTGTGCTTCCAGTAAGGGCTGTCCTATTCATATTCTTCTGCCCTCCCTGGCTGCAGTTAGTTTGAGTGGACATTATGGCCCAGGCCAGCCAATCAGAATCATCCCCTGTTATTTTTCAGACTATGAAAAGGAAAGAATCAATAGTTCTCTTTCTAAACTGTGGAAACTAGAGAATGTGATGTTGGTCACATTTTCCACTATGAGAAAGAAGTAAGTTTGCAGTGAAAGAAAATGAGACCAAGACAGGGAGAAAAGCAGAAATGAGAAATAAAAAAGGGGGTTTCTACAGGGGCCAGGCCCCCGATTCCAGTCATTCTTGCAACAGAACTGCTTCACTGCTCCTGGTTTAACTGCTTATCTCTTCCTTTGATTATATGACATATTTTAGTATCCTTTGAATGAGCTCCCTTTTTCTTTGGATAAATTAAATTGTGTTTCTGTCATATACTACTAAAACATTTTTTTACAAGAAAACAACTTATTGAATTTTTTAATGACGATGAAATTTAGTAGAAGTGCAGAACTAGTTACTCTGGAGTTTGATGGCACACCAAGGTTATACAGTCTTGTAGAAATTAAGAGGCAGTGGCTTCAGTGGGGTTGAATGTGTACCGACATCATAATTTTCACCACCATCATCAGAATTATCTAGATTTTTTTTCTTATTTGGCTTATTTTTCTTCTTTCATGGATACTTTTCTGAAAAGCTGTCCTCCTCATAGATCTCCAATTCAAATTAAATTTCTATTATTTGAGAAAGAGCATGTGATGTAGCATCTATAATTTCTTATGTACTTGCATGCAATGGGTAACTGAACAAGGCTCTAGGTGGAATTTCTCGTGACACAGATTATAGATAGGGGCTTTGTATTTGATACGGATAAGATTCTTCCCATCCTTACATTCTTTGTTAAAATTTCTACACTAGGATTCCTGCTCCTTCTTTCAGACAAAAGCTCTCCACTGATGGACGGAAAAAAGAAATGAATATGAGTAATGGGGGAAATGCAGCAACATTTTATAATCTGGTGTTTCACACAAAAGAATACTTTTGAGGCTTTATAAAAACTACTATAAAAATATTTAGAAATTTTATTTTATCTTTCCCCTTTCCTTGGTTTCCCTGAATCATGGACCACCGTGTAGAAACCTGAAGAATCTGAAGCCATCTAGACTGTGTTATATGCTGTCAAATATGTGGGATGGAAACTTGAGGACCAGTTATAGTCCTCATATGGCTGAGATCCTAGACATATTCATTACCATCTACGGTAACACATGTGCTTCAGAAAAGGGAGGTGTTGCTAATATTTTTTTTTTACACAAACCATGTGTAACTCCCTTCCCCCAATTTCTCTAAGAAAACAAAACCTCACAAAGAAATATTAAATAGAATGCCAAGAGTCCTATAAGAGCCCCACTGTTGACTCTCATGTGCCCAGAAGATAAAGGGTTCATTTCATTTATCCTCGCTGTGGCATATGTGGCATGAAAAACACACTCAAAGTCCCTAGAAAGTGAAAACCTGTTTCATATCTCAGTCTTCAGCTTGCTTTCTCTTGTACGTTCAATCACCTGTTTTTCAACAATGGCTTCTCCTATAATCATGTTTGTTCACCCCATTACCTGTATCTCTTTTCTTTCATTTGTGCTACCCACGTCATGACCTACTAACTAAGGGTTGACATCCTATCTTTAAGCAGTGGATTGAACACCCCTCAGCCCCATTATCATCCTGCTTATTATGTAGTCATGTCACAAGCATGGCCCACTGAGCAGGCAAATGATGCCGGCACAAATCTGCCAATTCCTGTGCCCTGTCTGCCACAGAAGGCAGAAACTATTTTATTTACTCACCTCAAATTGAAGAGAAAATTTATAGTCAGAATCTTTGGCCATATCCTTGATGTAGGCATCAAAATCATCCAATTGAACTGGGCTTTGTCAAACACAAAGAAATGCGTGTTTAAAAAATTCTGTTGATAGATAGCACACCTTGTTTAATACCATACTCTTCAAACATGAACAATTTTCTCGGAGAGAATAGAAGTCATACTTCTTAAAGGTTATCACTTCTTTTTATTTGTTGTTGATATTAAACTTACCAGTCCTTAATATATTACAATTAACAAAAAAAAAAACCTATATTAGAATTCCTTGAAATAGAAGAAACACACCATAGGTTGTAAATATTTGCATGTGTCATCTTGTTCAGTTAATGTTTGAGGTCCACATGGCCACCATAACCCTACACTTCAGATGAAGGAACCGAGACTAAGAGAGGTCGGGTGAGTAGTCCATGGTCAGGTGGCTATGAAGCTGTAGAACCCGGGTTAGAACCCAAAGAGAATGACTCCTGGTACAAAGATTTCCCACTTCAAACTTGTCATTCTTCCTAAAGAATGGCTAGACATGGGGCCCCTATCTTGGAATGAACTTCCTTAGAACTGCCCTTGATGGCTGCTGTATTTGAGCAGTGCACTGACCTTAAAGTTGAATTTAATGATTCCAGTGTTCAACTCAATACCAGGAAAATGAGAGCATCAATAGGGAAAGCAAATAAAAGAAAATATTTATGGGTTAGAAAAAGCAAATGCAGAAAGCAGAGAAAAAAGAGAGAAAGAGGGAGAACCAGGAAGTAGAAATATGAACATCAGGAGAAGAGGAGAACTGTAAGGAGGAGAAAAAGAAAGCTGTGAGGGAGCTGGAATCAGTAGGACAAATATTTAGAGGGAAAATAGGGAAGTGAAGTTGAAGGAGAGGAGTGGAGAGGGAAAAGGGGAGCCAAGGGGATGTGGTAGGGGTGGGGCATTCAGAGTGAAAGAGAAAAGGTAAGGAGAAGGTAAATGGAAAGATCAAGGAGGAAAAAACTCCTAAAGAAGGAGGCAGAGTTAGAAGGAAAACAAGAAGAGGGCACAAGGAAACTGGCTTGACACAAGGTTTTGGCTTGTGGGCAGTTTCTGCTGCTTCTACACTGTACCCAAACTTTTTGTCCACATCCTGCTTCTCCTTTCCTATCTACCTGGGTCTTGGGAGGAGCAAACCCTGATAGAGTATCTGCTTATCTCCTTTTGGTCCTGAGACCCTGTTCTTTAACTGTTAAGAGACATATCTCTTAAAAACCCAACCAATAATAATTTTGGACAACGAAGTCTTTGTTTTTGTTGAATCATTCGTTCCAGGTGACAGCACCTCTCCTCTGTTTAGGCTGCTCTTGTCTCTCTACATCACTTGATAATATGCCAATGGAATGCATACTGACTTTAGGAAAAAATTATTCTGTTATTTATACATGCAAAAAATATTATGATAAGTTTCTATGTATCAAGGATAAATAGAAATATTTTTGCATCAACTTTTCTTTTGTATTATATACTTGGTGATTTTTTTCTTCATTAGCATGATTGCCATAGATCTGGCTGAAATCCTTAATTGCCTCTTATTAATTCACCAATATTCTATCTTAGGCAAGTATCAAGGAAGAACTCTATTTACAGGAAAGTTTCATTCTTTAATATGTAGAGTTAAACTAAAAGCCTGGAAGTGAAAATCTAACTACATTTTTGAAATCAACTGATGGTGGATTTTCACCCATCAGAATCTTAATTCTTACGATTTAATAATTCAGTAGATATGTGAAACCATAGGCTAGCAAGACTAATTGTCTTTTTCTATTTATTATAAAGATTTTCTGAGATAGCATTTCTCAAAATAGTTATTGTAACATCAAATATAGTAAAAGCCTTTTCCTGCAATAAGCACAGAACATCAAAATACAAAATAGCAAAGATTTTTGTACAATTTTGATGCAACTAAAAATTAGAGTTTTTATAAATTTAGAATAACATACTTCCTTCTGCAAAACTTTTATAATTCCTAACAACCCATACTTTCCCGGATAATTTTTCTTATTCCTTTCTGACATGGTTTCTGTGTTACACATTCTTAGCAGTCACTGCCATCCATAAGCTATTATGTGCCATCCACACCAACACATAATAGCTTAGCTATTTGAATACACATTTGCCTCTTTCTTAAGCATCTCTTCTATTTGAAGATAAGCAATCTTTTATTTTTGCTGATTTACAATGCTATTTTATTATTATAATTATTATTAATTTTATTATCCAATTTTATTACTGACAGTGATGCGTTAAAAGCTAAATTTCTTACATCATTTGATGCTAACTTTTGTACAAGTAGATAAAGACCTACTTGAAGACATATTTTTCAACAATGACTTGTCTTTGTTAACTGATTTGGGGAAAAAATGGGAATTGGGTCAAAACCGAAAGTAACACAAGAATTTGTAATTTACAGTGACATTTGAAGATAAGCACTTTTTTAAATTCGGAAAGTTAAAATAATTATGAAGAACATTTTAAAATGAAGTATTTTAAAATAAAATAGGAAAATATTTACTGTATTATGTACTTCAAAGTTGCTAAGAGACTAGATGTTAAATATACTCACCACAAAAAGAAAATGATAATTAAGTGACATGATGGAGATGTTAGCTAAGCTATGGTGATAATCATATAATATATAAATATATCAAGTTAATACATTGTATACCTTAAAGTTATACAATATTAAATATCAATTATATCTCAATAATAATAATAAACTTACTTAGTCAGTTTTCTCTTCTTTAAACCATTTTTACTCCTGAGAATTAAAAAAAAAAAAGACAAATTTATCTGGGCAAAAGAATTGATTAACATAATGATTAAACTTGAAGAGCTTTAAATAATTATATCGAAACCTCAATTTTATTTAATTTTCATTAAAGATATCTCAAGTTTAATTACTTTTCCTTAAATAAGAAAATAATGACAATATCGGATTCATTTTTAAAGATTTTATTAGATCGCAGGAATATACCTATACTTTAGACTTAATATTTGCTAAATACTGAAATCTGGAAGTATAATTTCTTGCTACTAATAATTATGTTGGTAAAGTATTTGTAAATATAAAGAAGTATTTAGTGCCTGAATACTCCAGGTTCTACAGGCAAGAAGCACAGAATCAGGGAATAAAGTGAGAAATAATGGTAGAAGGGTGAATATGTTGGTCTTTTAATTAAAGATTAAAATAACTTTTTTGGATATTTTTGTTGGGGATGTGAATTTGTGTTATTGGTATTGGCCTATATTTTATATAATTCTACTATTGCATTGTTCTTATTAAATACTGAACTAGTTTTTAGGTTATTGAAAAAATTGGACCTAGTACCTGCTTGTTTTTAATTCATTACTAGTTTGTAGGATCAAACACATGTAATGCTAACGTATGCTTCAGTTAATTACATTTTAAGGAAATATTTAGGGTGATCATTTTCAATCAACAAGTAAAATAACTGACCTAAGTTAGCTAATGTTAAGATAGTATCTACTGAAACACTTTGTATTTTAATATTAATAAATACTGATACATAATTGAGTGAGTGACAATTTTTACAAGTAATTTTCAAAGGTCTTTAAATATTGATGGAAGCACTCAAATTTTCATAAAATAGTCTATAGTAAATAATCAGTTGTGATTTGAATACTCTTGTGCCAAATTATTTATAACAATAATTATGAGTGTTCAGATACCTCAATTTCCAGAAAGCCTTTAGCAGAATGAAGCATGACATTTTTTGTGCTTTCATAGCACTTTACTCACAAGTATTTCTCAAGTTGTCTGGCTATCAGTTGCGTATGTACTCCCTGCTAGACTGTCCTTTCCCCCAAAAGCTGAGCACACTTAATGGAACACATAGTGGGTGGTCAACAAATGCTTATTGAATTAAATTGAAACAAAACATCTTTGCTATGATACCCTCATGATTTTACTTAATGATTTAATTAGGAATTTGGGCTCATGAGGTCCCATTGGGAAAAGGGGACTTGTGGATGGAAAGGAAATAATGCAGGATAGAAAATGTAGGAAAATATCCATAAAGACAAGTGGTGTTTCTGTTTTTTCATTTTCTGATTTAAGATAGTTTTTATTTCTTTCCGATTCTGAATGAAGATGATCCATTCAATAATTCCTGCCCTATTTTTTCTCCCTAGTCTTCTCTTTGTCTTCCATATGCTGGGAATTTACAGAGAGTATGCATTACAGTTTTATTTTGCCTCTCCCCCATCCCTAAAACAAACAAACAAATAAACAAAAAACATATATACACAAAAACAAAACAAACAACACTGTAATGTTGGACAGAGCTAAGTCATATAAACTTTGGAACTCTATAGAAATACCTCTTGAATAATTTTTACTCAGCTTTTGCAATGACATGTTAATTAACTTTAGAAATCCCACATTTACTTTGTATAGCAGGAGAGAGTTACTCTCATGCTTTATGAAAGCAGAATGTTAGCATAAATAACCAACAGTTCTGATAACTGATAAATAGGTTGCCACATATTTTGTGATTGGAAGTGGATTTACAAAAAGAGAGAAAAAAAGAAAACTTGCCTATCCAAAACAGACTTTAAGGAAACTGGGAAGAAACAAATGTATGTGGAAGGGTAACACTGAATAAATTCAGTGCTAAAATATTAAGCTGCTACTATTCAACTGCTGTGTAGAAATCTGATTTGTGGAGAAGAGACACTTTTTTCTTTTTCAATTTCATTCACTGATTGAATAAACTTTAAATACCATATAAAATTCTACCACATGTTTTATATGACTAATTATCATATACTTATCGCCAAAAGTATATGTCTTCATATTTTTTTGTACAGCTTTCATTGTGCTGCCTAGTTTTTGCTGAATTCCTATAGATTCTAAATGGTTCTTGTATCCTAAAACTGTAGGACATGACAGTGCTGAATGATGGGGCTCCACAGAAATACTGACAGAATTTTTCCACTTTTTTCATTGCTGTGCTTATTCTAAGACTAAAATTAGAAAAAAGTCATTTCTAAACATGTAATTTAAGACTTTGCTATCAATTTTAACTACAACACATTATGGAAAGAGCTAGTGTGTGTGTGCATGTTACAGTGAACATGTTGGGCGATTTTTAGGGTATCATCTTATCATTGCAAAAGATTTTCTGAATAAATGATAAATAACATCCATCAGACAAACAGTACATATGCATATAGGATTATGTACTTCTTTTAATTTTTCCTTTTACTTATATTAGGTTCAAAACTCTAATGACTTCAATAAGTTACGATGCATTCTTCATAAGTTCTTCATGGTATGACAGTCTTAGAAAGCCAACCAGATTAAAATTCATTACAAAGAAGAATATGAAGCAATGGCAGAGACATGAGATTTATAACCATTAAAAACAAACCAAAAAATCTCCAACTCTTACCCGTAAAAAACTCTAGATGTCCCCAATTTCATAAGCACTAGTTACTTTCTCATGAGCTTAATGGAAATCATCCCCAAATGTTAAAAAAGGTCTCTGAGTAGAACACCCAATAACCATGAGTAAAGTTAAACATTTCAAATGTTGCTTCATGCTTAAAATGTCAACTTTTGAGGATTTAGAATAGGCAGATGAACAGCATGAGGGTGACTATGGTGGTAAGAAAAAAATAGGGTCATGACACTGAATCTAGATAGAGCTAGTCCAAATGAGATGGTTTTCCTTGAAGAGGAAACACAATCTGAGGTCATTAAAGTCAGAAATCCTGGCAGAATACAATCTTAAGATTAAACCAACTGAGCACAGGTGCTCTACACTGATTCTGCTACCATCCCAGAAAAGGATTTGAGCAATACTCTGAAAAAGAGAATCACTGGACTTCCCATAACTACTAGAGGCATCAGGAGGATTTTAGAAAGTCAAAAAGAACCTGTCTTTCCATAAAGTTGATGGTTTAAAGAACCTAAGCATCTTATTGAGAAGGAGGCCGGTGGGTGGCTCTGTTATTTGTGGCCTTTAACAGGATAGATAAAATATAAGACAAACATATCTGAAGGAGGATTAAAATTAACTAGCAAATGAAAGCAGAGAAAAATATCCACAAGTTATTAGATGAAAAGTAGCAAACAGTAAGGAATTCAAGTGATTTTGTGACTATGGAGCTGAACTTGAAGGAGCAGGAACCATAAATTTTACAATTTTATATCTGGCATGGCACAAGCCTAGGGCTGAAAACATAAATTATGATCAGTATATTTTCATTGGTTGATATGTGTGTAGTTTACTGAAAGTGACAAAAAGCATAGGACTCTGTTTTGCCTTCTTTTCTCACTAGGAGATAACTATTTACAATTTTAGAACCATTCTTCTAAAAACCACTAAAGGATTTTTTTATTCCTAACTTGGGTTTCATGTTATTTAATTAATACTATAAATAGTGGACCTTGAAGGAGTTGCTGAAATTTGATCTTGTGCTCATCGGAGGAGACTATTGAAAAAGACATGCAAATAAGCATAGGCCTGCCTGATATAAGCTTAAAATAAATTGTGGAAATGAGAAACTCAGAGAATTAAGCAGAGAAATGAATATAATATTATATGCATCTTTCTTTTGTTTCAATTGAAACCTGTGGAGGGTGCCTTAGAGTATTTGCTACAATGTTCTAATGATAGGTAGAATACTTGAGGATGATTAGATGTTGAATTAAAAGTAAATTTATATTTTGAAAGACAAAATGGAATTTATGTGCATTCCTCATACCTGAAAATTACCTAATATTAACTACTTAAAATATTGTGTCAACTATGGTGAAGCCCTATAGTGAAAACTATTATTAAAAACAAACTTAAAACAGCTGTGAACGGGTCCCCATCATTCAGCACACTACATTGACTTTATTACTTACCCTTTAGTGTCTACCACGTTTCAAAAGTTTTTCTCTAGTCTTTCATTCTTTTTAAAGAAAATACAAATTCTGGTAAAAATCTTGATTGCTTTTTATATTTCTTCCATTGCAACTTGAAGTCTTAAACTTTGCCTGCTGTATTTATTCCTTTCACAGAGGAGCTGAGGACATTTGATCAATTATTTTTTGGATAGCTAACTCTCCAGATTGCTTCACATTTTCCCCTCTTCTGACCCAGCATAGGCCATTTTTGTCCAGTCTATCAACCACTGTTTTTATTTCCTTTTTCTGAGTTCTTTTCAAGATGCCCACATTTCTGGTTCTGTCTGTACATAATTTAGTACCTAACACCATGGACTAATACTTAAGAACAATAATTTCTTTTAAAACCAGTTCTCTGGGAAACCACTATCATTTTGTTTGTTTGTTTTGGATTATTTTTTATGGCTCAGGAAAAGAAATAGTCCTAGGTACTTTAGTTTCAGAATTCAAGATGATTGATTATAGTTATTATATTTTGTAAAAACTGAAAAAGATACTCTTCAAGATTTAATTATTAAAATAATTAAAAAGCCAAAAAAATAAGAATTTAAAGGAAGCTGCTCTTTACAGAAGAAAGAATAGATTTCAGAGAATCCTGGGTTTAGAACCTGAATTTTCTACTTAGTGTGATGTTAAGATAGTTAATCTCCTTAAATTTCTATTTCCACATCTCTAAAATGGAATGCTAATGCCCTCTGCAGAGTTGTGG
The DNA here is from genome assembly GCA_004027375.1 of Macroglossus sobrinus. Lineage (NCBI taxonomy): Eukaryota > Metazoa > Chordata > Mammalia > Chiroptera > Pteropodidae > Macroglossus > Macroglossus sobrinus. The sequence goes on from PVKZ01000182.1 coordinate 800,625, forward strand.
GGACAATTAAGTAACGTAATAATACAAAGAGGCCTGCACATAGTCAGCTGTTCCATAGTCATTGGGTTAGCATTATTTGTAAACATATGGAGGATCCAAATACAAGGTATAGTAATCTGGGTTTCCTTACCTTAATGTATTTCCTCCTTCTTGGAAATATGGAACTCTCAAATAGATGAAGAAAGTAAGGAAAATGAAAAGCATCATTTATTAAGATGGGAGTCTAATGTATTGACTCAAGGAGGAACAGATGACTAGTAGTAATAAATAGAAGAAAAGCATGCCAAGACCATCACAAGAAGAAAATTTAATTGGAAAAAAATTTAATTCTTGTGAGCATCTTGGTACCATGAACTGCTTTGATTTATTTCAATGTAGCATTAATCATTTTAGATGCTGTCAACACATAAAATAATTAAAAGAAATTTTCCTTTTTGCTTACTTCCCCAAAGCTAATTTTTAAAGACTTTGTGTTAGGTAAACAGTAAAAAAAAAAAAATCACTTACCAAGGATTAATATAAAATGCCAAAAGATAATCAGTCCAAAGACATGAGGGTAGCAGGGTTAAGAAAGCAAATATACTCCTACGCCTGTGAGCATTAATAGATAACAGATGTAAAGATGAAAAAGTGGCAAGAGTTAGTAATATAAATGATGAACAGATATCAGTAAATTACTCACTGGGATCAGTTAAAATAAACACCATAATTATAATTAAATATTATCCCATTCTGTGAAACTTAAACCTGAAGGCTTAAGTGCTATAATATTTTATTCACACATAGCCTTATTGTAATCAGATATATTTTTCAACTTATTTTGCGTTAATTAATCTTCCAGTAGCTGATTACATTTTGCATTCAGCTAACTGAAGCTCTTAAATGCTTCATTAGTTATCTTGAGTCTTATTCTTGAATATTAACCTGAAGTGCTTATACTTATTTTAAGAAACCTGTATAACATCATTTGATAGCTAACAGCTAACAACAGGTTGTGGGAGGAAATATAAATGGTCAGTTTATATATACTGATTCTGATGAAGACTAAGCTTTTTGGGACACATTCTTATAAAGCTGCACTACTGGTGTCTTACTGTGATTTTCTATATTATTTTTATTTTAACTTATACATCATTTCTTTAAAATAACCCTTAAAATGAAGGTATGGTATGACACTTGTGTATCATTTATTCAAGAAAAGTAACTCATCAACTGTCGAGTCTGTAATCTTACAAATACTCAGCTGAGTGGGAGCAAAATTATTTAGTTTAACTTTAATTCTAATTCAGACTGTTGATTTAAAATGTGTGGTTTGAAACCACTTACAGATAGTCAAACCACTTATAAAATATATCATTCATTAATGCAGATTTAAATATATTCTATGGCTGCATCTATAGCTATTCTGAGAATTAGGGGGGAAATTTTATCACCTTGTCACTTTAGTTATTACAAATTCCCACTGAGATATCTATTCTCAGTCAGCCAAAAAATGCTGGTGCTGGCAAACTGCTTTTGCCAATAGTTGCAGGAGCATTTTCTTGATTTTATAGAAAGGTTCTGAAGTGAATTCTTTTTTGCCTCATTTCTGTAAGTTGTGACTGGTTGTGTAGTCAATACACAGCTCTCCTGAGTCACAAGTATAAATAAATAAATCATTTCTTACATGGAGCACTTATCACTACTCTGTGACTAGACGTTTTTTAAGGGTGTGCCAGACAAGAAATAAATATAAGTGAATTAGTCTCTTAATCTTGGAAAAAGTGCTAATTATGTTTGAACAAACCGAGAAATATTTCTTAATTTGTCACTAAGAGTTTATGAATTTCTTTTTCTTCACACTTGGATTAGTTGTATTTTAACAGCAAAATTTCATTCAGGTTAAAATTAAAAATAGCACCACCAATTGTCCTGTTAAAAAGAATCTTTTTTCATTTGAACTTTCAACTAGAGTGGGCATCAACTCAGACAACCACTCAGGGAAGACGAGTTTACATTTTACATAAAGCTCTCCCTCCCTCAGAGATTCTATAGAGTAAAATTTCTAGTCTCAGCTATCTATTTCTTTAAAATTAACCATTTTGGGGGATTAGTGGGGAAAAGATTATTTACCAAGGATTAAGATGAAAAGTATATATTTAAATGTGCTTTGCATGGTCGCTTGCAAAAAAACTAAACTAGAATCATGTAAGCAGCACTGGTTTCATATTAAATGATTACTTAATTAGCAGTTTTGTTGGATATTGATTGCAATGTACTGTTAATTCTCATGTATCACATTGTTAGGTATAATGTCAACCAATTTAATCTAACAAAGCTTTCTTAATTCTCAAAATACCTCATCCCTCCAGGTTCTTAACACTCAAGCATAAAGAAAAATGAGGCCATGTCTCCTCATCGGATTTTCCTGGCTTTCCTTGATATGTATTTACCTGTAAGTATAAGGATTAAGGGCACTAGACTGTAAACTTCTGCTTGATTGTTTGAACAGAAGTTGTGGCACTGAAATGTGAGTTTTAAGTAGAGATACTGTTCTGTCTCATGCTGCTTCAATAGAGTCTCTTTGTGTCCTCAGCCATCACGTGTTCAGTGTGGCTTCTGCATGAAAGCCCTTCTTCCACACAGTTAATGGGCTACTTGAATATCTGAAGATTTAGTCCTTTGTTTCGTATAATAGATACAGAGCAGATGATGACATATTCTCTACTTCATAATTGCATTAAACTAATATATACTAATACAATTCTGTGAAGTCCTAATCTTTGAAAGTCCACTTCAAAGAAATTATGAAAGGATAATCAGACAAAACCATTTATCCTCTAAAGACAGTAAAATAAAGCTGGAAGCACACACAGAACAGCTAAGCTGTCTAGAGACTTGTTCCAAAAGAATACTCACCAGTTGTATGGAAGCTTTCCATCCCTCTCTAAGGATGCAAAATTGACAAAAGTTCCTGCTCCGCACTCCCTGTTTGAAAGGAACCAGAAAATCAAGGTTACTACTCGATGAAGCACTCCTTTACCTTGACCTAAGAGTCTTTACTGGCTTATCATCATAACATTAAAATTTTTTTAAAAAGCTAAAATAAGTTCCAAGTGTTCCTCTCACACACAATGCAAGATATAAAGATAAAGCAAAACAAAACAATTTTTCACAAGGTCATACACCCTCATATCAAGTTATTTGAGGCCAAAAGTTTTCAGTTCGCAGTTCCTTCCAAAGCACACTAATGATTCTAAATAAATCTTTGAACTACTTGGGGTATATATATATATATGTTTGTTTGTTTTTTTACAAAGTAAGGTATGGAAAATCTCCATTTTTAACAAATATTTTTCATGGGTTTTGTCTTTATAGCATATTGATTCCTCTCCATAATTATAGTGAATCAAACTGGATTGTTTTCTTTCTCCAAAAATGTTTCCTCATGTTGTGATACCCATATTACATATCACTGAGATGAGAGTAAAAGAATGACAACATATTAAAATAGATCGGCTTTTGCAGGGTCTCTTATCCAGAAAGCTGCTTATTAATATGTCAGTAGAAAATATTGTTAAAGCTTTTCTTACTCCCAGAAGTAAAAGAAAAAGGTGAATATATTCTCATGCCTTTTTTCACCATTTGTCTAATACCATGCATAAATAACATAGTTTACTGGGGTTCACGCATCTCATTTTTTCCTCTATATGAGGAAAAATGGACTTCTTCAGAATTGAAGCAGAGATTTTTGATGGTATTGGCACAATGTGTAAATTACTTCAGTTATCTGCCTGTATTTATTAGATGTTCTAAGAATAGGTTTCTTCTTTTGAAAAAATACACTAATATATCATTATATTATACTGTATTTTAAATTACACATCATCAATTGATTTTTCTATGTCAACTTTCTATAATATATAGGAATTTCTTTAAACTTAAATTAGAAGGATTTATTTCACCTTCTAATTCAAAGGTTCTTAATCTGGGGTCCAAGGATAGAATTTAGGGCTCTATGAACATATGTGGGGAAAAAAAGTGCATCTTTATTTTTACTTCTCACTAAATTTAGCCATTCCTTCAGTTATTAAAGTAGATAAGAAGTCACAGTAATATCATTTGTACTTGTGAGATTTGCTGACAATAGAAAATGTAGATTTTTTATAACAGACCTGCTGCAGGTATTTAATATCGTTCATATTCATTCTTATGTTGAAATATGTTATTTGATACTACTAAATATTGTTTAATATATTAATGAAGAAGCATAAAATGCATTTGTTTTTTAAATACTTTGATGACCACATTTTAAAATAATTAGTTTATTTTTCAATCCTATAGATTTGATTTTATGTACGTAAAAAGAAAGTTTATTCTTGGAAGAGATCCACAGGCTTCATCAGACTGCCAGAGAAAATTATGGCACAAAGAATGTTAAAAATCTCTGGCTCTAATGGCCAGCTGGCTGAAATAGAACCATTCCTCTGAAATATTTTGCCATGTGCACCACAGAGAATGCTTCTGCAATAATACCCTTATAAACACCACTAATTCTATTATTACATTGTGGCCCCTCCACTATTACTGTTGTGAGCTACCATTTATTGCACACTTTTTGTGACTTATGCTATGCTATTACTGCATTATTGCTCCTCACGATCCACTAATATAGGGGCTATATCATCTTTATAGTATACATTCTTTCCCTGGCTTCCAGCCTCCCACACTCTTAGTTTTCCTTCCATTCCAAAGAATGCCTCTTGTTGGTCTCTTTTGCTGCTATTTTTTTTTCCATGAAAATCTTAGTACTAGATTGTTTTGGTGCTTAATGCAGGGCCCTCTTCTCTAATTTATACTTACTTACTAGATTTCATTCAATCTACAGCTTTAAGACCATTTATACATAAATGACGCCCAAATTGGAGATTTATATCTTGAATCCAGATTTCTCTCCTGAACACCAGACTTTCATGTTCAACTGCCTGCCTCCACTTGTAGTCATCTCAAACTTATTAATTCCAAAACTGAAATCTTGATATTCTTCCACCTCTGAAACCTTTTCATCTGGAATCTTATTTCAGTTGATGGCAATTTCATCTTTTCAGTTGCTAGGGCTAAAAACCTCGAAGTCATCCTTGATCCTTACTCATTGCCATTCAACATGCACTATGTTAGCAAATCTTGTTGCCTCCGTTTTCAGAATACATCTGGAATCTGATAATTTCTGCCTCCTGCCATTGCTGCTGCTCTGAACTGAACCACTACCATTTCTTGCCTGGCTTACTCTAATGGCTCCCCCAGTTCATATGGCTGCTTTTGACCTTGCCTAATTACAGCCCATTTTTTACTGGGTATACTCTTCCCCCAGGTAACACATGATTAACGCCCTCATGTTCAAGTCTTTTCTCAAATGTCACCCTTTCAGTGAGACCTACCCACCTCCTAGAGCTCCTCTCCCCATATCCCCGTAAAGGTACTGCCAATCTCCCTTAGTTTGCTTTATGAATTTTTCTATTATCATTTGCTAATATACAATGCAATCTTTTCACTTTTGTCTTTACAATTTATTGTCTATTTTTTCACTAGAATACAGCTATAGGCGAAATTTTTGTCTATTTTATATATTGTCATATCCCAAGCACCCAAAGGAGTCTTATAGGTGCCATTAATATTTGTTCAATGAATGAATAAAATTTCAGTGAACTGAGCAAAGTCATATAGGTTATAAATTTAAATTTGATCCCAAGGAGTGTTATTTCAGAACTTGGTACTTTAGCCAAGTTCAGTGTCACTTCCCTCCCTATCCTTTAAGATTCGTTCAAATGCCAATATATGAGAAGCTTTATTTTTATATTCAGAACTCATTTTGTTCCTCTACTTTCATGGTATACCATTTTTATCCCCTTCCTGGTATGTCAGTTTATACCTTTAAATATATTTATTTACATCCATCTCTCCAACTAGGTTCTAAGTTCCAAGTGGACGGCTTGGATGTCTGATTTTTTTTTTTTTTGACGATGCCATATAAGGCACATCATATAAATTCTTATTGGATGGAATAAATGTTTATTTATGAATAAATGAATGACAGAGCTCTCAGAAATGAAAGAATATTAATTGACAATTCAGCAGAAGAACTTTGGGCAAATATAAATTTGAAACCAGTAGTACTCAACTAGGTAACAGTTTTTTTAAGAGCATTGATGATTGTTCTGATAATATAGGGGACCACAAAAAGTTCTTGATGATATACTCTGATAAGAAATGCATCAGTGATCAAAGAAATATGGTGTTACCAAAATTATAAATGAAAAGGCTTTATAACTGCAAAAAAAAATGAAACTGCCTGCAATTCTGAGTAATAGGATCAAAACTAATAGAGAACCACTAATAGACCTAATCATAAACTCTATGAATCCTTTCTGATAAAACAGCTTCAACAGAACTAATGAAGACACTGATTTTTTTCTTTCTTGTGGTGTGCACATATACTAACTCTTTTCATTAATTCTACTGAGTAGGCATAGAACTTTTTTTTACTTCAATGAAGTTAGAAATTACCTAAATGTAATTAATAGATGCTTATGGTAAGAGGTCTGACTGTGTAAACCAACAATCCTATACTTTACCATTTTGATGGTAATGTTTTCTAAAATAATGTTTAAAATTATTCTTAGAAAACATGTAAAATATAAATAGACACTGAAGGCTGAAATCAGACTTATTGCTGTACAATTTTGGTCTGCAAAAGCATACATATATGATAAATAAAAATATTTAAAGGCTGTGGGAAAAAGATTAACCGAACTTAACTTACCTGGCCATCTGCAGATGCTTTTTCCTAAGAATGATCAGAGTAACCAACAGCAGCCCAATTAACAGAGTGCTAAGGATGGCCAGCACTGAGATGACGACCACATTGGGATTCATCTCTGTAACTAAACAAATAATAAGCCACATGTTTAAATTACAGCTTCCATTACATGGAAACTAACAGAACCATTCATTGCTTACCATCTGATTTAAGAGCAATGAACTTACAGTGCCAATAATAGCAACAATGATGTTTTCCAAGCCTACAATGACCTCTTCCTAGTCAATCATAACTCAGTAAAGTAGCTTGATAAACAGTATTCAAGGCCTACATTCTAAATGTCTTCTTGAAAAGAAACTATAAACTGTGAGTAATTCCTGTGCCATAGTTTAAATTGACTTGAAAATCAAAAAATCTAGAAGTCATTATCATGTATTTTCATTCTTTAACATTTTAGAAGCTTAGAGAGTGGCAAGTTCTTATTTTATGACCATGACTTTAAAGTCAAAAGCACAAATGTATATTTCGCTCACAACTAATAATGTATATGAAAAAGGCATTAGCAAGCTACCATCTGCTGCGGCACTTAACACATCACCAGAAGCAGGCATTCTGATGATCTATAACCATATGTTAGAGGTTTTCCATCTGTACAGCTCAAGAGATTAAACCTATTAATAAGTTGTAGGGCCCTTAAGAACAGGGGTTGTGTCCCTTTTCCTATACTTTATATATAATGATTGGTCTACTATGACACACATTGCTTAGTTCATCACACTTCATGGAAGAGCAAAATATTAAATGTGGAATTATATATAAAATATTTTATAAAACTCTTAACAATGGACCAGAGGATAAGAAGAGAATGAGACCATCCTCTGTATTGACCATAAAATCATGGAACTGTCTGTCACATACAATCCCTAAGGCTCTGGGTATTGTCACTTCCCATTTGGGACAATGAGACTGGTTCATCAGCTGAGTTCTTGAACAAAAAGAACATTAGACTCATGGTCAAAAGAACTTGTTCAAGTTCACTTGACTACTAACTGCCATTTTGGAGCCTATTTTATCTGTCTCTCTGGGCCTCATTTTCTTCAGCCGAAAATAAGTTTAATTATATCATCTGCTTCACTGGCTTGCTGTAGAGATAGCAAGAAATAATAAACATTAAATAATACTTAGAAAAGTGTAAAAGAATGTAGAAATGAGAGACCATTGATATACTTTTCAGGTCCATTTTTGTCCTCTCTTCTGAAAACACAAAAATTAAAAAACAAAAACAACAACAACAAAAAGTCGATGCTATTCATTATTGGATATAGTGGCAAAATATATGACAGATGTTACGGAAATAAAAATAAAATCAGTAAAGGGTAAGAGTGGTTTTATTACAGGAAGTTTCATGGAGCTCAGATTGCAAATTCAGACTCTAACAAACAGGGAAGTGAAACATATAACTCAGAAAAAAATAAGGAAAGAGCATTAACCTGGATCTTTCACTAATTTTAAATCTCCCTTCTTATATTTTCTGCATGAAACTTTGATTCAATAATTGAGGTTTACCATTGTTTGATCAGTGACAGCTAAGGGGCCAGGGCTGAAAAAGGTGAACCTGAGTTGATTAAGATACTATGCTTCTGCTGAAGAGGATGAAGAAGATGATAAAGTTTATTACAACGAGCATTTAGGCAGCATGTGCTAGTGATTTATGTACTTTATTTCTAAGCCTCAAAACAACTCAGCAAGATATATATTGTAATTCTAGTTTTACAGATGAAAACAAAGATTCAAAGATAGCCAATATCTTCCTCTAAATCACATAGCTAGTAAGTGCAGTTTGGGATTAAAATGAGGTATTCCTTGATCTCGAAGCTTGGAATTTTCCCACAGAATGAACATAGGTTCCATTTAAATGATATATTATATATATTTAAAAATAAAACATAAGAAAAATTTGGAAAGATAATTTTCAAAGACATAAGACTCCACTAATGCATGTAATTACCCATTGTTGAGACGGCTATAAATGTGGGGACACTGGGGCTGTCGTGGCTAAAGCTGGTGACACTACAGTTGTAAGCAGTGGCAGGAAGAAGGCTGGAGATGGTCACAACATGAGAAGAAACAGAAATTGGTTCCTGGAGACGCAGAAAATAAAATAAATGTTATGTAATCTTCATCTATTTTTACTTTAAAATTTTTCATAGTTGTGTAGGTAATATATGGATAGAGTAAAAATTTAAAAAACTAAAAAAAATAGCAGTGAAAAATAAGTTACAAACAATGCTATTGTGAACATAAGTTCATAATTATGGGAACATGTGTATACGTTTTCAAACACACTTAATATTTATATGTATATGTATACATACATACATTCATACTCAAAAGCTATGTGTGTGTATCTGTGTATACTTACACACATACACACACTCATATTCCTAGAAGTAGATTTGCTGGGTCAGAAAGTTGTAAATTTTTAATTTGGAAAGCTATTGACAAAGTGTTCTCCAGATATTTCCAAATTATCCTTACTATCAACATCTGAAATTATACCTCATTATAAAGTCTTACTTTGCATTTTTTTCTCCATAAGTGAGGTTGACTATCTTTTCATATGTTTAAGAGCCTTTTGTGTTTATTTTCTATAAAATATTTGTAGAAATATTTTTTAAAAAAATATTTATTTAAAAAAATTAAAAATTAAAAAAATTATTCCTAGTAGTTCTTTTTATATGAAGGGCACTACCCCCTTTGTCTGCATTCTCAGCTTTTAAATAGTATCCACCAAAGACATAGTGACTTTGCATTCTCAAAAACATTTAATATTAACTTATTCTGTGTAGAACAAGTTGTTAATTTGTTGAGCCAATAGTCAGACTAGTTACAAAAACTATTGTATAATATAAAAAATGACCCATCAAAACACTCTTTTGCAGAACAAAGTCCTGAAACAGACTGACCTATAGAGATGAGAGGTATCAGCACCTACTTATTCCTTGCTCTCATCTCTTTTATTATTCCATAAAAGAATGCTTCTCAGGAAAGACTTTTGCTAATAGGACTCATTTCTAGTAAGTAGATGCCTAACCGTTGTTTTCTTAAAGGAAGATATTACTGTGGTTGCAAAAAAGAATTGGCAATGCAGTTGTTTTCAAAAAGAATTCTTGAATAGGAAAAAAAAGATTTAGCTGTTTAGTACAGATCAAAAAGAGATAAGTTAGTAGAAGGACATTTCTAAAGGGGCAAGGAATAAAGTGAATTATCTTAACACTCAATATGAAAAGATTTGTGCTCTTAGCAATCTTTTTTTCTTCTCTATCTCATGAACTTTATTATTTAAAAAACATCAATTATTCATGTTCATGGTACTAGTCTATACACTTTGTTTCATGATAGTCACTCACAAACTTGCCCTTTTCTTTCCATGACTGACTGTAAAATATTTACTCTTATGCTTTGTTATCCTGAAAACTACTGGTTTATCCTTTACCTTCCATTCATTTTGAACTGGGGGACAACTCAGTATTCATCATTTCTGCTCTTTGTCATTCTAAAGCTTTAACAGTCACCTTTCTCTGACTTCATTTTTCCAAATAAAATGTCCTTCTTATTAACTAGATATGAATCTTTCTTTTAAATTGTCTTAATAATATAGGTCTCTCTTATAGTACTTATGTTTTACTTTAATTACTTCTAGACTAATGCCATACCCCAAATGTATGACAAAATTTTTTTCGAAGGCAAGTATTGATTGTACCATTTGGATTCCATACAGTGACTTTCACATAAATGACAATTGGTTCATATTTGTTAAATTATGTTTTGTATGACAGTATCTTTATCCCCTCAATTAATCCATATCCAATAGAAAAAATGAACCACTTTAATTCTTCAAGTAGGAAACTGAGTGGCTAAGGATTGGGGATAAAAGATAAATACAAAGATGAAAATAAACTTGGCAATTTGGCAAATTGATTCTCATAACTTATTTTGGGCTTCTTCTAAGCATATTGTTAATTTTATCACTGAAAGCAAAAAGCATACGTGAACAGTTTTCATTTCCTATAGTTCAAAGAAATAAAAGATTTTTATTTTGCTCAGATAATTAGCCTTAATCAAAATTAACTCAGAAAAGAAAAATCAAAATATACAGTACCTGGAGTTTTGTTTCCTGACTAGAGCCAACTTGTTGACAGAAGACTTCAAAGAAATCAGCTACTCCCTCTTCTACCCACAGCAAAGTCACTGAAGTCTGGGTTTTATTCACTGCAAAGAGTGATTTTGGAGGAGCTGGTTCTGAGCAAATAAAAAGTTTTAAAAGTATAATTCATTTAACATATTCTTTCTTTTTTACTAATCAGCAGGATAAAATAGCCCCTTCCCCAAAAATCTAAATATAGATAATTAAGAGCACCATGAAGATTTTATATTACTTTCAAAATACGTACTTTCACAAAGACAGTCATCTAACCAGGAAGGTAGAATATCTTTGCCTTTTCTTCTTTCGTCTACTTTATACTTCTCTTTTTGTTTTCTACTTCAGTTTTATTATAGACATAATCTATTAATAGTTTTTATGTCATCTAAATTTGACTTAGCATTGCCCTGATAATATAGAACTGTATGAGTGAAAAGCAAAAATTTGTACTTAAAAGGCTGGAAAAAATGAGAGTGGTATGCTCTCTCCTAATGCAGATATTCCATCTGGTGCTTTGCCAACAACCTGTCTTCCTGTCTCTGGAGACAATTTAAAATAATTTAGTTAAGGATGACTTCTTTAAAGGGTAGTCAAAATTAAAAGGAGTAAAGCTAAATAGATGAAATGATTTTTTTTTTAAGAAAAAGATTGATGAAAGTGGACTGGAAGGTTAATAAAATGTTAGAGGACTGATTTCTTTATCTTATTCTTTTAGATATTTTATCTTGACAATAAATTATTAATCCATTAGTCACATAAGCTGTGCTGTCCATGGTCTTTCATACTCATTTTTAGTAATTGAGTCACTGAACTTGTTGGCTTAAGATCAAATCCCCAGCTGTTCCCCAATTCTTCAGTCTGTTTGCTGTCTTGTTCCCACATTCCTAAATCTCTGTTGATCCTTTCCTTGTGCCCCTGTCCTTGGGGCCTTGCCTTTTCTTTGATATCCTGCAGTGCGCAAAATGCTATGCCTGAATCCATAGCATTCTTTAAACCAGGATCCCTGTTACTTGCTGTTATAACTCCTTGAGATTGTTTGTTTGGGATATCACATCTTGCTGCTGAGTTCACATAACAGCATACTCTGCCCAACTGCATGTCGCTGTCAGACAACTACTAATACTGTTTCTCGTTATCTGGATTTCTTTTTATTACTTGTCCCAGTCTCCCAAGTCTGTCTCCAGTTCCTGACTTTTAGAAGAGTATGAAAAAGGCCTGGAGGCCATTTATCTCCTTTGACAGGTATATGTCTTTATGTGGGAAGGTTTGGACCTTCTTTGTAGAATAGCATCATCATGGTCCTGTCCAGAACCAAGAAGTATGTCAGAATCATTCTTGACATGATTTATCACAGGTAACCTAAATTTGTTCCTAACTAAAAAGAAGCCTTTTTTTTTCTTTCCAAAGGCAACTTGACAAAGTTAGGCAGAAGAGTTGAAGGAGAAAAGAGATGAATTAGTTCTGGGTAAGCATAATTATATATATATATATATATATATATATATATATATATATATATATATATATATATATATATAAATTTTTTTTTCCTGATGGGTAGATAAACTCAGTTTAGTTATCCAACATGAACATTGCCTAAATCCTAATCTCCAGATCTGACTTTTTTACACATGTATTTCCAATCACCTACCATCTGAACTTCTCAAATATCTCAGTATTACCTCAAACTCCATATAGATAAAATGGCACCTTGAATCCTCACCTTTCCACAAATCAATTCTAATTTCCAAATACTCCTGACTCTTTCAGGAGCACCACTAGTCTTTTAATTGTCTGAGCCAACAATCTTAAGGCTCTCTTCTTGCTTCTCAATCCCAGAAGTGTATCTTTTAATAATTCTTATCATCTCTTCCTTTTATCTATTTTTTTATTAAGCTGTATGTCTACAAGGCTTTGGTCATCACATTTATTGATTATTACAATTGTCCCTTACTCCTTTTCCCTGCCTTTTATCGGTTCTTTCTTCATTTGTCAATGATGGCTTAAATTGTCTTAAAACACCAGTTTGCTCATGTTAAATCTTATCTGTGCCATTATCTATTGTGATCAATGTCTACTGTGTCAAATCCAAATAGGCCAAGTTTTATAAAGATCCTACTTACATTGACCACATGCTACCCATCTACCTTCACCACCATCCCTTCTGCACAGACATGCTGTCTTTGATAAAGTCAGTGTTCTCACGACCACCACACAAGTAGTACTCTTTCTGAACTCATGTATTTTTCTTCAAGTCTACTCCATCTTCTATTTGGATTACCCTAAGATCAAGATGAAGTCACTTCCTCCTTGAAGCCTCATTTGAATTCTCTGTCTCTTGATGATCTAATTCTTCTCTGACTCCCAATTGCCCTTAACTATTTCCTATTTGATCTACGTGAGTGAAGTCCTGATTCTACTAGGTTCTACTAGATTTTTTAAGAACATGAGTGGTGTGTTATAAATAAATTATGTTTTCACATTGAACTAGCCATTTAGTATATTGTAGGAACTCAATATATCTTGACAGATTTAAAATATAATTCAGGATTTATTAGCCAGAGATATTAGAATTTAAACATCAGTCAAGACCTGATACACTGGGGTTTAACTTTGCTATTTTCTGCCTTTTTATAGTGATTATGTTTATAAAAATCATAATACATTCTATTCTGCTCCAAGGCTAAGTGGCAGAGTCAAAGACTGTAATTAATTATAAGTAATCTTAGTGGTCCAAGGAATATGACCTGGATACTGGAGTACTAGTTTCCTTTGATCTGGTTGTGAATGTAGACCTATGTGATGGCTGAATATCACTCAGGTAATTTTATATGATAGGGAATATGACACACAAAAACCTTTTTATTGGTCTCTATCTTCCTGAATTGTGTTTCTCATATTTCATATGTTGAAGCCCTAACCCCAGTACCTCAAAATATTATGGTACTTGAAGATAAGGCTTTTCAAAATGTGATTAAGTTAAAATGAGGCTATGAGGGTGGGCCATAATCCAATATGACTGGTGTCTTTATAAGAAGAGGTGATTTGGTTAAGGACACCAAAGATGAATGGGTACAGAAAAAAGACCATGTGAAGACACAACTAGAAGGAGGCCATCTGCAAACCAAGGAGAAAGACCAAGAGAAGCCAAATGCCAATACCTTAATTGTGAAGTTTTGGACTCCAAACTGTGAGAAAATAAGTTTTTGTTTTTTAGGCCACCCAATCTGTTGTGTTTTGTTATGGGAGCCCTAGAAACTAATACAGTCTCTTATTGTACAAAATATCAAGTAAAGTCTAGCTCATAAAGAGGAAGTATAGGAAGACCTTGTTCACATTATAAAGAGTAAATGAGCTTTAAGATAATGTATATAAAAACACTATATAATATAAAGAGAGTCATGTAGATGTTACTTATAGAATGTCTACCATTTTCTATCTTTTTTTTTTTAAATCACCTTTAAAATCTTCTTCAAAATTCCCCTGATCCATAATGTCAGACTTCCTTTGGTTCAAATAATTTTAGAGTCTATCATATTTGATGTGAGAATCTATGGATATGGATAAAAGATAGACTATTTTTACATAATGAGGTATAGATACAGGGTTGTTTGCTTTTAAATACTCTCTAAAAGCTTTCTAACATTGCTGGTGCTGTAATCAACTATCTGACCCTCCCCATTTTCTTTTTCTCTCTCCCCTTCAATGTCTCTCCTAAATGAGTTGGGAATCTAACCTAATTTTATAAGAAAATCAAGTACCATGCACAGAGCATGGGCAGAATGGAAAGGCAAAAAGCTATCTCTACCATTTAATTTAGATTGGATTAGGAGAGGCTCAAGCTGTTGATCCCTGCCCAGGGTCTCTGGGGAGGGAAGGTGACCTTGAATGAAGTGCTAGCTAGTATCTGATTCTTATTCTCTGATCTGACAGAAAATCTCTTCCTTTCCTAGGGAATTCCAAGGGGAGCCTAGTGTAATACTTAGCCTTGGAGCAGAATAGAATGTATTTATTGTCTAAAATCCATCTTTCTCTGACAGTTATTACATTGTTTCTTATGTTAATGTGATCCATTAGTTTAGCTGCCAATAGAATAATGTTAATGAGGTCAAGATTATATCTATAACGGCCAACGGGATTCATTCTGCTTATATTTTATACTTCTAAACTTGGTGAGTCATTTTACAAATGTGTGACATTGGCGATAAGGGGAATTCAATAGAAAAACATTGTAAAAAATGATCTGCATGGCAGAATGTATTTTCAATCCTCAGCTTCACTGACAACGATTTGCTAGTATATTCTCTGTGTACAAAGAATGGTCTTTAACATCTAGATTATATGAGTCTGAATTTATTTTTTATTTTTCTTAATTCAGGCAGTTCTACCTTAAACAGAGTAAGCTGCAAAACATATTCAACTTGGCCAAAGAAGACATCTGTGGCTTATGTAGTGTAAACTGCATAAATTATGTTCGACTTGGTCAAAACAAAATCTGCAAAGAAAGCACTGCTTAAAAGAAATAAAAAGATAGAGAAATTGAGTTAACTTTTATAAGACATAAAATTAGAAAGAGGAAAATTTATATTAAAGAGCAAGAAAGTTTGTTAGGCTTGAAGTTTATCAGGCCTATCCTCTTGTTGACTTCAAGAGACTCTCTTCCTAGATTCATTTAATAAGTAATTTGACCAATTAAAAAGACATTGATAAATTTTTAAAAATTAGGCAAATATTTAGCATTAAATTATAATTAGTCCATATTCATAAGTGAAACAGGAATTACTCATCATTTCTGTTATGTTTAAAATAAATTCTTTATGATTTAATGGTAGCAAATGTAATATCCTCTTCTGTGAATCATTGGGTGGTTTTATGGTTTTACCAGTTAATATAACTTCTATAAATTAGTAGAATGTTTCAGAAAACGCTCTCACTTTACTTAGTTTCAAAACATAATGTCTGACTTCCTTCTTTTTTTGGTTCCAAGAATATGTGTTTTTACTTAGCTTTTTTATTTAGTTAGGAGTTACATATTGCACAATTCTTAGAAAATAACCACTGCTCTTATTGCATCGTTAACCTTGTTGCCTTTACTCTGAACTCAGGTATGAACTAAGGTATAAACTCAGAAGGAACATTAAGGACTATTTAGTCTGGTCCCTCATTTTATAGATGACACAGCTGAAATCCAGAGGGTCTGAGACACTTTTCTAAGGAAACATGATTTGTCTGTAAGAATAAGAACTAGAATTCAAACCTCAGCTCCTCTAGTTAAGTATCCTTCCTACACCTGGCTTCCTACCTAAAAACATGGGTGTTTTCCATTGATTTTCATATAACCGCAGTTGATGAGGCCTCCTGAAAAGTTCCTTTGCCCAGAACACCAACTTATCCAGAGTGAGCACTTGCTTGTATTTAAATCAGTGCCAAATATCACAGCCACTGCCCTATGAATTCATCATCCAGATTCTTCCAAAATATTGAAAAGAAACTTGCAAAACATGCAAGTCACTTTATGGTGGCAAGATAAATGTTTTTAAGGAAGTGCTAAAGTTGTGTGGAATGGTTGTGGGCAGATGGTAAATTGAACTAAAGCTCAGAATACCACAATGGGAAATGGGAGAGATATATATTAAGAAAAGGTATGTTAGCCTCAGGTGCAGGAAAAATGTCATGGAATGATGACATGCCTGACAGCCTAACCCAGAAAACGATGCTTGCATGGGGCTGCTAACTACGTGGGTCTATATAAGAGGAGAGGCACAGCAATTATGATCCTCTGCAAACCTAAAGAACATGCATGTGTTTATAAGAAGTCAATAGAAAAACCTTTCACAAGCTCCCATCTACTCCTCCCTACTCACTGACTCCACTAATACCTGTATATTCTATCATTCATCATCTCACCACAAATTCATCAAGTCTAAGGCCACTGGCACCCTGGGTCCCATCTCCTCTGGCCTAGTTAAGGACATCACTCTAACAAATCTCACCTCTAACTATCCTGTATCATCAAAATTTCCTGCTCTGTTGAATCATTCTTGATTGACAAGCTGTTTCCACTCACTTAAAAAAAAAAAGAGAGAGAGAGAGAAACAAACTAACAAATCTAAACAAACAAATCAATACTCTTGTATTATTTCCTTAGGCTCCTGCTCATTTCCTCTCTTTATAATAATGCTCCTCACAAATTTTGTTACTCCAGCTGTCTTCAGGTTTTGTCTTTTTATTCTCTAACTCATTTTAGTTATATATTTTTCACTCACCATTCCGCCTAAATGCCTCCTCCCCAGATCACCATTGACCTCTGGGTTGCTTAGATCAGTGGTCAGTTTTCATTCCTCTTCTTACTTGATTATCAGCATTCTTGAGAAGTTGATCAGGTCCACTTACCCAAACACTTCCTTTGTCTGGCTCTTAGCACATCATATTTTCTGTGCCTCTTCTTATTTCATTGGCCACTCCTTCTCAGCCCCTTTTGTTGGTTCCTCCTCACCACTTTCACTTCTTAAATTGGAGTACATCTGGGCTGTGTCTTTGGATAGCATTCTTTTTTCTTTATTTATTCTTGATAACCTCATCAAGTCTGTTTCCTGACTACCCTCAAAGTTATATTTCCAATCATGCAGTCTCCAAGCTCTTGCTGCCCATCTAGTATCTTCTCTTTAATATTTAATTGGCACTTTCAAATGATGACACATCCAAACTTGATCTTTCTCCCAAACCTGCCTCTGCCATAATCGTTACCAACTCGATACATAGCACCTCTATCCTTCCTATTGCTCAGGTCCCAGATCTTGGCATCTCCCTAGACTTCTGTCTTTCATTCATAGATAGCATCTAAAATAATAAGCAGATTTTCTCAGCTTCACTTTCAAAATAAAGTTTTCATTATCATCACAGTTACCACCTTGATCCAAGCAAATATAATCTCTTATCTGAATAGATCCAATAGCTTCCTTACAGGTGACCATGTAATTTTTTGAGTGCCAAAATTATACTTTGGGGGAAGAAAAAAATTGTTAAAGAGGATGACTAGATTTTGACTGATCCATAACAGATGTAAACTGATGTTTGAACAACTAGGATACATGGTTATCTATCCAACCAGTTGCCTGCTTTGATCCTTTAAAATTGCCAGATCATGTGACTCCTCTGCTTAAAACATCTTACTCAGAGTTTCAATAGCCCTGTATATATATAACCTGTTCCTGTGTTTCCTCTCTGCCTTCTTATCTAAACTATTCTTGTTCACTCCACTTCAGCCACACTGCTTTCCTGACTTTTTTTAACCTGCCAGGCACACTGCTGCTTCTGGAGCTTTACATCTGGGGTTACCTCTGTCTACAGAATCTCTTCTCAGTTATCTGCTTGGCTCACTCTCTCCTTCAGGTGAAATATCACCTTTATGGTGAAGCTTACTTTATCACCCACGTGCAAAAATTGCACCCTTACCCTTATAATACTCCCCTTCCTGCTTCATTTTTAATAACACTTATCACTATTTGACATCCTATATTTTATGTGTATTGTCTCTTTTTCTCCACTAGAATAAGCATAGAAGTGTTTGTCAGTTTTGTTCATTTCTGTATCTTCAGCATGTAGATTAGTGTGTAGCACATAGTAAATGCTAAATAAATATTTGTTGACTTACAAAATGAACTAATTTTTAAAGAGTATAGTACCTTAATTATTTTATTACTTTCTTTTTTATTGGCGGCATATGTGTGTGTGTATTTATATATACCTTTCTCCCTCCCTCCTTTCTATCTATTCATTTATTTGTCTTTCTTTTCTACTCTCTGTGCTACATTGACACAATTTCTTCACATTCTTATTTTATTTTTGGTGGAGGTGGTGGCATAAAATGTTAGTCAATTACTAGAAAAGGATTCAAGAAAACAGGATGGGCGGATAGGGAGAGGAACTTTAGATTTTAGTATGCTATGACTCACAATACTTAACTCACTTCTTACTAAAAATAAGGACTGCGTATGTCCAAATAACTATTTCCAAAATTATAAACTCAATGACTTCAACATAAGAATAAACACATATTCTCAACTGGAAGTGAGACCATGAAGGGCAAACCAGTGTAATGGCTGGGTTTTTATAAAGTCAGAAATTATATTTCATCAAAATGTACATAGTCATTTGGAATCTACTGAAATATTATGTGTGTGTGAGAAAGAGGACAGATTCTAATGTCCCTCAAATTTCTAACATCTGAAAGTATTTTAATTCTTTCTTGTCTATAGCCAAATTGTGTTTTAACGATTTCTAATCTATATAAAAACTTTCATGACTGAGATTAAGAAAATCAAGCCAATGTCAGTAAATACCCAAATTCCAAAACAGGAACAGAAAGTTACACAAGTGGATATAAGGCTCCTCTCTATTCTGTTAAATGTGTAATAGAAAAATAAAGTTTTTTAGAAAAAAAATATACCCCCAATCCAGGAAAACTTAAGCAACAGATAAGATAAAAAATACTGGATCAATGTTTCTAGACACAAGCTCACCAGTGTGTAAGGTGAGTCACATTTCTCTAGGTTCCAGCTTGCTCAAATAACGACATTGCACTAAATATCCAAATCTCTCCCAGCACTGAAGTTATTTGATTTCTTGTCTTGAACCTGCCCAAACACATCTATGGTCAGGATAAGGCAGAAGTTTGATGATGCTGGAGTAGAGATTCTGTGTTTGGGCCTTCTCTGATCTCATTGGCTGTTCCTTCCCAGTCTCTTTCTTGTTGGCTCTTGCTCCTCTGCTCAGTTTCTAAATTCTGGGGTGACACCCCAAATTTATATTTCTAGCCTAGAATTCCTTGCTGATCTCCATACACTCACATAAATAATCTCTTTACTTGACAACTGCACTTGGATATTTTCTCAATACGTTTGTATATAAGGAAGAATTCTTGATTCTCATCTTCCCCTCAGTTTACTCCTCCTTTAGTTTTCCTAGCTTTTTCAGCTTCAATGAATTACAACACCATCCACCCCAGTTTGCTCAAGAGCAAAGCCTAGAAGTTATTTTTAATTTCTCTTTCTCTTATTTCCTATTTTCATCCCATCAGAAGGTTCTATAGACACAACCTCCAAAAATGCTCCTGAATTCTGTCCACTTTTCTCCATCTCTTTGGTCAAAATTACCATCATTTCCCATGGCACTTATCTGAACTAGAATGTTGTGTTTAAGGCTAAGGACAAATAGTCCCTTAATTGGTCACCCTACCTTTATTGTTGACCCAACAATCCTTTCTCTCTTGAGAACAATTTCTCCCAGAGAAAATATTTTAAATGTAAGTCAGATTATTTATTTTAAATTCTCTAAATGGCTTCACATTGTACTCAAAATAAAATCTCAACTCCATACTGATTCTTTCTTGTTATTCAGATTTCTTCTTATTGCCTCCTCAGAAAAACTTTTACTGCAGAGTACTCTGCATCTCACTATTCTGTTAAAACATGAGTAAAGCATTTATAAATATCTCCCAATTCATTAGATCATAAACTCCTTGATAACGGCACGTGAAAGTGGCCCTTTCTATTCATTACTATAAGTAGTCTGGCATCTGAGCAGTGCAAAGAAGTTTCTTCATATATATTTGTTAAGTGAATTAGTGAATGGAAATCCTATTACCTTAGAGTTATTTTTGTGATATTTCCAAAACTCATTCCTATTTATTTTCCTTTCTTCTTTAAATAGAAAAACCGATTCTCTGATACAAACATATCAAATTCTCTTGAAGTTTGATTAGAGTTCCAGGTAGATTTATAAAGATGATAAGTTATGTCTGTTGGCAGGTTAAAGCCACAGTTGCATGCCAACCAATGAGATCTTGCAAAATGATGAGTCTTAGTGCATATTTGATTGACATTTGCATTCACTGCCAAAGGGAGCTGTCATCACATATCATTATACTACCTTGAAACTTCTGGCAACCTAAAATTCTTAATGCGATGATTGGCTCAAAGTCCTGCATACAGTATTACTATTGGTACGTATTCTTGTAGATGTTTATTAATGACATAATAATTTAAAATTTTTGGCAACAGTTTGAGGGCTCTCTTCCCTTGCACATGCCACCTTGGATTAATTCATATTATATTGAATTCATTGATAGTCTGATTTATTTCCATAGATGTAGATCTTACCCTCCATGACAGAAAGCAGAGCTATTCCAAAGAGGTCTCTGTCACAAAGAAATTGACTCGGGGTTAGCTCAATCACATTGGGTCTTAGGTTCAACAATAGTGTTTTGTTTCTAGCAAGCCCTAAAAATCTGTGTGCTGAAGTTGTAGTTTTCTGAAAAGTAGAATTAATTTTATTTCTATGTGCACCAAATGAATGTTGTAAAAAAACATAAAATGACTAGAATGAAAATTTTGTGAAAAAAATAATTACATTTCAGTTATTACTAAAACAAAATATTTTTACTTTTCTGAAAGGTAAAACTTATTTGGCTAAATATTAATTAGAGTATTATTTTTAACTTTGAGGTCTGTAATTTTAATTCAATATCTTTTGAGAATCTGTAGTAAGCAAGGTATTTGTGCTATAGAAAATTGGAAAAGCTTATAAGACACAAAAATGCAATTAGTAGAATGAAAAAATTGACCTTTAGACAAATGAATAAAAAGTAAGGTTATTTAGTTTTCAGGGGATAAAATGGCTGAGGACAGGCACATTGTACACAGATAGTCTTGTTTTAAGAGACTAATAAGAGAGGCAATATTTTGTCTGATATTAAGATACCAACAAGAAAAAGTTTATTGATTCTAAGAGTTGTGATTCATTAGAAATAATTTCTATAGGAACTTGCCTTTCCCTCTTAAAAACTTTGAAGGAACTTTCTAAACAAGTTTAAGTAGTCCTGTCTTCAACAGGGAGATAAGAAGGCTCAAAACCACATGATAAGTTTGGGAAATTATCATGGTTCTTACTCACACTCCTACATTGTGTGAGTATAATTGTACTAGCTAATGACTTTAACCAATACTCGCTTAATAGGTCATCCATAATGTCACATAAAAATGAGAGTGAAGCATGCAATAGGCCCACTGAATATTACTTTAGTAAGACCACTTCTGAACTTGCACTTTAAAGAAGACTAACAAACCAAACAAGTTGGATAAAACATCAAAGACCTGAGAAATACAGCTACCGGTAATAATAAAGCTTGGGAAAAGAAAGGGGAACATGAATGTAATCTTTAAGTAATTTTAGTTACCTGGAAATGAGTTTTGACTTTTATACGGAGGACAAAATTACAGATAATGGTTGGAATTGATAGGCAAGCTAATTTTTTTCTTAATAGAAAGATAATGCAACGTTGAAAGCTGATGATTTCCACATTCCTAGAATTGAAGTACAGGCCTTTAGGGAAGAAGAGCAGATTTGCTGAAGTGCATGAAATTGAGCTCTACCAGAGGTCCTCAGTAGGAGCAGTACTGCCCCCTTGAGGGTGTTTTTAAATTTGCATAAATGTTTTTAATAGTCACAACAAAAGTTATTAACTGGACTTCTATGAGCAGGGCACAGATATGCTAGATGTCTTGCAGTGATCAAGAAAGCACTACACAGAAAAATCATCCCATGCCCCACAACCGATGTGACTTTCTGATGTCACTCCAGAATAAATCTAGTGTAAATATAATTGCAAGTACTTTACCATGTAATAATATTGGACAATTTTTCAAGAAGTTAAGTAAAATAATTTAGAAGATCGCTGTAATTAAGAGGAATATTTAAATAAAATTAAGATGTTATTTAAAAATTACTCAGTCATTTACTTTTTCTGCCTGTAGTGTCTATTCAATATCTCATGTATTTATAAATACTTATTTAATTTTAAAGAATTTCAGTGCAAAACTTTAGTTTCTGCATGGCAAATAAAAATTTTTTAAAAAATTAAGACAGTGTCTTATGCATTAAATTACAAAGAAATGTAACTATTAGGTAAATTGAGAAAAGATTATCGCTTTATTTTGTTTGGGATTTTGTAAGAGTTTTCTAAAGGCACATCACTGCCAACAAGTCTATTCATGGTGTTGAAGATGCTAATAAAACACCCTGGATCAGTCTTTACTTATACCTGCACATATGAGCAGAAGTAATAACAGATGATTTGAGACTCTTATGAGCAGAGTCAGACACAGTGTATAAGTGAACAGATGTTTAAAAGTGATTTAAGATGCATTGTTTTGAAAATAATTTTACTGCCATTCTATATACTTTTAATTTTCAAAATATAAAAATGAGATCTCTGTTTTGAAAATTACATATTGAATTGAAATGCATTTATTTTGGGGTTGCCACTCATACATTGATAGTGCCTCAAGAGGTCTATTTACCACACAACTCTTTGCCAATCCATCTTCTTTTGGCTGCTGCTAATTATAGAATATCATCTTTGAGGTCCTTTTAACTCTCAGAAACTAAATATATACCTCAATACATGGTAGATTATCACATGTAGAAAGTGTACTTTGTTACATATCATTATTTCTTAATTGTATTTCATAATATAATTATTTTGACAGTACTCTATATGATAAACTCCAGCTTATTTAAAATATCATACTTTCCTCATTTTCCCTCACCCATAGCCTATTACTTTTCTTGATATGTTATATTTAATTAAAGTAATTTCCCTTTTTTTCATCATATGTAAATAAGTAAAGTCTCTTATTCCTTATTTTAATTCTAGTACCTGTACTTATGCTTGCTCAGTTATTTATAATTAAAATAAATTTGTTTCTTTATTTATTTTTATACTTCTTATATGAAAGAAATACTGGTCCTTTTACTTCTTGTGAGCTCAAACTTATTTATTTTAATAATGTGTACTCATTAAACAATTCATTACAACTTTTAGAGAATCTATATTATTTCATAAGTTATTTTTCTTTTGTCTTGATATTATATTACAACTAGGACATTACGTCAAAATTAAAAACTTAACATGTGAGTTATTTTACCTAAGAATTTTAATTGAAAGCATTAAAGGAAACATTACATAATAGTTACATGAAAAGGGAATGGCATCTGATAGGACTGAGTACACTGCACTAGATAATCTCCAAGGTCCTTCTATCTCTAAAATCCTGAGACTCTTTGGTTCTTCTAACCGTACTATGAACGGTGAATACCCCTGTCTCCCAACACAGTAAACATTACACTCACTGAACTTTATACTAAGTTGAACATACTCTTTTGGTAGTATAAACTATTTTGCATTTAAAAAGACAGTGAGTAGTTTTTCTGTTACTGCATTGAGCTGAGAAGACCATGCAAAACCGAGAGATGCAAACACTAGTTCTCTTAGAAAGATGGTTTTCACATACACACCATGTACTTTTCTTACCTAGCTTGACAAGGCGGAGCATGGAGGTATTACTTCCTCTTTCAGTGCAAGCAGTTACTGACAGATTGTAGATATCTCCTGGAGGCAGGCTGAGAATTGCAGTCATGACATTGCGTGTTACCTGCAAGATCATTAAAATCCAGGGTTTAAACTTCTAATAAACTTGAATTAGAATATCATTCCAAACAACTACAGGGCTATCGCAGGCATAACCTCTCTGTTCTGTGCTACAATCTACAATTGATAATAACCTTCTGAATATGTTATTTCCTCTGTAAAGTATATAAATCCCTCAACTGAGCCAAATGCAAAGTAGCTCAAACACGCATAATACATACCAAAACATTTTTACAGTTAATTTTCTTGTTTGGAATAGATATTACTCTGATATTTTTCTTCATACTCATATCAAATTTTAGAAAAGACAATTGCTGGGTTGCTCCTCTCTTGGCCCTAGCTGAGACACTCAGAAGAAACCTAGCCATGTCTATAGATACTTAGCTTATTAACTAAAAATTGTATTCCCCAGCCTCTCCTATAGCTGGAAGGGACCATGTGGTCCAGTGCTGGCCAATGGATTATAAGTAGAAGTTCCATTCACATCGTGTAAGTGCTGGGTTTCCATGTCCTTTCTTTTCCCTTCCTGCAGGTTGGACTATAGATGTAATGATAATGAAGATTCATCTGTGCAGATGAGGACTACATATAGTGGCAACTGGAGCTACATGAGAGAAAGAATCTGGACCCTGGATGATCCCTTAGAGCAGAGGTACCCTGTTTGTCCTGGGTTAACAAGAGATAGACATAAACTTTGATTTTATTTGAGCCATTTTGATTTGTTTTGTTTTGCTGTTAATTACAGTCATTTAGTTTATATCCTAATTAATACAACATCAAAAAGCTTAAACAACCAGGAGAAAAGAATCAGTATTCTCAACATACCTAAATATTTAGATGTTAAGATATACAGAAAAATATTAAAATTTGTTCACTGTGTTTTTCTTGAAAATGTTTGGCATACTGAAGAAAAGATCCACTTATAACTTTAAACACTAGTGAAATCAATAATTAAAACTATTACAGTTCACTATTAAAAATTAAATGGTAAGCTCTATGAAAGAAAAATTTAATTTTTGTTCACTATCCTATCTCCAGAGCCTAAAATGTTACCAAATATAATACAAACATTTATTTATCTCAATAAATGTTTGCTTAATGCATTTCCATAGTTTACGTAAATTAATGTTCAGACACCCAAAATTAAGATTCAAAGAAACATACGCTTTTTTTAATTTTCTTCTTTCCTTCTGCAACAACCATCCAGTGTAGCATTCTAGAATGGGAGAGGTCAGTTGTGTCATCCCCATATGTCCAACTGATATATAATAGACTGTTGAAATATTCTACAGAAGTGATTTCTGGAGCAACTGGGGCTTTAAGAGAGGAAAGAGGAATGCTTTAGTATAACAGACTAATTAAAGTAGATCCCAGTAGAGCATGAAATCCCATATAGAGTTAAATTAAAGGATTAAAACTTCACACCACATGATGGCCCTAGGGAATCCTGGGCCTCTCAGTACCATAGTGAAGGTAGTTGGAACAAGGAGGGCACTTGTTTCATGGGACCCCACCCTTGAAGGCAGCCTGTACCTGAGGATATCACGGACTTTCATACAAATTTTACAGTTATAAAATTTCTAAAATGTTTATTTGTTTGGTTATGTTTGTTACATTAATCAATTAATCGTCTTAGGTATTGGTAAACTTATTTTCAAAGAAGTTCTGGAAACTTCGGGGTCCTGTAAAAGTAAATCTTTTTTATTGTGGTGTAGAAAAGATGTTTATGGAAATAAAGGTCAGTAGGATCGATGAGTAGAAGGACAGAAAAATAAATATCATTTTTAGAAAATAATAAGATAACATAACTGACAGCTTCCAGCCTGGTGCTTTGCAGAAGGTAGGCTCTTAATAAATGCTACTGCAATAAGAATTAAGGGAGGGAAAAAAAAGGACTTTTTATGATGCTACAAAGCTAAATTCTTTCTAACATTGAAGTTATTGATTTATTTTAAATTCTTACACAGTTAAGCTTTACCATTTTTTCCAATTGGGGATGAGAGCTCATCATATATTTACAATATATGAGCTATAAAAGTATATTTTAATTATTTTTAAAGTAACTGACAATTCTGAGGATTTTAAGAAACCAATGCACAGTTGAATTTAAATTCCATGTGTATGGTGGTTTGAAGACAGGCAAATGTTCCTTTCCACGTTACAGCATAAAACCAACTAAAATATTTGGAGGAGAATTTCTACAAATCATAAAAAACTATTTTTTAATATGCTACTAATACTCAAAACAAACATTCATAACTAACTATGTTTTGAAAAAAAAGTATTTGCTGAAGAGATTAGTAATATAGAGCGTAAAAAACATTTTTGTTTCATGTGAGATAGGAGTAGCATTTCTATACATTTGACAATAAAATTTTGAAATATCAACAATAGCACAAACCCACATCATAGTTCAGGATATTCTAATAATGATAATGCTGGCTTCTTTATAATTTCTTAGTATATTTCTACATACTTCATTATATATAAGTACCTATACTTACATTTCTTCAAAGGATATTTTCTCGTGTTCTAATTCTAGTGAGGACCAAAAAAAATATTTAAAATTGCAAACCGAGAAGTATATAACTCCCCCTCACAGGTCTTCAGATTCTTATATTCTGTGTTACTTTAAAATCTAGCATATTGCTGAAGGACCACAAGATGTCACTATTTGTTTATTAAACACTTTTGAGACGCCAGCATAATTACGAACGTGACTTTCAAAAGTAAGTTGCCTAACAAAGATAGTAGACTTGAGGTTTTAATAAATCCTAACTTATTCAAATATTTGGTTTGTGTTTCCTCTTTTATCGCAGTTTGGCATTTTCGGTCACAATTAAAAATGAAGGAAAGTGAAGTATGAGGTCCTTATTTGTTTTTAAATTGAAATGAGGGCAGAAAAGCAAAAAAAAAAAAAACTAAAAATTTAACTAGTTTAAAAAATAGGTATAAAACTAAATTCAGCTACCATTATGTTTCAATAGTGATTTACATTATATAATTTAATTCTCATACTGTCTTGTGGGGTATTATTATGTCCATTTTATAGATTTGAGAATTGAGACCATCTGTTATCAACATGCTCAGATAAGACTGGGGACTGCCAGTGTCAACACGACTTAGTAGTTTGTCCTAGGAAAAATAAGAAATTACCAAAATTCACTTCACTGAAGACAAGACTGCTCACTTAGGCATGTAGCTTGCTTATTAACCACAGTTTACATATCCAGACTTGCTTTGTCCACCCAAACTGTTATACCACAATCTTTGTTTAGTCCCAGTCAATTCCCAGTTTTAAAAGGCACACCTAAACTTCTGGAGTCCAGAACTCCAATTCCTATTAATATTTCATTCCCAATGTCCCTCTTCTGAGACAATGTAATGACTATCAAGTTGGTGTACTACTTTACTAAAGTGAGTTCTAATGTATTTGGTTTTGCTCTATTAGCCAGTTGTTAGGTAATATTTTGAGTTTTACCAAAGAGAAAATAGAATTCCAGGATTATGATAATTTGCTCAAAGTCCTAACACCAGAAATTAGCAGAGCCAGGTCTGCTCATCAAGTGTTCACATGCTAAGTCTGGGCTTTTTTCAGACACTGCTCTGTTGGAGAAGGAAAGAGTATTCTCAGAGAGTTAATCCCAATAAAGTTAAACTGTATGAATTATTGAGACAGTGAATTTTAGTTATAATTAAATATGCAGTAATTAATGCATCCAAAAGCATAACACAGGGCATGTTAGTAATTGGTATTTTCTCTCTTCTTGAACAAAAGGAGCTATAGAAATTGGCTAGTAAAGAAAATGATGAACTATGAAAGTTGACAATATAAGAATTCACATATGATTAATTTCTTTCCATTGCTTTTTTAATTTATAAATTTCAACAGAGCAAATCTAGCTGTCCAGTGAGAAAAATATTTTGTCAAAATTATTTTTCATTTAAAAATATTTTTCTTTTCTTCTCTTAGTAAAACTCTAATTACAGCCTTGTAGTCCAACCAAAAGTCCTTTAAAAATCTTAGTTCAAATAACCAAAGTTAATGTCTCTTTGATGAATTTCCCCTTTTTATTGCTACCTCTGATCGTTTCTGCTATGTGATAAGGAACTACACAGTTTAAGACTGCAAGATCTAACACAAACAATTTTAAGTTACTTAATCTTTGTGTGATGTATTTTGCTAAGCAGCTCACTTAATTGAGAAGTAATAATAAACATTATTCCCATTTTCCACATTAAAAAAAAAAAAACCCTGAGGCTTAGGGAAATTAATTTGCTCAAGGTTACATATGGAATGAGACAGAGCCATGATTCAAACCCAGGTCTACCTGTCTCCAAAGTCTGTTTTAACTCCTGCAGTGGACAATACTTCATTCAGCCTGTGACTTTAAAAATGGCTCAATTAATAAGGAAGTGGAGGCACTTTAGCAGATATAATCATCAAATGGGTAAAGTCAATTGAGTGCAATTTTAAGCTGAAAACTCTGCCTGCTACATCTCTATTCTAATCAATTCCAAACTGGGGTACATAAATCAAGGGCAGTGACTAGGGATAAAAATAAATCAAGGACAGTAATTCAGAATAAAAATATTTTAATTTTTAAAGACTATCCTTTAAACAAATAATGAATTTTCAGAAGCGTATTATATTCCGTGAAACTGATGCTCACTCAGTCCTGAGTGAATGATCAGCACTTTCTGCAGATATGCTCTCAAAATAGTGTCCTCTTCTCAGGAAACCATTCCACACACACCGCTCACCTGTTATGAAGCTTATGGTGGAACTGTCGCAACAGCTTAATTCTGGGTCTCCCCATGTCACCATGGTCACTCGAAAGTTGTAGTACCATGCTGGCAACAGGTTAGCTATTCTCTAAAAAAAAGTGAGGAGACAAAGGACTGATGGGAAAAATCATATTTTTGTAATAGAGTTAGATCTACTAGGCCATAAAAACAATTGATAAGTATTTTTTATTTTCCTTTCTGTGCCTTTTTGTATTTCCCAAATTTTCCATAAAAAAAACAAAACACTTTTTGGAATGAGGTGGGGTGGAAATGATATACAAAAATATAATTTTTAAAAAGAGATTCAAAGGTATAGGATCAAATGCTTCAAATATTGGTTTCATTTTTTGGTTTCCTCAGTTATACTGCAAAGTGAAATAGTCCTTACTTGCAAATGACTGAAAGTACACATTTTCTTATTTCTAAGACAAATAACTTTCACAATTTTGTATTCTCCCAGCTTGGACCATAAAAAGTGTCCTTGATGGGTGGCAATTATTAGAGTCATCATCTGGGTAGAGGACAATTGTGTACTTCATGCATGACCTGTAAGTGACCTGCACTTTTAAAATTACTCAAGTTTTAGAAAGAGCAGTCTACGTGTTCTCTTGAAATGCATCTAATAATGACCTGACACTAGTGGTATTAACTTACTTGTAGATGTCATTATTACAATTAAGCAGTGCCAATTAATTATTAAATGATGAAAGGTAATCTCTTGTTTTTTTCTTCTCAGGCACAGAAAGAAATAAACTCAATTGGGGGTGAAAACTAGTTTCACACAATTTACCTTTCCTCTCTCAAAGAAAAAAACAAAAAAACAAAAAAATCCTAAAAGCAGAAACAACCAAAAAACCTTGAAAGTAGTAAGCTTCTTGTGTATATTTATAAAACAAGCTAATTTACCTTTTATGGACATTTGGTACATAGAGTATAGGCATATCTGTTTACACAGAGAGTGTGACAACAGGTTAGGGAGAGATTACCACTGATGCAGTTAAGGAGACAGTCGCTGCTATTTCATAGTAGGTTGTCCACTCTGATGTCATTGTTGAAGGGTTGAAATAAAACATTTCAACTACGTATTTTCTGAACACTCCTAAGTAAGGCCTGGTCCAGCTCAAAACCACGGCTGTAGGACCCAAGGGGTAGAGCATTAAATCCTTTATTCCAGTTGGAACTAAAAAGAAGGGAAGGAGAGTGAAAAAAGAAAGCCAATAAGGATTATTTTATATCTTAGCAATGGCTTCGAACTTCTACTTAATAACTAGGGTCTTCACTTGTCTGACACAATCATTGAAAACCAAACATATTTGCCTCTAATTTTTTTCCCCTCACAATAAATGTTAAGGATGTCCTCCAGCTGTACAGTTGTACTAGTTTATTACTCCAAAGGTAGGATATTGGGTGAACAAGTATGGCCCACCCATATATAATAATAATAATTTGAACTTGGACATTGTACCCCTCCAAAGAGTACATTAATAAAGTTATTCTTGTGCTTGGCAACTTACCAATGGCAAATGTCACAGGATCTGAAGGTGGTCCAATCAAAGGGCCTTTTTTAAGGTACATCACAACCTGATATTGGGCACCAGGAACCAGATTTTCAATAACAGATTTGCTTGAGTTCACCTTTAAACCAAACACCCAATAGCAATTATTTAGAGTTGGACTTTTAGAATATGACACAGAGGATGAAATTGAATTCAGAGGCTCTTTGTGGAATCATCGATGCCTTTGAAATCCAAAAGACTTTACTCATGCTGTGGAAGGTCAGATTTCTAAATTAAAATGATTTATAGTTTATGTGAACACTGAAGGGAGCCCAGAGCATTCAAATTCTACAGTTAGACTTAATAAGCCCCGTGAACTACTTTATACTCATCAATGTCAATTGTAACTATGTACACTAGAGATACATCAGCTTCTAACCATAATCAAATCAGCAGTTTCACAAGGACGATTTGACATCCTAAATTGTAGTGTCAGCTGATTACACACAAAGGTCAGTGCAGGAATGCCTTTAGTCCCTCGTCACTTAGAAGCATATAACATCCAATTATAGAGATAGAAATGACTTGAGAGATTATCTAGTCCAACTCTCTCATTTAATAGATCACAAAAGTGAAGCCAGAGATTGATCAAGGTCACATATTTAGATTCAGTGTTGGGACTAGAAGCCTAGCATTGTGACCTCTCAGCCACACTACAGGCAAGTCCTGGGGCTAAGCATCGGGATAGAGCAGTAAGCACTTTGCAAGGCTATTGTGACCCCATACAATAATGTTGTAAAGAATATTTCTCACTTAGATGAGCTTCTCTTTGCTGTACTTTTTAAAAACTTTTGGTTCTGTAACAAATACTATGTAGAGAAAAACAGCAAGAACAGATAGATGAAGAAAATGTATCCATTAAAGTCAAATGTTGGTGTGCACAAGGATTGATGATTCAACTAACAGCTTAAGAGGTGTGCTGCTTTAACCTTTAGTGCTTCTGATATTAAGACCGCCTTGCTTAGTGGAAAGAACACAGATTCTCTATTCATACTGTCTGAGATCAAATCTTAACTCTACCCCTTGTAAGCATAGGCATTTATTCGTAATTTATAATTTAAAAAATAATTCTTACCTTGGTTTCTTCATTGATAAACCATAGCTAATACAATTATATACTGCATTGAGTTGTAAGGAGGGTGCTTAGGCCAGAGTATCAATAAAGTTAACTCTTACTATTCATCAACTTTTTGGCCTCTAGGGTACTTAACTATAAAATTGCTACAGGAAGGATCATGAATCAATGGATAACAATATTGTTGAAAGCTTACCTATGCTATAACGTATTTTGTTAAAAGTCTCATCATACATAATTTTAAGAATAAACATATTATTGGTGATATGATTTGAATTAAAACCTTTCTGACATCAGAAACCGACTCTACACAATAGAAATTATATAATTCAAATAGGTACAACTTGCTCTACACATAAGTGGAGGGAATAGCATATCAAAATTTCTTTTTCATTAATTTGACCAAAATAAGATTAAATTGAATTAATAAATTATCATTCCACCTTTCCTTTTCTTCTTACACTCTTTTATATCAGAGTTTCTTGTTCATGTTTTAGAATTTTAATTCTGCTAAAAGCTAGTCAACTAGATATCCTCATCCAATAGAGCATTTCTGGGAGAGATACACTATGAATAAGTGTACATATGTCATGCACAACTACGCAGTGCTGTTTTATTTCTTTAAAATTCATTTTAAGTGATAAAACAAATACTTGTTCATTGTAAAAATTGTTCACACAATAGAAGAGTAAGTGAAGTAAACTGGAAGTATTGTCCTCCTCCCACCATTTTCAACATTTTGAGGGACAATCTTCCAGAGCTTCCTCAATACATACATACATAAATAATTTTATATTGAACCATAAAGATATTATATTATCAACATTGCTCCAAACTTTTAAACTTAACAACACATTGTAGATATCTTATCATACCTGTCAATGCTGACCTAGCTCGTTAATCACTCGTTAAGAATGACACAAAATGTAGACTGTTTCAGGATGATGTTAAAGTTCCTTTGGTTAGATAATATTTTAGGCAACAGTTGATTCTGATTATTTAAATGGCTACCTAGAATCATAGCCACTTAAATATGCCATTATAATAAATTCATCCTAGGAAAATTATACTTTTTAAAAATAAAAAGCAACTATGTGAATACATACCACTATCTATCTATCCATCATCTCTCTCTCTCTCTCTCTCTCTCTCTCTCTCTCTCTCTCTCTCTCTCTCTCTCTCCCCCCCCTTCCATCCATTATCTATCATCTATCTACCTATATCTCAACACTAAAATGAGAAGAGGGTAATGGTACTGCAAATGAACTTGATAACAAATCATAAACACTAATTCTCTTCACCCTATTTTTGAGTTTTTTATTGAGCCACCAGCCTATATCTATACTTTTATCTTTCTAAACCTTTTTATTTATTCTGGACCTCCTTGTGGGTGGATTGGAGTTTAGAAAAGGAAAAGCTTCTTCATTCTACTTACTGAATAATATATATTTTATTCTTTAGAAGATCATTCCATATTCTTCTCCCAATTTTACCCCACCTTTGCAGTCCATTATTTCCTTTCTCCTAAGACTTACAGAGATGAAGAAAGTTGCCTTGAGACTTATAACTGGTATCTGTTAAAAACAGGTCTGAGACTCAAGTCAATTTGACATTGGAATCTATGCATTTAGTCACTACTCTTGACTTTCAAGATGAGCAGTGTAGCACATACAACCTAACAGAAACAGCAGTGGCCTGGCAGTCAAATCACTTGAGTCTGGATTTCAGCTCTGATACTAAATAGATGTGTGAATTCGGGCAGGTCTTTTAAAATATTTGTCCTCTTAGCTCTATAATTTCTTTATTTGTAAAGCCAGTAGATTGTCTTTCTTCTGATTTTGTATTTTAGTTATACGTTCCTGTATATTATTGCAAAACATTTATGAACCAAGGCAGAGCACACAAAAAATATGCATATATATATTATATAATGCTTTTTAATTCTGAAATTTATAATTGTGTGTGAATCTTTGGATAAAATGACAAAAGCACATTTACTTTGAAGAATCAGCTGGGTCCTTTATATAACACTGATTGAGCACTGACTTTATGTTCAACATATATTTACTGAAGAATGAATAGCACTAAAACAGTTGTTAGGAGGAAGCATCAGAAAACTCCCTTTCCCACGAACATTCACATACAAATTCATACACAAAACAACAATCAGACAAAAAGAATATATACATGATGAGGACAATTACAAAATTAATGGGTACAACGCACCTATACAGAAGACCAGATGTTAAGTTTTATGAACTTAAGGTTCAAACTAAATTTGTTTTAATCCTATCATCTCACACAGGACCCACCTACCACAGAGTACTAGCAATGACTATTGTGGATGATCCAGGTAAGATAACAAAGCAATGATCCTGTGGTACAGTTGACAGAGGAACAGTAGGGAGAGCAAAACTATAAAATAGTGAAACATTAATTGTTAATACGTGTTTGGTTTTAGAATTACCCTTATTTTTGAGCTGTATTTTGAATTTTCTATTTAATGTAATCACAATACCACTGAATATAAAACTAAAGAAGTATTATTCATTCTTTCTTCCTGGGTAATGATTGCTTTAGAAAATAAATTCAAGTGAGACTACTCTTGGTGAGAACATCCTCTGGATTCCTTTGATTAATGGTGAAATCACTATAGTTTTTGAGACTTCTTAAACTGATGGATGTTTTTCATTTGAAAATGCTTGTGGGCGTGTGTAGTGGAGCAGCAGATGATGCTGGTATAATAACACAATCCTCAAACATTCTTATGGTAATTGAGGTAACAACTAGCACAGGGGTTTAGTTTCCACTCTCTATTTTAAATATTGGTCTCTTTGCCTATAATCCCTTAACAGTTTCATGTTTGCATTTCAATGAAACATTATTAAGTGCACTTAAACCAGCCTTGTCTGGCTCATTTATAATTTATACTATCTACCTATGCCTTTAACCTTTTGCTTCTATACAAAAGGTATGTAATTCGTACATTCGATGTGTCAAGGAAAAAATGTACCTTGGAGCAATCAAGTTCTAGATAACATTCTGTAAGAGAAACATTTTTCTACCAATGTAGAAAGTCATCTTTTTGCTATATTCACAGAAGGAAGCTAATAAGTTGCACAGTGAACTGTGATTATTAGTTAACTGGTTCAATATATTTACTCCTTAATTTAATTCAAGTCAAGAGGTGGCTTCATCTTCAAGTAAGGGCTCATCTCAGTCCTCTAAGGCTTTCTAGTGCTCCAAAGAGCACGATTCCTAAATTCATTTATCATTTTGAAATTTCTTTTTAAATTTCACTAAATGCCTGATTTTTGTGAGATAAATGAAAATATTCCAAATAACTTTCATATGGCAAACATCTTTTTTGAGTATTATATTTCCACATGAACTAATACTTTTTTGCCTTTAGGAAAGTAAATATTTTGTTTGTAAGACACCAAGAATCAGTAAATTTGATCTAATGAAATAATAAAATTAGGTTTTCGGAAAACTGGACTGGGCTCCAGGCTTTCCATAGGTATTTGGGGGCATCTATGCTGCTTGGTTTCATTCAGGACAGATGACTGGGCTTGTGCACACACTCAGGTAGCCATTCCCAGAACTACTGACTTGCACACTGTCTCCACTTGACCTTCATACTCCCTTGTGCTCAGCCAACTCCTATTCATCCTTCAAAACTCTTCTCAGCTGTGATTAGTGAGTTTTTTACTTTATGTAGTTCTAATTTTTGAATTACTTTTTCAGTGAGTGTGCATTACTTTTAAATAGTTAAAATAAGAAAAGGAATAGAACAAAAGTAAAGTAAAGCAAACAAACAAAAACTACCCCAAACCTTTTGCTTGGTTGTTTCCTCCCCTGGGTTAAGATTTTCTCACCAGTTTCCAAATGCTTTTGCGCCAGTTCATATTTACTCACGCCCAATTCCTTCTTGCTGTGAACTCATACAGCCTCTTGATCATTTACTTTTGGCTTAAGTCTTATTTTATACTCTGTAGTAATTATATGGCCACTTATCCATTTTTCTCATTCTAGATTGTAAACTCTGCAAGGACACGAGGTAAAAGCTCTCTAGATCCCCAACAGCTATCCTAGTACTTGGCACATGGTAGGAGCTCAGGAAATTCTCCTGAATGAGGAATGAAAATGAAAGGAAGGTGGCCATCCTAAGAGAGAAAAGGAGGATGAACGTAACTCAAGAGCCATGCATACTCATTTCTCGGTTCCTTACCGAGGGCTCTCGGTAACATTGCTTACAATGCACCTGGCGGCTGAGCGCATTTCTTGCAACGCCCTCCCTGCGTCCCCTGCCAGGCTGGGTTGCAGCAGGGATGTGAGCTAGTCAGCGATTCCTTTCCTTTACCTGAGTGCAGTACTGTTTTTCTAGCCTCTGGCTCTCCTTTTGTTTCTGACAGGTGAGTGACACCACAGACACGATGGTGCCATTGTAGTTCTCTTGGGAAGAGGTCCAGGACATCAAGGCAGTGGTTGAGCTTAAAATGTGGACACTCACATGCTGGGGCTTCTCAGTCAGTTCTTCAATCCACTCTCCTGAAGGACCTGGACATTTCAAAGGAGAGCACAAGGGATGTTTCTCACTGAGCTGGTCGAGGTAAAGGAATCTAGTTTTAAAAGTCATATTGTTTTCTTTTGCCCTTACAAAGATATTTGAAGTAGCCAGACAGGCAGGCTTTACATCGTCTGCTTAGCTACAGTATTCCATTGACCTGAACAACATCAGCAACAAAAAGTTTTACTGAGACACAGAAGCTCCACTTTAATTATTATGTGCATCTGAGATTATTCTGGTCAATTCTTCACCACAGAGAATTTACTTCTCTTTCAACAAAGGGTAGGTATGGCAGTGTGGCATTTCATCAGTGATTATAATTTCTTTGCTTTTAGGATCTTTGGGTTCTAGAAATACTTACTTCGAGATTCAAATTAGGCCTCTACTACAACTGTGTGAAAAAAATTCAGATTTACTAACAGCAGGATTGTGGAGGCAGGGTGTGAATGTATTAGAGAAGAAAGGGCCTACAGGCTGGCTCCATTATGGAAGCTGGCTAAAAACTGAGTGATAATTTGAGGGCATGATGGGTTCCTCATGATAAAATATCTTCAAAGAAGTGTCCACCATTAGCTTTGTTCCATGTTTGTAATATGGTTATTAGCACAGAGCCTGACCCATAGTAATGACTCAAGAAACATTAAGGTGAATATTATCTACAAAAATTTTCTGTTGCAATGCAACTGTGCAGCTTTCTTTTATTTCCTTAGGGAACATTTCTCGATTCCTTCATAAAAAGCTGTATTCCTAGGGTGAAACCCAGGAGAGGAAAAGGAGCAAGTGGCTCTGCTGGGGACTACATTCTCAGGCTCACTGTAAATGGGATTGGAGAAATAACAACAATAAAAAAATGATGATAATAATAATAATGGCAAAGAGATAAAGCACTCATTATGTACCAGGTTCTATTTTAAGTTTATATGTGTTTACATGTTTTAATCATCTAATTTTCATAACAAACCTATGAAATAAGTAGTAGTATCAATCTCACTTCCAGATGAGGTTAACTGAGGCAGAGATAGGGTAAATAGAGCAGGGATTCACACACAGGAAGTCTACTTTCAAAATCCATGCAGTGGTTCAATAAATATTTGCTGATTGTATAACAGAATTAATAAATAAGCAAGTAGTCTAACCCCAGGCTAGAATTTTATAATTTAGTATGAGAAGCTAGATGTACACAAATAAAAGAAATCTAGAAAAATAACACACATGTGTTTTGTGTTGTGAGCTATAAAATAGTAGAAATTCAGAAAAGAGAAGAGCCAGAATGACCAGAATTGTTCAGGGAGTTTTTCTGGAAGCCTTTAACACTTGCAGTGGATCTCAATTAGCAGACAAGGAAATCTTTTGGTTAATGAAATATTTTTGCCTCATGGAAAGAACTGAATAGTAAACTTTGTTCTAATTCTCAAGTGATATCATCTCAAAGATCTCCCATAATTGAAAGACATGCAAGGCAATTATGAATATTCTTTCTTCTCTTATCCATTGCCTTCTGTTTTTTTTTTTTTTTTTTTTTTTTTCTGTATGCCTAATGAATCTTTCAGGCCTTTTATCAGTGGTGACATTTTTGGTTTCTTAAATAAAAACGTCACATGGGACATTTTCAATATTTTTAAGCTGCTAAATAAACTGATCTCTTCCCTCTGCCCACCCTTCTGATAAAAGATGGTATTTTGCTGTTGGAGAAGGTAGTAAAATGCCATTTTGACAAGCAATTTTTATCCATCACCTTTCTGCTGCAGAGGCACATTTAACTGCTAATAAGTTATGTAACTGATTTTTGGCATCTAAACTTCTAGTAAAGATAGTCAGATTAGCTACTAATGTTACAGATATGCACTGTTTGTGCTTTTAGATGCTATACCATTACTATTCATGAAATCAGGGGAAGCCATTAAAGACTTGACACTGGGGTTTTTAGGATGCTTTGTC
The DNA here is from genome assembly GCA_004027375.1 of Macroglossus sobrinus. Lineage (NCBI taxonomy): Eukaryota > Metazoa > Chordata > Mammalia > Chiroptera > Pteropodidae > Macroglossus > Macroglossus sobrinus. Next base: position 839,041 of record PVKZ01000182.1, read on the forward strand.
TTCTTGTGCCAACTTTCTACTGAGTACCTAGGTTTTACTACAATCAGTCTTTCTTTTGAGCTCTCTAAGCTCAATACCTTTATGAGGCTTTTCATCCAGGCCAACAATATCAGTTTTTATTACAATATCAGACAAAAATCATATTTCCCAAACTGTGTGTTCATGTCCTTGGAGAGTTTGTTGTGGCTAGTGTGAAAGATTAGCTTACTAACTCTGCAATTATATAATAATAAAAAGAAGTTAAAGTTAAGTTAAAGTTCTGAGTTCTAAAGTTGCAACTATTAAACATACACGTATTCTTCTGCTGTCAAAATTTCATGGATTTGGGACTCTCCTGACTTTGAAGAATTCTCAGGGTCTCGAAGGTATGATGAATAATTGAAGCTTGAGCATCATTAATCTCATGAGTTCCATTGCTCTAGCGTCTCTGTAAGTACAAAATAGCCTCTTTGGTACTTACTGATATAAAAACTGAGTGATTTTGCTGACTGACTTTTTCGAGTTTCACAAGATCCCGAGGAACTAAAAGTTGTCACAGATAATTTATATTTCCCAGGTTCCTTAAGTTCTGCAACAAATTCATGAGCTTCTTCATCCACCGTCAAATATTCAGTAAAATTTTCTAAATCATATATAAAAAATATATATATACATGAATTGATAACTGAAAAGCTTTTGACTATAGACAAGTCAATTAATAAAAAAAAGTATTTTCAAATATTTTCTCCTTTCTTTCTCAAATTCAATTATACCTTCTAAACTAAAGGTACTATAAATAAATGATAGTTAAGAGTTCAAATTGATTTTCAGAATATTTTTAAATGCCCCAACAAAATCATATGCATAAAACAGATATAAAATATTTGGAAAAGAAAGCAATAATTGATTTTCTCGTCTGGATGTAAGGGATAAAAAATAACCAGCAGCAAATATTCTGTAAGTTCATGGCAGTAGCATTCAAAACCCAAAAATGCCTTCATAGTATTGCATTATTTCTAGTTAGGAATAATTACTCTGGATGCTATTTCTGATGCTTATATGTTTTTTCTTTATCTGTTTGCTTCCAGAACTTTTAAAAGTAAAATTATTTTTACATTGCTTCAAAGTCCATCTCCTCCTTCTTATTACTTCTTTTGAAGGTGTTATCATCAGTTGGAGAATATAATAACATTCAACAGAACACACCACAATCACATAAAAGCATGATTGAAACTTCATGGAAATAAGCATTAAAAAAATTTTGAGTTACATGAGCTTATGTTCCATAAAATACATTAAGAAGCAAAAAAATAAAAGCCAGATTAAGAAAAAAAAATTTAATACAAGTAATCCCAGGCAAATGTTAAGACTTTTGATTTAAGTAATTAAAAATAATAAAGGATTTCAATTTTATATAATATTTGGATATGACTGGTTTATTATCCAGTATACAGGGACTCACAGATTTTGTGTCTCATGCTACTAAATAAAATAAGAGCAAACAATATATCATATCTGAGACTACATGATCCTAATATCCTACACTGAAAATAAAGCTGTCATTAACTGCAAATTTTGATAACTTGACAGCTTTACCACCCAAATTACTAGACTAGAAAGTTTAAAATGAAGTATGTTATTGTAAAGACAAAACAAACAGCAAATACCAAAAAATCTACCAAACAATCCAAGATATAATTTATAACCCAAATTTATTGAATGTGATGGCCTTGCTTTTTATAAATTAGTGAGCTAAAAAATAAAGAATGACTCCCACACGCTGGATAACTGAATATAATACAGTAGCTATAGTGGAAATACCAGTTACTATGTATTTTCTGTTTTACTGCCAGCTCTACATGGAAAAAATAGAAGTGGTGCTAGTTCCAGAGGAGCACACTAAGGAAAATAAGAGTAGCTAGATAAGTAAGTAATAGACTTGATTCTCTTGGGAAAGTAGCCATTTTGTCAGGAAGATTCTTTTGTTGCATGCTTCTTAGATTTATGAAAACAGAAAATTTCTGCAGGGCATTTTGTAATTTGCGATGGTTAGGCCTTTATTTAAAAATCTCTCAAAATATGAGATTTTCCTCAGTAGCCTGGGGTACATGAAGTGCTGGGCAGTGAAATGTTTAGTTGTCAAAACTTGCAACTTATAAACAACTCACACCTGCAGATTCTGATCCAATCTGTTCATTTTGTTTTCTAGTCTCAGTTCACATTGAATACTTGATTAAATCCTTCCCTTTCTTTACTTTTACTTTTTTTTTTAAATATAAACTGTCTTCCAGGGGTCTTTCTTCCTAAATTTAAATTTTAAATTGTTTCAATTTCATTTTATTTGATTATATCATTTATTTCCTTTGATTTCCTATTGATTTACCTTCTTTTTCTATGTGTATATGGAACCCATCAAAGGCAGTGGGTGGTTTTGGTGGTAACCAACTCAAAATCATTTGCACAGGGAAAAAAGACAAAGAGTCTGAGGTTGACTTCTCTGTTTCACTGAGTGTGCTGTTATTTTCATATCCCATGGGCAGTACACTGACAAATTCATCTTCACTTTCAGGAGCTGCAGATGCATTATCCCACCAATATGGCTGGGATGTAGTTTCATAGTCGCTGCTGTTAAAATCATGCCAACCAGAAGAAATGTTGCCAGAGGGAATTTCAGGAATTTCATCTGTAAAATGGAAGAGTTTGTCTTTTCCCACTGTATCTTGTGATCTCACCAACGATTCCTCTGGAAAACTGCCACTCTGTTCTTCCCAATTGTTTTTGTTCAAGTTTACAATATGAACTGAGATATTTCGAGGTGGATAAGGGGCTGTAAGAGAGAGAATTTTTATTTTTAAGTAATTTATAACTCTATTATAGTGAATAACTAATCTATTGAGTCAAATGCACAAGATATTTTAAAAATAGAGTTTAGTTTGACTTCTATATTTCTATGTTTTAATGTACATCAAAAACAACTGGTTTTAAGTACAGGTACATTTAAGATTTTTGTGCATGATGTGTACATATTAGTCCATCACCAGTCACAGTTCATATACATTAACTTGTGATAGTATGTTTGTCCAAGCGGTAATTTAACCACTTTCAAGGCAGAGTTTTTAAATATTCTTCTGCTTATCACAATCTCCTTTTTTAAAAACTGAGTCTCTGTCACTGGATATTTCTTACAAAAAAGTATAACCATGAATAGTGTACATATAGCTACCAAGACAAAAGAACTCCCTGTGACATAGCTGTACTTAGGAGGATTATACATATGAGTCAGTTTAGAAATATTAACACACATGTTGGGAATATGGCTTCACTCCTCACCTCTCTAAAATCAAACATATGAGTACAAAAAGAGTTTATGAATTATAAAAACTTACTTTTCCAGAGGTAGAAAATTATGAAGGCACACTGCATGGTCTCCACCTATAACAGTTTTTCACTTATCCTTCAAATAGCATCTCAAATATCACCTCTTCTATGAACTTCCAATCAAAATTAATCTCTTCTTCATTTGTGTTATTATATGACTTTGTACCTCTTTAATAATATTTATTATATTCTGCCTGATATTACTGCCATCTGCATACTACCTCTACCATTTTTAAGGAGAGCAAAGCTGTCTCACCAGTCTCTGTCTTCCTTTTTCTCAGTATTTAAAACAATTCCCAGATAAAAGGTGCTCAATTAATGTTTCTTTACTTGAACTGAATAATGAAAAATACAATTAGAATCTTAGATGTTGACACGAGGTAATTACAGTTTCCTTGTTTTGGCCTAATTAATGAGAATCATGACAACTTAGAATTTCATATTGGAAGGGTCTCAGAAGTGATCTAATATAACCCATTTCCAATGTTCATACAAATGGCATCTCCAGCATTTCCAGTGAGTTATAGACACATTAGGCACAGACAATTATGTTGTCTAATTATAATAGACACTTCTATTGTTATTGGTAATGAATTTTTCACACATCCATTCTTCTATCACCATCCATCCATCCATCCATCCATCCATCCATCCATCCATCCATCCAACCTTCCTTCCATCCATCCATCCAACTAATAATAGTGCTTCATGTTAGTGATGCTACTACTAAAATTCAGCTCTGCAAGTTTTATTTACATCTGATTCCCAATATTTTCTTTCAATAATCTAGTAATCTGTACTGGAACATCTTCCATTTGTTTTTCTGACATATAAGCATATAAAATAACTAATGTTTACTTGATCCAGTTAAGTTACTTAATTCTAACTTTTGGTAGTATCATGTATATTTTATTTAAAGAATATAAATCTATGATTTCATTGACATATTTAAAATTTTTTATTTGGCTATTTTGTTCTGTTGCTTTTACATTAATAGAAATTTTTTAGGTTATTAAAATGTTTTTTTCTTTCTTAACTCTAATAGAATTTTTCTTAGAATGATAAAAAAATGTGTGTATGTATGTATACATATAACATATAATTTAATTGCTTTTTTTACTAAATTTGATTCTTCCAAAGACTTACCAGTTCTATGGTGTTTGGGTTCATGACTGACACCACTATACTCCACAAGAGTACTTTTATTAAAAGTTGCTTCAGACACCAGCTGAAAGGTGATATTACTATAACATATTCCTGGCAACCAGTGATTAAATACTGTTTTTCCCTTAAAAAAATCTGAGAAGAGAAAAATGTATTATATTAAAAATTTGGTCTTCTAAATGACACATACCTCTAGGAAGTCTGAAACAATATGATTAAATATCAATAAAATAATATTTCTGCAACTTCTGGCATGGACAATAATTTAAAAAGTGGCATAAGGCTAGAGATAAAAATTTGGATCTTTAGACTATAGTCTTGAAAGGCTTTTTCTACAAAAATTGGATACAACTGAAGTTAGAATTTTATTACAGGAACATTTGGTGTATTAAGTGGAAAAGAACATATACAGAAATTGTAGAGATTAGGTTTATGTTAGCCATTTATTTTAAGATAAAAACCCAAGGTATTTGTCACTTTATGATTCAGAAAAAAAATAATTTTACAAGCAATGTTTTTGCTAGACCCACTTATAAACATTAACCTGTTTTAAAAGGAGAATGGTTTATCTGACAGGTGTAAGGCAGAACCTGCTCAAAAAAAGATCAAAAATTGGATTTCATTTGGAAAACATGAAAAAATTAATAAATTTAGAAATTCAATCCAAGTTAGAAAATGAGAGAACAAAATTAAAAGTACCATTTATTGAATTAAAAGCCAAAAATAATTTTTGAAATTAACTTAAAAAGAGATATTAATTTACTTATTTAAAAATGCATGGCTTTTAACTCAACAAAAGTTCTAGCAATTGCTTTTCAATTATTCATGAATTTGTATTTGCATGTGATCAATAAGCAAATAAAAACCTACTTGTTAAATTATCTATTTTCAATGAAAATAAAGAATGCAATAATTTGTAGAGTATGTTTGTTTATTTAAATGTTCTAAAATTTAAATAAACTGTAAAATTCACTGCATATGTTTTAAACTGTCTCACAAAAAAAAATCTGTGAAGAAAAGGAATTTGTGAAAGCAACAACTCAAAGTGACATTTTTTCTGGATATCATGCCCTATGTGCTTCAGTATGCATTCTCCACCTTACCAATACATGTTTCCAGTTAACCAGTCAAATCTGACACCATCATCTAAACCCCCTGCAGAGAAACGTTACAGTGTTGGATACTGAGAGTATTTTTAAGTTCCTCCATTTCATTTCCCCCCAGTGAACCTGAATGTCCTTTCTCTTTTCTTTTCCTTTTTACCTTCCTCTATCACCCCTGAACCCATGGCAGTCTAGTCAGAAAAGTTGACTTGGTTCTTTTGAAATTATTAATTCCTCAGAGCTCTTTTTCTCTCTCCTCCTCATAGATTCCCCGTCAAGCCAGTAAAAAGCAGTGAAGCCAATTTTTATATATTAGTGCATTTAGCTGATGCAGATAAATATATAAAAAGGAACCAAAAAGCATTGTCTTTTGTATTTGAGAATAATCTTGGACCATCTCCAAGCACTTTGTGAAATGCATCTCTCTCGCTTCCCAGTTCTAAAAATGTCCTTCTAACACACCCAGAAAAAAAGGGTTAAGTGAAGTACTTCTAAAAGTTTGAATTTATTTCCTGCACCAGACATGTTACTTTTAGCAAGAATAATATGTAAGTGACAATAATTTGAGTATTTCTTGCTAATGCATGGCACGTGACTTTAAACTAATGAACTAGATATTATAAGACTCCTCATAACAAGATTTTTATGAATCAACAACTATTTTTAATGATTTATTTATGGTCAAACAATGAATTATAAGTACTCTTTGGAGCAAGAGAGAAGACCATTTGGCAAAAATCAGGTAATAAGTTAAAGTCAGTCATCATTTATTCGATCTTCCTTTTGCCTCTTACCTTTATACAACATTGTCCGGAAGTCTTTACCTTCCCAATAGCTTATGTTTACTCTTGTGAAAACATTATGTTTTTCTGGATAATGAATTTCAAACAGTACTCCTGTTTCAGGAGAAGGTTTATAGTCATATATTGAAACGCTGGTTACGGGTAGAGGTTCTGCAGAAAGAAAGTAAATGAAAGGGAAAATGGGAAAAAAGAGAGAAAAGTTATTATTCATATTTGGAAGTACCAAGAATTACACCTATCAGAACTTAACACATATTTTTTTTTATAGTTGAGCATTAGAGTCTTTAGTCCTCATGAGTTGAGCATTCTTAGCAGTAATTAATAAATTTTATATGGTGTTTTCTGTCTTTCAAAAAACATATATATATATATATATATTTCCATTTGCCTTTTGCAACACCCTGAGATCTAGGAAAAGCAAACAAAACAGATGAAAATAATAACTCAGAGACTTTAAATTACTTGTCAAAGCTAATTTAGGAAGTACGTGGCAGAGTTTATATCTTTAGGATACTAGTTCATTTTTCTTTTCCCTAAGTCAATAAAATTTAATACTAACAGTAGACCGTAACAGAAAATACATTTTGGTTCTGACCAAGAGTAAAATATTTATGTGATCATTTATTTCTTTGTGTGAACTTAGTCCTTATTTTTCTGTATTGAGTATAAGATTGCAAACCATTCTGTTGTGTGTTTATCTAACTATTCTTTCTACAGAAGTTTAAAAAATGTTTATTTCTATTTTGCTTAAGTTGTTAATTCATCACAAAACTTTTTAAATATTCATTTTTTTTTAAAACTGTGATGTATATCTGTATCTCTCCCATATCCTATCCTTCAGCAAAAGTCTTGTAAAATAGCTGAATTCATCCCCCCCCCTTTTATAAGAACTATTAGATAAGTTTTACTTAGGTTTATTTTATAAAAAATTTTTTTTTAATAATTTGGTTTGGAATCAATTATGGTATTACAGAAAATTTTTTTTTTTTGATTCAAAGTTTTAGAATAGAAAGGGTTCTTGGACACCGTATATAGACTAAATGAAAACAATATCTTAATTTAAATTTTATACTTGAAAATTTCAGTTTCAATAACATAGGAAACCAAAATTTGACTTAGTTAATTCCATAAATAATTTTATGGTACTTAATTTGTCTCTGTATGTAGTTAAATATCTTTCATTTTGGTTCTCAAGATCTTAACCTATTTTTGTTTTTGTTTTTGGTTGAAGAGATCCAGGAAGTATTGAAGCTATGATTTTTTTCTGAAATATTCTTTAAAAACAAGCCAACATCTATAAAAAGTTAGGGAGGCCTTTAGATTGCAGAATATATTGTGATCATGTCTCTATAGACTATGTACTACATTCTCTTTTAAAAATCTTTCTATTTTATTTTTGTCTCCATCCTTGGTCTTCCTACTTAAAGATAACAGTTACAGAGTGAGTTCATTTAGGAGTCACATAAACAAACAAACCAACGTCTGAAGACTGAGTATTTGTCACTGATTAATCCCACAGAAATTTTGAACCACTGAAGGTCTTTCTTTCAACCCAGTCCAATTGCTAACCCAGGAAGTCTTCCTAATCTAGCTATTGACTCTGGATCTAAGAGAAACAAAATGAAAGCTAACAACAAAAAAGCTACAGAGCAGTAACTTCTATTGTTACAGTCCAGTTTTATATCCTCACCAGGGTTCTGTCTACTGAACAGAGATGTTAGAGGTCCACTCAATCTTTCATGCCCTGAGACATGAAATCTATACATCAAAGCCACAGTCAAACTTTGAAATTCCAGAGATACATGAGAATCAGAGCACAGATATTTTATTTTGTGATTTGTTTTGCTGCTACAAGCTACTTAAATTTTAAACTAAGAGAATTTTTTAAATGCCCACTTACATGTTTCTTCATATATGTCCCTCAGCTTCAACACAAGTGACCCAGGTTGGCTGCAAATTCTGAAGTCCAAGCCACGGTATTATTAAAGAATATTCAAACCAAGAATTACAGTTTTCAATAAAATTCAAATGCATTCTCTAAAAATATTTTACTATGTATCTATTTATTTCTCTCATTACTATTTCTTTTTAGAAATTAATGATGTGCCCTAAACCAGAGCTGTTATTACTTATGTGCTTTTCAGTGATGACAAAGTTAAATTGTGATCTAATTCATTACTTTTTCTGCCAGCCACCCCATTATACTCCCATCTCTTGTCTTAGGAACCAGGCTAAACTAGACAAATAAATGAAGCTGTTAAAAAATGTAATTTATTTTTATCTTTATTTATTTATTTTTATTTTTAAATTTTTTTTCTTTTCTCAAAAAATTAAGCTTTGAAAACATAGTTAAAACTCCCCCATGTAACTTACCTAGATCCTATTTGTTTTCTACCACAACCAGAGGAAAATTATTATTTTGAATTTAGTGTTTATTTTCCCATGTATGGTTTTTACTTTTATATTTGTTTGTGTCCAACAATCATATAGAATGTTATTTCACATGTTTTAAAATATTATGTTAATGGTATCATATAATAGATATCATCCCAGAGCTTACTATTATCACGTAACATTACATTTGAGATTTGTTCATTTTGTTGCAATCATTCCTGCAAACTTTGTTTTAGTGTTCATTTTACAACTATAAAAACAATTTATCTGCTATTCTTTTGTTAGATAGGTTGTCTTTAATGATTCCTTTTTGCAAATAATGCTGCAATAAACATTTTGGAACATGTTTCCTTAGACTAGAAATCTTGGACAGTAAGATGTGCACATCTCTATCCGTATGAGATATTGTCAAATGTGTTCTAACTTTATGTTATATCTGTCAGTAAAGTATCATAGGTCCTCTTTCTCCATATTCTTTTCCAACAGTTGCTTGTATCAGCCTTTTAAATTTTTTGCTGTTCTGTGGAGTGTGAAGTTTTGTCTCTGCTTTATTTTCCTGTTCATGAAGGAGATTGACTATCTTTTTATATATCTATTTATCATTCATCTTTTCTTTTCATCAAATTGATTCTTTTGTCTTTTTCTTGGGTTCTTTTTCCATAATCTCCTGCTGATTTTTGTGCAAACTGTCATATGCCACATTCTCATTTTTATTTTTTTATTGTATCCTGTATCTTCTTTTTGGGTTCACCTTTCTTCTTGTTGAAACGTCATTTAACAGCTATTTAAGTTAGAATATGGGGGTTAAATTATTCTAGGCTTTGTATACTAGAAAATTATTTTATTTTATTTTTATTCTTGATGTAGTTCAACTAGGAATGAAATTCTAAATAGACAGATTTCCCCTCAGTACTTTGAAGATACTGCTTCATTGTCTTCTTGCACCACTTACTGTGGTACAGAAAACATCTGTCAGTCTAATAGTTATTTCTTTGTAGATACTATGCTTTTTCCTTTGTTAACTTCTAAGTTTTTTTATTTTTATTTATTCTTGATAATCTGCAGTTTCACCATTTCAAATCTAGTTGTTGTCTTATTTTTAAATTGTCCTAATAGGTACTTGGAATACTTTGTCAATTTTATGGGCTCATGTCATTCTTCAAGTCTTGGACATTTTCATAATCGTCTCTTCAAATACTGTGTCCATCAAATCCTCCATTCTCTTTTTCCTGAACTCTTAACCTCCTTAGAGCTTCTCCTACCTCCAGACTTGTGAATTGTCTCAGTGTGCTAAAGTATGGGGCAATTGCACTGTATTATCTTTAAATTTACTAAATATGTTTATCAATTACTAGTGTAGAATTTACCTTTTTATTCAAGTTTTTCAATGAGTTAATGTTGTTATTTGTTTTACATTCAGAATATTTTATTTTTTAAATTGAGATGAATTAGTTAACTTTAAATTTAATAAAATTAATTTTACCTAGTTTAACCTATTAAATATTAAGTTCATTTAAATGATTATATTTTTTATTTCTAAAAAAATTAATTTATTTATGGTATTCTATGTATTTTGCTTGTATTTCTGCCAATCTTTATTTTGTTATTTCTTGATCTCTTTTATGAATATAATTTCTATATTTATCACTTTGAATATCAAAACATACTACAAATTTGTTTAGACTGCTGTATAAAATATAACCTAATATGATAGAGTTATGAGTTTTATGTTTATCTCTTTTTTAACGTAGATTTCTTTGTTTGTTTGAAATACAAACCCTAGGCTGATTTTATGTTTTCTCATCTCATATCTCTCTTATTCTTGTAGTTTTAAGGTAGGTTAGCCATTGCCTCCTTTCAGGTCACCAGAACTTCCAATCTAGAACCAGGGAATCTAACATTATTTGGGAGTTTTGCTATTGTGGATGATACAGTGGCTATAAGAAATTCATTCCCTGTTGCTTGGAAAAAAGAATATACAGATGTAAAATTATGATGTACACCTGAAAATTATGTAATTGTATTAACCAATACAATTAAATTAAAAAAAAAAAAAAGAAATTTATTCCCTGAGTCTGAGGATAACTAAGCTTGGTCTTTGACAGTAAGATTGAATATGTGCTCACTGCATCCCCAGGTTCCCAAATAAGCTTTTTGTCTCAGACAGGAAGAATCTTTGCTCCAAGCAGAGAGCCTGGCTCTGTGCCCTATCTAGTGTGGAGCATTTCAATCCTCTTGTTCTACTGGGGCCCAGACACAGAGTTCAGAGGCCCCATAACTTCAACCTACTTCCCCGCTTTGAGTGTCTGTTTTGTTTATGATTCATAGAGACAACTATCATACTTTTGAACCTCACAATGAACTTCTGGTTTTCTTTTTGCTTTGTCATAAGAGAAAACATGTGTGACAAAGCAGGAATTAGCTGCATTATTTTTACTAGAAATCTTAACATTAAATTCTCATTTTTTTCTTTTAATAAAAAATTTTAAAAGGACATTTAATATGATCATTTTTCTCCTCATTAGGTGTCCCCTATAATGAAAACTGGTGTTCAAATTGAAGAATATTTTATGTTCCTTAATTACCTTTGAACCATTCATAATAGATGATGAATGGAGAGTTTTTAAAAGTTCTGGCTATGACTGCCTCAGACAGAGATGAAGAAACAAAAGCAAATGTGAAGTAATTATTGCTTAAATAAAGCAGAGGTAGCGCTGTACTTGTTAACAACTGCTTAGTGCTAAGAGGTGCTTTCTCCTTCTAAGATTGCTCTGTTTCGATGGACTAAAACTAAGAAGCTATTGGGTTGATGATCAGTAATCTCTGATTTTCATGTGACCAATCTAAGAATGTATCTCTTCTGACACCGTCTTCTTGAGGGAGAGGAACTTGGGTTTAGACCCTCACATCTAATGGCTGGAATGAGGAAATGGGACCAATCCTGGGGCCCAGGCCAGAGTTCCCGCCCTGTGTTTAGATGATTATTTGAAATGGGGCCTGGTACCTCACACCTATATGCATGCAGGCCACTGAGGTGAACTGGCGGCGGCAGCCACCCATGGCCCAAGGGGAGTGGTTACCATCATATCCATGACCTTAGTTCAAGACTTCATCATTCCTTTTCTGGAATATGTCGACAGTTTTCTAAATTATTCTTCCTGCCTATAATCTCACCTTAATTTTTCTCATTTGTTTCTGCTAAAAATTTCTTAGCCTGGAGACTACCAAATATTCTCACTTTTATCAGAATTAGTCTTAACCCAGTCACCTCCACCTCACTGACTTTTCCTTGCCCAATCTGTTTTGATTCTTCTTTGCTCCCAAACCTTTGAGTAATTTTTTTATTGCTTATAATTATTCATCTCATACTAGGTGTTACACCCTAGTAGTACCCTCTACTAAATCAGTAAACTGTAACCTGCAAACCAAATCTGGCCTGCTACTTGTTTTTGTATGACTTGTGAGCTAAGAATGGTTTTTATGTTTTCAAAGATTGACAAAAATTAATAGAATAATATTTTGTGACACATGAAAATGATGTGAAATTCAAATTTTAGTGTCTTTAAAATTTTAGCAGAACACAGCAATGTTTGTTTGTTTGTTTCTGTCTATGGCTACTTTTGTGTTGCAACAGCAGAGTTGAATAGTTTTATACCTGGTTGGCCCACAAGGTACAAAATACTTATTATGTAGGCCTTTACGGAAAAGGTTTTCTAACCCCTGTAATAGTTTATAAATTTAAAAAATGAAGATTTAGAGAAAGTAATAATCTGCTTAAGGCTACATTATGGTTTCCAGATTTTTTTGGCCCTAAAGTTTAAGCTTTAAATCATTACTCAAAAGACCTGCTTGGTAATTTGTCTATTCTAATAATTCTGGATTCAAGATCCTGTAGCTTGTAGCTCTGTTACCAGAAGAAAATTTCTCCCAATCAAATCATATTATGTCATTTCTTTGTATTAGACCTAACATCATTATTTGCCACTTATATATTAAGGTCTAAACTCTTTTGTAAAGTATTCAAGGTTCTTACCAACATTTCTAGCCACGTTTTCTGTTATTTTCCAGAACTATAACGCCTAAAATCTTATCACATAAGTGTGTCATGCTGTGCATGTCTCCATTCTTTGCACATCTGATTCCCTTTGATAGTGAGTGTAACAATTTCCATTATTTGGCAAATTTTCAATAATTTTACAATTACTTTATTTTCTATGGTGCCTCCCTGGTATTCCCTACGCACTCCCTCTCATGCAACTCTCGTATAACGTTCATTTATTTGTCTTTTCCACTTTAGCATACTACCTTCGAGTGTGAATATTTTTATTTATATTTATTTCTCTGACACCTAGCACGTGGCATAGAGATTGTAAACAATAACTAAGATAGAAATGCATGACTTATTTTTACTTATAATAGGTGGATTTCTACAGAATACTATATTTGTAGAGTGTCTGTATGTGTGTTCTGTAATGTTTACAGCCACTAGCTCAAGTATTTTACTAACAGAGAAGACAGTTGTGTGTAAATCATATTTCTCCAATTTCTAAACAATTGTTTTCATGTATTATTTTATCTGTCGAGAAACTACTTCTCTCTAAAGTGTGCACAATATACTAAAGGTTCTCAGTGGATTAAATATTAATCAGATGTCAGAGCCTAAGGGTTGTAAAACTCTTTTGAAGTGGCCAAACAACTTGTTTGTGTTAAATTTATTCTTCGCTATGTTTCTTAACTTTTTCTGAGAGCACCAGACTCAGAACAACTCTAGAGAAACATCAAAGGACTGCCCCAGGGCCAATTGCTTATTGCATCAAGATAAGGATCCAGCACACAATTAATGACTGCAACAAATGTACCCTTTTATTCTCAAGAGCAATGTGTCAACGCAGTGAGTAGGTACTACAAATGTTTCCAAAACTTTTAAGAAAAGCTTCCCAGTAAAAAAAAATAAAGATGGTAAAATTACATCATTAACTGACAAATAATGGTAACTGTAGAGCTCAAAATTAATCTTAGTCATCATGTATTTTAATTCTCTTTTTTGAAGAGAAAACTGAACCCCGAATGTTTACTCATGTCTAATGTCACAGAAATATTTGGGCATTAATTCTCAGTTTTTCTATTTTCAACCTATTATCCCTTTAGAAATCTGAGATGATGTAAGTGAGTCTTTAAAAATGGGATAGAAGAGGAGGGACAATAAACTATATTTTATTTTTACTTTTTAGAAATCAATACAAATTTCCTCTTCCTCTTAAGATGAGGAAGCTGCAAGTCAGTGCCATCCCCAACATCCACAACAAGAAGAAAAAGTCAAAGAATTATGAGTTTCATAACTTTTTTTGAGATTATCAGAGAAGCGAGATTATAGGGCAACCAAATGAAGTAAATTCCAAAGAATGACAAACCCCTTTGAGGACAGGGGGACACTCTAACTGTTTTACCTGATGGAGAGCATGACAGGAAGGGGGGGGCACAGTTAAAATAGAAAAGAAGAAAGCAACTAAGATTTTAATGAACATATAAGGCTGAGTTTGTTTCTAAACGACAATTTAGAACTGCTCTGTCCAATAAGTTAGTTAGGAGCCACCTGTGGCTATTTAAATGAAATTTATGAATAAATGACTGAATCAAAATTAAATAGAATTAAACAGTGGCTACTGTACTTGATAGTGTAGATATAGAACATTTCCATCATCCAAAAGTTCAAGGACAGCGCTGGCTTAGAATGATTGAGTCCCAGACACAAGTGGAGTCCACACTATCTCTCCAGCTCTTTTCATGGGCCTTTGTCAGGTGCTCATGAGAAATACTTGGGCAAGAGACCACCCCCTGGAGCACAGGCATGCAGATGTTAATTGGTGGCCACTTAGAGATCAGGGAAAAACTTACTAATTTCCTTGGACCTTTCTTGAATATAAAACAGAAGCCTTAAGTCATTGAGGAAGAGCAGAAAAATCTTTTTCCCCAAGTTCTCAGGCACAGATACCTTTCTGAGGGATAGGAAGTAAAAGATATCTGTTCCTGGGAGAGGAGCAGAAACTCTCTCAGATCCACTGATTGTGCATTGTTGCGAAGTAGAGTTCTGTTATTATTGGGGATGAAGCAGGAAACTCTCCAACTCAAGCCCTTTCACAGATTTAAGGTAGACTTTAGCTGTCAGTGTACAGTGAGGGGCAGGAATGCTGAGAATTTCCCACTTAGGACCGACCACAGGGTTTGCCTAAGCCTGAGACTGGGCCAGGAAAACCATGAACCTCCCCTCTCTCCACCAAAAGCTTAGCTCTAGAAAGAAGCAACGGCAGTCCATTGTTAGAGGATGAGCAAGATCATGGAGCCCTTCTGTGGAGCAGGTGTTCAGGGCTTGCTGAACACTGACGATAGAACTTATCACTTCTTGGCCTTTTGGCTAAGATCAAGTAACCACTGAGGATAGAACTGGAACTCTGAGAAACACGCTATGTCACTGCTGGCAAGCTACTTCTGGAAAAATTGAAATCTGTGTTGACCTGAAGGTGATTAATACCTTAAACCTAGTTCAACTATTGATTAGATTGACCCAACCCCCCAACAATAACAGCATAGCAACATGGTACATTTAAATTAAATTCAACAGTATAAATAATTACATAAAGTATAAATGCTCTAAACTTGCACTGTCAAAATTAGTAACCACTAGCTACATATGACTATTGAGCCCTTAAAATGAGGCTAGTGTGACTGAGAAACTAAATTTTAAATTTTATTTAAATTTAATTAATGTTTAAAACTAAAAAAAAGTCTTATTTCATTTTCATATTGATTATATATTAAAATAATATTTTGAATACAATGAATTAAATAAACTATGTTCTTACAATTAATTTTTACATTTCTATTTTTATTGGATAGTGCTAGTCTAAACACTCCAATTAAAAGACAGAGATTTTCAGACTGGAAAAAAGCAAAATCCAACTCTATGCAGTCCACATAAATTCCATTTACATATAAAGACATAAGTAGATTGAAAGTAGAAGGACGGAAAAGTATACTGTGACAATACTTAATAAAAGAAAACTAAAATTTCTATATTAGTATCAGACAAAATAGACTTAAACATGTGGCATACTACTTGGGATAAAGAAAGACACTGCATATAATAAAAAGATCAGCTCATCAGGAAGACATGTTAATACTAAAAGTTTTTGCACCTACAACATAAACTAAGAAGTGAAAGGAGAAATAAATCCACAGACATAGGCACAGACTTTCATACTCTTCTATCAAGCATTGTGAGAACTAATAGACAGGAAATCAGTAAGAGTATATATAGAACAGTCAGTTTGACCTAACTGACATTTATTAAAACTTCACCCAACAAGTGCTTACAGCATAGACACCAAGATAGACTGTTTTGGTGACCATAAAACAAATCTCAACAGTTTTTAAGTAACTAAAATCACGCATTTATCTAGAAATCAATAAAAAGATCTCTGCTAAATTGCCAAATTTTTGGTCATTCATCAACACACATGTTAAAGAAGAAATCATAAAGGGAAATAGAAAATACTTTAAACTGAACTCACTGCACGTGCTAAAATTTCAGTGAGATATTTTAGAAATCTTTTAACCATTTACTTATGAAATTTCTTTATGAACCATTGGCTAAAGGGTTGACTCCTCCAGCTTTGTCTGGTCGACAGTGGCTGAGTACATGCTAATAAATGTTGGGTCAGCAAGTCAACACGGTTCTATTTTGCTTTGTGTCTTAGTCTTTTATCCCTGACTCTTTCTCCTGTTATTTCCTCAACTAAATTAAATTAGTGTTTACTGATCACCTATTAAGAATAAGTCTTATGCAATTACGAAAATGAGGAAGGCAGAGCTTCTCATTTCAAGGCGTTGTATCGTAGGCATTATATACCTGGATCTGCTGCCTGGATCTATTAACCTCCAATTCACTTTTTCTGGAACTTATTTAAGACAGTATATTACCAGGTAACTTCTTCCTTTGATGTGACTAGGTCCTAGATTTGTTTGTTGTATCTATAAACTTTGAAGGTGTTGGGTCTGTGCCATTCCTGATTTTTGGGACTCAGTACTGATCCTGTTACTTTGCCAAGGGAAACTTTAATTAAGTTTTGACAGACTTGTTAAAAACATGTCCTCTAGAGCTTGATAATGAGTTCTTGCTTCTTGGTGTTTCTCTTTCCTTTTTATTCCAACAAAAGATATCACTGTATCCTTTTCCTTAACTCCTGCCAGAATGATCACATAAAACTAGTATTTTAAAAATTGCAGCCACTGGAAAATCTGTTCTAAAGAACAATGAGCAAAAATAACTTTGCTTGAGCCATCAAATTGGTCTAATAATAAACTCTACTATTGTACAGGCAACAGTTTTTCTTCCATACCTCAACATCTATGGTAGAACCACATCTTACTTTGAGATTAAGTATTAAAGTCAGAGTAAAGTGAAATTATATATAGTTAAAACCACTTCTAAAAAAATACCTAATAGCAACGTTAACTCTTTAAGACATAGGCTGCTGAAAATAAAGTGTCAATGATCTTTTTTCTTGGCAGTTTTCTTGGGCAATGAAAGCCAAGGCTATTTTGAGCGTTAGGTAAGGAACAGTTAAAAATGTATAACTGAATTTGAGCAGGCTAAAAATGAGTATAAATTCATTGTCTCAAAAACCAAATTGCTTAACATGAGAATATGTGCTATGGAAAAAATAGCTTAGTTACAACTTATTACTAAGTTATATAGCATGGTCAATCAGAACCTAAAATTGTCATTCAGCCTTAAATATACTATCTCATCGAGGTTTACCTTTTTTGTGCTTAAACCAAATTTTTTTTTATTTAACAGAACATTATCAAATTTCAGCAAGAAACTGTATTCGTAATATAAAGCAGAACTTGAATGTGATTGATCTTGCCATTCTGAGTTGACTCCCTTTCAGTGAGAGACTCATGAGAATACACCCAAAGAAGAAATACAGAGTACAATGTTATGTATGATGCTTACTTGTTAACACAGTGATTGATCTGGATGGCTTGGTAACCACATGTCCATTTACCACTACCAGGGTGATTATATAATAAAGGCCATGATAACTGGCCTTAAAGATAACAGGAGGAGGCAAAGTGCTGTTGAACTGTTCAAATTCGAAGAAGTAATTTTTTGATTCACCAGTTATCTTCACAACATACACGGATGATGGACTCATGACATCTGAAGCTTCTAAAGAGACAACGATGTTATTATCATCTTGAACAGTTACATGGAATGTTGTAGCATTCTGTTTAAGAAAAGAGAAAAAAGGAAATGGATGTCAAATTCAGATTATTGGCAGTAAAATTATATTGAGATAATTTTTCAAAAGTAATGTTTGTGGTAAGCATTAGTTTGTAAAATAGAGCTACATAGTGTACAAGGAAAGACAGAAAGAGAGAGATTAACTCTCTTATGTTTAATGTTTTTCTCAGAACTTTCCTTTGAGGATTCTTCTCCACTGAAAAGCTGCTTCCAGTTTATGGGCTGTGTCATATAATAGACACAAAATAAACATGGAAATGAGTAAATAATGAATGAATGAAAACAATCTTGGCCTTCAACTTGCAAAGAAGTCCTTGGTTTCAGCTATGCTGGAGAAGCTCTATTGGTCTGAAGAAGCACTTTATTTTACTTTGGAGGGAGAAGGGCTGTGGTAGTCTTAGGAGAACTCTACAAGAAAGTTTCAAGGCAGTCATTTCCCTTCTCACTTCTCACCTGTCAATTTATTAACAAATAAACAAACAAACAAACAACAACAGAAAAACAGTACTGAGAACTCTGTGCTAACCTTACTTATTCAGTTAGCTAGTTCTTAATAACAAAAGCTAAGACACTCTTTGAAGAAGAGACCCAACGGAGGATCTGCAGCATCTATCAGAAAGTCAGCTGGTAGAGAACTGAAAACTTTGCTCTAGGTCTCCAGATAAATGTTTATGGATGGTATTTGAAAAAACATTCATGTAGTTGGCTTACATATTTCTATTTTTTTCCCCACACTCCACATGTAGAATCAATTCTTCTGCTCTCTGGTCTTGACCAAGACTCAGATACTTTGTATCATTTGCTGCTTTTTAAAAAATTTATCTTCTAGGCAAGTGATTTCATGACTGTGATCCTCTTCTGTGAAAGTGGGACAGAAAAACTGCTGAAACTTGTTCAGGACTTATAAAGGTCCAGATACTAAACCAAGCAGTCTATAAACACAATAATCTTATTTAATATTCAAATGACCTCATGAGACAGGCATTATTTATTTATTTATTTATTTATTTATTTATTTATTTATTTAGGCGAGGCAACCCTTGGATGACCTCACAAAATTGTCAGTTTACAATCCCTTATTTTTTTATTTTTTACACCTACAGTCTTCCTAGGAGGTCTCCCATCCAAGTAACCAGGCCCCATCATGCTTAGCTTCTGAGATCAGATGGGATAGGGCTTGTGCAGGGTGGCATAGTGGTAAACTACAGGTGTTATTTTCAATCTCAGTTTGCAGCTGAGGAAACTAAAAAAGATCAAGTCACTTGCCCAAGGTCACGCATCTACTTTGGACTCTTAACCACTGATCTACATAAATACCAAAACTGAGCTTCATTATTTTTCCACATGTCGGTCTTCTTTTCTTGACTTATTTTTCTGACACTGAGTCTGACACACAGTATACAACTGATAAGTGTTTATTAAGTGAATGAAAGAATTGCTGATTGTATTAATTATAGGTGGGTATTTTTCTCTTAGAATTAATCTACTTATGGATGTTGGTACCTCACATATTCGTCAGCAGTCATATCAAGCACACAATATACATCAGTACCCTAAAAAAGACTATATAGACCTAAAATGTATTGATATTTGTTCCATCGTATTTAATTTTTTCTTTTTTATTTAGAAATCTATTTTTACAGGTCCTAGTACTGATAAAGAATATCTGGCCATTAATAGAACTTTAATTCTATGTTAATATTCAATAGACTTAGTTGTCTTCATGATATTCTAAGCACATTAGACATTAAGTCCTCTAAAGGCAGAGACTGTATCTTATTCCTAGTTGCATTTCTAACTCCAGGACCAATGCCTGGCATATGCTAGGTGCTTTGTGACCAGGTAATCCTTCATTGAATTCTGCAATATGGAATAGTCAGTATGAATTGACTTTTAACTTACCCCTCTATCTGTATAGCCTCATCCTCAGACATATGGGGAGATTTCTAATATTTAATTCTGTACTTGTTGGGAGAGGTCATTGAGAGGACATTACTGCCAGTTGACCCACAAGCTGGACCTGGGCAGTTGGAGACTGCCTACCCTCTCCCCTGTCCTTAGACTGTGCTTTCCATCTACCTTCTTTATTGCCAGAAGCTGCCCCGAGGTTACAGCCTTGAGTTAGAAATGTGGTGTTGAGAACATCTCAATGGCATATATGACTGAACCCCAGTGAAGACCTCCTGTGTACATGATCAAACCCCGTTAGGTCCTCTATAAAAACTTGTAAGATTTCACGGACTGTGCAGAGATCTACTTGTCATGTGCCACCTAAGACAAGTTTCATAAACTAAGTCCCCTTGCTACAAATCTTCCACTTACCAATCTGGAGAGGTTTGCCTTTCTTCCATCTTTCCCTGCCCTCCTAGTATAGGGGTTCAGTTTTGGATTAGACCCGAGAGGTTCCCGGCCAGATTGCAAAACAACAGAACTTCTGAGACCAAACATGAAATGTGACAAATTTTGTACAGTCATGTACTACATGATGATATTCGAACAATGACAAAACTGCCTAATGTCACATTTCTCAGGATGTATCCTGGTGGGTAAGAGGCACATGACCATATTGTCAATGGTCCTGGTGGAGCTATGAGGCTGAATACCCAATAGCATTGAAATCTGGCTTTTATTCATTATTGATTACAAAAGCTGATTCACTAACTCTGAAAACAAAGTTTACAGACATCAAATTAATAATTACTAAGAATTTTTTGTTCTCTGTTTTAACAGACAATATCTGAAAGTTTTGTGATAATGAAAAGAAAATAAAAAGATTCGATTTTGTTGTTTAAGAAATATATGTCCAACCTGTCATGATGCTTCGTAGATAGTGAATCTTCCAAGGAAAGGGGCTTATCTTCCGAAATCTCACAACAGCTTTCAGGATGATTCTATCAGCCATGAAAATAAGCATTGGCCCATGTGCTCCCAGATTGTCAAAAATAAATCAGGGCAGGCTTAATCGGATTCAGTCAGCACAACTGATAAGAAGAAGGCATGAGGCCAACTTAGATCTAGGCAGTGAGCCTAAAAGAAATGTCATTATGCTATTTCTTCTCTGTCCTCTCTGCTTCAGCTTTCCTTAGAATTTATATTCAAGAAAACATTCTAATGTATGCTACAGACATACAATCCCTGCAGAGAAGTAGAGCAAGAAGGAAGGGTTAAAAGTAACAGAAATGGATCTGACAAACTTAGGCAAGGCCAACACTGATTTATTTGGTGGATAAAACAAAAATATTTAAAACCTAATTTTCTTCTGCAACTGGGTAATAGTATTGTTTGACTCTGCAGTTAAAATATTTTCACTAAAATTTTCTTTACATGACAAATTTTAAAATAGAAATTTCTTTGGTCCAACACCCTCGTTACACACTAGAGAGAACAGTGGTGCAAATGTCACACAGCTAATTGATATCAGAATAAGGTCTGGGAACCACATGTCCTTGTGACTACTGGGATTTCTCTTTTCTGAACTAGAAATAAGCTGCTTGAGGCAGTGAAAGGGCCCTGGATGTAGCAAGGAAGGGGGACCTAGGAGTCTGTTACTTGTTCCATAACCAGTCTTAGTGGCTATAGAATATACTGGATACAGAGTAGGCAGCACTAAAAAGGAGGAAAATGCAGGATGAGTGCCTAGGGTCTGGAACAAGGAAGAGGCCTGGCCACAAACATCTACTGGTCAGAAACACTAGGAAGTCTGCCACCATCTCTGACAAATGTAGCAACTATTGCCGATTGCTTCCCTAATCTGGACTAGGCTTTGCACTGGACACTTTATATATATATTGTTTTTTCTTTTATTCCTAATACCAATCTTCAGAAATAAGTGTTATTCTCTCTCACTTTGCTCAGAGAGGTTAATAAATAATTTGCTTAAGAGCATAGCAATAGACTCGGCAGCAGAGTTTCTATTCCTTCTCTGCAGCCATTACCTGTGAGAGCTTGGGAAAGCCCAAGGACATCTTAATTTTATCTTCTTAATTTATAAAATAAGGATAATTTCTGTAACTCCCGGGATATTTGTAAAGGTTAAATGGCTTTCATAAAAATGCTAATAGCATGAACTCAATAAATATTAGTGGTATTGCAAAGGTTATTGTGTTTTAGTTAAGACTCAAATAATTCAATGACCTTTTAATTATAACGGTTCTATAAACATTCATTTAACTAACTTCAGAAAACAACAAAATTCTGTAATCATGTCACCAGATTCTTTTTTTTTTTCACAGAGCATTGGAAAGCTATCCATTTATTAATTCAACAACAAACAGATATTACCTAAGTTCCAATTTGGCATCAGGCAAATGAGTAAGACAGGGTACTTGGACTCCAGGAGCTCAGATTCGAATGAGAGAGGCTCATTCAAATGCATAGTTATAACACAATTTGAGTGTTATTAGTTATAGATGTTGAAATGTCTGGTAGATACCTGTTTTTTCTGCCTGTCTGAAAACTCTTCTAAGGTTATACCATTTCCTTCTGTAGCACTGCTTCTTCCCCACTGTAAAGCCAATAAGGGGTCCTAATGGAGATTGCTAATTACTGTGTCCCACTCCCAGACTCCCAGCTCAGAGCAAGAGGTATCTTGACTCACCGTAGGTGAATCATGGTACCCAGTTCCCTCTCCATAAAGATAGTCACAGGGATGCACATGTGGACCATGCCCACCAACCAGAATACTTGCTTTAGAATTTTCTAACTGGAATTAGAAGAAAGGAGCTTTTTCCTTTAGTTTTAAGTAGGTTTGGATTCAAAGATGGAGAAGTCAGCATCTGTAATTTCTGCCCCATGTAGATAGCTGCTTGAGGGAGAGATCTGGTCTCAGTCACCATAAGGCCCAGCTGCTGTGTAGGGTGGAGACATGAGTGAATAAACCCCAGTTTACAGTTCAAGTTTAAAGCTGGACTTTTAAATTGTGCAGCCAAAGGTGCTGGTCGGTACAAGTGAACTGTTCAGTGCTGCGGACATAAAGAGCTTAATTCTGTTTCTACAGATAGGTTTGAGGGAAGGCTTGAAAGTGACGGTTGGAGGTGATACTTGGAAGACACTCAGGAGTTTACTAGGGGAACAAAGATCAGAAAAGTCATCTGGAGAAGATACTCTACAGTCCTCTGGAGTGATTAGATAGTGGAAGGATGCTCAGAGAAGAGGGTTGATAGCCCTGTCCAAGATGTGCCTTGTTAAAGAACAGATTTTTTTTTAGGACCCATATAATTACAAATTGGCCAACTGGACCCATCTTAGGCCAGCAAGACAGTAAGGAGGCTATTGCAACAGTTCGGGTAAGGCATGATGAAATTTAGAGCAACCGTTGGCTGTACCAAATCTGTATGCGTGATATGTCCTTAGACCATTATTAGTGCTTCAGCTGGCAACCCAATCGATGATTAAACTTATTAGAGGATGTTTTAGAAGAAACACTTAGAATATTCTGCTGTGCTAAGGTTACCACATAAGAAGTAATGGGATACTCAATTCTTTTAAATAGTAATATTAATGATGTCCGGTGCTTATATAGCACTTATGGTCATGAGCCTCTGCAGATGTTATGTAATTCATACTCTTAGCCTCCTGTCCAGCTCCCAGGAAATCTTTTCCAACAAGATATTCTTTCCTTTCATTTCCTTCAAGAAGATCAAAGTCCCAGAGCAGCCCTGCCATGGCATGGCTCCTCCTGACACTCTCTTAGACTTACTCACAACGATCTTTACAAAATTGTCAGATCAGAATTTAGATGTTGATCTTAAAGGCTAGGGATGGCTTCCTCTAACATTCCATTATTTATTAAATCATTCTTTAGCTATGTTTTGAGCAAATATGTATTAGAAACTTTGCAGGACACTGAGGATACACTCTATTTGGGAGTAAAGATAAAGACAAATCTTGCATGCCTTTGTTCTTCATAGAATTGCATCTGATCAATAATAATAACAATGGTGATGATAAGGATGATGCTGACAACATAATAAAAAATATGAACTTACATAGTACTTGTACTTCTAGGAACTGCTCAGAACATCATACAGCAGGCTCCTGATAAATGCTTGCTGAATGAATATATTTACGATCTGCTGTGTAAGACCAGGCTTCCTTATTGTGTCCTAAATGTATCTTTTCAGATAGAGTATGTCAATTCTCTCTTCTTGCCTGAGTCCACATTCACACCAGCTCCTCCTTTCATGTTTGACATGCTCAGATACATTCATTTCTGTCTTTATGTTTTGTAATACAGGGCCCTCATCTCTTACGCCTCTCATTTGTAAAAGGGTTCAAACTCAAATGTCAGGCAGGTAATATAAATGTGAGAAGCAGCCAAGCATAAGAAGATTGAATGATGGAATACTTAGAAAATGAAAGAGTATCTGCATTGTCTAAAAGCATCATTAAAAAGCAAAATTACAACAAAATAAAGCTGTACCGGTCAAAGAAAACACATTTATAGGCCAGTCTCGGACCATAGGCCATGAGATTACAGCCTTTGAATTTGTTGCTCTGCCATTTCCTTAACCAAATCTCTCATTTTAGGACTGTCAGCTTCTGATTCTATTCAATTTGGTCTGCCAAACCAGAGTGCAGAATAACTAAATTCTGCTAACATTAAGCATTAATTTAAAACAAATACAAATAATATTTCCTTATCAAGTTGCCACATGTTTGTGCTTGTAAAATGTTATTTTATCATATATATTAATGCAGTAATTATTTGCTGACTTCCAATATGGACTTGGGGTGCCAGCTCTACAGATCTCTTAATTGTGGAGATTAAACAGAACATACTTGAGGAAAGAATGCAACCTGGCATTTTTAATTAGAAAGAAATTGTTATGTTGAAGAGACATGCCACAATTTTATGTGATACACAGGATAATATTAGAATAACAATATATATCACATTTTATATTTTATAAAGTACTTTCAAATACATTTTCTCTGTTGTTCCTCAAAACATATATTAAGTCATCATCTCACTTTACAGATGAAAACATTGAGGTGCAAAGAAATTAAAGGGGTTTCTCAAGGCTTCTCTATTATAGCAGAGAAGGAGCTGGATACTCAATTCTTTAACTACACATTTTATGACTCTGTTTTACTACAGCCCCAGACTCTAAAGTCCTAGAGCCAAAATGATTTCCCGAATGTTACCTTTCATATCTGGACTTAATTGATGGTGAGTTCCCTCAGCATAAACCATGACTTACATTTCTAGAACATGACTGATAGATGCTCAAAAACTGTGGTGCCAGGACAAAAGCAATTTTGGATACATAAAGAAATTTTAGAGATAATTAAATCTGGGTTTAAATCATACTTGAAGGGATAATCTCTCATTTGGATTTTTTGAGCCTCAGTTGCCTGAGGTAAATTACCAAAACCTATGACGACTAAGTTATTGTGGGGGAACGAACAAGAATATGTCTATATTATTTAGCTCAATACCTGATATTTAGTAGATCCTCCAAAAACATCAGCTAATTGTTACTACATAATTTATGATCTATGTTTTCCTTTGATTTTCTTTGGGACACTAACTTTTAGAAGATGTATCTTTTTATGTCATTAATGCCATGATTTATATATGGTTCAATAACCATTCTGATTTTCAGTCTATTTATTCAATAATCAGTATTACCCTTTTTTGTGGCATCAGGAACAAGAGCAGACAGCATTTCTTTTTTTATTATGCTCGTGTATGCCAGGCTGAGTTAACCTGTTCTACTGAAGGTTACCATGGGAACAGTTTCTAGGACCTACTGTGCTGAGAAGTTCAGGGACCTGTGAAGCTGTGGCTGGCTGATAAGTGACTTGGAAAGAGATGAATCTACCATTCAGAAAGTCACAAACTACATTTGTTCTCACAGTTCAATAATCTGGCAAATTCTAAAATATGCAACATTTTTCTGACTTAATGTTTTATGAAAAATAGGAGTTCCTGACAGGTTAATTCTGCCTGTGAAACAAGTGTTATTTTCATAAAATGAAGCACTGATAAACATAATTTTGCCTGAATTTTTAATTCCTCATTCCTGTTTTCTATTCTTATCAGTATTTATGGTTTTATAATCATTTTACCTCAGAAAGAAGCTTGTAAAAGTGTAGCTGCCCTACTTATTGAAAGATATTGTGAAAGATGATGGTGCTAATCATTTATTTTAGAATGGATGAGTTCAGTCAAACTTCCCCACAGGCATGAAGTGTCTTTTCAACTGTGACACCAATTAATTAAATCCTAATGACAGCTGACAAAGAATGCAGTCTACTCACCAAACATGCAGTTCATGAGATATTTTGACATGACTCTTGTGACCTTTTATAGGCACTGCCTTTTAACTCCCCTCACTGTTGAGTTGTTAGCATCATCAACAATGCTGGCAGATGGTTAGGGCAAATAGTTTCTTGTGTCCTCCTCCATCACTGGGATTTTATTGCTTTGCTAGAAGGCTGATCCCTTCATGCCAGATAAGTTAAGGGAGATGAAGGGCAATACTTTACGTACATTCTTTGCTCAATGTTTACCGTATGTAGTTTTTAAAAATTGAATGCTTGGTGCTAAGGATATGATAAAGAAAAGAAATTTGGTCTCTGTCCTAGTGGTGTTTGTAGTCCACAGCAAAAGAGAGGAAATACACAGCTTTAAATAATTAAATAGTTACAAGTGGAAAAGGCATTGTTAAGAAGTGCACAATGATAAAGGAGGACCTAGCGGGAGGATCTGATCTAGAGAAAGTAAGAGACTACATAAGCTACAGTAAGAGTTAGCTTGATGAAAAGTTGGAGAAAGAACAGGACATAGGAAGAATAGTGTATGTGAAGAACTGGGGGCTGCAGAAAGAATACTATATTTAAAAACCAGAATAACATCAAAATGGCCAATAGTGAAGACTAAATCATGGGATACTTTGTAGGTCCTTCTAAAGAAGTTGAGGCTTAGTGCTAAAGGCAATGGGAAGCCACTTATAGGGTTATTAAGCACAAAAGTGAAATGATCAGATTTGCATTTTGTAATAGAAGAAAAAGAATTATGTTAACTGCTGGCTCCCAAATTTCTATTGGTGGGGAGGAGACTTTCAATGAAGAAATACATAATGACAAGCCACTTGGGTGAGCAGAGGAATACAAGGAAACAAAAGAAACAGCCAAATTAGTATTCAAGTTACAAAGAAAAATGGCTTTATCACAGAAAGTAAAGGGAAGAGATAAGAAGAAAGGGGTTAGAACAAACATGGAGAGAAGAGCCAGCAAGATGGTATGATGCTGGGATGTAGAAGAGACAAATCAGCTAAGGGAAATATCCAGACGGTGAGGAGGTCAAAGAACATTTTAAAACTGAAAATGCCTAATGTTACATTTGAAGTGCATTTTGAATAGTAAACACTTCCTCACCTCCCCAAATCCCAATCTTCATTAATGTTTATTACAATCACAAATGCTTTCTGTGAGTAGATCACTTGTGAAACTTACTGAAGGGGCTGAGTTTCACATCTAATTGTTAGGAAACAGAGGCATATTTGTGGAAGTTGGAGCCTGAGAGAAGAGGAAATTGTGAGAGTGAAAATCTCTCCAAATTGACAAAAATCTCAAAGGGATTTGAGCTTCCATAAGAGATGGAAAAGGATTTAAAGCCAATTTCAGTTGTCTCAAGGGGGAAGGAAGATCCTCTGGATATAGTACAGACAACTGGTTGGTGAGGATAAGCAGAAGTAGGTGTGATTAAAGTATTATTATAGCATAGAAATGATGATGGTGTCAGGAGAAATTTAGAGGGTATATTCCTCAGAATTCAATGACTTGAGATTTGATCGGTCATGGCATTGATTTTATACACATACATGCTCATCATCATCATCATCTTCATCATCATCTATAGAAAAGACTGCAGGTGAACAGATATTAACAGGGTAGGAATAAGGGTGATGTGGATCCTTAGTTCAGTTAGATACATAATGAGTACAGATGTCTGTAGGATATCCAAGTGCAAATGCCGAGTAGTTGATGAGATATATGGCTCCAGAATTCAGAAGAGAGGTCTGGATGTAATATTTGAAAGAAACTGACCCAGAGACAGTTAGCTGGAGCCCTAGGAGACATCATAGTGTGGTAATGCAGTTACTATTATTAATAGAGTTTACTTTTATTGAGCATCTTTGTGTTAAGAACTTTTTAGGCATTACTTTGGTTAATCCTCTTTAAAACCCTCCAAAATAGATATCACTATTATTTGCATTTCCAGATTAGTAATTGAGCCTCAGAAAGATTAAGTAACATATCCGAGGTCACATAGCTTTTAAGTGGATTTAACGTTAGAGTTAAATCCATGTTCCTCTGATCCCAAAGTTAATGCATTAATACCTATAACTGCTATGAGCTGCACTTCAGTTTTGTGCCACAGACTTTTATGTATTCCTACATAACCATGAGGCATCAACATCACTTTAAGATCGCTCATCTATATTACATGGTGAGTAGTTATGGGATGTTCAGGTGTAATGGAAAGAATAGTGACTCAAAGACAAACAGAGCTAAATATGAATATCAGTTCCATCATTGTATACAGACTATCACATACAGACAGACCTCTCTGAGCTTTACTTTTTTCATCTATAAATTGGGAAAAGAATGCCTACCTTATAAGTTACTATGAGATTAAAATTTTAAAAATGTAGTAAAGATACTTGCCATATTTTATGATTTGCACATACTAAATGCTTAATTTTAATGATTTTTTTAAAAAGTAGAAATTATACTTAATCTGGCTAAGGAAGCTCTTATTAGCTGCATTGCAGAGCTTTCTGAATATCATAAGAAACCTAATAGACAATAAAAGAAATTTAAGTTTTCACTTACATATGAACTCTCGACATCATAATAAAACTCTAAAATAATAATCATGCAATTTTTCAGTGTGCATCCTTCAGGAACGGTGGTAGCTCAGATTTGCTGCTACCCAATCTAGTTAGAAATATAATTTAATTAGAAAAACTATTTTTCATTGTCTTATTAAAATAGTTTCTCAACTGGTCTAACTCCTATTTCTCCATTCTTCAAAATACTGAATTATAAAGGGTAATAGGATTATGAGGTTTCAGGATCTTGGTAAAACAATAGGAGTATAAAAACAGAATTATAAAGAATAAGGAGCATAAAATTTAGGGTAAAATTTTTTTTTTTACTTGTTGGATTGTTGAACACAGGCAAGTTTTATAGCCTCTCTGTGTTTTCTCATCTGTAAAATGGGGTAATACTTTTTCAACTATTCTTTTGTGACAATTACATTGCATAATGTTTAGAAACTACTGAGGTCTGCTGGATGCATTCTAAGTGCCCAGTCGAAGCACGGTTCTTATCATATGAATGTTCCAGGTTTAAAAATTTTGGGGAAAAAAATTACTGAGGTTACTATTCGCTGCCAATAAAAATCAGATTATTTAGCTTGACACTCCAAACACTCCACAACTGGTCCCGAATTAACCATCCCACCTTATCTGACAATACTTCTCTATTCTGAACTCTGTGAACCCCACAAACTAGTCAAACTGCCCACCCCATATGCCCCAGTGCTTTCTTGCCTCTGTGGTTCTATTTATGTATTCCTTCTGCCTGCAGTATTCCCTCCCCCACTTCAAATATCCAATTCTGTCTGTCACCGCATCTCCATCAAATGTCACCTTCTTTGAAAAGCCTTTATGACCACCCTAGGAAGAATTAGTTTTTTTCTTCCTGTCATCTCTCAGAGCAGTATCTAACTAAATTTCTCCCAGGGCACATCACTCTGTACATGGGATCATACAAATCTGGTTAACAGGCAGATTGCTCTTACAGTAAGAGGTGAAAATAATTTTAAATGGCTCTTTACTTTTACCAAGATCCTGCTTTCTTCGCATTAAGTATTTATAACATCTGCTTAAACCATTTGAAGTTACCATTTTGCATATTCATCTTTATTTCACAATGTTAACTTTAAATCGTCACCATTTCTTAACTTTCTACTGTATGAGTAATATGTTCAGCCAGCACTGATGCTATTTTGAATTACAAGAAGGCTGGAACGACAATCTGATATTTATGTTTTATAAATGAAGCTCAAAAATATCTTTGTTTTGTGGAACAGCTGTAAAAAGACAGTATGCAATTTACTGCACCAAGTGAAAGGATTCCGTTCTTTGGGAGAGGATGGCATTTATAGAAATCATACTGTGGTATTTGGTAAGAAAATGGCATTACTTTTACTTGACATATTGCATTTATTGTTAATTGGCATTTCATCATTAAATATTTTCTTATTGCCCTGTACAAGATGTATTTTAAAAGGTTGAAAAATAGAAACGTTTGCATCGTTGAAATAATTTTAAAAAGTGTTTTTCACCATTAGAGTTTTGATGATACAGAATCTAACTGCAATGGTGAAAATTTTTCATAGGATTCTTTGCAGAAATGAGGAAATCTCTTTCCACACCTTTGCCTACTATTTTAACATTTCTGTTCTTAAAGGCAGCAGCTGTTCCTGGTGGCCTGAAACAAGTACTTAACACTAATTTAGGCTAATCTTCAGTTTACTTTAAAGGATTCTTATTCATGAAGCTTTTATTCAATTCATAATGAAGACTTAATAAAGTCATAGCATGTGGTACTTTTACCAATGACTGAGTATGCAATCCATGTGATTTTTTAAAAACCAATGCTAATATGTTTTAAGTTTTGAAACACACCTTTCTTATGTTGAATACCTTGAAATACAATACTTATAATCAATATTAATTCTCCATTTGCTAACTTCTTTATTTCTATTTACTCCTCCCTGAATAATATCCCCATTCTCCCTTCTTTTCTACCTTTCTTCCCCCTCCATTTGTCCTCTCATTGTACTGCTTCTCACAGTTTGCATCGTGCTATGTTTGGTTAGTTCTGTATAAAGAGTTTAACATCCTAAGGGCAAAGAACCAGATCTCATTTATTATCTATCAGAGACTCTAATATAATACGTTGCTATTTGAAACTTAATCAATATTTGTAAACTTAAATTCATACATTCATTTATCTATCCATTCATCTATCTACCCTATATTTATTGAAACTTTATTTATATATTCTTACTGTGTCTATCCAGCCTATTCTTATAAGCCAGAGTATGTATTTTTAGAGCTCAATTCTTGCATTATTAGGGCAAAGCCATATATATCACTGTATTATATAAATAAAAGAATACGTGGTCATAGAAAGGTTTTAGGGAGAGAGGCAAAGAGCTAAATGGGGAAAGAGAAGCAATCAGATGAAAAGGAAAGACTAAATGAATATAAAGAATGAGTGGGAGAAAATGAAGAAAATTTGAAAATTGGGAATAAGAGTAATAATGAACAATAAAACTGTTACAGAATAAGACTGACATTTTGTATCTTTGCTGGTCATGATTCTACCTGTGTTATTATTTAATACCTGACAGAAAAAAATTAAGCTATCTTCAGATTAATATCTCAATTGTTTTCTTATCTACTATTCACCTTCCTTTTTTCTCCTATGACTATGTTATAATTTATTTCTGATATGCAGAGAGTGTATTCTTAAAGACTCAGAGATAAACCATTAATAAATCATATGTTGCTATGGGAACTAATAGAGATTTAATCGTCAAACTGCCCATATAGAGGCCTTTCATCCACTTGGCTAAGATGGTGCCATGGAGATTCAAATGTAGATGGGAGACTGAACTTTAGAACCCCTTTCAGTTCATACCTTTGAAGAGTTATGAATTAATAAAAGCTAAACCTATGAGTAATTTCTAAGAATATTAGGAGACTCATGCCAGATTTCCTTTCAGATCATAAGTATCCAGAATCTGTTTTTCTCAAAATGACAATTTTTCTTAAGCCTTTTCTATTAGCTTAAGCTTCGAGGAAACATATCATGAAACATTTACTGGAAGAATTTAATAATATCTTATGATAATTCAACAGAATGTTTTTCAAACATATTACTGCCTAATTTATAATAAATATGATTAATTATATATATTAGTACACAACAATATAATTCTGTTTCATTGGAATAAAAATAACATTAACCTGATGCATTTGTTTAATTGATTAAAGTGTCTACTTCTTTGTGTATTCCCTTTAGCATTCAAAGTGAGAAAGAGATTTTTAGTTATCAGGTAATTATAATTAGGTCCATAGTAATGGCCATAATTAAAGAAAAAAAAGAATAATAACATTAGTAATAGCCTAGCATACATTAATTGCCTAATGTATGACATGGTTTGTTCTAGGTGTTTTAGATTAATTATGCCTAATTCTTAAAACAATATTTAGAGTTTACCATTATTATTTATCAATAATTAGAAACCAGAAGAGAAAGAATTCAAATAGGAGTAATTCAAACAATAATGTGTAATGCTTACTT
This sequence comes from Macroglossus sobrinus, assembly GCA_004027375.1. Taxonomy (NCBI): domain Eukaryota; kingdom Metazoa; phylum Chordata; class Mammalia; order Chiroptera; family Pteropodidae; genus Macroglossus; species Macroglossus sobrinus. The sequence goes on from PVKZ01000182.1 coordinate 871,563, forward strand.
GGTGTTAGTTACAAGAGCATGATTGTGAGCAAGGAAGACTGGCTTCAAATCTCAGGAAGATTAATTCTAAATGAGCAGCAATAGTAAGAAGCATGTAATATAATGACAAGAAGCACAAAATACTCTAGTAGCAAGAACACCTTACCTAGTGATGGTGAAGATGATACTTGAAAGAATAGCGGGACTCAGCTGGCAAGGAGTCTGGAATGTGGCAGATATTTCAGGCAAGAGGGCCTGGGAGCAGTAGTATGTTTAGGGACTGAGGACAGCACAGCACCTTCAAGACACAGGAAGGGCCTTGAAGGCCATGTCTAGGTGTTTGGGCATTACCTTGGGGCTACTGACATACTCTAAGCATGATGGCCATGATTAGATGTACAGCCTGGACTAGGGAAGGGCAGAATGAAGCAGGAGGTCAATTAGAAGGCCATAGCAGTAACTTATTTGGACTTCTCAGTGGTAAAGGAGATGAGATGGGCAAGGAAAGATCTATCAAAAAAGTATTAGTAGAGTCTCAACAAGGGCAGAGTGAGAAGGATCCTTGAAGATTGTGTTGTCCACACTCCTTACTACAGATGAAGAAACCCAAGGCCCAGAAGTGGAACAGGGCTTGCCTCAGGGTATCTGGCTGGTTAGAGAAAGACTCATGAAATGTAGGTTTCTTGAACCCATTCCAGTGATATTTCCATTAACAACGTTTTGCCCTCCAAAACCTACCAAATCAAATAATTTTTCCCCCTTTCTACCATTAGAAATAGAGCTTACTTAGGTGGGCTTTCCATGCATGCTATAGAGGTTACAAGGCAAATTTGGCACTTAAATGGTCAGAGTCATGAGGCTATTATTTTAAACAAGTGATTGCTTTCCAAGAGGCGATGAAGACTACCTTTAGAGCTTGTCATTTTTTGATAACGAATAGACAAATTAAAAACAAAAATCAAGAAATTGAGAGTTTTTCACTGTTTATTCACAAACGTACTAAAACAATTATTGTATCTTAAGAGAAGTATCGTAAATCCATAGAGTGCTTTAAATTAGGTCTTTCAAACTTAAAATCATATGAATTCAGGTAGGATGGGGCCCAACATTCTGCATTTCTAATAAGTTCCTAGGTGGTGCTGATGCTGCTGGTCCACAGAGTATACCCTGAGTAGTCAGGCCTTAACTTTACAGTTTTACTTATAGGGCGTTGATTCTGAGCAAGTCAGTCAGTATCTCTAACTGGGAGGCATTTGCTGTATGAAAGCAGGTATCTGAATGGACAAAGTAATTAGCTTATAACCCATTATAAAGCCATCTTTTAAAGAGGGCGTATTCCACCAATGGAGCAACACACAGATGAGGATCAGAGGCTTTAAATAAACCAGGGGGAAGCATTAACCATGTGCCACTACAGATGATAAATCTTGACACTCTGGGTGTCACCATGGGAGCATTAGACTCTGTTTAAGGTACCTGAGTTCAAATTCTTGCTTTATGACCTTGCTTTACCCATTAAAGATTTTAAGCCTTAGTTTTACTCAGTTTTATATTTTAAGCTTTAATTTTTGTCAACTTTATGTTTAGGATTATTCAGAGATGGTAATAAGATAATATGCATGGAATTTGACTGTTACATAGTAGGTGTTTAAAATTAGAGAGATGTGTGTTTGAAAATTGTGTGGGTAAATCTTTCAAGCCTTAAATCTACATATTCTTTTTCTTATCCCTGGTCTGGAAAATTCATAAAACCACTTCTTTATCAGGCAGGTAAATGTGACTCTTTTCACATGGAAATGGTATATTAGAGTCTGAAAAGAATGTTGCTCCTGAACCTTTCTGGGATTGTATGAATTGTGAATCTGATTTAGATCCAGAAAGAGCAAGTAGAGTTGATGAATTCCATGTAGCAGAGGCAGAAAGCTTGAACTTCAAGATATAAAACTTTACTGAACAATGTAGATAAAAAGACTTATAGTTTGCGCACTTGGTGTAACAGCAAGGTTTCTGTAAAGCAGTCACATCATATGGCCAACAGAGGAAGAAAGGCTGAGGTGACAAAGGCAGGAGAGAATCTGAATTAAGACATTTTTCTGAGCTACTTCTGCCTGAAGGTTTCCATTATCCAGGAGAGGAAAAACTGGTAAATAAGCTGCAGTATAAAACTTCTGCATTGGCCAAGGGTGTTGCTTAGTAGTTCACTGCACTTCAATAATTAGAGGGAAGTTTCTGAATGCAGGATACTGTCATGGGTTGTAAGAGACATAAGGTTAAAAAAAAAAATACAGCATTGCTGAGAACTTGCAAATACAGCGGGGAACATAAGACATGGATACAGATGTATAACCCCGAACATGACATGAACGATCAGAGATGGAAGCTAAATAAGAAATTATATTCAGGGGGTGGGGGGGAATCAAAGAATGTTTCCCATAGAAAGTGGTACATTCTTGAATCATAAGTTGTTATGATTTAAAATTAGAAGGGATCTTGCAAGTAATTCAGTCTGGTGAAAATGGTAAGGAAAGTTTGTTAAAGGCAGACAGTACTAAGTATAGGATCTGTTTTGATGAGTTCAAGAAGTTATTATTTATTTATTTATTTATTTATTTTTAGTGATGGCACATGGCACATAAGAAGAAACAATGAGAAACAAGGCTAAGAATTTGATAGTTGTTAAATGGAAACCATTCAACAAGTGTTTGATGAGAACCTTCTGCACAAGGCCAACTACAAGTACAGGCAGGAAGGCCAATTCACTATTCCTTACCACTCTTCCTTCACAACCAGTGCTTTTTGTTAGGCAAGGGAGGATAAAATAGGCAAAACTATAACCCCAGATGGATCCTTTTAAATACAATTCCATAAGGAAAATTTCTAGTATTAGAAAAACATCCTGTATAACATGCTGTCACTAAGTTACATTGCAACGTGCTAAGCAGAAGTACATATGTATGTAATGTTTGGCATTTCACTATCTTATAAATTAAAGAAATAAGATACATATCATATGTTTCAGAGTAGTTCTGCATTTTATAATATTGCTGCAGAGTTGTGACTGTTTAGTTACTACAAGTAAACACAATTTGGAATTTTTAAAAACAAATCATTTTTATCTCAGTGATAACTGAAACTATTTTTACTTGCTTCTGTGAGGTAGCTCAACTAGAATTATACTTTAAAATATTTCGTAAGAAGACTGACACATGGAATTCACAATTTCTCTTATAAATTGCATTGCTTTTGAAGTGAGCTTGATATAAAATATTGAATCTTTAGTTTCAAAAAAATTCAACAATTTAATATATCTGTAATTATCCTTTTTGTTTGAAGACAATAAGGTGCAACCCACTTATGTAGCTGGCAAATTTAGCTCTCAAAAACTTTGCTTCCTAGATCCTTTTTTGTGTATGTGTGTGTGGAAGATTATACTTAAAAGACATAGGTTTGTGGCAAATTCAAGAACCAGCTTTTAAATGGTTCATCAGGAATTCCTGAATTCATCAAGAATCCACCAATAATCTATTAGTTGTCTTCCAGTTTAATAATTCCTTCATCATGGAGTGTGCTATTTTATTCCTAGAGATAATTTTGTGTCAATGCTCCCTTGCTTGTCCAAATCTTCTCCATCTTTCTTGATGGAGATCAAGTGAGATCAGTGAATGCTGATAGTAAAACACTTAGCCATAAATGCAATAGCATTTAAAGCTAAGGTGGCAAATTCCTGCTGAGTTTGATTCCTTGCTTTTCACTCACATTACTATGTCTTTTTATCCTCTGCAAATGGGCTGGAATTGAGCAATAAGTCCCTGCTGTGATTTCTTTTTCAGATTTACCTAAGCACAATTTGAAGCTGAATATTCATTCCTTTATGACCTGTATCCTTTCTACTGCCTTTCTTTCCTGAAATTCATTCACAAAGAGAAAAGCATGGTCATTTGTTGTTACTCTATTTCACTGGTGTGGTAAGAAGCAACCATCAATCCATATGGCTGGTTGTCTAACTAAAATCTTATTCTTTCCAGGCAGTCTTCTGCTGGGGGCTTGATGACTCATATGCTGATCATCGGCTCTAAGAAGCAAAATAGAAAGAAGTCACTGGAGGTTGGGCCCCTCACTGTGTGCCAGCATGCAGGGAAGTGGGTGTGTGTTCAAAGGAAGCATGGTAATTAGCCCAAGTATGAGTAATGTAGGATCTTTGCAGGTGTTACTTTCTGGTTTTTGTTTTCATTTTTGTCCTCTGGTGATAAGAAAAGGGAAAGGGGAAGTGTAAGGGTCTGCTCTTTCCAACCTTGCTTACACAGGGGAATCTTTTCTTTAAACACCAATCGTTGATGAAATGAGATGGGTCTTTTTCTACTTTGTCTTTGGACTCCAGATAAAAAAAGAGAGAACTCTCTGATTTTCCCATTATTTTAGGTGTTTCAGCAGCTGCTGCTTTGAGTACCTTATGGGGACTCTGAGTTCCCTATTTCTTTGGTAGGCAGGAGAAGGGACTGCTGCTGATTCCTTCTGAATCTGCTTCTTCTAATAATGCCCTGACCAGGAGATTTTAATCACAGGGGTGGGGGCATATGAGTAAAATTTAAACCTCGACATAAAAAATAATTTAAAATACAAACTTAAAAGTTTAAAGAAAAGATTTGGGACTTTTTTTTTTTTAATGGAATAACACTAGAATAATCTACTGACGAAGCGTACTGCTACTATGCATTGTTTTAAATAGATTAATGCCATATTAGAGACATTAGAGTACTAAGTGATTTGCTATTTTAAAAGCCTATGTATTTAGTTCTTTTTATTAATATGCTAGAAGCTCTACTTTACAAATATCAATTTCATAAGTGCTCCGTGCCTCAGAAGAAATATATTCATATAAATTGGATGTGGCTGATATGTTTCAGTTGAACTGTTTTTGTCCCTCCTATTTTGACATTTGACTGAGTTTTGTTCCAGATATGTCAAAGGCCTGCCCTAGGGAGATAAGGATTAATTAATTAAAGATAAATTACAATGCTAAAACCAAGCAGAGATTTGCAGAACTTGTTGTTCATGTCAGTTCAGGCTGGTTCATTTAGTAAAGCGCATTTTTTTTCTAAAAGGAGATAACAGTGTATATTTTGCAAAATTGAAAAAAGTAATGATTATTTATTTGTTATGGGCACAGAATTAATTTTTACTTAGAAAAGGGGAAGAGGAAATATTACTTAGTTAACTTTATTTAATATTAAGTCACATGAAATTACCAATATTTAAGCAAATATGTCTTTAAAAATAAATGCTTTGAAAATAAAAACCAAATAACAACAGCTCTTTCTTTTCTACACAGTGAATGCGTCTTAAGTACCCACATTTTGTCATGTTCTAAGGCTGTATCCTTTATTTATGGGTGTTCCAATCCAGCCACTTATACAAGCTTATAAATCTTATAGAAACAGAGTGATAGACCCTGAACTGAAATATAAAAATACTGAATGATCAATTTGAAAATAACAATCCATGTCCATGAGTCCTAATATTTTAATAAACAAAATACACAATCATGATACAAAAATTAAGATATGTTGATAAGAAAACGTTAACAACAAAGGAAAATCATCTCATAAATGAATCGGACTACATCAAACTTCTGCTCAGGAAAAAAAAATCATCAACAAGGTAAAGAGAGAACCATCTAAATAAGAAAATATATTTGCAAGCATCACCTTCGATAATATCCAAAATATACAAAGAACTCATATAAATCAATAACAACAAAAAAACAAATCATCCAATCAAAAAATGGGCAGAGGATCTGAACAGACATTTCTCCCTAGAGGATATACAAATGGCAACAAATATATGAAAAGATACTCAGCATCACTAGCTATTAGGGAAATGCAAATCAAAACCACAATGAGATACCATCTCACACCTGTTAGAATAGCCATAATTCACAGGACATAATAACAAATGTTGGAGAGGGTACAGAGGAAAAGGAGCCCTCATACATTGCCAGTGGGACTACCAATTGGTACAGACACTATGGAAAACAGTATGGAGGTTCCTCAAAAAACTAAGAATTGATCTACCATATGGTCCAGCAATCCCTCTACTGGGAATTGACCCCAAAGACTTGAAAACCCATATCCAAAAAGATATTTGCATTATTCACAGTGGCCAAGACATGGAAGCAACAGAAGTATCCTATGATAGATGACTGGCTAAAGAAGCAATGGTACATATATATAATGGAATATTACTCAGCCATAAAAAGAGATGAAATACTGTCATTTACGACAACATGGATGGAACTTAAGATAATCATGTTAAACAAAATAAGCCAGACAGAAAAAGTAGAAAATCACATGATATCACTTATATGTGGGATATAAACCTAAAAGCAACAAATGAGCAGGACAAACAGAAACTCATAGACATGGAATATAGACTAATGGTTACCAGAGGACTATAGACTAGTGGTTACTAGAGGGGTGGGGAAGAACAGGGGGAGGTAGACAGGATAAAAGGAGTCAAATATAGGGTTTAGGGGGAGGATGAAGTGAGTAAAGGGGATCAAATATATGGTAGCTGAAGAAAACTGGACTTTGGGTAGTAAACACAATAGAATATACAGATATCAAATGATAATGTACACCTGAAAACTAAATAATTGTATTAACCAGTTACCCCAATAAACTTAATTAAAAATTTATATATATATATATTTATATATATATATAAACATTTATATATATATTTATATATATATGTATATGTATATACGAGAAAGATCTCTGCACATCAATAAATATTCTCTTTTGTATTAATTTAAAATTACTGTATAGTATTCCACTTTTGCATGCTGACAACTTTAGAGTGTTTGTCAATTACAGAGCCCATCAGTCCTATGCTTCTCAGTCATTACCACTCATAGTGTGGTCTGTGGAACGATGCCAGTCTGAAAACTGTTACTCATCAATGACCAGAGTAAGCACATCAGTTAAGGGTAAGCATTGAAATCATTTATAGCAATCTGCCACAGTATGCTATGCCTGCTGTCATGTAATAATAATAAATAAATTGGAACTTGTGTTTCATATTCCTGCTTTTACTTAATTTAATTTTTCATACATTTATTTTTAATGATTGATAGCATTGATCCATATAAATTGGAGGATAACATGTTTCTTTAGCACAGGTAGTTCAAAAAGTGAAGCTAATCTAGCTAATAGGACCAGAACTTCTTGGCTCAGAAATCACAGTCTGAGCCAATGGCTGGCTGATAAGAATATGCTTTCAATGATATGGGAACTAAAATATTGGGGGCGATGGTGGTATGAATTAGTACTTTGAGAAACAGATACTCTTTAAACCAATGTGCCATTTCTCAGGTTATTTCTTCTAACCTTGGATAGATGGTTACTCCAGACCAACCTTTCTCAGAAATTCTGAATCAGGAGAGAGAGGAAAAAGTAGTAATATAGAATTGAGAAATGTGGGGAAAAAAGAATAGATAATGGTAAAAAGGAATTTCACAGAGAGATTGCCAAGAAGAAGAGGTGCTTTGCTAATTCATTGACTAAGAAACTATAATCAACCTTAGTCAAAATGTCAAAACAATAATAGATTTATATGTCATGCAGTGTAAAGTTGCATTATGACTGACATTAATAGATACATTCTTTTGGAAAGAATGACAAATACTGACCAAGTGAGACTGCATGACCCATATGTCATATCAGTTCAGTTACACAAAAATTTTTATAGGTTTTCTTTCCTTTAGTTTTCAAGATGGATGAAAATTACATTTTGTAAAACTATCCCAAATCATATAATCCATGCCTTGGGAGTCATTATGCAAATGGTTTATTTCACACATATTTGAAGTTCTGTCTTATTTTCGATAGGTACATTACTCTTATCCTCTGATCGTTTTGAAAGTCTGTTACCCTATACAAGCTTCTTGACCACATGTTATGATTATAGAAGATACTCCATGTATAATACAGACTGATAAAACTAATCAGAGCCTTTCTGCTTATATAAGTTAAATTAGAAAGAAATTAAGAACCCTGTTTTCTCAGGGGCTTGAGACCCTTGAGAGAACAGGATGAGAGCTAGGGCCCTGTCCTATAGCACAGCTGCTAATGCTTCTCAGTAACTCCTACTCTTGAAATTGACCATCTGCGTCTGTGGTTCTTGCAATGTGAAAGGATAAAATTATAGATATACTATAATTTATTTAATCAAAAATTAATTTTAATTTACTTATGTTGTTTCACATTTTCACTGCTATAATTAGTGAGATTCTGAATATGCCTGTAGCTAAATCTTTGCGCACATTCAATAGCTCTTTTAAATTTTAAAGAATTTCTCAGACATTCACCTGATTAAAATTTTAGAAGTTGTTGAGAGATATAAACCCAAAAGGCTACAATAACCTGTGCTTTATTAATCATAATAGTACCTACAAAAATTGGGGGGGGAATTTCTTCTATATATGTATAATATTTTCATGTTGTCTGTGAACAATGCTTGTTGCTCAAATGAATTTTAAGACCTCTGACGAAAGCATTAGATTTTTCCTTTTCTCCTGATAATATTGATATTTTCTACTTTACCATTCACCTTGAGAGAAAATAAAGCACTCACTTGCCCTTCATTTGTTTACCTTTACTTATATGAGAGACATGCCACCAAAATGAATTTACTTTTAGCATTACTCTGTTGTTTGTGGATCAAAACCATAATGCTGAATAGAGACCTACATGTATTTTGAAATTTGGTGTGAAATGAGAATTTAATGCATTTGATCATAAGATAATTTATCTTGACCTACATTTGTTTTTACCTAAGTCAGCAATAGTTTTTAAATTGTTAAAAGTGTCTCACGGTTGTGCTAATACTGGGTGAAAAGAACCCGTGAGACAGGTGCACACACAGAATTCAGTGGACTGCACTGTGACCCAGAGACCAAGTGCATATTTAGCAAATTGACAGAGAGTTTGTTGGGAGCCATTCTTGCTGAATGCCCTACAGACATGGTTAAAGTTGCCTGCAGGCTAGAAGTTTGCAGAGCAGGTGGGCTCTATGCAGAAGGAGGAAGTTTGGCTTAATGGAAAACAGGAACAAGGATGTTTTGAGAGAACTTATGTAAATGTCAGCAATTGTTAGCATATCTGTGGGTTTTGTTTCTCAGGTATTTCCAAGGGTATAAATATGCTGTGCTTAATAAACTGGTAGTGCAGTATTTACTGTTAGCCCTCCCCACTCTATCTTTTGTCTCTCTCTCTCTCTCTCTCTCTCTCTTCTTTTCTCAATCCAGAGTTTTGGAGGATTTTGAAACTTAAGATACAAGACAATATTTAGTAAATATTTAGAAAAAAAAAAAGAAGCTGCTGAGCTTAAGATCATAAAGAACATTAGTCAGGGACAAGGCATGCTCCCCTAGGTTGAGAAAGCAGGTTGAAAAGAAATGATTAAACAAGAGCAGTAAACTGATATTGAAATAACATATGGTCCTTTTAGTTAAGATTCCAAAACCTTGCACAAAGTTTTTCTAATATTAATATTTTTCTAAATTAAAAAGACAAACATAAGAGAAATAAGCTCTGAAAATTTTCTGAATTTATAACGATACAGAAAAACCATGAGTTTCTTATTGCGTTTTCATTTGCTTTTATAGTTGCATCCACATAAAATCTATTTCATTGAACTATAACAATTATTAGAACCATTAAAATTATCATTGCCTCTTAAAATAACTATAAGTATCTCTTAATTTGGCAATTAGGTTGTTCATCCATTAAAATATTTTAATTTCAATAGGAGATAATTTGACATAGTCCTTATTGTAAAACGTTTAAGAATTTAAAGAGTAAAATTAAATACTTGTGATATTTTGAGTGGAGATAAATGATTAAGTGCTATAGCTTTCCAAAAGGTACAGTATTTGAAGGTACATTCTCCCAATGTGAGTGAAATAACCAACCCCTCCTGAGATGATGAGAGATGACAATCACTATACTCCATTCTTTTGGAGTCTAAAGGCAAAGTATTAGGGAGCCATAATTTCAGTTTTCAGAGTGATACCCAGGCTGTGTTTCTGAGGAACATATTCACTTTTTTTTTGTCAAGGGCCAATCAGAGGCTCCCGGGGTAAGTTTTGGGTAAGATGCACCTAAAGCATCTTGTCCTAAAATTGGAAACTGTACAAATTCTGTTCCTTAAATGACTGAAAGTTCATAAATTAATTAAGCATTTTTTTGTTGAGGTCAGCATAAAAATATTGGATACAGTTTAAGAAACTAATGACTTTACTGTTTCCATATATTCTATGAAAATGCTATCCTTAATAAAGCTAATATTTACCAGGATCATTGAGAATTCAGCATCAGAGTGATCTATATATTAAACACACACACACACACACACACACTCACTCACTCACAGACACACACACATTGACTTAAAGATGTATTCATCACACCTTATCCTTGGTGTAACATTTCAGAACCCTTGCATAGTCTAAAACTTTAACTTTCTGCCCTCATCTTTCTTGACTTTTCTGTAGAATCTGACTGTTCAATGCTCTTGAGTGCTCTTCCCTTGGTTTCTATCACACTATAAACTCCTAACTTATCCTCTACCTGGCCAGCCACTCCTCTCAGTCTCCTTTTCCTCCCCTTTCCCCCACATCCCCTTCCTGCTGTTTTTCTATATTCAAATTCTAGATTCTCATTTTTTCTCCTCTGTAGGTGATCTCATCTGGGACTGTGGTTTAGTTACCACCAATCTGTGTGCCAAACACTCTAAAATTTGTTTCTTCTACCTCTGATATTTCCTCTGAGCTCCAGACCTATATATTTAACTGACTCCCTAAAATACCTAAGTCTGAAAGGCACTTCAAACTCAAGGGTCTTAAAACAAACTAAAAATCAACACCTTACCTATCTAAATCTAATCTTTACTTGGTATTTCTCTGTTTCAGAAAATACTCCCCCATCCATCCTTCATACAATCTGGAAATATGTGGGTCACCTTCAACTCCTCCTTCACCCTCACGCTCTTTCTCTTATCATATCTAAATCATCGCTTGACTATCTCTTGATTCTTCCCCATTGCTCTTTTTTTTTTTGGCCTGGATTTCTAGAGTATTCTTCTCTTATAAACTTTTCAGCTGTTCTCTACACTGTATTCAGAAAAGCTTTTCAATATATAAAACTAGGTAAGTTGCTTTCTGCTTTAAACCCTTCAGAGGATTCTGATTTATACTTAGGATAAAGACAGAAGTAACTTTATGATACCTGCCTTAGTTCCTGCATCATTTTAACTTCAAGTTTCTCCAGCTTCTTCACCTTCCACTTACCATTTTGCTTTCTGTACTCCAGCTCTATAGATCTTCTCTCAGTTTTTTAACCAGAAATTTCTTCCTCCCATCTTGAATTTGTATGTTATGCTCTTTTCTCTAAGTGATCTTCCTGCTCCAGTCCTTTCTTTACATAGTTTATCTTTGTTCATTCGCTAGGTTAAGTATATGTAACATCCTCTCAGGAAAGCCTTCCTGAATGGTCGCTATCACCCTGCCATGGATATGGCAAAGTCTTTCTGACCATTTTCATAATATTTGGTAAATTCCACTGTAACAGTCTTTCATCTTACATGAATATACTAATATGTGGAATTATCTCATTAATACCTGTCTTCCTCATTAGTCTAAAACTCCAAAAGGACAGGGACCATGTTTATCTCAAGTCCTAGAACAGTGCTTGGTACATGATAAGCACTTAAGGAAACATCTTTGGAATGAATGAATGAGAGATTTATGAGATTCAAAAACATGGACCTGTTCAGGTGGTATGTCAGATATTCCTCATTATCCTCAATATCCAATTTCTATAACAACTCCTGATTGTCAGTGGGCATGTGAGTGCTAAAAAGTAAGGTTGTACCTACTAGCTCTTCTTGCAATGTTAAATGGTTATATGACCAAGTCCTAGTCACTGGGATGTAAGAAAAAGTGCAACTTTTAGAAAGTATTCTTCAAGGAAAGGAATGTACTTTTTTTCCAATCGTCTTCTACTGGCAGAATGGAAATGATGAAATTCGAGTGTTTATCTTAGATCATGAGTAGACTGTGAAAGTGGAAGTCAGGAAGAGAGAAACAACCAGATAGCAAGAGTTTAAATTCCTGGCACCAGAGAGTACCATTCTAGTCTCGGATGAGCACTATTATGTGAGCAAGATGACAACTATTTTTTTATTTGAAACACTAATATTCTGGGTTTTCTAACATGTTAAGTCACACCTAAATCTAAATATTCCATCTTAGAAATTTTGAATTTTTTAATTATAAGATAATTTTAACTTATACATTTACAAGCATAGTACAAAAGTGTCCCAGAGACTTTTTACTCAGATGTACCAGTTGTTAATATTTTGCATTTGTTTCATTTGTTTTATCTATCATCTACCTATCATCTATCTATCTATCTATCTATCTATCTATCTATCTATCTAATCTATCATCTATCATCATTATCTTTATATCATCTATATATACATAAGTACATATGATTTTAATATAAAATACACTTAACAAAATTTTAACCATTCAAGAGTAAGTTGCAAAAATCATGACACCTTACTCTGTAACATGTGCATATTTACTAAGAACAAGAATATTCTACTCAACCACGACATAGTTATTAAGTTCAAGAAATTGAATAGTGACACAATATTATTACATACAACTCAGCTCATATTTCAGTTTTACCAATTGTCCCAACAATGTTTTCAAGAACAAATTATTTTTTATGTCTAGGGTCTAATTCAGGGCCACACATTGCATTTAGTTGTCATGTCTCTTTAGTCTTCTTTAATCTGGAACAAAACCATTGATTTTTAACTGAGCACACAGACACATGGAACAAGGACTAGATTTCTCAGCAAGGTGTACCATGTGACTAAATTTCATTCCATGGCATATAAGCAGATATGTTGTTTTTTAGATATTATGAAATTTCCTTAAAAAAAAAAAAACAAAAATCAAGCGTTCTTTATCTTTTCCTATCTCCTATGCCTTCATTCTGCTGCCTTAAATGTAGTGATGCCTGGAGCTTCATTTTGAACTATAAACAGTTAGTACCCTAAGGTAATACCCTAAGGATAGCAAGTAGAAAGATGCGAGGTTTCTCTCATTTGATAACACAAAACACCATCTCAGCTTGAAAGACTCAAAATGTATTTCAAATTTGGAAATTGTGCTTAAAAACTCAGAGACAAAAATGAGAAAGGAAAGTAGTTGCATAAATTAAGGAATAAAATTTAAAATTGTGTGTGTATTTTAATCTTTATAGCAGGTAAATTGCATCATATAGTTTAAAAGTGTGAGGTAATCCAACAATTTGATGGCAGAATATTTGAGAGTGCATTCACATTCCAATCAGTACTTTAGGTCTAATTTCATATGCAATTCTTTCATAAGAAACTAAATTATATTACAGTAAAGTCATATATTTTCAACTTGACCACTAATTCTTTTCTAAGTTAAGTATCAAAATAAAAGAGATTCTACTCCCACAGATGGAAAATAATATCATGAACGAACCATGATGCACTTCTTCCCCTGCTTTTTTGCAGACAATGCTGAACACAGAGTGTGCTAAGGATCATTATGTTATTTTCAGTATCAAGCACCTTTGCAACAGAATGATTTGTAGTAATGGCTGTGAGTCAGCTTGTTCTAAAAACAGTGAGGTCTTCACATTTTTATTGTCCTTTGTTAAAGCAATTGATCTTAAAAGTGCTACCTTAAGGAATTCTTGCTTTGACAATTATGAAGGTGTTCAGCTTTTCTGCTTCCTCTTTTTCAAATTACAAAGGAAGGCCAGCAAGCTTAGATCTCATTCTCAGAGGCCCAAGTTTCCTTCTTCTATACAGAGCAGTAGCTTATTGCAAAGACAGATTTTCACAACTATGATCAAAACCACTGCTATTACTTATATTGATAAACCTAATCCTTCATTTATAAATATGAATGTTTATAAACAAGAATAGATAACCAATGTGTCACCAGTATTTGAGGATAACCAACACCTTCATGGAGAAGGAGAAAGCTAATAGCACAAAACTAATCCTAGAGGAGCCTGAAATAATGCAATGGTACAAATGAATTTAAAAACATGTGGAGCAAGAACAAATCACTATGAGAAAAGAATAACCTGACATCAAAAAAAGTTCTTAGAAATTAAAGCCACGATAGCTAAAATTTTAAATTTTAATGAAAAGTCTAAGTAATACATTGATTTGGTTATGACAGTTTTCAAACATATGACATAAATATATATATATATAAATTAATAGAAAAGTTATAAGAAATAGAGAATAGAGTTAGAATTTCTAATATCTGTCTATCCAGAAAATAGGGACTGAAAGAATAAAAGAGAAAAAATATATATCGTTTTGTCCACTTCTATCATGTGAGCATTTTAGAGCCTATGACAATAATCTAATTAAGAACAGCTTGTCCAGGGGATAAAGGCAGCATGGTATTCAACATACACAATGATTTTAAGAATGGGTTTTCTGACCTAGTACAAACTATCAAAGAAGTAATAAAAATACTTCTCTGAGCTGCAAAAGGACTTTAGTTCCCAAAAGCCCACTAATGCCAAATAGTAATAATAACTATAAAACCTCCATAAAGATGATCAGATTTGCAAATAAAAATATATACATTTGAGATAGAGTTTTAATTCATTGTTTATCTGAAATTCAGCTTAAGAGGGTGTCTGATATTTTGTCTCGTCACCTTAACTTCAAATTTATATACATTTAGAGATGAAGCTGAGATGAAATATTTGAACTCCAAGGCCGAAGACAATTCTAGAAACTAACAAGGAAAAGAGTGGAAGACCCTAACAAGTTGCCACAATGCAATGACTCTCAGATTGGCATCAGACTTCTTTGAAACACAGGATACTATGTTGGGAAAGAAGGTAGAAAGTTGAGACAAAAGATTGGAAACTTAAAGTTCTTTACCAGCCAAATTGTCATTTAAATGCATGGGTGAAATAAACTACTCTAGGAATAAAAATCAAGCTTCTGTATAAGACCATTCTAAATTATGAAAGATAAAAAGAATTTCAATTAAAATCAAGAACTAGAAAATTAAGAATACTATCACCAATAGTTTTCATTATAAATATACAAAAGGAGACAACATAATTAAAAAGTATAAATATTGCAGAGGAAGAAATAACAATTTTAACAGATATGACTTCTAAGAAAATTTCCAAGATAACTAATTTAAAAATAACAAAACTAATAGAAGAATTTAATATGACAATTATATACAAGAAAGACAGGCAAACATTAATAGTTTTTCTATAAGTCAGCAGGATCCAATTAGAAATTTTAATGGAATTTGAGAGTTCATTAAAAGTGGAAAGCAATGAAAAATGCTTAGGAATAAACTTAGCAAATATTGTGGAAGACTTAAAAAATTGTAAGTGCAGTATTAGAAAGACTTTAATAAATGGAAGAACATACCATATATTAATATGAAGATAATTATTTTGATGTTATTAGTTTTCTTCAAATTAATTAATAAATACACTGTATCCCAAGTCAAAATGCAGCACCCTCAAAACTTAAAAAAAAACTTTATAGAACTTAATAAACTGATTCTATGTACTTCTTTAGAGGAGTAATTATATGAGAAGAATGACAAGTATTTTGAAAAATGAGGACACTTACTCTAATATTTATCAGCATCAATGCCATGGAGTTACAGTAATTAGAGCAATGCGGTATTCGTGGAGGAACGAACAAATTAAACAATGAAATGGAATTAAGGATCTATTTTAAAAACCCCATGTATATATAAAAATCTATTTAGAATAAATTTATTATTGCAAACCAATGAAGGAAATAGTGGCCAGTATAATAAATGATGTAGCATTTGAGGGGAAAAGGAGCTTTTTAATGCAAATTATGCAAAACAATGAATTACAAATTGATTCAAGTTTTAAACATGAAAGACACAGAACCATAAAATTATTATAAGAATATCTTAGGAAGTAATTTTATAATCTCTCATTTGGGCAAGATCTTGTTTAATGAGAGATAAAATATAGGTACTATAAAGACATAGAGTGTCTAATTTTAAAGACAGCAGCTTAGCCTAGGCTCAAAGTACAGGTTCTGGAGCGTATTCTGGATTCATACTTACTAACAAGTTACATAACCTCTTGTGTGGCTCAGTTTCCTTACCTGTAACTTGGGAATATTAATATCCTCCCCCTAGGGTTGCTATAAGGAGTAACTGTGCTAATATTTTTAAAGCACATTTGAATAACCTAGCACATAATAAGTATTTCTTAACTAAATTTAATAGATAAAGTTTGTGTACAGGATAATACCATAGACAAAATAACAAACAAAATGCTGTAAAAGCACAAGCAAAACATAAAATGGCAAAGGATGACTATCAGTAATTGTACAGAGCTTCTACAAGTCAAAAAGCAAATTGCAAAACTTATGAAGAAAATAGGTGAAAGATATAAATCAAAAAAAAATTAAAGCCAAGTGGTTCAACCTTATCATAACTTATCATAACACAAACTTAGACAGCAATGAAGTAACTGCAGATTCAGGAAGTACTTGATGCCTGAAAGAGAGGAACAGCTATCTAGCCTCCCAAAGGAGACCTGGTGACCTGTGGGGTGACAAACCTCTGCATCAAATGGCCTGCCCAATGGTGCCGCACTTCACTTTCACCATGACACTTGAGCTGCCTTGGCGTGGCAACCATTCCCTAAATACACACCTCCTTAACATTTCCACTGGCTGCAACATACTGCTTCTGTTCCTTCATCTGGGAATATTCTCTGCATCCTTCGAGACTCAGTTCAGATGTTTTCTCTTCTGGGATATATTTCTTAGCTTCTCAGGAGAAATAAAATTCCCTCTTTCATGCTTTTATTGTTTTTTGGTTTGTATAACAACGGTGAGTTGATGCCATCTTCTGACTTCTTTTATCATTCTGTGTGCATGTCTCTCAAAAGACTGCATGCTCCTTAAAGACCAAGGTCATTTTATTTTCCAGAGTTTATTTCTCTGGGACCAGCACATAGTAGGGACTTAATAAATCTTTGTAAATGATGAATGAATATCTATTTTAAAATATTTCCTTTTTATTTTCAGGAAAAATCACAAGTTCATTCTATTGTCTTTACCAGATTTATTCCTACTTAACACATAAATGTTAAAGAAAAATGGGATATTTACACCATCCATGCATTTTAATTTCCATCTTTATACTCTAGTGGAAAGGCTCTTCTTGTCAAATGTATGAATTTTAATGTTCTATAAATACAAGGTTGAAAATAGAACGTGCTTTATGTAAATAAGAATAGATTTCACTGAAAAGATAATACATGTGCTACATTTCATATTCTTGCAATATGTATGGGAGAATATTCAACTACAATTTAAAGTGCCAGTAAAATGCTGATAACTGAAAATGCTGTCCAGCAAGTCAGAGGTTCCTCTCCTTGCTGGTTGCCTGTACCATTAGCCTGTCATATTTTAAAAGGCCAATGAATTTCTTTTTGATGACCAGACTCTTTTCTAACCTGTGCCTTTAAATTCTCAGCTGGAGAGAAAGTAAAAGCAGAAAGACAAGATGGAACTACACTAAGTTCCCTCCCTGGCATCATCTCCTATCATCAGTATTCATGATGTTGACTCTGAGTCAGTGGGTTAGAGAAGTAATTAGGATATTGATAGGCAGAAGCAAAGAATGTGAAAGAACCTATGATTATCCTATTACTTGCCCTTTTCAGTGTAATGTTGAAAGCACAGAAGCAACTCTAAAACCAAATGAACCTAAGATGTCATTGTACATATGGAAAAATAAACAAACAAACAAAAACTTCTATATCCCTTAAATTATGTTATAGGTCTAAATGAATCAAAACATTTGCATTCACCTTAAGGCAAGTAGTAAAATTGGGTTTTATTGACAGAATGGCAAATAATACCTAATTTTTGAAAAATATTTAAGTGCTTAGTAATTTCTAGCTATTTTTTCCACAGGCTGGCATAGTATTGGTTTAACATACCTCAGTTTACATTTCTACAAGAAATAAGCTATGATTAAATACGAAAAATATTTCCGATGACAAGCATACTTCACTGTTTTATTTCTTCTATCTTAACACTTTGCAAAACATACATTTAAATGATAGCTAATGATCTAATTTTACAAGGTCATTAAATTATAAAGAGTCTATGAATTATAAAAGTCTATGAAGCATCCAGTCCAGCCATCTTAGTATTAAGAGGAATCAGAGGCCCAGGAGAGGAAAGGGATTTACCCAAAGTTCACAGCAGTCAGAGAGAAGCAGGAAGAAGTTCTGCTTTCTTCTCTCCCTCCTGGGAGCACTTTCCACTGGGTGAGTCTGCCTTCCTGAATATGCAACATGTTCTTTCTCACCTCCTCTTTTAAGTTAAGCAAAAAAAGTAAGACATTTTCTTTGTGTATCAATATGATCATAACTTTTTAGAGTTTAGGGAGATAGAATATAGGACAGAATAAACAGGAATTGATCGATGGTAATTATCTCATTACCAGAGGGGAAATGTTCTTTAGGTTATGTTACACGGGTCTCACCTCTTTAATCCATATCAGCTGCTAAATCAGCAGCATGTTTTGTGCTATCTTTGATTAACCACTAAAAATTTGCCCTCTTTTAAATATTTAACACCTTACTGCCCAGTCTCTCTTTTACTATAGCAAACATTTCTTATATTTTATATTATTTACATGGCCAGGAAATATGTAAAAGATGTTAGAATTAGCCACTAAAGAGATGAGTCCCAAAACCTGGGCTCATATCCTCATGCTGTTATTTTGTAGCTGTGTGGTTTAGGCAAGTCATCTAATATAAGACCTGATTTCCTTCCTGAAAAAATGAGAACGCTACTATTTGAAGGAATGGGAAAAACTCATTTAGACTAAAACTTAATCCATGGACATTTTTTCAGGTTAAAAATGTCCAATATTGGCATTTGGCTATTTGGCTATTTGGTTCATCCTAATATGTAAAGCACCGAAAGCATTTGACATATAGTAGACACTCAATATAAATAAAATAATTATTTTAATTATTTTTCAAGCTTTTTTTTTTTTTTTTTGCTATTTTATTCATTATCAAGCCATCTTTGTACCAAGCCATCACCTTAACATTTATGTAGTGGGTACCATGTGTAAGTTTTTAAGATTGCCACAAATGCTCTGAAAAACGATTAGTTAAATAAAATAAAGAAAAAAGTAAAACCATTTCATGTGGAGATAGTGTCTTTTTCCCCCTTTACAATCACATTTGACAGAGGCGAGAATGAATTACAACCAAAAACTATCTTAAACACTTAGTTTGGCAATATCAAAATTCTACTCCCTGAGTAAGTTATTTTGGAATTACTGCAAAGCTTTATTTAGAAACTGGCAGAGAAAATATCTTAGTATCTTAAATAGAATCATTTTTTTTTTTGCTTAAATGGAATTTTTAACATTTATTTCATTGTTCTCTTTTAACTAGATAATAATAATAGTTAACATTTAAAAAAATTCTTAAAGTAAATCGGTTATGGTCCTAATCATGTCACATGCTCTCAAAAATCCCATAGGTGCTATTATTGTCCCACTTTAAAGATGAAGAACTAAAGCAGAGAGTGTGACTTGTCTAGGTCACAGAGCTGGTAATATAAATAGCTTAATTCTCAGGCATATGCTTTTGTCCAACAGTTTATAGATGCTATTTTTAATGGGCAGCTTTATTACTATATTGACCTTTCTCCAAAACTCCTGAGTCTGGAAAATTAGACCACATCACTAAGTCCCTCTCTTACTATTACTGAAGCATCTTAAAATGATAAGCAAACTCGTTGGCACGAATGAAGGGAAAGGAGGCTTTTCTGCTAAAAGCCATATAGCTTATCTGTGCCTATTCAGTTTGTGATTCAAACTCACTTTTGCTCTTTCAAAGTTGCATCTATTTTGATCTTTTACGAACTCTAGCTTGAAAGTTTAGCTAAATTTTACATTGTAGAAAATGTTTAATTTGCCATGCAGATCTTACTCTTGAAGCTTTCAAAAGTATAACAAATTTTCTACTTTTATTACAACATTTAATACTTTTGTATGTGTATAGTTTGAGTCCCTAAGTCACTTCTGCAGAGGTTCTTTGAGCATGACCAACCACATCTATGCCTCATGTAGCTCATAACCCAAAACAGAAGAAAGAAAATTGTAACAACTACAAGAGTTGAGCCAGGCAGATCATTTATTGAAGCCTATCTCTGTTCCAGGTTCTGGAAACTAGCAGTGGATATAAGAGATGTTATGACATTTACAGAGAAGTTAACTGTATTAGTAATTAATTTTTACTATAACATGAAGAGCTTGGAATGCTTAAGCATGTTCACATTGTAGCAAGTAGAGAGGCCCTCTGCATTTAATCTCTTTCTGTGTTACTTAAAGTTTTTGTCCATGAAAAGGGCTGTGAGCTTGGGCCTGAATGAAATTTGATACACTGCCGCCTTCATTGAGAAAGAAGAAATAGTAGGAGCTAAAATTAAGAACGTGCCTGGTGAAGTAGATCATTTACATGCTGGTATAAGTGCCTTATCTTATCATGAACATTCTATCAGGGTCTTTAACTTGGTGCAGATTAGGAAGAGACCATTTGTGGATGGGCAGCCAGCATTCTCTCCTCACTTTGGATTGCATTGACCTAGACTATATGCCCACCTTGCTGAGAACTAGACTCAGTTCACGAAGGCTGTAATTTGAGTGAGTGCTTAAGGAAAGACAATATCTTAGTATGAAAGACTGAAAAATTCCAGTTCAGAGTAGTCTTTGGGGCAGCACAGACACAGAAGAGAATTTAGAACTAACCAATGTTTTTGTCTTCCAGTTACATTCCTTTAATCACAATGGTTAGGACTCTACCATTAGTTCCTTTGTGAAAAGGAATTGGAGTGTGATCAATACATATGATATTCATTGGAGTAGCTTCTCAAACATAATGTGCATACAGAGCTCCTGGGGACCTTAAGAATGTGATTCTGATTTAATAAGTCTGTGCAGGCCCTAGTTTTTACATTTTCAACAAGTTTCTAGGCATTTGTAATGAGGCTTTGTGATATCTACAGTTCATTGTATATATCATTGTAGCAAGTTAGATTCAGTCATTCTTCATATATTCTTTTGTTGTTTTCATGAAGACAAAAATTAAAGATTCTGTCTGTTGTAATCAAGATTCTTCTGGTCACGGTTATTAAGAACATGCATAAAATTTACTCATTTCTTTCTTGATATCCTGTATTTGCACAGGTATTATTAATTATATTTGTTTGTTCGTTTTTGGTAACTTGTGCTAGACACCTTTGCATTTGGTTGAGCTGTGTAGGAATAAAAGCCCTGGCATTTCCCAGAAAGTGGTTCAGGTAGTTCCACAAAGCAAGGGAGTCTACATTCCTATGACTCTCAGGAAGGCACAAAAAGGGCTAAAGTGAATAAAGAATAAGAGAATCTTACAATTACATCCAATCTGTGTAAGTGTGTATAGACAAGAACTTCAAGTACAATTTACATTTCTAGCTACTTTTTCCACTCTTCCTCATACAGAATATTGATTTTGTATTACTTTTGCTCTCTGGTCAACCACTGCCACAAGAGCAAATTTACAAAGCTAATGAAGAGAAAGGGAGCTCAA
Source organism: Macroglossus sobrinus (assembly GCA_004027375.1). NCBI lineage: Eukaryota > Metazoa > Chordata > Mammalia > Chiroptera > Pteropodidae > Macroglossus > Macroglossus sobrinus. The sequence continues at coordinate 893,309 of PVKZ01000182.1, forward strand.
GTGTTATTGTTTATGACTTAGAGAAAAATCTGCAAAATCCACTTTATCACAGAGAAGAGCACATTAGTTGCCAAGAAAAGAGAAAGTAGTAAAACCGTTCCCAGGACATAAAGAAACTGCTCATTTCCTAGCAGAGAGCTACCAATAAAAATTCTGAGAAAGTGGATTAGCAGAGAAGAGCTGAAATTTAGCTTGACCATTAATTATGGCATGTGGGAAATAAGTAAGCTTGAGACTCATGATTCATTCATTCATTCAACATCATGGCAAGGACATAGCCTTGGGAAAAGCTTCAGTCTTAAGTCTGTGCCTTTTAGTATTTCTCAGTCCTAATTTGTTCATTGAATATGAGCTAGACACTGTACATGTGCAGGAGATACAAATATGAATAAGAAATAACCCGTGGTCTCAAGTGGTCCATTGTTAATGGGACTGACAGACAAATAAATTAGGGATTAAGATATATGATAAGCTTTATTCATCTCATGTCTGAGTTACATAATTCTTGAATTTAAATAAGAGACTTTATGGCGATTCTGGTTATGAGAAAACTATCATGTTAGGCAGATTTTTCTCCTTGTGATTTTTACTTGTTGATGCAATTTTGGTTTTCTGTGACAAAAAGGAAGTGTTTGTTTTCTTCTTTATTTTTTCTTTATGATAGTCTTTTAATATTTGAGGCGAGCTGTCACAGTTATATGTAGACAGTCTTAAAACCAAACACTTATGTCTTTTAAATTAAAATTAGGTTAAAAGAATAATAGACATACAGTTAATTTTAGCACTTTATTTTACTTACATAATCAATAGAGCATATAATAAATTCATTTCACCCAGTTAAAATCCCTGATTTCTAAAAGAAAAGAAGAGAGGGGAGGAAAGAGAGAGAGAGAGAGGGAGAGAGAGAGAGAGAGAGAGAGAGAAGGAAAACCTGGGGACATGAAACAGCAAATTTTGTTTACCTTTTCTTGAGCAAGCTGAGAGAATGCAAAGAGGTCATTTAAGACATTTTACCTTTGGGCAGCTAGATGTGTCAGCAAAGAAAACAATTTAGATTGTTTCCAAAATCTGAGTGTTTTTCTGTGAAGTGTGCATGGCAGTTGTCTCTCAGGGTTATTTCTTAGCCTCCCCATTTTAGCTATGCCAGCTCTTTACCATTTTTCTTATTAGAACTTCTAATTCTGTCTAGTCTCCACACCATTTTAGTGGACTTAGCTTTTAAGCTTTTTCTTGAAGAAATTAATGGGCAGTATTGGCTTCACACTCTCCACGGTAACATTATAGGCTTAAAAAATAATTGAGTAGATTCAGGCCAATTTAGCATACAAAAACAAGTATATGTTCAGAAATGGCACTTTTCTAAATGACTGTATTAGATGACTAAATTTCATTTTCAAGAAAAAAATAATCACATTCATTTCCTCCTTCTTTGTGCTTTTTAAAATAAAACGTCAGTCACCACTTTGTTTCTCTTACAGGTATTCAGATAATTGAGCAAAGTAAGTGTGAGAAAGAGAAGCTGTTCTGAAAAGTAATTTATGATTTTAATTGAAGCAGCTAAGTAAATTAAAATATAGAATAAATACTGTGAAAAGCATGAATTTGACCATTATGACTCAGGATACTCAACAGAAAAGGCCCACATCAAACGGAGCAAACATAGTGCTCGATTTATCAGAGTAAAATAAAATACCTCCTGTGAGCATTGAGTTAGGGCAAAGGGAAATAAAGGAGGAAAGGAAAGGGGATATTTTATGCCTTTGTGCCTAGCTATTCTGATTGAGCAGTAAACAGTTACTGAAGATCTGCTAGATGAGGGACTTTGTGCATATTTCTAGAATGCTTTGCAATTCAATGTGTGACCTGCAGAACAGCAGCTTTACTATTATTGTGATAAGTGAATCTCAATTTACATTTTAAGAAGAGTCCTAAATCTAAGGAATTTTATTCATATGGAATTTGATGTGTGAGCAGATACCTCTAATACAAATAGGAAATCAGCATTTTTTAAATGTATGTCAACAAAGTGTTAATTTACTTCTGGGAACTAGTATTTTAACAAGGGACCCAGGAGATTCTTGTCTAATGACAAGTCTGGTAAACACTGAACTAAATAAATATCTGCACTAAGGCAGATGGGGTAGGGATCAACTACTACTCTTCTAATTATTTTGCAGTTTTGTAGTTTATGTTTTGCACTTATTAGATACATGGAAATATTTATTTAACGTGTTGACACTGAAATTGCAATTTTTCACATGATATTTGATCCAGAGTCAAAGTTTTAAACTTTGTTTTTTTTTTAATTTTTAAATTTTCTTTAGCTGTGGAACCCTTTGCTCAAATGATATTTTTCCACATAAAATAATCATTTAAAATATTTAAAAAATATTTTTCTTAATCTCAAAAAGACTTTAAAAATCTCAGTATCCTCTTCTTCAAAACATATAGTTATCCACTATAAAAATCATACCCAATTAATAATTATATCAAAGACATCTATCTATTGGCCTATTATTTCTATAAGTTTAAGAGGTGTTTTATAAAATGTAATACTGTTTCCAGTAATTAATGGCTGGCACTTGAAAGCATAAAACTTTCAGAAGAATGTAAAGATCATCAAATACTCATTATAAGGAGATACAGAATAAAACTTTATCCAAAACAATTACTTAGGTTTGTATATTGTCGCTTTCTTGTAATGACTCAACTAGTTATAAATAGGATGACAAAAAAAAGGTCACAGGAATGTTAATTAAAGGTTTTCTTTGTCCCCAAAACAGCAACAGCTAAACTAATGTCTTAACAAACAGAAAAAACAAAAAACAAAAACATTTTTGGTGATTTACAAATGAGCCCATGATAGCCTTTCTCACAGTAAGCATTTAAATAGCCATATTATAGAACTTTTAATAAAAAGTTTTATTTGTCTTGAAATATGTATGAAATTTTGTAGCTGACATTGTACGTTGGTTTAAGGACCTACAAAATATTTTTGAAATCTAATTTCTAAAGACTGGTTTTAAAAAGAAATAGTATCCTTAGGGCAAGAAATAATGACACTTTATGCTTTTAAATATTTTAAGGCATTTTTCAAATGTTATTCTCACCAGAAAATCTGATAATCCAGGCTAAAGATGCATGGTTTTAACCATATGTGAGTGACTCCCCAAAGACATTTTGTAGTTTTGCTGACAGGTGGGTGTGAAGAGGGAAGAGAGAGTCCCGTGAGTAAAAACAACAAACAAGGTAGTAAACAACCTTGGCAGAACATCCAACAGACTCCTCTTTTTTCTTATTCAGTGATAATTATTTAGATTGCTTTTAGACTGCTTGAAGCACTGCTTGGCCAACATAATCTTTCCACAAATTGTGGTAGGATTTAGGTTAAATAAGTTAAAATGGCCCAAAATAGTGTTCTGAGCCTTTATAGCAAATCAGAGATTATGTGAAGATTACACTCTTTTTAAAAATGGAATAACATGAAATCACATTAGAAGGAGATTGTAGTCCAATTGCCTAACTTAAACATCATGGAAATATTCAGCATTGTCTTTTAGACTCTCCATTTTTAATATCAGATATGTCCACCATGCTCTTACATAAGGGTTGAATGTGCTGAAGTGTCATGTTCAGACTTGGGGATGGGAAGAGTTGTATCAGCACACTCTATATCAATACAGTCACTGTTGATTGCGTTGAGATCCCAGTGCCTCAAAACTTTGCTTTCAGCTTCTCCACAGGCATTTGCACCTTTTCTATTCTCTTCCAAGTGTAAGACATATGCCCAGGAGGAGCAAGAAAAGTAGATTATTTAAGAAACTTAAAAATAGGACTGCATTCTCTGAAGCAAGGGAAAAGACATGCACATAACTTTCTATTGCATTTTTACATAAAACATAGCTTGTGTTTTATGTGTAGGCAAGGGAAGTAAATATTCAAAAAAAATTTAGGCAAGTAATTAACTTGGACCATATACAGTTATCTGAATGTATCAAATGGGAGATGGTGGAATTAAAAATATCTAAATAATTGTAAAGATACATTCTAAATTACCAAACATCCTTTTCACTTTTTAACTTAATTTTTTAAATTACTGAATGATCTAAAGGGCTTCATTATCTTTAAGATACAGTTCAAATATCATTCTTTATAATAATCATCTTCACATTTCTCATAGCAGTTTACTTCCTTAGATTTTAATTTAGTGAGCTAACATTTTCCTCATTACCAAAAATATTGCATAATTGTCCATGTAATTCCTTTAGAAAGTTAATTGCATAGCATCCTGATTTCAGCTGGAAAATTAGCTGTCCGGGGCACATAATTTGTATGTGCCAAGATTTAAACTACTATCCAATTTTAGAGTCAAATATGAAGAGCTATATTAAATGAGGAAGTCAATAATAAATCACTCCTTCAATAAGGAACCTGTTGTTTTCTCATCATCAGTGATTCTAAATCTCAATTCCCTGACTATAGTATTCTATCACAATGCTTACATTTCTATTAGAATGCAATAATTTTATAATTGGCAAGGTTTTCCATTAGCTGCTGATGAAAAGCAAATTTGAATCTCATTTATAGACTACAATTATTTACCTAGACTAACTTAAATTTATCTTTGCATTTATACCTAGAAAATAATAGTGAAATCCATTTTTACCAGAAGTATATATAACTTAACTTTTATAGAATATATAGGATCATATTGAACTTCCACTTGGTTTTTCTAGCATATGTCATTCTTTCAAACATTCTATGTTTGCTTCATTCTCAGTTTTGTTCTTTTGGTAGAAAAGATCTAAAATTACATGTTCTTACAAGCTACAAAGGAGTGATTTACACAGAATGACTTTTGTATGTTTAGGTCATAAAAATACCTAAAATATTTACAGAAAACCCACAAATTCATATGATATAAATGGAACATAATAAACAAAACATACTATTATATTGATAATATTATCTCAGTTTAATTAATGAATAGATACTGATACTTAATATTTACATTAGGAATGAACTTAAGTAAGCATAATTTCCTTAAAGAAGCTCTCATGATGCGATGTTATTTATAATCCTTGTTAACTATTCCAAAAACATTAGAATTATCCGCCTTGCCCCCCATTCCTTTATACTCCTCTCCCCCCACAATTGCCCAAGACCTAACCTAGCTGCTTTACCTGCTGGTTCAAAGAAAGCCTCAGATATTACATATATTATGTTTCTAATGTAGACCATTGCTATGTTTTTTTTTTATAAAGTTTAGATATATAATTAAAAAACTTTTTCTCTATCCTACCCTGTTCAGAATCCATGTGCCTTTGATCTTAAGGGACACCATGAGTACCCCAAGGTGGGCGGGAAGGGGAGAAAAACCAGGACGGGGCTCAGGGATCCTCCATCCCTCAAGGTGGGCAACCCTTACACTTCAGAGGCTGTCAGATTCCCAGGAAAAGTAGATGTTATAAAAGGGCAAGTTCTCAGCGCTATCCTTGCTTGGTGCAAATGGTCCTCCAAAAGAGGATGATCCTCTGGTGGCTGAGGAACTCAGCTCAGTAATTATGGACCACCAAAGCCCCACCCCAACCATCCTCCACCACACCACTCACCCCAGATCCAGACCAATTCAGCAACTTTTTGCTGAGCTTCATCTATACTCTATCAGCAAAGGCGTCGCACTCACGTACCCAACACCCAGGCCTTCTTCCTTCCTTCCCTTTTCCAGATTCGTCCTTCCCACCTCACTCCCCAGAGTAGGTCCCCTTCACAGCTCTTCCTGCTCTTTAGTTTCATATCAAAGCACTAGCCCATCTCACAACCCCAGCAGAGATTATTTGCTGTTACTTAAATAACCAAATGCCAAATAGTCAAAATGCTAAATTTGATTATCGTTCTTTAAGCCCAAAGTCCAAAACTTATATACATTTACAATATAACAGGAGACACCATAATGAATGTCAAACACTACACATTATTTAAAAATACAATCAACCATCAATAAGAAAAAAAAAATCTCTATTATTACATTAGGATATTGAGAGAGTAATTTTCCATGGCTATGCATTAAGAAAATGAACAAAAGAAACTTGATTCAAATTCAGGACCATCAAGCCTTGCATACTTTGTTCTTTCCTCCAACACACTGATATACAATGGCAATGTATTCAGTAAAAATCCTATCGCTATAATTATGCACCTGTGAGGGAAAAAATGGTCACAAAGTTTAACTGTTTTGTGACAATTCTGATTAACATTGGCTCTCATATCAAATAATAACCAAAGATCTTGTATTTAGGAAACTGTTTTGCTTACGCATGTTCACTAATTGTGTTTGTTGACTTGACACTTCTTTTGTCAAATTGTCATTTTTATGCAAATATATATTTCTTTTTCTTACATCTGTAAATCTTTTCCCCTCTTTTGTTCTGTTTCCTCTTTTTTCATTATCCTTTACCTAGTAACTCTGGTGTACCTTAATCAGACAGGCATCAGTACCATGAGGCTCTCTCTTCTACTATAATTTCCTAAGCTTGTTAAATCTAGTGGTCCCTACACTGAGAATAAAGAGAGATGAACAACTTCTTATGAGTTGATGGAAGGATACTTCCCATGAGTTGTCACTATGATCAACATTACTTTTACACTCCTGTCTACTACTTACAAGAAGCACTGATGTTGCATTGATAAATGAAAGCAAATAATAACTGGGCTAACGGAAATTACACTGTGCTTTATCACTTTTGAAGTGGAAAATAAGGTACATTTTCTTCTACTTTCACACCTCGGAGATAATGTTAGAGGGAAAAAAAATTATGCAGAAAATTTGACTTCCATCAAGGTTAAAAACACTTTTTAAAAATGCCATAGAGAAAGAATGAAACTTCAAATGACTGGCCTACTCTCCAATATTTGGCCATTTTATTAAACACAGGATGTCACTGAACTTATTTGGGGGGAGAGATACTTGATAATACGGCTTTGTATAGAGTATTAAAGTAAAAATAACTGAATTTATCTCTTTTTCTAATCTGAGATAATAAAAAAAGAATGGTAACAATTCTAGCAGAGACCTGTAATTACTAACATCATTAAAAATCCCCTTAACAGAAAAGCATCAAAGCATATTCAAGGAAGGGAAATATTTATGTGGTTAATATAAAATATGTATTCTTTCTTAGAAAATATAGTATCTCAGTCATAGAGGCTAAAATTAAATAATGATAAAAGAGAATACTGAAGAAAATAATCCTGAGCTACAGTCTGGGATTTTAAGGAGATCAAATCAGTCCTTTCCATCAAATGCCCCATTCTATCCCACTGGTGTCTGCTCTCTTTCAAAATTTAATGTCCTTATCTCGTAGGAGCAGTCAACTTTGAAATTGCTAGGAAGGCAAAGTGAATGAGCCTAATAACTAAATAGATTGTTTCAAGTCTTTCATACAATGACCGAAGAAAAATCTGAAGGCATGGTCATGTTGTTTTTGCTTTTTAGTCTTCATTTTGCCCTCATTCATTCTGAAATTCTACAAGGTCGAATTTTCATATTTAACAAACATAATAAAGGAGAAGATAAGGTAAAAATATGTGGGGTAATTGCAAGAGAAAAGTTAGAAATCCCAGCTGTAATTGGCAGGATTGGAAGTTGGTCATGGGTTATAGTACAAAAGGTGATTATACAATATTCATATAGTTTTTGTTCTTTAGTTGTTCTGTTTTGGCACTCTAAGGAGACAGTAAGCCACCTGAAAGGAAGAAATGCATCTTCTGCTTTTTCTGTTTCTCTCACAGGACCCAGAATTGCCCCCAAAACTAATATGTGGGAGTGCTTTTGGATTAGACACTGTATTAAGCTCTAGCTAGGGACTCAATTAATACTTCATATTTGGTGAACAACTGAATTGGGAAAAAAGAACTGGTAACTTTGTGTTTGTAAACAAAATTAGTTTCCATGAGATTTTAAATTAATTGGATTATGAAGAGAGGCCATACCAAGGTCTAGGCTGACATTAGTCCTTAGATTTTTCCAAAAATGCTGAGTGCCCCCCAAAAAAACCCAGTCACAATATAATTTTACCATTAACTGAGAGATAAAGCTTATCTACTTATTAAGTACATTAATGATGAGAGAACCAGAGCCCTGCATTGTAGAGGAGCAATGACATTCTTATTCTTATAATATAAAGCTTGTTGATGCAAAATTGTTCTCATAATATGTTTTTAGTCCTTATCCTGTTTTATTAAATGTAAACTGAAAGAAAGTGAACAGAATATTATGATGCTTCTACCTCAGCCTCATCATTTATGTGGCATTTTGTTCACCCTCTGTAAGCACGATTACATCAGGACACTTTGAAATGATGGCATTTAGTTTTTACTGTGACCTGATTACAAACCCTTGAAGAAACAGTCATAACTAAACTTAATCTAAGACCATGTCATTATTACTTTTGTTTAGCCAAGGAAGTTCTCTAAAGGAAAACTGTAGATGAAAAAGCCTAATCAGAAAGTGAATAAACAAAGGAGTTAAAATATATATTAAAAAAAAATTAAAAATCACCATCAAAATTACCTTCAAAAATGATAGTATTTCAAGGTGGACATTGGATACAAGACTATAAGAAAAAATTGATGCTGATCGAAGCATGCCCTGGACCTGAAGTTTCTGGGTTCACGATTGATTTGGCTATTCCCAAAACACAACTTTCATTTGAAGTTTCATGACTCTTTATATCTTTTCTGGGCTTACAGAAACCATTTCCCTGCATGTATCCTTGCACGTGTTGTGCAACTTGTATGTGTGTAGTACAAAGTGTGACAATATAGGTTCTTTTTAGTTGCACATACTTATATAATAACACCAATATTCTTATTTTAGTTATTTTCAAACTATCCTTTACTTAGCTCATCATTTATATTTTGTTTGGCTTGAATCCACTATTTTCTTATCCTATAACTATTTTCTTTCATCCTACATATCAATAGTTGGAATAACTAAACTAGTATTGCTTGATGACAGTGAAAAAACACACATCAGAATCTCTAAGAGAGATTAACACTCCCATGTTTATTGAAGCAATATTCACTATAGCTAAGATGTGGAAATAATTTAAATGTCCATCAACATATGAATAGATAAAGAAACTGTTATATGCATCTAATGGAATATTATTTAGTCTTAAAAAAGAAGGAAAAGATGCAATATGCAAAAATATGAATGAATTTTGAGCACATTATGTTGTTAAGTGAAATAAGCCAGACATGGAAAGATAAGAATTACATAATTTCACTTATATAAGACATCTAAAATAGATTCATAAAATCAAAGCCTCAAAAGGTGGTAACAAGGTTTATGTGAAAGGTGAAATTGGGCATTATTAATTGACAGGCATAAAGTTTCAGCTAAATAAAACAAATAAGCACTAGAGATCTGTTGTACAACATTGCACCTGTAGTCAACACTAATGTAAGAGGATAGATCTCATGTTGTGTTTTTACCACAATAATTTTTTTTAATTCAGTTGTAAATAAATATCAGTATTTATCATCTTGATTATCTAGAATATTTTTATATGTATATTTATTTATATGCATTTGAATTGTTATCAAATAGGAACATAACATTTAAAATTTTACATAGAAAAAACTCTGGTCCCCAAGAATATGTCCAAAGACTACATCCAGGTGGGAAGCGCTGCTCTAAGCTATAGTCCTGTGGACAGTTCCTTCAGAGAGGGTACTTGGAGTTCTCAGAATTCATAATTAAAAATCTCACTAAGTTGAGGCAAACGAATTTCCAAAAATCTTATGCTTCAAGGAGAAATTTCTATTGTGTTTTCTTATTGCTCTGGTTAAACCTTCTAATTTAAGTTCCAAAAGCTCCTTTTATGCCATAAATTAAAGACAGAATTTAGTTAAACAAATATCAAATTCCCATCTAGGCACTAAAATAATTCTGACAATTCTTCCATTTCATATTAAAATAAAGTGCTAGACCATTTCTGTGTTTAAGAAGCATGACCCATAGTTAGAATTCAATGAAATGATGAGGTACAATTTATATTCTAATGAATTTTAATTAATTCTTAATTAAATATAGAAAATTGAATGTTTAGACAAAATATAAAATTATAGTTGGCAAGGAGAACAAAATGTGCAATAGATCTTGCTTTTCAATCAACTCTGAAGAATTTGCAAAGCAGTGCAAAAAAACCTAAAACCCAGCAATGTTAAATAGTCTAATGAAGTCTAACCTACAAAATATTTTATAGTTCATTTGCAGAATCAATTTTAACATATGGTGAATTGTCAATTATTTGCCTATAGGATATCTACTTTATATTTTGTACATAACAACTTTGTCATCCCTGGTTAAATTTAATCAAGCTATGGGTTGATGATATAGCAGAAGCAGTGCAAACTCATTTTACTGTTAGCTTAATCTATAGGTACTAAACACATCATACAAACACATATTTCATAAAGAAATTTATACAGAGAAAAAGACATGGCTTTCATTCATGTTACAATTACTCTTTATTGTGATTCAGTCATCATTTCATCAAACATTGTTTTCTCTATCATAGTCAGTAGTGATATCTGTCAAATAATTATTGTTTCTCACTTTGATCCATTATAATTAGATATGGTCAAGTGACTAATTTTGGCTAGTAAGTCGTAAGTGGTTGTGTCTTGTGAACTCCTGGACTGGAATATGTGGGGAGTCATTTTACTCTTGTTTAAAACTCTGAACAGTCTCTCTCTTTCTGTCTCCCTCTCTCTCTCTCTCTCTCTCTCACACACACACACACACACACACACACACACACACACACCTTTCGCACGCACATGTATAATGACTGGTAACATTTAAGATGACAGCTGTTTTACTGAGCTATGTCTCTGAATGACAGTGATGGGAAGATGAGAAGAGATCCTAGTCATATAGAATGATCAAAAAATAAATTATCTTGAGCCACTAAAATTTCAGGGTCATTTGTTTTCATATCATTAGCCAGGCTATTCTAAACAATACAAACTATGTGCAATGGACTGGTATACTAAGTGTCCTAGGTATACTAAGAGATTCATCTGTGAGCAAGACAAAAATAGTCACTGACCACATGGTGCTTCTATTTTAGTGAAGATACTTAGCACTGATAAAATGGAAACTGCATGAAGGTAGAGACTTTTGTACATTTTCTTCATGACTGTATCTTAGAGCTAGAAAAGTAACCAGTGTAAAGTAAATGCTGATCTACAAACATCTATTAAACAAATGAAGAAGAAATTGAATAAGCTAATTAAAATACTTACCACAATGGAAATGTATAAAGTGTGATAACAACCTGTAATGATACAAGGTGCCCAGTCTACCTAAGGGGAGAAGAGGTGACATCCTCATCAGAGAGTGACTTTTGAGAAGCGGGAATTAACTAGGTAAGAGATGACGGAGTGGGAAAGGAGAGCGTGTCCCAGGCAAATGAAGTGGCATGTGCAGAGCGACTGTCATGGGCATGACATTGGCATAAAAAAGAAATGACCATATTTCGGCTAAGGGTGGGAACAATAGGCACAGTGATACAAAATGTGGCAAGTGAGACCACTGGGGGGCGGTGCAGTGGTCTTGCTAAGAATTGTAGGCTTCAGTCTAGGATACAGGGATATAGTGTTTGAAGGAATTCAAAGTTACACTCAGGTTGCTGTGAGAAAATTAAACTGGGAAGATTTTCAAAAAATAAAAGTTTATGAAGGGTATTGTTTCAATTTTTGTTACTTCTAATAGAATCAAACACAATGATTTGGAGCTTAGCAATTTATCTCAACCTTCTGACTAAAACAAAGCACTGACTAATTACAGAGGGAGAACCTGCTGTCTGCACAGCTCCCCTCCTGCTAACAAGACTTAGTTGGATGGCTTAGTCTTGTATTCAGAGCAATACAAGGAGAATGTGCACAGAATGTTGTGGAAGAAATGGTTCATTTCCTTACTATGGTGTCTTTTGAAGATCTTTGGAGAGATTTCTTCCTAGTTTGATACTAAGTGTATTTCTAAATGAGACACTATACACTGTTTGGAATTATGAGATCAAGAGAGAAAATATCTTGGAAATCACCTTAGGTGATTTCCAACTACTTTAGAGATCTCTAACACTTTCTTGATGGATGCTTCTTTATTATCACTTGTAAGAATCTGAACTTACTTTTGAATCAACTAATCTATTTCATTGTGAGGCAGCTCTAATGGTTAGCAAGCTTTTTTAAGTCTGAGCCAAACTCTAAAGAAAGAAAAAAAAACTCTAAGACTGGTTTCCATCCTGAATTAACACACTAGTGTATGATCACTTGATATGCCTAAAACATGGTAACTGCTAAGTTGTACATAGTTACTTTGATTAAGCATATGATATTGAAAATATTTGAAACATGATCGTTCAAACCACAGGTATTCATTGAGGACCCACTTTGAAACAGAAACAGTTAAAGTTCTGTAAAGGATTACATTCACATGCTATTGAACAGGTATTCTAAGGATTTAACTAAATTTACTAAATACCTACTTATGTGACAGGCAATTTAAATTTCATTTAATTCTCCCAACTCTCTATGGTAAGGTTCCTTGTCCTTATAGTAAAGATAAAGTAATTAAGAAGCCAAGATTCAGAGAGTTATTTTTCAAAAGAAATATAGATACAGCTAGTGTATAAATAGCAGACCTAGAATTAGAGCACATCTCTGTCAGTTTTTTTCCATTGTACCCAGAGGATCAAAGGACAAAAGTAAAAGAGAAAGTAAAACTGTACAAGGGAAGAAGGCTTGGCTTCAGGGTGCCAAAGAACCATTATTTTAAAATAGTAGGCCAAAAAAGGAGAGATTATTAAGAGACTAAATCTGAACATTTGAGCAATGCTGTGTTTCTATGAACAACTGATTTCACCATCACAATAAGCCACCTATTTAATGTGGTACTAGTGATCTTGTTAGTGTTAAAAATGCTTGCCATCCACTTACACCAGTCCTATTGTGAGTACTTTAGATTTATCTTCACCTCTCTCAGATTTATCTTCACATTAAAGATGGGAGCATAACTGTTGAAAGCATCAGTTAATTCTTGCCTTGCCTCCCTGCTGCCTGTTTTGTGGATGCTGATTTTGTTTTGAGGTTTATTCCTTTTACTCTTAATTCTTCAGGGTAGCTAAAAACAAGATTTGTGGTCAGGAGAGGTAGTGCATTGCCATAATAATGCATATTCCCAATGTCCACAAAGCCTATCTTAGAAAGATGTAAGTTTTTAACTAGATATGTTTGGGTTATATTGGTTAATTACTATTCAGATCTTTCTTGTATATTATCTGTACCTCCCCCTCTTCCCCTCACAGAACCCAATAGAATGTAAGATCTTTGAGCATTGGAACTTTTTGTGTTGTTTCTTGCTCCTAAAACAGTAGATTGCACATAGATGCTCAATAAAGATTAGTCGATGAACGAATAAATTAAGACCAAAGCCACGAACCCTATACCCCATGGGCCATTTGGCCTTCTCAGGGGACTGCATTGTATATATTCATGTTCTCATTAAAGGAGAAATGAGCTTTCGAAATCCAACTTCATTGAAATGTGGCTATTTTGAAGAACACTGGATAACTGATGCCAATTCAAAACAATATAATGAAGTAAATACTCATTCTATTTGTCAGCCCAAGGAGGGACTTTTTAATCAAAAAGATCTGTTTTAGAACCTAACTTCTTTATTGTATTGTCTATAAGGTGGGGACAATGATATTAATCTCTTAGTGTTATTGCAAGGAGTAAATAACACATGTTACATGAAAGCATATTTCACAGTGATTGGCACATTGTTGTTTAATGAAAGCCTATTTCTGTTCTTCTTTTGTATAAATAAAACACAGTTGTTAGAAATATAAATATTATCATTTGCTTCAATCTTGATGGCTAAAGAAAGCAAATTTAATTAGAAAAAAATGTAATCTTTGAGTTACAAATTTTGATGGTAGGCCAATGACTAAAAATATATTATTTCAGTATATTATTTATTTCTGTTGAGAATAGCCTTTAGTAGTGCCTTGTAAACAAAGAGAAAAATATACAATAACTCATGCTAATGCCAAGCTCATAAAGCCCAAAATGGCAAAATCCTCAAGATGACATTAATTTCATCAGTCATAGAACTCAGCCACTTCCTGGGGGAGTAGTTTCTAAAAACACCCTGTCTACATTGTGTGTGATGCTTCTAAAATTCTATTTTCTTTTGTTAGACTTTTCATGGGAAGGCAAAATATTAAGTCTGCTTTGTTATAAAGCCCAAAGGGAAGGGCTGTGTTAAGAGGAGTAAATGTCCTAATAACAATGCCTCCTTGACTTCCATTTTATTTTCTTCCTCTACAGAATCATAGATGTCCATATCATGTTGAAGAGTGAGCCTATGTCAGACGAAAAACAGTACAAGGAACAAGCCTGTAGATACCTGATCTGGCCCTGTGATTTTGTTTCTGGATTCTTTGTTCAGTGAGTTTCTTTTTGATATTTTCTTAATCATATATTATTATCACATCATGTTAAGAATTATTTTTTGGATCCAATTTTTTACAGTTAGTTCTAAGCTATACAAATAGTATTGACTCAAAGCAACTCCTTTCCAGTAACTTCAGTTTAAAAATATAGTAATTCAGAAACATTTAAGGCTATACTATTACTAAGGATATCTATTTTTCTCAAAGTTAATCATATATGCCTAACTAAATTATTTTCCGCCATTTTAAAGGAATTTTAAAAATCACAATTGAAGACACAACCATGATTCAAGTAAGTTCAGCACCTGTGTTTAAACCTTAATTTGCACATGCAAAAATAAAAATGTATGCAACCAAATATACACATTTATGAACCTGTATATGCATCAATTCACACATGTATTGTAAATTTCACATCATATATTCAGATACATTTCCATGAGAATATATCCAAAGAGGCATCCTACTTGTAGTAAGAAATAAAAGAAAAGAACTACTATAGAATTTGGGACCTTCTAGAAATGATATACCACACACACACACACGCACACGCACATGCACACGCACACGCACATGCACACGCACATGCACACACTGCTGTTCTTTGTTCTCAACGGTGAAAGAACTCATGAGGAATTAGACACCTGCTTCTGTTTATAACCTAAAGTAGTCCCAAAGGTCTGATTACTTTGAAACAACCATACACTTGCCTTGGTTCATTGCTTAATCAATCTTTTCAGGCACACCAGAATATCCCATTTTTCAATACAACAGCTTTTGTCATCAGAATGTGTAATCTTTAATTCTGCAATGCTGTCATATACTCAGAGACAATAAAGTGAAATAGGTTGTTATCTCTTAAAAAGCACTAGTAATTCAAATTTGGACAGCTTCAATTTAGTCCGGGTAATTGTGGAAATATGCCTTCCTTCTTTCATGCTGCAGTCTAACATTTAATAGTTTTGTAAATATTACTGCACTAAACTACAGGTAATAAATAAATAAAATTAAAACGTTGGTCATAAAATTAGCCAATATAACACATTAAAGACCCAATTCTGAGAGAGGTATATGAAAAGAGAGAGGTATATTTATTGTTCACATTATTATTGGAAGAATGAAGACTTTTATGTGGAAAAAAAATCTTTTTTCACGCTCATATCTTTGATTTCTCTGTCACCTGATTAGAACGCATTTATACTGTCCCAAAACCAAACAACAACAGCCACCACCTAGCTCTGCTTCTTCTTCTTCTAGCCATCATCCCTTTACTCTTTGTCCTTTCAAGGGTCAATTTATTAGAAGAGTTTAAACCCACTGCCTAAATTTCTTCAGTTTTCCTATATTTCTCAACTCCCTACTATCTGACATCTGTCCCTGCTCTTCTGTTTTAATTGCTCAAGCAAAGAAAAATAATGTCTTTCTGTTTTTATATTTATTGGCCTAATTTAATTCTTAATTCCATTGTTATACTCAGCAATATTGTAGACCATTTTTCTCTCCTTAAAATATTTTCCTCCTCAGGTTTGTGAATATTGCTCTTGCTTTATTCTCCTTTTTGATTCCTCTTTCCATGCCTCTTTCACTGCATGCTTTCCCTTTGCTTCCTTAATATTAGTGTTACTAGAGTTTTAATCTGTTTTACTGTGTATGATTTTTTCTTTTCCTATGATATCTTCTCCAGGTGATAAGTAGGGTTTGGGTTCAAGACCATCTCAAATGAATCTAATGGAACATAGACAAACCCTAAAATTATTTTCCCAAGCTTTTGAATATATAATTTGGATAGCTATACTCTGTAGTTAGAGGAAGCTTTACATGGCTACCTGATTAGGCAGCACCAGCCATTGTGGTGGGAAAGGCCACATATAGTTGTTGAAACCACATAACCCCTTCACCATCTCCTGCAAAAATAGCAATCAGAAATCGAACTTCATGCCCAAAGAATTTCAGACATTAACACCACCATTAACTTAAGAATTGCAAAAGTGGAGATTTCTTATAATTCTATTTAATTAATTTGTCTGACTTTTGAATAAACCAGATGGATCAGGGCATATGACAGTGAATAAGCAAAATTTAAGCAAGTGGTAATCCTAATTACCACATGTATGTGGCATCTTTTGGGGAATAGATTAACTCAGTGTCTTGTGCTCGATATGTGGCTACTTCTGATATGGTGAATGTGTTCTCCTCAACCCCCCTCAGTGAGAGAAATCAAAACAAGATCAGTTTTGCTTGGAAAAGACCACAGTATACAGTCATAGTCTTGCCTCAGAGCTCCATTAAATCTCCTGCTCTCTGTCACTATATAGTTTGCAAAGACCTTGATTGTTTTGATATTCTGCAACACATCATGTTGGTTCAAATGCTGGTGACATCAATGGTAATTTAACATGATTAGCAGAAAGTGGCCAGTATTCTAGGCATCTCAATAAAATGCCTGTGTGCCAAAGGGCAAAGCTCAAGAGAAGACTCAAGGAAAAACCCCTCAGGTACTAGAGCAAGGCCATTCCTTCTATAGCAGAGAATTATACATTTGGAAAAGATAATTCTTGTAATGTATGGATCCTAGCAGAGGCCTAATGCCCAATCTTGGAACACCAATTGACTATGGGACTAGAGTTATATATTATCTAATCCACTGAGTCATAAGTTTGGGCAAAAGGAGAAGTGATTTATTATAAATGTACCATTCAGGATTGGGCCTTAAAAGCTCCAAAGACACATGTAAATTACAAAACCAGGTGGCCAAATGCCTAAATTATTTGTATGGCACCAATACCTCTCCTAAAGCTTATAGCTATGGCAGCACAGGGGTCTCTATGACGAAATGACAAAGGAAACAGTTGAGTCCTGACTCACAGATAAGTTAGAGTGATCTATTCATGTTCCTGCTATGGACTTCGTGGCACAATGGTGTGGACACCCCTGAGACCATACTTGGTCCTAATGTACGTTTGTACAACCAGAAGCTCATTACTTAAATTCCAACCTTAAGTAATAGGGATGGAGACCAATGGATAAAGGCTTCCCCTATTGCCCTCAAGCCATCAATTGTTAAATATATTTCATAAGGCCTTTAGAAGATCCTGTGAGACTAAACAATGGTGACTCCTGTGCCAGCTCACCAATAACACATTTTCAAATTGTTTTTTCCCCTTTCCCTCTTCAAAACCACAGCCCCTCATGCTTGTTCTCTGATTGCATTTTGAAATTGAATAAACTACCTTCATACAAGCCTTGATCTCTGGCTCTGTTTTGGGAGCTACCATAAATTAAAAGAAGACTTGAAAAAAATTTTGGAGGTAACTTTTATTTGGAGACTCTGTAGAAACATGAAATGAAGGGGCAGCTGAATCCTGTTATCAATTTCTTGAGCCTGAATAACCAACTGGCTGTGTCAATGGAAACCAAAGGCAATGTTGCAAAGGGAGCTACTTGTCAAATTGGGGAGATTATCAATTTAATCTCAAATTGTGGAATTAAATATGGAATTCACTCAGAAAGTGTTTGGCATTGCAAGCGTGGATTTAAGGTGAAAGGATGAAATTGGGTAATAGTCATAGCTGTATGAAAGAATGAGCTTATCATTAAAGAGATAACAGCTATTTACTAAATGTGACAGCAATATTTTAGGAACATAGTTAGACCAAATCTCTTCATTAATAAACTGAGCTCCCTGAATGTGAAACTAGAGAAAAAGTTGTTCTGAATGTCATTCTTCGCTTTCACATTTATTGTGCCATTCACACTGAGATTCTTGTTACCTGGCTATTTAAAGATTCCCTGGAGGGGGAAAAAATACTGTCAAAATAGATTTTTCTTTAAGAAGACAAAAAAAAAAAAAAAGGCCTTTTCTATGATTAGTCAGTGAGAGCCAGGAAAGAGGTCAAACAAGAGTTGATGTTTTTCTAGGATGGGGAAGAGAATGAACATCTCTGCTGGATTTTTTTTAAAGAATATGTTATGTACTTGTTAAACATGAAAACTTTTCAGCCAGTTCTGACAACAATTTTAAAGAATAAAATTATTTAAGGAACTGTACTGTTAACACTTTATGCATGTGCTGATATAAACTTTTAAAAACTCCTTTAAAATTAATCGAAACATTTTAGAATAACTACATTTCCACTAAATTTACATTAATATAAACATGTTATCTATCCTACTAAAAAAAAAGCACATGGTGTATCTATTATGCATTTCTTAAGGCTGAATACTAAACAAGAACTTTTTCCAAATAAAGAGTTATTCAACTCAGATAGTATCTTATCATTTTAGGGGTTTTATTATTCTTTTGGCATTTGTTAATGGCAGGACTCTCTATTACCAAAGGTCTTTTAAATCTTTTCATTTCTAAGTAACTTAAAGTATAAGAAGAAAAAAGACTCAATGCTTTTTTAAGTAAAACACAAAATTTTACCATAAAACGGTGGGTTAGTGGGTGGATATCTTCTTTATATCATTCAAACAAAGTGTAGAAATTTCTATGTAATATTTGTTCTTGAATTCATATGATTTTTTCTTGAATTCTTTTTAAAATTAAAAATTTCTTGAATAATCCATATATTGCTTTCTTACATGATGGAAATTAAGCATACTTCGAGTAAGAAGACAAATCTGCACATTGTTTTTTATGGTTAAAAAATAATCTGTGCTTGCAAGGAACAAATCCACTCTCTCTTTTAAAATTCTCCAAAGCTCTCTGAATTGGTCTGGCTAGAGGTTGTTCTATAATGAGCACTGTATGCAGTGAAGTGGATCTCTTTTTGCTTTCCTGATAGAGCACCACAATTCAAATAAATCAATAAAAAGCTAGGATACTTTGATAATATGTTACACTCAAGAAGCATCAGAGTGGTGGGGGGAAAAAAGTACTGCTGAAATTGAGAATAGATTCAAATTTGACTTTGGGAAGCTTTAGAAATCTCTCAATTTCCAATACTCTTAAGATCTTCCTCCCCAAAAGATCTTTCAGTATGAAAAAGTATAAAACCACTGATGAAGATTCGCTCTGAGAGATCTCCGTTGTGATACCAATCTCCGCACCAAGATTACTTTCTCTTCCTCTCCTATTGTGTGTCTCCCACAGGACAATGTGCCATCACCATGCTAGCATTAACAGTCCAAGGCAGCAAAACCTATGTTTAACTTCGTGACCTCTAAATTACGTTTGTTTCTATCAAGCCCCTTTGCCCACTTCACTTAACATTTAGATATGGATCTGAATATGGTACAACTTCCTATAGGTGCCTCAATTATTTCTACTTTAATTTTTCCATATATTTTAACAAAATCCTATGTAAAACATCTAGAGATACTAATTACTGCCTGTCCTATAAACTTACACTCCAATTTCTCTTGTGACAGTCATATCATTAACTGACTCAGAACCAACTCTAATTAATAAACTGACAAATATAGATGGTCCACCTGCCTGTACCAGTTTTAGTTTGAATTCAACACAAAATAATTCTCTGCAAAATGGCCTGTGAAAATTCATGGCACTGGTAAGTATATTTATTTCTCAGTCTAAATTATATAGGAAAAGTGAGTATTTTCATCATATTTCAAAAGTAATATCTAATTTATCTTTAGTGGTGGGTTCCATTCACAAGAAAGCAGGGAGAGTCTTGAGTATTCTTCTCATGCTCATCTGAAACAGTTTTACTGTTTCAGCTACATTCCAATCTGTATAATTAAACTGTTCTTCCTCTTGAAAAAAAATTAAATTCCACCAAATTATTGTAGTTTTAATTAGAGACATTAATTTTTTTTCATTGTTTGATTCTTTCCTGCTAACCATATCCTGCCACTTTATATTTCTGTGATCTTGGGCAAGGTATCCAACCTATACAAACTTTAGTTTCTCTCTCTGAAGAAGTTATTTTTCACTTTCTCTCTTAACATAAACAAGAAACTATCAAATTGTATTTTCACCGCCACATAGCAACAGTGGTCAATAGAAGGGCTATGTTATATAATTGGTAAGAATCTCCTAAGTAGTTCCATACAAGACTTTAGAGTCTTTCTGACGAAAAGCATTATGGAACTAGAAAGTTATACTTTTGTACAAATGGTTTCTGCTATAGATAGCAAAGAGTGAAGAACTTCCTAGTTTGTTTCCCTTAGGCTCCAACATTCACATTATTAATCAAGTATCTCGAGTTTTAAATTGAATCCCAATGTTTTCTGCTTAGAAGGCAGAAAACATTCTCGGCACATGTGAATAAGTGATTCAGCAGCAATATTAATATGCCACAAATATTTTACACACAGAAGAATGTATGAGGAGAATTTGGTGGACAAAATGTCTTTTAGGGAAGCTCACAATTTAAAGAATTTTACAAACTCTAACTCCCTTAAAGAATATGTTTGATTAGCAACAAATTTTTTTTTAAAGTCTAATTTCTCTTAAATCTTACCCTGAGAACCATATTTCTTTCTTGTCCATCTCTCAAATTTGCCTCATACTCAGACTCTGTGCTGCAATCTTTCCATTTCCTTTGCCAAAGGACAAAAATTAGCTGTCATAGGACGACATACCCAATATTCAAAAGCAGGATTTGGTAGAAAGATCAGAGCTCTTTTCCATAGGGAAGGCTCTTCACTTTCTGTAGCAGCCATGGAAGCTTGAGAGAATAAGTACTAGGCAGCCAGTGGAGCTGGTGTGGTTATCGAGTGGAACCCTTAAGGATGAGCACGAAGTGAATCTCACCATCTACGGATTTGCTCAGCTGCTTGAAGCTATTTGGGGTTGAATTTAGTTTAGCTTAGTGAATTTTCCTTAAACCGTCTTTCCCTTTGAAGTAAGTATATTATTAAGATGAGACGCAACTTCCATGCACTCTCATTTACCTAAGGTAAATTCTTGCTTTCTTAGAAGATATACATTAAAATAGTTTTTCAGTTATTTTAAAACCATTTTCTCCCATAAGCATAAGAAAAACCGTGTGACAATACACAAATTTTTTTAATTCCAAAGACTTAAACACATTTTAAACAGTGATATTCAAAAGTCTGAATTGTTTTTACTATTTAAAAACAAGTTTTCTATACTTTTGTTTTAAACTCACTTACATAAATTGAATGATCATGTGCATTGGCCAGATTTTGGGGAAGAGGAGAGGGGATGGAAGAAGAGGAAGAAACCAGGGCATCCAAAATCTAGGGTTTCTCAAGATTGCCACTGAAGGGTAAGGGGATATATCCAGTGTAGAAAAAGTATAGTCAAAATTAGATTCATAATTCTTGGCAAAGATAGGAGCAAATATTCAAATCTGGAGAAGCGATGCAGATGGATCCTCAGCTAGAGTCTCTAACTGCATTGAACTGGTATTAGAAAAGCAAAATTTGGTAGATCGATTTCTTCAAAAGCATGTTCGAATTGTTCAATTAGTGAGATCAGTGATTCTAGGATTCAAGTGTATGGCTCAGTAGCATCAGTACGTACTATTCTCTTGCAGAACAGAGACCATTCAGTCTTTTTCTTTATTCAGCCAAATGTATACAGACACTGAAAAAATTCAGAGAATGTTTTGGGACAGGTATCCAGCATTATTGCTAAGGCTTAATAAGTCTTACAAACACTCCCACCTCCTTCCTTGACAAACAAGGATAACACCCAAGTACATTTAATTATAGCCAAGAAGCTGGATTGCAGAGCTGATATGTTGAATGTGCTTCTTTCCTTCTAACACAGGGTTCTTTGTGACAGCACTGCTTTGACCTGTCATAATATAGTAATAGAAAACTCTGCAATTACAGTGAAATAGACAGAAAGATGATAAGTGGGGTTTTGGATGAAAGCATTTAGAAACCCACTGAAATCAATCATGGTAAATATTTCAAGAAAACCCACCTGACATTCTTTTGAGAGTTTTTACTGTAGTGATTTATTTGTGGAGAGAGAAGCCAAGAAAATACATCAATTAAACAGCTAATTCTACAACATAATCTCATTTTAGTTGAACTTCGTTTTTCTGACTTTGTATGGTATATGTGGTAATATTTTAATATACATAATATTCTGATGCCACCAAGTATCTATGAGTTTATAAACTGTCATAAGAGAAACTCTTGGAGTTTTAGTAACACTAGTAAAATTAACATTATGTCAGTCAGTCAGGTCCTTTGATCTCTGTTTGAAGAAATTTTAAATTAACAGTGATGGCATTTGTTTGCAAAGAGCCGTAAGTCCTTCGCAATTATTTTTTGTGTGTCAACCTAAGTTATGTCTTGAATATGATTGCTTTTGCTTAGGTAGTATGAGTCACATTCAATTACTCTTTGTTAATCAGATCAAACCACTGACTCATATATAGCTTCTTCTCAAATACAGCTTCTAAATTTTGTGGTTTTTAACTCACTCTGCTATTCTATTAAGTCATAGCTTCCTCACCCTGTGTTTGCACACTGGGTTTCTTGGACCCAAGCCTAAGATCTTAACATTTATCCTTGACAACTTTCATCTCGTTTTCAGCCTATAGCTCTACCCTATTAAAATCTTTTTGAATTCAGATTCTGTCACCCAACATATTCATTATCTTTTAAATCTAGGCAAGTTGAAGGAGGTGTGTTTAATTTGTAGCCCAGCCAGTGTTGCACAGCTGCTCTTAGAAAAATAGAGCATGATTAAACACCATGTGGAGAAGAGGTAATTACTTTCTTTTGTCCCTGGAGAAGATAGTTTCAAAGTCTTGCACAAGTAAGATATTGAGGAAGCTCAAGGAATTAATCTTCTGAATATTTACTTTTATTCTATATTAATTTCAAACTTCATTTCATATAGAAATGCAGCTCTGGTTTATTTTGTGAAGAGAGTGCCAATTTTCCTCCCTAGACATATTCAAGGTCGGCATAGAAATTAAATTTCTGCCATCTTGAATTTATAGCCTATTCCTTCTTACAAGTTTTATTCTAATCACATTTGTCAAGGTAATCCAAGTTTAGGTTAAATAATTAAGTTTTAAAAGCTCAAGTAATAATTAAAATATATATAATTTAAAAAATGTTTCAACTGAAAACATTTCAGTAAATAGGTTTAGCTTTTCCAATTTGGAATTAGAAAGTTCTGTATGTATTTGTCTATACTATAATACTTACAGATTTACATTTTAAAAGAGTTTATGTAATTTATTAATACCTATTAAACATGCATGTCATACTTTCATTTTTTTTTGGAACTAGAATTTACATTAGAGTCTAAACCACTTCTAGATTAGAACATCATTCCTTTTGGTATATCAGTTCCTATTTTACTAGACGTAGTTCCTAGTTCCCAATTCATTTTCTAGTGAACTCTAAAACATTATAAACTCTATCACAGAAGAAAGGGAATGTGATAATAACATACATAAACCTGAGAAAATGCTCTGTAAATATCAGTTATTTCCAATTTGTTGTTTGCTCCCTAAATGCCTGATACATTCAAAGTAAATCTACTGTACAAAACTTGGCATCTACTTCTGATGCATATAGCCAAAAAAGATAGGTTTGAACTAAACACCCAACTCTCTATTTACAGTCCAATGAAGGTTACACTTCATTTTGCATTGTTTTCTCTGCAGTTGCTGGTGGCTTTCACACTTTCTGGTGAATCTGGAGTACTCAGTGAT
Source organism: Macroglossus sobrinus (assembly GCA_004027375.1). Classification (NCBI taxonomy): domain Eukaryota; kingdom Metazoa; phylum Chordata; class Mammalia; order Chiroptera; family Pteropodidae; genus Macroglossus; species Macroglossus sobrinus. Next base: position 917,460 of record PVKZ01000182.1, read on the forward strand.
TTTCAGAAGTGCTTCAGAAGCTTGGAGAATGAGATGCAATGGCAGTGTATATTCCAGTAATCATAACACACATGGAAATGTCTCCATAAATGGAGTCTATGGGATAGTTCATGCTTATAGATTATGTTGTTCCAGAGGAGCTTAATATGAGCATAAGGATAATGGAGGGGGTGGTTATTCTTCACACAGAAGTTTGTTTTTATGTCGAATCCTATAATATAATATATTATAATACAGCATCACATCTACTTGGTGACAAAACTTCAAGAACTTTTTTTTTTTTTTTTTACAGTTGAAAAACATCCACACAATTTACAGTTCTTCGAACTCATTAATTCATTTAGTCATTGTGCTCTTTAATCCAGATTCACTGCTCGGTACTTGGTTCATTTATTGGACAGATCAGAACAACTTCTTTTCCTGTGGTAAATACAAGGTTCAGTGATAGAACACTTTGTTAATGAACCTTGACCAAATAAGCCCTATTGTTCTACTGTTCTGAGTTTCTGAAGAAGTGATTCCTGATCTATTTATTACTAAATATTTATAATATTTTATCTTGTATTCATATATATTTTATTGTATTCATATATGTTTTATATGTTGTAGTTTAAAATATATGTAGATAGCTAAATAGATTATCAACTGTTTAAATTCTGGAGGATAATAACATGATTTTTGTTGTTGTTTCTGCATACTACTTTAAGATAATACTTGGAACAGAAAATTTTGCAATTATTTTTTGTCATAGTATTTCTTATGATTATATGTAATTTGTGTTCTTTGACAATGGGTACATAGTATATTACTATATGCTTTAAAAGTGTATCTTCTGTGCTATAACAAGAGATCTTCAATCACTAACCTCAGATCTTTCTGTCTTCTATTCTCTGAGCACTTATGATCTGCCAGACACTATTCCAGGTGCAAAAGAGACAGCAGTGAGCCGCACTGAAAAGTTCTTCCCTGATGAAACTCATATGGCAGTGTAAACAATTAAGTAAATAAAATAGTTCCTACATGTGATACATTTTAAGAGAATATAATGTGATACTGGCGATATTAGAAAGCAAAATAGAGGAAAGGCCCGTTTTTGATTGTGTGGTCAGGAACAACTGCTTTGAAAATGTTGATCTTTAAATGGAGTCTTGTAAGATAAGGAAAAATAAAAATAGCTAATCATTTGAAGAGTTTAACATTTGAGACAAAAGAGACAGGAATAACAAAGGCTGTGAATAAGGAAAACATTTGGAGAACTATTTAAGGTCAATGTTGTTGAAGCAAAGCTAGGGAGGCCGTACAAGATAAGGTGAGAAAGTGGAAGGACAAACTCTTTGATCTATAAGAAAGTCCTGCAGTGATGCTACCTATAGGATCAACATAAAAACAAAACAAAGTAAAACAAAACAAAACAAAAACCCTCTGTTCTAGTAAGTTAATGAAAACAAATTATAAAAACATGATTTAAAAAATAGACAACAGCAACCAAAACTTTTCACTATCTTAGAATAAATATAACAAAGGCATTACAAATTAATACAATGATAACGAAGGGTCTTAAAGAATGCCTGAATAAATGGAAAGGTGCAACTATGTTCACACATGGATGAGAATCAATATTATTTTAAATGTTAATTATCTCCCCACCCAAATCTATTTATTAAAATACAATTTGCCTCTAGTGATTTCTGAGGTATTGTACTCTTTCCTTCAGAAATAGCAGGCTGGGTCTTCTGGAAAATACATAATCTTTCTGCATCTCATTTGTATCAAACTTACTTTGGAGTATAACCCAGTTCCAACTGAGTTTTTATATTAATTCTGGATGCATCTAAAATTCAACTTTGACTGCATAAATATGTAAACTGTATATGATCATTTTGATCTCACTTTATACAAGATCTCAGGAGGGAATAAATGAAAGTGATGTAAAAATGGCAAATGGTCTTTTGGGAGATTCATGTAAACTGAGCATAAACTCTTTAACAGATATAATAAAAACTGAACCAAAGTTCTGGCAGTGACAAACTTTCCATGTTGACCTGTCACCAATAACTTCTGAACACATTTAATCAGCAACATCTATGACATGAACTAACAGGTAAAAGATATAGACTGACTATAGAGAGAGGTGTAAAGCATACTAGATCAACAGATGAAAAACTTGGATTTTTCTTCTGTCTTTGCTTTAACTACTGTGAGAACTTGAAGAATTTACTTAAAGTTGAGTTTCTTTCATATAAGCAATTTGCAAACTAGATTAGAGATTCTCTATCGGACTGAGCAAAGTTGACTGTCCGTAGTAGGAAGGAAGCCACATCATTGTTGAAGTCCTGTCTGAAATGTTTGAAGACTTGGGAGAGTAGATAAGAGTAGGGATGAAATTGAATAATGGTATTCACCAAGATCAGGTAAATTGGACTCAAGAAGGGATAGATGGTCTTAACTAAACAATTTCTTAGCTAAACAATCTACAGTGAACATCTGCTGTTTTGAAAATATTTTCTTAATGTCCATTTTCATTTTGTTTAAACCATTCAGTTTATTGAAATGAATCAGTCAAGTTACTGCACACATCATTCAGGGAGGTGAAGGCAAGATGAGTAGATTTCCCCTGAGCACAATCTGAAACAATCTTCCAGAGCCATCATTTGTTGACAGTAGCAGTCAGAATACTTTGGCATGCAGTAATTAGAGACAGAGAGGCACAATTTCCACTAACATGTTCTATTATTAGTGTATTTCAGCAGCAAAGCTGCAAACAAAGGCAATAGTCTGTCTGCTTATAGTGAATTACTAGGGACAGCAGGACTTGGTTGTGCTCTGCAGTAGGCCAGTATTCACACCACATGTGCTGCACAAAACTGCTGTCACCAAGGTGACGGCCACCCCCACAGTGAGAGCATAGAGAGATAAACAGTGGAATGAAGGCAACAAGGAAACCAGAAACAGCTCTTAGCCATAGCCTTGACCATGACTCTTGAAACCTCTCTAACTAAAACCATACCCCTTACTTGTCTAACACTGTACAGAAAAGTTATATAAAAATAAAAATGAGATGATTAAAAAATAATCATAGAGGAATAAAACAAAAAAAAAAGAAAAAATATCATTTTGGAGCAACAAATGTATTTAAGATTTAAATGTGGTTTATCCTATTTCATCCTTACAGAAGAATGAATTGATCTTCAGAGGGGTTTTAAGTACCTTGCTCAGGTTACAAAGAAGATAAAACGTTTTGTTTGCTGTGAAGCGTAGGGAACATTCTGCTCCACCATTCAGCTACTAAAGGTAGATGAGAGATGGGGAAGAAGAGAAAAATATCTCAAGAATGAAGCGCTGCTTCATCTCTAGTGAATTTTATCTCGTAGGTATAAACATTTAGAGGGGGATGAACTCCGGGGCCCAGGATACACACCTTCCCATTTAGGGTCATCATTACACAGTGTCAAAAACAGAAAAATCAGCAAATATGAAATATTTTTTCTTCATTATTAATAGAGAACTTATATAAGAATTAAAATTGGGAATGACTTCTTTGCATAGAATAAAAAAAAAATTGGGGAAAATAATTTAATTCTTAAAGGTGTCTCTAGAAAATTCGCTTTCTCCCAGACAAAGGCACATGTATGAAATACTACTTTCTGTAAAGTTCAGTATAAGATGGTTATTGTGTGCCATGATTTCTCTTTAAATGTTACTGTGGTTTTATTTAAATTTTCTTTGGTTGTTTAAAATTCTGAATTTTAATTTTATTTTAGTCATCATTAACATCTATAAAATTTTGATGACAAAAAAGGAAAGGCTACTTATTAATTCAATGAGTCTCTGAGCAACATTTTTGCCTATAACAATATTAGGCAAGGCTCCAGTCACAACTTATGCCTGTCATTTTCTGTAATTAAAAGTACACAGTCATATTTATGCATTCTGCCTCCTAGCAGCTGCAGTTAGATTAACTGTGAACAAAGAAAACATTTTGACACAGTTAATTATACGGCAGTTCTCCTTTGCTAGCAAATACCAGCTACCTCCTCAAATGAATAAAAGCACTTTTTTGTTATTTTTCTTTTATATAATAATATAAATAGCCATGAAAAGCTTTATTTTAAACGTACAAGGAGTTTTAATCCTAACCCTTCAGTCTAAAAAGAATTAAACTAGCTGGAGACTTTTAATGAAGATGTATGACTATCAGATTTAAAAGATCTGGCCAAAGTGTTTTCTTTGTGGGGCAAGATTTCAAGCATTTTTTAAAAACTTCAGATGAGGAGAAAGATAGCATAGGATTTAGTTTTATCTTTGCAATAAATTAGAAATCACAAATAAATTCCTACATCCCTTGTCCTGTACATGAGAGCAATACTACTTCTCAGGAAGAGCCTTACTATGCAATATACATTCATGCTGGAAGTGTTTTATTAATAGTGGAAACTAAAATTGCCCAGCAAGAGCTGCACTGTTCCTGGGCAGACAAGGGAGATTGGCAGCTGAATCATCTGCCTAAGACTGTGAGCTAAGATGGAAATCAGTGGGAGGGGGAGAGTATAGTTACAGTTTATTACATAAAACCCCTAAGGACCTGTGACTAATGATGAGAAAGGTCGTTTCTGGTCACTATCTTCAGTCCTTTGTAGGTAAAGAGAGTTGGGAGTGAAGCAGTGAGAACTGTAGAACAGATACTCAACCCAGCCTAAAAAAAGGCCCATCTTGATGACAGTGCTGGAAGGAGGCAGAGAGAAATGTCACCAGCATGAGTCACAGTTGCATTCATTTTAAATCTGTGTGCTTCTCTCTTCTTTTCTTTTTTCCTTCATCCTCCCTCTAAATTATTTTATACTACTAAGAATTTTAAAAATAATAGAATTGAGAAGATCAGTATAATCTAAAGGAGAATATATTGGGAGGAAATATGCAGGACAGTGAATGGCTGTGCTTATAACTACATGGATAGAGAATTTTGGTCTTTAAAGATCCCTTTGTAAATTTTCATTAAAATATACAACAATGCACTGAAATTCACTCAGTGGCTATGAGAATGGGCTTTGGAGTCCGTCTCCTTTGGTTATTTCATATCTCTGAAGCTTGTTTTTCTCATTTGCAAAATGGGGGTCAATTTACTTGTCTCGGGGCTATTGTGAGTATTCAGTAAGATAATGTATATATAAAGTATTATAACATATAGCAAGCTCTCCTTAAATGGCCCCTCTTACATTACCGATCAGCAATGTATAAATGCACCCTTTAAAATGGAAGGAAAACAAGCTTTCTTGTTACCCCTACAGCCAAGTAAATGCTTGAGATTCTCTTAGATGAGTAATACTACATAAACTGTAAGTTTTTACCTTTATGGTATGTGTGTGTGTGTGTGTGTGTGTGTGTGTGTGTGTGTGTGTGTGTGTGGTGAAGGAGACTTCTATGTCTAATAGAAATTGAAATCTGCATATGAATGAGAATATTAAACTGAAGCTATCTACTTCAGGCACAACACAAGAAAGCAGGTTCTTTGGAAAAGAAATGCTAAGAAAAATAGAAAGCAGCACAAAAAGAGGAAGATCAAATATGAGATGACTGACTCCATAAAAGAAGCCATAGGCCAGAGTCTACAGGGGCTGAGCAGGGCTGTTGAGGACAAGACACTGTGGACATTACTCATTCATAGGGTGGCCAGGAGTCAGAGCCAGTTCAATGGCACGTGACACATTAAGGTGAATATCTGAAAAATGAGTCATTGCATGTTGAAAAACACATATTGATGATGATGCCAGGAATCAGACCATGCTGAAAGCACACAATTTGTTTTACAATCAAATTTTTCAGGAAGAAAACAATAGATATATATTTCTAACAATGTAGTTTCTGGATGACTGACAAAATCTACTGCACAGAGAAACTGTTAAGGTTCTGTGTGGATTCGTTGCTATGCGAAATAAAGGTAACTAAACCTGTTTATGTAAGCTTCTCTTTTAATTCATGAGTATGAAGGCTGAATCACGTTTCCTCTGATCTGAGCAGTACATCTTCACAATGGCAGAATACAACTCCCATACTTCCTCTGGGTTTTTACACCTTTGAAAATTCCATCCCCTACTCTGCATCTTTGACATTCACTTCTCTAGAAATAATGGCTTCTATGGCTACAAACTGTGCATTGTTTCTAACTTCCTTTAAAAATGACACTTGAATAATTTAGGAAGAACTGATGTGGTGATGATAGCGGGTCAAGTGGAATGAGCCCTGTAACACACTCTCCCTGTCACCAGATCCATTACCAGGGCTACATGCTGGGCTCAGGCTCCAGCAGGGTGCTCACTGGCCAGGAGCCAGGAGCTGAGACAATGGGATGCTTCCTCCAAGTGTATCCAAAGAGAGGAGCCTCCTTTGGCTTTCTCTTTCCCTATAGACAAGAGACGTGGAGACACTGCATGCTTTGCATTCTCATTTAGTGTGCAGATCATCCACAGTAGTGTTCCCCCTGAGGTTATTTATTTAAAAGCTCAGAATGTATAAAGCTAGTGGAATTTGAGTGTTTGTATGTGATGGAAAAATAACATTAAAAATAATTTCTATAGGTTGCAAGTTATAGAGACTCAAGCCAGCTTAAGAATAAAAGGGATTTTTTTTTTTTTTGGATTGGAGAAATTCAGTAAGGCGTGACTAGATCCAGGTACTTAAATGACATCATCATGAAATATTGTTTCTTTAATATCTTTACTTTCCTCTGATAGCTTCAGTATTTGTTGTCAAGTTTTCTCTAAGTGGTAGAAAACTTCCCTTGAAGAGCTAAAAGTTTTGTAGTTTTTCATCTCCTGATCTCAGACATCTCTGTTTCCCTGTGCACCTATAATCTTTGAAACAGTATACATTCATTATCTTTTCTTGGTTTGTGTGCCCACCTCTGGACCAGTTTTTGTATCCAAGGGATTGGATACCCCAATTTACCAGCCTGACATGTAATCTTATAGTGGAGGCAGGAATCTTGCTGACAATCCCACTAGAATCACCTGGACTAGGGGAGAAACAATTCTAATAAGAAAGAATATAAGGCACACATTCATGACTGGTTTCAAATATTTACCGTAATGCGCCATTTGTAAATTAAATGTTGAACTTGAGAATTTTAGGGGTTCAAAGTTGTTTGCTTATATTTCCAGGGTGACTGTGAAGTCAAACTGTGGGCCTGTACCTTGGTGACTACAGCATTTACATGAAAGTGTTTTGTCAAATTGTTGAATCCGGAAACTTGGAAGATCTCAGTTTCTCCAAGTTCCTTACATGGTTTATTCTTTGCAAGGAACCCATTGCAACCAATAGATCTCCAAGTTTCTATTTTAAATTTCAAAGCCAAGATGAGAAAAACAAAACAAAACAAAACAAAAAGAAATCAAGAACTCTTCTCTTAAAGCTCATATGCTAAGGAATCCAGTTCTGAAATTGTCAGGGTGAGCAAAAGAATGCCAAGCCTTGCAGCTCAGTGGGCCAAGTTCTATTCTCAGCCACATGCTTGGAGCTTCCATTGATATCAATGAGAGTTGTGTGTGTATGTGAACTGAGGACAGAAGTTGGCTGTGTATAAATAGCTCTGCAATGGTGAAACTCTCTTCTTGTGTATCTGGTACAACAGAGGTAGTCTTTTGCAGTTAGTGACTGCTTCCCCCTCTAATAAAGTAACCAGACAGTTTCAAGAAATTCTATACCAGAATATTTTACGGCAATGACTTCATTTAAAAAATTTTGGCCAGGGAAAATGGAGCAGTATTTGCCCTAAATTTCTCTCATTTTCCACTAGCAAACTCAAGCCAGGTTTAACAGTTCTTTGCAAAAGCAGCCTTCACTGTTCCCTTGGCTGTGCTGTCAATCAGTTAACTGGGGGTGGGGGTAGGGAGAAGTCAATATGTTCCCTAAGAGGTTACAAAGTTATCTAAAGCAATGTGTTTACATTCACACTGGCTGCCAACACTACAAAAGCTGCATTGCATAAAGGGTCTTCTATGAGAACAGGGCTCTGGCCCCATCAGGCAGGACACACAGATAGGATTTAGGGTCCCTTGGTCATCTGCCATTCTGCCAGCAGCCCCAGTTTGTAATTCAGCACATTGATGTTAAGCTCAGATGGGAATTTCAGAGCAGAGTTAAATATAGACTCATACACTATTCCCCTAGAAATACAAGATTTTGCCAAGGTTTTTATATGAAGTGTTCAAGTTGGTGAACTATAGGTAGGTGACTTTCAAATCCTCATCTTTAATCCATTTCTCAGTTATAAACTCCAGACTGACATCTAACTGGCTTCTTAACATCTTTACTTGGGTAACTGATTCATACTTTTATCTCACCCTGCCCGAACCCCAGAATTCCTACTATGGCCTCTTTATCTAATTGCACCATCTTTATTCTAATAATTCAAGCCAGAAAACTGGTAGAATGGCATATACAAAGGACAGGAGGATGGTGAGAATAAGTATCAAGTTTGAGGAACTGAGGAAAGTTGAGAGTGAACACAGCATAAAAAGTGAAGAACGGGGAAAAAATGATACTAGAGGAATAGTTATAACAGATGAAGAAAGAATGCTAAGCCCATGAAGCAGTGTGGATTTTATCCAAAACATCATGGAAAGCCATTTATGTGTCTAATGTGGGGAAATAAGATGACAGACTTTTTCTTACTCAATTCAATTATTCTTTTACTAACTGAATTAGCTGGTAGCTCCCTCATTACCACTTTTCATATCAAGAGATTTCTTTTATTGATCATCTCATTTTTCTTTTTTTTATGCAACAAATAGAACTTTCAGGATTCTTAGAAAAGGTTGGCTGATGATCTTCTGGTTTATAATATCACACCTAGGGGAAGCATTAAGCTTTTCTGGGATCAATACAAGATTGAGTTGAGCAGAGGTTGTTCCCTCACACTCCTTCTGGCTGTGACAAGCTGTGGACAACTTCCCATGGCTCCATATTGGAGAGAATGAGAAGCAAGTCTCCATATGTAAAAATGCTGCAGTTACATTTATTATATCCAAGTTGAGGATGCAATGGGAAAAACAAAATAACTCATATGGTAACATTTTGAAAACTTAAGTGAAAAAGTGATTTGAAATAAAGTTTCTGGAGGCAAAGTTCTGTGTGATACAGTTTGTCCTTATAGTGGTAGCACATTTATGACAGTCGATTACTGCTAAATGAGAAGAAAAACCCAGCAGGTACTTAGACTTGATATTCAAAACATGGTTTGAGGATATGGGAAGTTTATGTGTTTGTCAGAGAATACAGAGAAGCACTAAAGCCTGAAAGTCAAAACAGAGAAAATAAATAAAAAATTTAGAAGCTAAAATCCAAAAGGTTAAAAAGAAAGATGCTCAAGGCACCAGAAAAATGAGACCTATCATATTTGTGGAAGTTTCTGACTCACACTTTGTTCTTAAACACTAAATGGCTGGCAGAATTTATAAAACTTATGAGAGGAGTTCAGTGGGTAGAAGAAGGCTAGGGAATGGAGGAAGATATTCAGGTCAGATTTCATCTCTAAACTGGTAAAAAATAAAGTCCTTTCCATGTCCTTGTTTCTCTCTACTTCTCTAATGCCTCCTTGATATTTATAAAGACAAAATGAAGGCAGAAGGGCTTTAAGAGCCTCCTAACAGGTAGTAAGTTTTAAATATGTAGTTATTCTATAAAATAATTGACACAGGCAATTAAATTTCTTGTTCAAGATATAACCAAGGCTGCATGCTAAATTCAGGCAAATGTTATTCTCCACATGAGAATAACTGTGTAAGTATTTTTTTGATGTGTTAATATGTCTATTTCAATGATTTATATATGTGACAAAAGAGAGGGTAAAAGAAGAAATGACTCTCTCTATATAAAGTGTAAATAATAAAAGTATAGACCAGGGAGTAGAGAGGAAAGATGGGGCAAGAAGAGAAACTGTAGAAAGATAAGATGATAGGAGGCTGGTGGGTGTACACAGCTGGAATCACTTAATTCCTCTGTGCCCTAAAACAGTTTAGTGCCCAATTGAAATCTCATTTCAACCTTGGGAAATAAAGTGGCTGATGATTAACTGACCTTTCATGCCATGAGCTATGGAATTCTTCCTAGGTAGGAACATAGTATAAAGCATTTCAGGATTTATCATGGAGGTACAGTGCCATGGAAGTGAGAGGTTGGTATGTGAGGCCATCTGGTGAGATGCAACTTGTCAGTCTCCCAGATGGTTTGCGAACAGAGGGAGATTTGATATTTAACTGAGATCAGCATATCAAAAGAGCCATGAAATCACAAACTTAGAATCCATTTTTCCATATAGTATTTTGAAAACTTCATTTAGAAAATTTTATATAAATTTTATATGACCTGAAAGATCATATAGAAAAGTTTTAGTTTATAATATGGAATTATTTCAATAATATATACCACATTTTCATTCACCTCTTTTGAGAGGTGTTTTATTAATCTTAAGTTACTGAGTTAGGAGGAAGAAATTGATATTATTTTCATTGATTTATTTGCATATATCTAAATTTTATAAGAGTTCTGTGGAAGGAGATCTAATAGAATTTGACTACCCTGAATTATTCTTTTGGAAAAAAAACAAGCTCTAAAAAGTGCTGTGTCTGTGAAATACATTATATTTCTTGAAGATAATCAGCAATTTGAATTTAAATTTTTAAATAAATGTATTCCAGAATCATTTGGATTACGTTCACCACCAATGATTCTGAAAATAATGTAATCAGCAAGCATTGCACTCCCAGTATTGCATATTTCCCATTTCTCCATAATTCTAATTTTTAACATTAACAATATTTAAAAGTGGTAATTTTAAAATGACACAAGTTTATTATTATTATCTCATGTTTTTTAAGACATAAAAACTGTTTTTCATATTTACCTTCTATTTTAGTTAGAACATGTTCATAATTATATAGACTCAAATTAAAATTCTTCCTCAACTTAGGAAAATAAAGCTTATTTTTAAATTTTGAGTGTGAATTTATGTAAATTGATTACTTATTTGGGACATCTAATGTAAAAATGAAAATACTTTTGCTATAAATAGGGCTTTTAATAGCTTATAATAGCTCTATGACTGTGGAATTTTGAAATAAATCCCTAGGGGCAAAGTATCAAATATAAATAAACTTCTGACTTTATATTTATTTGCATATTCAAATAATATGTCAAACTTTATACAGATTATTAAACAGAATGTATTTAATATAGACTTTTTTCTTTCTTTTTAGTTAGGTTGTCTTCATAGTTTATTTTTTATCTTGCTGAATAGAGGAAAATCAAATTAGATAAGTATTTTTTGCTACTGTTAATGAGATGAAGGGAGTTGGGGATCTCTGCTTCTGTCTGAGTAGAATTCAGACATGCTTGAAAAATTAGTGGGACAGGAATTCCAGAAATCCATTTGCTCATAGCTGACAAGCTCCTAGGGGAAAAACAAACAAAAACAAAATATAATCTTGACCCAGTTAAAAGCCTTAATTATCAAGTGCAGGGAAATTTTCAAGTGCATAGGTGAAGGTGTTGGGGTTGGTAGCAGCCGTACCTGGGGTATGTCAAAAAGAAACATAAGGCCTGGGAGGACAAAGGTGGCACCCAAAGGTGGAACTGGGGTTCCATGGCAAATGTCTCTCTGAGAAAGTACCTGAGTGGGCACTTTAAAGGAAGACATCTGATGCCTCCTGTGTACTGATAAAGCCAACTACTCTAAAACTGTAAATATATACCCATTTATACCCAAAGATGAGTAAAACCCAAGGAATCACATTAGCACAATATTTAGAATACAATTGTTACTCGATAAATGTTCCTTGAAGATATGAATGAACTGTGGTTAAAAATAACATATGAAAGATGACTAGTGATCATAGACTGTATGACTAGAATTCATGACAGTATTATACATATGAAGTCAGGTGAAAATCATTTTTTGGGGGAATGATCTGTTCAGTAGATAAGAGGTGGAGCTGAACTGAAAGTACTTCTCCTTTTGACCTAAATATTTTATAAATATTACATATTAAATTATTATAGTCATGTAATCAGGCTATGATTACAGATGATCCAAAATTAACTTGAGTATGGTAAATTATTATTTTTTTTTTTAAAAGGGAATGTACTGTAGTATTAATTATAGCCCTCAGTGACACACTACAGACATGGACAGATGCATATGAATGTGGAGAAAGAAAATAGCTCTATACTAGAACAAATGAAATGGGAATGCAGTCATTTTTAATAAGATAATATATATTTAAATTGTGTTTTACAGTTTATAGAGTGCTTTCAAAGCTTATCACATTTAGACTGCACAATAATCCTGTGAGGTAGGAGTGATTATGATCCTCATTTTTACAGGTAAAGTGACTGAGTGACTGTGAGCAAGGAGTCTTTCCTCTATGCTGTCTTGTTTCATTGATAACTCTAACATCCTTTTCTCATCAGATACTTTTTTTTCCCTAACCTGAGGCATTTTGTTAAATATCTGTTTAAAACTTAGAAAATATGCTCATTCAAAAATTCTTCCGAGCCATCATTTTGCTTCAGAATGATAGATACCTTCAAAGGCGGTATACCTTTAACAACAGCACGTTTTGTCATGAGCCGTCTGTTCCTTCAAAAATTATCATGAAACAGATTGAGAGCTAAATATGAAATGCTGAGCTCTCTAGTTAAAGCAAAGACTTCATTTCATTCAGATCAACTCCAGACAGATTAGACAGAAGAAATAGCTGAACAGTTATTCTTTTTTTTTTCAGTCACAGTATTACTCTTCCCAGCTCAAGATTAAGACAATTTACAGAAGAGATGTAATGGCATAGTGTGCTTGGCTAATAACTTTACCAGTAGGATAGGTCTTGAAGCAGTAATAAATAGTCACATTCTGGGGCCTACATGCTACAGAAGTGTCATCATTTTTATAACTTTTATATATAAATTATAGTTTACTACCTAATGAACAAGCAGAAAAATATTTTTAAAGGAAAATTAACATACCCTCAAGCAAAAGAAGGAAGCTCCTTAAAAATGTGTTAATAGTTAATTTTTTTTTTACATCTCTTTACAGATACTTGAATAAATTAAATAAAAAGAAAAGGAAAACAAATAAAACTCTTATCTTCAGGTATGTTTTTTCTTTGCAAAACTAATTTCACAGAACAGTCAGATATGTAATAAGGGGGCCTGTTGGGGGTGTAATTTTTTATGCAACTTGACATGCAAGTCATGAGTAATTAATTATGTCTTCTATTTACACTTTGTCAGATAAGAGCATTAAACAGAAGAGCTGAGAGAAACGCAGAACACTACCATTAATCTGTTTAATTTGCAAATCTAATGCAATCAAAAGGAAGACATTAGTGTTAAAATTGTTTTTGTCCAGGTGGTATCTTTCATGGAGAGAAAGGCATGTCTGAGGTATAAATGTCACATAAAACCAGCAAGCCACAAAATCTCATGCAGGCTTCTTAAGCCAGGGCAAAAATCTTCCTGGGTACTTATGTCATTGACCATAAATGTTCTGGACATATAAAAATTGAAGCACAGGCTCACCGTGTCAGCACATCACATTACATTCAGCTATGTGCAATTATCTAATAAAGTGCTAAAGCCCCAGATCTTTTAAATGGAAGAAGGTGATAAACAAATGTATGAATCTGACACTCGTGAATTTTTAGGAACCCTCTGACAGTAAGCAGACTTTTATCTGGGACTATGTGACTGATGGACTGTCATCATCATCTCCAAAGCAGTAAGGTTTGGAAGAATTTACCTTCTAATTTCTACCTAAGATATTTGTATCAGTTGTTTCCTCTGGGACATACCTTATATACAAAGATGACACTACCTGTAGGACCCTGTTTGCTGAGTTGGTAGGATGTTTATGTATATAACAGAAAGATTTAGATCTTCTATTTAGTTTTGTCTAGCAAATTGTAATTTTAGGTTATAGTTTTAAATAAAATGTAAAACCATAGGAGAAATTTTACAAGTGTAGGGACATATATACAAGAATTATAATTACTGTAAGAGACATAGCAAATTTTTGGTCATATGCAGGGGATATAAATTTGAAAGTATGCTGATAGTTACAACTTGTCTTTGAAAAAGTCCATTTATTTTTTATTTATCTCTAAGAACGCATTCAGATTCATGCATAAACAACATGATCCAGGGGAGTTGAAATCTAGGGTCTAATTTACCGAACTACTCAAGCAACAGAGGATTATTTTATCTAATTAAGACAGAGCACACGTACTTAGAATTAAGCATTTGCATTTAACAGCAAATTCAGAATTATAAAAGCAATTAAAGCTAAAATGAGGTATGATAATTTTTTCCTGCATACCACTGCTGAGCTAATGCTCATTTAAATGTTTGCCTTTGTAGCACTATTGAACAGAAGGTTATGAATAGAAGTTCATGGCCAGGCAAAACCACCTTTTCCACATCATTTTCAACCACACATCCTCTTCAGGATCTGAATTCATTCATGCTCTGTGTTTTACTCAAGCCTCCTAAACATAACTTACATTTTTTCATGTTTCTACTTTGATCCTCTGTTTCTCTAATCTAGTTTGTTTTTCTTAACCATCTATCTGAACTCTATCAGACAAGATTCAGACTGAAGTTTTCTTCCTTCATGAAACCAGTTCTCCTTTATGTCTAAGTGCCTCCTTCCTTATCTGAATGCAAGAGCACTTAGCTGAATATAGTTGTTTATCTCATTCATTTGCGAATTAATACATTACTATCTTAGGCTTTTGCTACAGTATCATCATATATTGTCCTTTAACATGTTTGTTATTTTCCCTAATATTACAGACTTCCTGATGGCATAACTTTGTTTTATAGTTTTAAAAATCGTGAACACAGAGCCTTCCTTACAGGTCTAGTTTAAAACATGTTTGATGATTGACTGGTTGAAATATTTAAACATGTATTCACTTTCATATATCTTTCATTCATCTTCCCTGTTGAATCAAGCCTCTGAAGCTTGTCTTATATATTCCACTTCATTCTAATTTATTTATATTATTCCAGATATGTTACGTAAAAACTGCTAAAATAATAAAAGAATGACATTATTTCATTAACCAATAAAATATTTTGCCCTTACCTCCCGCAATGGTAATTTTGATGACTCCATTTTTAACCAATACGCTGAGGAGTCATTAAAATGTTTTACGATGTTATGGCAGTTATAAATGGGAATGCCTTAACATTTAGTCATTTCCAGGACTCAGTAGATAAATCTCATAAGAATATAGTTAAATATGCAACCTTCCTCATAATGCATTTGAATTGCAGCTGATGGGTTTTTTTTTTTTGAGGTTTTATTTTGTGTATTGTCCTGAATTCTTCCACATTTGCTTAGATATCCTTACTTTCCCTCCAAATGTAATTATTATCTTTCAGAAACAGTCCTCATAAGACAGAGGCTATATCTGTCAATTAGTCAGTTAAAATACTTAGCAGAGTATCAGACACAAAAACGAAACTTAGCAAAACAAAATAAAATAAATGTAATAAAGCTTTAAAACTTTTTGTGAGACAATTATAAATTTATAGAAAGTTTCAAAGAAATGAACAGGAAGGTCTATATACTCTCCACCCTGCCTTCAGCAATGTTGACATGTTGCATATCAAAGCAAGAAAATATCAAAAACAAAAAAATATCAACATTGCTATTAGCCACAGAATTTAAAATTAACATTGCTATAATCCACAGAATTTATTCAGATTTCATCAGTTATATATGTACTCATTTGTGTGTGTGTATATATAGATCTATATACTTTTATCACATGTATAACTTCATGTAGCCACCAGCACAATCAAGATACACAACTGTTCCATTACCTCAAAGCTCCCTCATGCTTCTTCCTTCCTTCCTTCCTTCCTTCCTTCCTTCCTTCCTTCCTTCCTTCCTTCCTTCCTTCCTTCCTTTCTTCCTTCCTTCTTTCTTTTCTCCCTTCCTTCCTTCCTTCCTTTCTCCCTTCTTTCTTTTTAATTGTATTTTATTAGTTTCAAGTGTACAATAAATTGGTTAGACATTTATATAGTTTATAAAACAATCCCCCTAATTGCTCTTTCTCTCCTCTGACTCTCCACTGAGCCATTGCATTGCTGCTGACTGCATTCCCTGTGCCATGCTCCCCATTCCCGTAACCATCATAGCCATGTGTACCCTCACGCCTACCCTCCCGAATCTCTAATCCTTTGCAACCATAAATTTGTTCTCTATCTCCACGATTTTTTTTATTTCAAGGATGTTATACAAATAGAATCACATAATATGCAACCTTATTTGACTTTTTTTTTTCACTCAACATGTCTTTCTTGAGATTCATTTCAGTTGCTGTGTATATCAACAGTAATTTCTTTTCATTGCTAAGTAGTATTACATGGTATGAAGTATCAGTTTGTTTAACCATTCACTTATGAAAGGACATTTTGGTTATTTTTAATGTTTGGCTAATATAACAAAGCTAATATGAACAGTCCCACACAGATTTTAGTTTTTGATGAATTACAATTCATCTAATATGATAATTACAATTCATCTAATATAGCTAATTCATCTTGTTTGGAACAGAGGTTTTTGGAGATGGGTGGGATGGGTGAGGAGCTAGTGGATACATGCTACATTAAACATGCTTGTTGTATTTAGGAAGGAGTAACCATCTGTCCTGGTTTTTAGAGAACAGGCCGATTTATGTCTGTTGTTCTAGCATAATGATCTCTTCACTCTCGAAAGTGCCCTGGTTGGTATAATAAATTATATAATTACTCTAATTCAGATTACTTAAAGATCGAAGCATTGCTGATATGCTTTCTCAGCTACGATAAATTGAATTGAATTTTAGTAAGTCGCTATTTTGTAATTTTCCTGACTACCTGTGAAGTGATTCTCTGGAGTCTGAGAAATGAGGTAGTTCTCCTGAAATAAAAGTCTTGCTGAAGTCTCTACTGTTCTTACCTCCTCCTTTTCTGCTAGAAAATTTTTTTCTTGTGAGTCAGTTTTACGGTTGGGAACAAGTTTCAAACTATTCATGTTTTAGCTCCATAACTGGAAATGAGAGTACTCTTCCCCACCATTGCCAGTTTGAATGCAATTATAGGGACAGATGCCGAATGTCTGGCTTGGGTCATTTGCCAGTCTCAAAGACAGTGGTCAGTGAGGTGCAATCCCAAAATGGGCTTAGCTTAGGTCACAATTCATGCTTTGAGTAACCACTCTGTCCAGGGCATTGAAATGAAGCAGGAGGATGGTATCTCCCTTTCAGACCATATGGATCAAAAAAGAAGAGATTTCTTCTAAAGATAGAAAGAAGGTGGTGGAGAAGATGGCACCAGTGAATTGGTAATTTGGGCAGCCACTGTAATTTGTGCCTTCTGAAGAAGTCAGTACACTGCCAAATGCCACACATCTAGCAAAGAATATAGATAGAATTCAGTTCTATATCTTTTGACTAGAAAGCTCATATTTTTAAGGTGTTTTCTTTCTTTTTTTTTCTTTTGTACAGTATTTAGCTGTAGAGAAAAAAGAAAGGAATGCCTGTCAATACAACATCTCAAGTTTTTCTATATAATAAATAATCACACGAATGGGAAACACACATATAGGTGATTGGCCCCCAGCACTTCAAATTTATGAACAATATTTATGTCCTTCACTGCTACAAATAAAATTGGGAATTGAATATAATTTACCTATAGAACTATGGCTTAATGTCGAATTGCAGAGGACTAAAAATATTCAGGTCTTAAAAAAATTATCATAACACCATAATACATTTAAGTAAAAAGAACATATTAACAGAGTAGTACAGATTAATACTGTTTTTCTCCCTTTTTACATATGCACTTAGATATACAGACATAGGAAAAAAATTGGAATGATAAATCCCCAGGTGGTAGTTATATTGGAATGAAGTGCATGGGAATGACTACTTTCTTCTTTTTCTGTTTGTATCACTTTTCTATTTCTAAATACGTTATTATAAAGTTCTTATGTATGGTGACGCATGCCTGATTCAGATTTACTTAAAAATTTCAAATTAAGAACTCCCTACTTTAGAACCATAAAAAGACAGACAGTAAAAACTCTAATTAAAGGCCTCAGCAAAGCAACAAGAATTTGAATAAAAAGATTCTCATTAGATTCCTGATTAACCTTCAAAACAATAAAATAAAAAGATGTTGCATCATTCAGATGAAAAACGACTTTAAAGACATAGTTGTCTCTTGTTAGTTGCAAATACAGTTGAACCTTGAACAGCACAGATTGAACTATGTAAATGCATTTTCTCTTCTTTATGATTTTCTTGACATTTTCTTTTCACTATCTTACTTTATTATAAAAATACTTTATATAATACATGTAAAATACAAAATATGTGTTAACTGACTTTGTATGTTATCAGTAAGGCATTTGGTCAACAGATGGCTACTAGTAGTTACTTTATTGGGGAGCCAAAAGTTATGTGTGAAATTTTGACTGAGGGGGGGAGATCCGCCCTTAATTGTTCAAGGGTTAACTGTATACAATAGTGAAGTAAAGAAAGCAACCTGCAACACCTCTAAAAAGTGGTTGATTTTTGGCAGATTTAATAGTTTTCACTAATTAAAAAGAAAAAAATTATAAGCTAAGTTTTTAGAATAAATTTCTTAATCCTAAGTCCTTACCATTATTTTAGCACAGTTTTGACAATACCAGAATTTCCATATTACAAGTCCCAAGAATCACATCATTTTGAGTGAGCCTATAGTAATTTCTGAGAAACTAATTAAAAAGTATAATTTAGTTAGGAGAAATTGTAGAGGAAATTCCCCATGATGATGCAAAATAAAATTGGCTGAATCACACCATATTTATATGTAAATAACTTTATTGTATCAATGTATTTTATAATCAGTCTTTTTTTCTATAATCTTTTAAGGGAGAACCAAAAAACTCATCACCATTGAATAATACATTACAGAAAATATACAATTCCCTTAGCCTTTTATTATTCACCTTATTAATCAACTTAACATTCAAAACTTAAGAAGGCAATTTTTCTTTCTAGATAAAATCTAGGCATTTTCAGTACATCCAAGTAATAAGGTATTTCTTGTGTTAATGGTGTTAGCACTTGTTGTAAATATGGAGCTTAAACTTTGTGAATTTGATAAGAACATTGCCATTTTATGATTACAATTTAGTGTTCCATGCAATATCAAAGTAAATAGAAATCCCTTAGCAATATCACTCAAATGTCTATTCTATGGACCACCAACTTAACTTAAACAGAAAATTCCTGATTTATCTGAGAGAAAGGGTGATATATGATGATTAGCTTAATTCTGACACAGCAACTCAAGAGACAGAAAAAGAATCATCTAAATGTGTTCCTAGAGATTTCCAGAAATTTTTATTTGATATTTAAAAATGTTAAACTTAAGAAAAATATTTTAATAATAATAAATTATTGTTATTTTATGCTCTTTAGATGCATTTTTTTCTTATCATGCATTAACGGAGGGGAGAATCTCCTTTTAGCCATGTATGTGAGTGTATAAATAATCTGATCACAATTTCTCCCTATTTTTGGCTCTAGAGTATATATTGATTTATCAAACAACAAGTCACAGAAAAAATTACAGCTAATCCAAACTTCTACATTTTACTAGTACAGTATAAAATTATGGATACATACTAGTATGTAACAAGATAATATAATATTTTTCAATTATCTAGTGAAATATTGAATAGCATAAGACATAGCTTTTGTTTTAAGCATATGTTTTTATATTTTAGTCACTTGAAAATCTTGACTATCCAGGTTTTTGGTGTATGTATACAAATATTTCTGTGAATATAATGCTATTTAATCAGCCCACTTAATTAACTGCCCATTTAAATAAAATATGTATTATCTCCTATTAAACTGAATATAAAAATGAACATTTGTTACCTGTTGGAACCTTATACAAAAAAAGACATTAATTTTCTAAAATTCATTTTTAAAACTTCTATGTGGTACTCATGTGCATTTTTTATTAAAAATATATTTTCCAAGAATAAATGGAATCATAAGTTTTAAGTGTTGAAAAAAACTAATAATTGATCATTTGAGCTTCTGTTATTTGTGTGAATTTCCAGAAATGTCTTTAGAGGTCTAGAACCCATCTGGATATATCAACATGCATAGTGAGAGAAAAGTGAGGAATACAATTATTTTAAAAATTCTTTTTATTTTGATATTTTCAAATTGCAGAGCTAAGAAAAAAACACATTTTTAGATTATAAAAATTCAGAAAACTATTTTGTCTTAGAAGTTAAAATAAATTATATGCATAGTCAATGAATAAGATAGAGAAATGATCAGAAAAAACAAGTTTTTATTTAATTACAGATGAAAATTTGTCATAAGAGAGAATCTGTTTACTTAGACACATGTTATTTGTCCTTGGTGAATTATTCTGACCTAGTAAACTAGCAAGAAGAAAAAAATGTGTTTCCTCATGAACCTTATCTTCACAGACATGAAGTTCATTTAGACAAGAGTTCATTTTCACTTGTGGTAACAGAATCTCTGCTTCCTCCACAAGATCAACAAAATAGCATTTCTAGATCATCTCCCCATTCTGACTGCACTCCTTCCTCAAGCCTCACTAAATATTGACCGTCTGATAGGCTCTCCCTCCCAGTTTATTTCACTGTGCATCAACTCCATTTCCTGTACTTGCACGCTTGCATTCTGCTCTTCCTCTGTCTTGAATCTGTCCCATGCCTTCTGTATGATCTCTTTCACCCATTTATTCATTCAACATTCAATCAACAAATATTCAACAAACTGAGCATCTACTGTGGCACTCTTTCAGCAGTGGGGATATAACAATAAACAAAATGGATAAAGTCCTTGCTCCCATGGAACCTACAATATCTTGCAGAGGAGCTAAGTAATAATAAAGACCTAATACAATGTCATATAGTAAGTGATATATTCTCTAAAGGAAATAAACCTGGGTAAAAGTAAAATTTGAGTGTGATAAGGATGATTTTAGGTTGGCTGTTCAGGGAAGATACGTTGAGGAAATGCCCTTCAGCAGACTGAAATAAAATAAAACCTGCATTTATTGAATGCTTACAATATGCAAAGCATTTTTCTCACACTTGCACTCTCAACCCCTTACCATGATTTATCATGGTAGAATGAGATTGTCTTCTACCCAGCTAGTTATTGTGACCATAAAAGAAAAGAAAGAGCAATAGGCAGAAAACATGGGCTAGTAAAAACATTTTAAAGAGGTGTCATGGAAGGCTAAGGACAGGACCATGAGATGACAACTTTTTCACATTTGATCTTCATAACCTGTTGGATGTGTTGCCAAAACAGTTATTCATAGCATGTAAGAAAGCAGGAACCATTATAGCATAGTGTTTGCTAAAATAAAACAGAGATAAAAGCAATATGTAAAAGCTACAACCAGAAATAGTTCATCTCAAGACCAAGCCAAACCAAGCAACATAACAGTTGTCCAAGCATGAAATAGCCACCTCTCAGCTAATAGTAATTTCACCATTTATGACCTATTGGCATAATATTACAGGTGAGATCTAAGTAAGGCTTAAGTTTTGATCTAGATGACCTATAGAAAGTGTAGTTTTAAGATTCAATGAAATGTACTAAATAAATCATATTGTTCTCTTGTCATATATTAAGATAATCATATTTGAAAATAGTGTTAAAATAAATTTCCCATCTTTTTAATAGTAAAAATCCAAAAGAATATTTTGTATGTACAATTATCAAACCAGGTGTTGACACAATCCATGAAATAAGGAGAATATGTATTTTTTTCTTCGAAGAGAGTTTCTTGAACATTGATTCTTGATAAGAAAGTTTGGAATGGCTGCTCTCCTTCCTGAAAATTCTTCTGATTCTGAGATTTAAATTATAATTGATCTTGCTATTATGTTTTCTTTACCATTAAAATTATATTTATCACTTAAAAAAGAAAGATAAAGGAAAAAAGTATCTAGTGTACAAGCATAGATATTGTTTCTTAGAGTATATTCACTATTTCCATGAATTGCTTTTAGAAAAAAGATTTTATAGTCAAACCTGGAAAATTCTATAAACTGTAATTCTCTTTTGGATGAAATAATGTATATTAACATACTAAACCTTCCAAGAAATTATGGTACAAAAATAATAACAAATGAATTAATGACAAATGAATTTCCCGATCACTCTAGTATTAATGTTTGTCACCTCTTAATCTTAATTGGACAATTCTAATAACCTAGCAGTTTAACTGCTTCTAGGCCTGTTTCACCTTTGGAGTAGCCTTCCTTACAGCCAAAGGCTCCAACTAAAATGCAATTCTTATCCCATTAAATATTGATTGAACCCTTTAATAATCTTCACCTAGAGAATAAAATTTCTGCCTTCTGGTACAGCATATAGGAGTCTCGCTGGTCTGGCTTCTATCATTTCATTTCATCTGTAAACATTTGTATTTTACTGCCATGTTTTCACAGTGTGGGTCCCAAGGTTGGCTGGTCCCAGGTCTAGCTATGATCCAGGCTCACAGCTAAGAATAGAACCCTGGATTTAGAATATTACTTTAGTGTAGTAGGGCACCTGTGCTTAAAACGTAAACATAATTCAGTTTATTGTATCATGCATATGTGGCTGAATGCCACTATTGTACTCTGATATATGTGGAGCCATGCGGTCCCCAGGGGAGCAGAAGAGGAGCACAAGAAGGGGAGCAGAAGAACAGAAACAGAAGCCTGATTCCCTCAACAGAACTGCCCTCCCCACAATAAAGTTGGTGCCTGCTGTTTCATTCTCATGTCTGCCTCTTGTACATTCTTCCAACTTGGTGTCTCACCATCGAATCTTCCCTTCTTGATCAGCTCAGTGCTGACACACAGCATTGCATTTTTTTGCTCATGCAGTTTTCTCTGCCTGTATGTCCATATTTTTTACTAACACATCTCATAGCTCTGCTTAAAAACTCAACTCAGGTGTCAGCTTATAAGAAATCATTTCCCACACCATAAGATAGAGTTAAGTGTCTCTCCTCTGTCATCCCATATTTTCTTCTATTAAAACAACAACAAACATGACTGCATTTTAATGACATTTTCTTTTTCTATATTTATTTTCTCATTCCTATACCTACAATATCTAACAGAATTCCTGGTACACAATGGAAGCTCAATAAAATGTTTGACTAATGGAATGGAATTGGGCAATAAATCATTATTCTGGGATCCAAAAGACAGACTTAGTAGTATTAAAGAAAAAAGAAACTTCTCAACATGGCCATTCTGACTTTGGGAAAAGACTGGTCAGCCAAGAAAGTTTCTATGATGCTCAAGACCAAAAGACACAGAGAGATTAATTAGAAGTTAAAACCAGGATCAAAAAGCAGGAATGCTAGAGTTCATCAAAGTAGAATCCTGATTGAAAAAGTAAAGTAAGAGCAGTTAGGAGCCAGACCCAGACAGGACCACAAAGGGCACTGAAGATTCTGTGGAATGCTCTAACAGCTGGTTTGTATGTGCCAGTCACAAGCTCCTAAGGGTGAAATCAAGAGGGAATCACCACTGGGACCGGTACACAAGACCATAATTGGTCTCTGGTATAAGTTCAAGGCAAAGGACAGAAATTCCACTGCACTTGATTTGGTCAACAAGAGAGTCAGAATGAAAGAAGATTAAGGTAGACTCATGATGATATTTTCTCACACATAAATCATCTATTTTAAAAAAATTGGTGAGCAGGAGAAAAAAATAACAAAAGTATCAATTATCTAAAAAAATAGTTAAATGAGATGATATAAAAAAGGAAACATTCATCATTTAAATCACATACACATTAGTATTAAAAATACATAATTCTGATTTTGGACTCCTACATTGTAATTTCATCCCTACTCTATTTATTTGCTAATAAAAGTACAAAAATCACCAGGTTCATTTGGTTTTAATTTAGTTTATGATAGGAACAGTTTGTTAGAAAAATATACTGTACAACATTTCTATTTAAGAAAAGTGAAAAAACAAATAAATAGTGTTTGATAAGGAACTACATTTATTTGCATATAAATAGGAGAACATCAATACATTTGTTTTTGTCAAACTTTTTTCATTTGGTTCTCTGATTTTTTGCTATGTTTATTTTCTTACAGAAATTACCATGCATATTTATAATTTGTAATACAAATCTCAGACTCAGAGTCCTTCTTCCAATTCTGATTCTCTATTTCTAAAGTATTTTTCCAAGTGTGTATCATTTTTCTCTTTGACATCAATTTTTTTTAACAAAAAGCAAATAAAAAATCTTTTTTAAATCAAGAAATCTCTGCAACCATGTGTCAAACACCCTCTGGTTGGTGGTTTTAATATGTTCAGAAGTTTGCTTTTTAGGTAACCAGAATGCCTACAAAAAGTCCACATGTTTCACAAGAGAATTAGACTCTGAATGAATAAATTGAAGATGATTTTCTGACATAGGAATAATATATGATTCTACTTATAGAAATAAATTTGAAGATGCAAAGTTCAGAGTTAAAAACAAAAACAAACAAACAAATAAAAACTAAGGATTGGCACTCTGAACACATAGGACAAGCTTGCAAAAGGATAAGCTGACTAATTAGGAGTAATTAGTAATCATAGATTACATGCAAGGTGTTTAAGAAAGTTACTCACATATTCTTCTGAATGACTGGTAGAACCTGCTGAAGTCAAAAGCACCATGAAAGAAAATGACAAAAGCCTTGTGTTCTGTCTCTAGTTTCATCTCACCCCATTCACTCTCTTGCTTACTCTACTTGTGTCATATTAATCTTGTTTCAGCTCTTTGATTCAATGACATGAGTGCACAAAGAAGTCTCTCATATAATTAAGTGGAAAGAGCTGATACCAATGGGTCTCTAAGGCCACCACAGAGGAGTTCTTGAAGGCATTGGGTTATGTCCTGAATTAAATATCACCACACCACAGATACAACCCAGACCATGGTATAGAAAAGGTTTCATCTCTCAAAGGCAAAGTTCTGGTAAAAAAAAAAAAAAAAATGGAGGACTTTCAATTAAAGTGGTGCAGAAATCTTTGTCAGTTCTGCTTGGCAGTGGTCACAGAAGAAGGATGATGTGGAAGAAGAAACAAGAATATTACCTGCATATTTTGATACTGGCTAAAGTTGCAGGTCATGTATAGAGGTAAGGAGAGCATTCTCCCTAGTATTTCTACTCTAATTTTTAACTTATGACAGTAAATAGCAGTTGAGGTAATACTGATGAATAAATGAGCAATCAGGAGTATTACATTTTTTGGAAAAATAACATCAGTATTTTTATTTGTGATTTTAATAGTACTTAATATAAGAAAATTTTTAGTGTAATGATTGCATTGTAATGATAAAGACTTAATTCACATAACAATAATTTTCTCATATTTTCCTTAAAGATGTGTTCACAGGTCAATATTATTATATTTAACATTTTTGTCAGAAATTATATAATGACAAAAATTTTAATCTTATTTATTAATCTTCTATTATATGCCAAATGCCATACACCAGGCACAGTGAGAGACAAAAAAAGTTACAATAAACTTCTTTATTTCAAAAATATTTACAATATATTTGGAGTAATTAAATGAAGACACTAAGTTCCTTCCAGTAAAACTCATCATTGCATTGGGGCTATGCTCCCAAAACTGCAACAGCATTGGAATATGTACCTAAAGGTATTAATTTAGGAAGAAGATGAGAAATAAACATCTGTAGTCATTGCTGTTAAGCCCTTTATTTGCCATGCTGTTGCCTATTACAATGTTTTGTAATGGTACGACTAAAGTCTTGCATGCCTTCAAGACTCAAGTGAGAATTATATTTATAAGACTCGAGTCTCTGTGCTTATAAGTTTAAATACCTATAGTTGGATATTTAGATTCTAGAAATCGTGCTATGTTTAAAAATAAAGTACAACTCATATATTGCTTTTAATTGCCTAGGTATATAGCTGTGTATTTTTTACAGGCCAAAATGAGGCAGAGGTATAGTATAAACTTTCTATTCTTTCTCACTATATAATCTTTTACAGAACAAAGAACAAACACATATGCACAGTGGGAAGGATTATCACCAATCAGCCAAGTGAACCTTTTCCAACTTGTTGGTGATGTCACATGTAAAGGTTTCTCTCAAACTTTGGCAACAACATTTATCAAAAGAGTCGGTTGACAGAGGAGCAAACTTTATTGCTGGGAGGATGGTCTAGGCTGTTCAGAAAGATGAAAAGATATGGTTCATCTGCCAACATTATATAATACATAATGAGGATAAACCATCAATGAGGAGAGTGAAACTCTGTGTGTGTAGATTTTGGGAGGCAGGGAGAGGGGGAGAGGAGAAGAGAGAAAGAGAGAAGGAAATAAGGAGATAGAGGAACACAGGGAAGTGGGCAAAGGTAGGTAGACTTTGGAAAGTGGATGTTTATCCAGAATAAGAGTACTATGGCCAGCATCATAACACTTATGCTTTATAGAATTAAACATAAAACTCTTTCAGAAAATATAATTAAGACTTTTTTTTTTCAAATTTAATGTTCTTTGATTATAGGTCAGGTAAGATCAAAAATGGAAGTAAATATAGAGAGAAAGTTAAGAAAGAAAAGATTCATGCCAAGCCTACGAGTTTAGGGAAATATTCCAGTGGGCTACTAATGAGCATAATTTCAAGGAAGGCAGAATTTAAATTCCTATGATGTTATATTTTACAATTTGCATCTTAGTCAACAAATTACTAATAGATAGTGAACTAATAAAGAAAGCAATTTTTAGGGAGAGGTTTGGTAAAAATAAAATAGTTGAGAGAAATTTCATTGTTTTCATAGGGAATTATGGGAAGACACACAAGAGGTAAGACTCACCAGATAAATTAAAAATCCATTTACATTTGTATGTAGGTAGAAGACTTTGAGACTGGTAAGCTCCCAGTATATTTGATAATAGAGTTCCATTTTTGCTTTCTAATATATATAATCAATATTAATTATTAAATTAAAAATTTTTATAAACAACATTGTGCATATGCAACATCAGTTATGCAGGTATTTACCTCACAACATACAGTGGATGATTTAGACAATCCAAGATGCTATAGATGAGAAATGATACACAAAGACATCCATGACCAGGCACATTTGGCTGCTTCAGTGAAGTGGTTGTAGCTAATCATACAAATTCAAATTTTCAGATTTCCCCACCACTTATATCAAGCTACTTATTTCTGATTTGTGAAAAAGATAAAACTATAAATTAAGCCTCATATTTGAGTTTCTGTAACTTTATGATTTTAGGGATTTTTAGTGTTGTATGGGGAATACTTCATATCGAGTAGTGAAAGATTTATTGATATAATGAGAACTACAAAGATTACTGGAGAGGTTGGGGGAACAATTTGTTTCTGACTCAGCAGACACAAACCTTTTTATATTTTATCATTGAGATTCAATCAACAATTTCTTATTTAATAAAGGGAATTTTCCCCATGTTCCTATCACCGCCTGCATTTTAGATCTATTTTGCTGGCACTTATTCAGGACCTTGAATGCAAAAGTATCTTAAATTATATAGAGATTATACTATGTACCCAAATTACTATGTAATATACTCTTCCCAAAATGTAAATGAATTATATTATTGCCTAATTTGTCACTTTGAACATCTCTTGTCAAATGTAACAAAATAGGATTAAATGAAATAGAATATGTGAAATACCTGGAAGACTGACTAGCACATAGTGGGTATTCAGCATACAAACATATATTTTTTCCCTTCCTCTGGTCTACTTTACATTCAGTGACATAAAACACTGCATTTACATAAAATGAAGAGTAAAGGTTTCCTTTATAAAATTAGTTGTCTCATTATAACATTTATTTAAGTGACATGCTTTATCAATGTATTTGCCATGTGCTGCAGTTTCCCACAATTGACACTAATCTGCAAATGTGCAGGAATACGCCCATATGTGGAATACGATGAACCTCTGTTACAGGCAATGAGGATATCATTAAGCCATCACTGACTGCATTTTCTCAATCCAGTATCAAGTTTTTATTAGAACTTTGTCACAGTTTTTACATTTTAATTGCAGCACTCTGCCTCCACTCCCAAATTTATTATTCATCCATTTTGGAATTTTCACCCATTATGAAGAATTAAATAAAAACCTACAGTTGTCCCAAAGCTTAGATTTAGATCAGATGTCATACATATAAGTCTCAGCTATTACTTAGTAAAATGTATGCTGATTCAATTTGTCACTTTGGATTTATCACAAGTGTTGTATATAAAAATAGTCATGACAGAATTTGACAAATAGAAACATTAATGGGAAACTTAATAAGTCCAATACATTGTGGTGTGTGCTAAAAGAACAGCTACCTCCCAGAGTGAAAAGATATGACCAAGCTTATTATTTTAATAATATAAAAATATTATTTATAACTTTAAAAATGTAAAAACACATTAAATATAAATTAGAATTCTTTCTGCACTCTGTTGCTGTTTCTCTCTGAAATTATTTTTCCTATTTTCCATTAAGATAAAATGAAAATATGGGATACATAAAATTGACTCTGTTCTCATTCCATTGGTTCTGTTCCACAATCTCCTTGTCAAGCATTCATAATTAATGGCGCATGTAAGCAAAAAGCGACTCTTTGATAAGAAAACATTTGCATCCATTAATGTTTCATCCATTTCTAAGGAAGATGTCAGTGGTGCTGAAAGAATAGCTCCCTGTAACCAGTCGACATACTTGAGCTTGCTTTGAGAAGAATGCAAAGGAAGGACTAATGACAAAACTAAAGTAGACTCACTGAAGACACAAGCGGTAGACAATTACCTCATAACTTCACACCACTTTCCAAGAAAACATCTATCTTAAATTTAAAATTTCTTTATGTATAGTTGTCAGGATAGTTGTCAAACTAGGATTTCTTTTTAAAGCAGTCCATTTCCTTTTCCTTTTCCTCAAAGTAAAACCCTGAAGCAAGATGAGATATTCCAAAGAAGACACGAAAAAGTTAATTACACAAATTTTACTTCCATTGAAATTTAGAGGTAGCATCCTCTGTAAGGGGAGTGGGGAAAAGTCTAGAGACTTTGTAAAGGGTATTCTCAGGTTTGAGAGGAGGACTTGGAAAGGGAGAGAAGTCCTAGGACTCCAGACTCAAGCTGACACTCCTTTTTCAAAGAAAATCATGCTCACAACCCACCCCCCGCCAGCATTCCATTGGCGGTCAGGGAGCTCCGGTGTATAATTCCGGCAGAAGGTAAATTAAGACAAAGCAGGAGCACAGTCTGTTGGGGAAAGGCGAAAAGGTTAAGCAGCACTGGGGTGCAGTACGTAGCGACCAGCAGAGAAAGTAAGCTCATTTTGCCCAAGGAAGCATTACCCAAGAAGCCCACCTCTGATGTGTATACCAGCGGTGGTAAAAGAGCACAAAGGGTGAAAGCTGGAGGTAGCGAACTTCCCTATTCTTAAGGGACCCCCCATCCCTTTAGATCACCGGGAACACTCACACGCAAGGACAACAAAGCGTGCGCCCGGCTGCACTGCTAGACGTGCCCGCTACCGGGCCATCGCGCCCCAGGACGCGCGTTCCCGGGCGGCAGAGCGAGGGCGCCGGAGCGCGGACGCGGGAAGAACCGCCCGGGTGGGGTGTGGGGCTCCCTACCTTGAGCAGCACAAAGAGTCCGAGTAGAGGCAGGAGGCGGCGGCCGCCGCGTGTCCTCTCGGGCAGGTGACCCATCACTGTGCGGACGCGGACCTGGAGGGACGGTGGTGCCAGCGGGCTCCCCCGGTGGCGGCTCACAAAGGCGAACTGGGGCTGCAGCCTCAGACCTTGGGCGCCGAGGATGCTCCTGGCGGACTCATGCTGTCTTTTCAGTCTCCCTGCGCCTGCTCCCTTTCCTGTTTTGCGCCCGGGGTCCTCCAGGAATGTGCTCGGTGCTGCTGTTCTTTGACAGCTAAGGATGGAGAGGGTGGAGATTGGAGTGGGCGAGGCTCTGCCTCCGCGGTCACCGCGGCTGCTGGAGGAGGCTCGGAGGGTCCGCGTGGTGAGCGAGAGGCGGGGACACTGAGCCCAGCCCGCCGCGGCCCTCTGGCAGCAGGGATATTCTCTCTGTGCTGCAGACTCATGAAGTGACAGCAGTCTCCTGGCCCTTTCACCAGAGTCCGCCGCCTTCTCTGATCGCCGGACAGCCCCTCTCCAGGCTCCGCTCCAACCCTTTACAGCCTCTGGGACTTAGGAGTTCTGTGGGGTTTCCCCGACTCCTCTTGAGTAACTCGAGGACCGGGTCCCAGAGCCCTCTTAATCTTCCTAAATGTGCTCTCAGTTGCAGTTAAGAAAGACCAGTAACATTTGGAAAGGACTGGTGGTGTAACTGCAGTGATGGAGTGCTGTGTGTGTGTGTGTGTGTGTGTGTGTGTGTGTGTGTGTGTGTGTGTGTAAGAGAGAGAAACAGAGAGAATAAGCCTCCCCTCTTATATTCTCTCCATCCCATTTAAACACTCCCATTCTCTTCACCTCACAGTCACCAAGGAGGAAAGAGCACGATTATATTATATATGATTTTCCGCTTGAAATCAGTTTTTGTAAATTTCAAGGGCTATCCTTTGATACCAAAATGTCAGGTCACTTGAAGTGAAATATGGGGCGGGGGGGGGGAAATCACAATATATACATATCTTTATAAGCAGATATACTTTTAAAAAAATGTTTATTTATTAAAGAAACTGTTAAACTTTTCCAGAGTGGTTATGTCATTTTACATTCCCACCAGCAATGTATGAAAGAGGTAGGGAAAAAAGGAGGGTGTGTAATTAAAAAGCAGTAACGTTAGGGAGCTTTGTGATGATGAAAAAGTTCTTTACCTTGATTATAGTAGTAGTTAAATCTACCAAAAAGATAATATTTCATAGAAGCGTGCATGCACACACGCACACTCACATAAATGAGTCCATGTAAAACTGGTGAAATTTTAATAAGGTCTGTGAGCTGTTACAATGTCAGTTTCCTGGTTTTGATACTGTTCTATAGGTATAAGATGTTCCCTTTGGAGGAAACTGGTGAAGGGTGCATGAGACCTTTCTGTATTATTTTTAATTGAGATATAATTGACATATAACATATTAGTTTCAGGTGTACAGCATAATGATTTAATATTTGTTTAGATGGCGAAGTGATCACCACAGTAAGTCTAGTTAACATCCATTGCCACACATAGTTACAAAATTTTTTCTTGTGTTGTGAACTTTTGAGATTTATTCTCTTAGCAACTTTCAAATATACAACACAATATTATTAACTATAGTCACTATGCTGTGAATTACATTTCCATGACTTATTTATTTTATAACTGGAAGTTTGCACCTTTTGTCTATCTTCACCCATCTACTTTTTAACACATGTGAATTATTCATCAATAACTAATATGTGACTTTTTAGAAGCTTAGGCAACTAATTCCAAGCTATGTATCGCCAAACTATTTATGTCCCCTCAGTTGCTATGTGTGTTTCTGAAAGAGGTTGGTCAAAATAAACTATGAGGTATGCTGTTCAAATACAAATCATTCCTTAATGTTGTATAAATTATCCTTGCTGTGTCTTGCCAGTAATGGAACTCCCTATTTGTCTTTGAGACTTGCTTGGGCACCAGGAGACTGGCAAGGTAACCCTGGTCATGAATACAAGAGTTTAGGTAACAACTTTGTCTCAGTCACACAGGGGTAGTAGTGGTCTGGAAAGGACGCAGAGCTATGTTCATTTGGCCTTTTGCTAGATGAGCGGGGACCAAACCCTAATCACTTTATGTACATGTGTGTTTGGGAAAGGTTTAGATTGAATATCTTTACATGAATGTATATGTGTATTGAATCCTCATGTGCATAAGTATAAAATAACAGTCTGAAATTACATGAGAATATTGCCTTTGATGTCTTATTTTAGAAGCTTTGTTTTTAGTCACTTCCTCCCCCTTCATTTGCTCACTTTAGTGCACTGACTCCCATGATTTGTTGGCCAGGACCTTCTCTTTCTCTTGGGAAAATATTGTCAGTTTCTCCCTACCTCTGGGTCAGATTCATGGACTATCTGAAAATTTTATCCTTGGGACTGGACTTGTATGGACTTTGCTTTGATATATTTTCCTCTTATTTTGAAGCTCCTGAAAGCAACATGCTATTCCCATCCACTCCCCAAAGTGGCACTAAAGTCATCTAAAGTTGAAGACTAAAGCTATGTTTAGACCAGTGGCAAAATCATACATATAAGTTGGCAACAACTCCTCTTTGAATAGAGTCTCATTTTAAAGTGTGTGGTGTAGATTATAGACATATATAAAAATATTCATATTTTGTGTATATGCATGTGTGTAGATGCATGGACATAAGCTTCACTGATGTATGTATGATGTTAGAAAGCAATTCTATTAATCATACATTCATCTTGTAAACAGAAAAAAGTTTTCACAATGATGCATATTTTAATATAATTTTATTTTGCTATGTTGTCTTTCTATATTTTCTTTATTGCTTATATCAAAATTTGCTTAGCTCTTCATGCCTGTACATATGTACATATGGACCACTTTGGGGAATAATAACAGTAAACAGTAAGCAGTACATCATTCTTCAGTAAAGTATTAGTAATTAGCATTATTAATACTCCATTAAGTAACACTATAATTAAATGGCTGATGACTCAAGGTATTATTTCAAAATCACAAAGTTTTCTCTTCATAATAAAGCATTTTACTTAGCTGCTGCTGGATAAACTAGTTTCCTTTGTTTTTATTGCACTTAAAACAATAACAGTCTTGTGAATCTTCCTAGAAGAGACTCCCAGAAGTATGTGAATGCTGCTATTATCAGCAGTGTGGGGGTTTTCAATCTGTAGAGTATGCTGTGTGTTTCTTTGAGCTATTGATTGGTTTTCTGATACAATAATTTAAACATATGGCACTTTTTATTATGCTATTTTCAAGATTCCAAATCAACAAGAATGGCCATGGGCAACATATAGTGCATATAGTAATGTATGTTTCACCAATTGCTTCAAAATGTTTGTTCTGATTTTGTTATCCCAACAAAACTGTTAGAAAGAGGCTGAGATAATTATCACCAACTATTTTTCCAGTAATGCTAATTCTCCTGGAGAAAAGATAAATGCAGAATAAAAAAACAAAACAAAACAAAACAAAACAAAACCAACCAGAATCTCTTAGATGTCCAAGATAGGCGTTTAAAAGTGAATTCTCACAAATTGAAATAAAGGTCTCTATTTCTTTGGAAATAATAATAAGGTTTTTAATGATCAAGATACTGATAGGTCTTTTTTAAATCTGTAGGAGGCTTTGTTTTTGTTGGGTACATTTTCTTAAATACCTAAAAATGTACCCATGCCTATGTAGGTCACACCCACCTCCTCTATGGGAAGAGAAACAATAGCAGCCACAGAACAGGAGCTTTAATCCCTAGAGAGGTTTAATGAGGAGTCAAATGGAACTCTTACAGTGCCCTTGCACATGAAGCTCAATTCTGTCCTCTAGGGACTAACTGTAATGTAGTTGGTGTGTTTAGTCTGGGCTTCCACTACTGAAATCTCCTATAAGGCTGTCAGCAGTTTCAATATTAGAGAATTGTATTTATGGGGGTTGCTCAATGACAAATAATTTACTTTACATGGAATGTAGAAAAAAATTCAAGCCTTTGATCTCCAGACTATAGACCACTTGAAAAGCACAGTGACAGCCATGCTGTTTGTCACTTGTACCTCACATATTACAATTATTATCACGTATGAACTCTAGATTATGTGTAATCTATTCTTAAAATCAGATGATGGGGCAGGATTTTGATTTTCAATTTACTTGAGCATTTGTTTTAGTTTTCTCTAAATGAACACTGGGTTCTCGCCTAAAAGATGTGTTGACAATTCATAAATTCTGTAACTTTCAAAGTGGGAATGATTGACAGCCCTCAGGTGAAGAGTATGTTTCAGCTGCCAAGACATATTATTCCTGCCATACTTAAAAAAAAAAAAAAACAGTGAAATTCACTACAGAAGGTCATTTTTTATTTTAAAGATTCTTTCCCCATTGCCTCTTTTTTTCTTCCTATTACAGGATCTATCTTTTTTTTTTTAACTTGACTCTTACATAGTTTTAAGGAAAATCAATTAAGAATATTGTATTACAGGGCATAAGTTTTATGACATAAAATTGTCTGCTCAGAAAAGGAATAAGAAAATCTATATGGAAAATTTGAGCAGATATTTATCATTGGACACAAACTGCAAGCTATAGTATGAACTATAGTATATAGTATAGTATAGTATGCTAATTTAGGAAAGCAGACTGCTGTTTTTAGATACTATTCCCTTTTTCAGTTATATACTAGGATTACTGTTTGTTGTTAATTTCCTTAATAATTAAAAAATTAAAGACATTAAATAGCCTTAAGTTATGCAATTTTATCTCATATTTTGTTTATGTGTAATGGATTGACTAATGGACTTTTATAATAATTATTTTCTGAGCCATTCCAGACATTGTTATCATCCACTCACCTAGATTTTTTTCATAACTAGGTTTCTTGACTAATTATAATTTAAAACATTAACTTCCTGCATGGGAAAGATTCACTTTAGCCTGGCAAAACAGCATAACTGGAACTTGCATATAATTTATCAATAAAAGAAGACATATTCTCTTCTTCATTTCTCTTCAAATTAAAAATGTAATGCAGCATTTTTTGTCGACTATGTGTAGACAAATGTACAGAGTCTACATATGTGTCACCTAAAAAGTGGTTTCAAATGTATAATTATGGAAAAATTGGTCATGGCGATTTCAGATGCTATGTAGAAACTATGAAAACATTAATCACATAATTTGAAAATGCAGTGCCTTAACTGCTAATGCTTTTACAAATAGGCATAATAACTTTGCATTGACAATTTTACTTTAAATCAATGACACCAAATCAATTTTCATGCTAAAAATGACAAAGTTTATAATATTCTCAACTCTGTGAGAGAAGTGGTGACAATGTCTACAATCTGAAAGGAGCAGGACATGCCATTGATAGATTAGTGTCATTATTTTTCTTAGCAGAAAAATCTAGAGGGGAAATTTTGAAGAAGGCACTAGTGCTCTGGAGGAAATTCCAGTGTTCAAGGAAAGACATCCTCTTCATAAAGGAACGTGAAGAAAATGCATAATTGAGAAGCTGTACATTTCTAGATATGCTTTATAGTATGAATATTTATAAGTGGAGCAATTTGAGAGAGGGAGTTGAATGTAGAGACTCTGTTTTGTTTGGTAATATGATATTGCAGAAAAATTACAAGGGTAACCATTTAACATATGTGTACAGTATGATTTGAAGGAAATACAATCAGGGATCAGTGTATGTCAAGCTCATGGCCATTCTCTGTCAACGCCCTTTTTAATCCTATGACGACTATTTCCAACCTTTTCTACTCAGCTAAAACCTCCAGGCCTCGGCCCTGCAGACTTCTTTAGTGCTTTGGCTTTACCTTCTGCCTTACAAAGGGAATAGAAGCCATCAAATGATCTCTTTTATATCTTCCCACCCGTGAACATAATGCCCATATCTGTTTCTATCTTTCTTGTAAAAAACAAATTGTTTTCTCTCAAGAACCATCAAAGACTAATTCTACCACCTACTTTCTAGGTCCCTTTTTTTCCCCAGTGTTTCCTGAATTCTCATTTTTAACCTCTCCCTTTTACGGTATTTTATCCCTTGGCTTTTTACTCATGTTCATATCTTTACAATTGAAGGAAAGAAAACCTTCACTGAACCGCTCATATCCTTGGCTGCAATCTTGTCTTTCTCTCCACCACTTTCTCTTCACAGCAATATTTTATAAAGTGTTGTGTATACTCTCTGTCTTTGTCATTTTTCACTATATACGTACTCTTCAGACCACTCTGGTCTGGCTTCCACTTCCATGATCTCACCAGCACTGCTCTCCCTAAGGTCATTGGGATGCTCTTGGAAGCATATGCTATGTTGGCTAGTCCCTTCTTTCTGACTGTTACCTCTGACTTTCCATAACCCTGCACATCTCTGGTTTTCTTCAATACGTCTGGCTGTTCTTTTGAAATCTCTTGCTAGGTCATTCTCTCCTTCCTGTCTTTTTAATGTTGCAATTTTCAATGCTTAATTCTAAACACCCCTACTTTCCTCTGTATTCCTACCCTAGCCAATCTAATCTATGGCAATGTCTTTAATCTCTGCCTATACAGATGATCCACAGGTTATATCAGTAGCCTTCAAAGAATACTCTTGCACCCATGCAGATCCATATAATATAACAAAGGGTACACTTGACTTTCCATTGGAATGTTTAAAACAGTTCAAACTTTGAAGGTCTGAAATTGAACTCATAATAATTGCCCCATAATCTTTTATCTTAAAAAATGACACTAACACAAAACCATCTGCACAAGCCAGAAACTAAAAAGTCATCCTTGATGGCTCCCCGTCCCCAGCCCTCAATGGCACCATATTCAATTTAATTCAATGTCCTGTCATTTTACCTCTGAAATAATTCTTATGTCAATTCACTTCTTTCTATCCCAATAACCTCCATCCTAGTTTAAATTACCATTATTGTTTTGCTTGAACTATTACAATACCTTCCCAATTGCAAATCTACCTGTGACCTCTATAGCTCCTTCTATTCCATTCTGAAGCACAACAGAAAAGTATTTCCATCTGCAGCCGGTTGGAACCAGTTTTTGAAACCCAAATCTGAGCACTCAGACTCTCTTACATAAATTCAACCAAAGGCTTTCAAATTCTTCTAGAATAGTGATAAAATCCTCAGTATGGCCCATAAGGCCATCAATTCCTTAACTATAACTCA
Organism: Macroglossus sobrinus; assembly: GCA_004027375.1. Classification (NCBI taxonomy): domain Eukaryota; kingdom Metazoa; phylum Chordata; class Mammalia; order Chiroptera; family Pteropodidae; genus Macroglossus; species Macroglossus sobrinus. Next base: position 954,459 of record PVKZ01000182.1, read on the forward strand.
TTTCTTGTCAGATCTTTATCTCCTTTGCTCTCTGAACTTCTGAAACTCAGGTTTCCTCCTGACACTGAGACTTGTACTGTTTTCCTTCCCTGGAATTCTCCTCTTGTCTCCCTGATCTCTGTTCAAACTTAACTTCCTCACTTTCACCCCATAGTTTAAGTTTTCATAGCCCATCTAGTATTTTTATTATTGATATTTTATTTTTATCACTATTTACTTAATCTTGTCTCCTTCTTTAGATTCTAAATTCTGCAAGCACAGGAATTATGTCAAGTATTTGCTTGCCATTTTCTACAGAGCACTTAAGTCAGTTTCAAAAATAAAGTAGGTACTCAGAAAGTATTGATTGAATAAATAACGTGGCATAATTATCAGTGATAATTATTTTATTAAATATTGAAATATAAACTATTTATATTAATGTTCTGGTTTGATTGTTTGAGGTGGGCAATCAAATTCTACTCCAGGTACACTTTCACATTTTTTAGAAAACAACAAATAATGAGCATCAAGACATCAATATCTGCACACAAATTATTCTGGGAAACCTTGTGCGGGGCCTAGGACTGGAGAGTGATCAAGAGAAGAACAGAAAAGAGAAAATAAATTTTATTCTAAATTAAGGTAGTACTTTAACTTTTGAATGGATAAACAAACCATGGTATATACATCCATTAGACTATCACACAGGAAAAACAATAAATGTTCTACTGATACATGCAACAATAATAAATGAATCTCAGATACATTATGTTAAGTGAAGAGAAGTCAAACTCAAAAAGCAACACACTGTATGATGCCATTTATGTGTCATTTTGGAAATGGCTCTATTATAGGAAAAAAATAAATTAATGATAGTCAATGGTTGGAAAGTATTAAAGAAGACACAAAGGAAAATTTGGGGTGATGGTGATGTTCTAAATCTTGATTTTGTTGGTAGTCACATGACTTATGCATTTGTCAAAACTCATCAAACTTTATCTAAAAAGGACAAATTTTACTGTATTTTTTAATTTAAAAAAGCGAAAGAAATCTGAGCAAGAATTAAGTATGATAAAAAATATTCAGCCTCATGGAAAATTAATTTTTTAAACATTATTTTTATATGTGTATATTGACATTTTAAGAGTGTTTCAAAGTGCTTAAAAGTAAGTATTTTAGGACAAACTCTGTTTAGAGATTATGTGATTGGCTTTCCCCTATTATCCCATAATAAAATCTCAGAAATAAGCTTACAAAATTGCTTAACTCTTTTCCCTTTTGACTCTTTTTAGCTGAGAGATTGACATGAATTATTAAGTCACTCATCAAGCACATATTTTTCAACTCCTGCCATGCTGAGCACAGTTAAGATAAGACACAACTGTTGACCTCTGGAAGCTAGCAACCTAGCAGGAAAGGTGGTATACAAAAAAACTACAAACAAGATAAAATATAGTAAGTAGAAGCAAAGATAGAGACAAATTCTAAAAGCATTCAGCGAAGAGAGAGATAATTTATATGTGTAAAAATTCTGGAAGCTGGACAGCCCAGAGAATGTTCTAAAATAAAAGTACAGTTAGAAGAGTTGAGGTAATAAGATTGATGGGCAGAGAGTCCTTTGTTCAATAGCTATGTCTGTTTCTTCTTCCTGGGAGCGCACAGCTATATGCCATCTCTCAGTTTCTCTTGCAGATAAGTGCTGAGATAAGTCTGAGTCATGGCCCATGGAATGTGGATGGCATCAGTGATGTACAGTTCCAGGTCCATAAAACCTCCATGTGCAATCCTCATTCTCTTTTTCTCATCCTGAGTAAAAAACACTCTAAGGGCCTAGAGAAGTGAATAACAAGATGGAATTGCATTGATATCTGAGCATCTGAAGAGAACATCAACCAACCTACCAGAGACCATAATCTGAAAACTGGAAAAGTCTATTTAGATCAAGAGATCACCATTAAAGGCCAAGGTAAGGGAACTGGGTCTACAGAGCTGTTTAAAACAGAAAAGTCACATGATCAGGACTGGATACTTCAGAAAAACTGGTCTGAGTAAATTTTTTAGCAAAGTAGATTCAAAAAAAGATCAAGAGATTACAAGATCTAGTAAAAGTAGAATTAAAATGATAGTCATATTAGAAAAGGAAGCAACTGAACACAGAAGAAAAATAAGATCTGTAGAGGTAAGGACAGGCTCAAACCTTTCTGAGCCCTTAATGACTTAGTAACATCCATGAGCCGGGCCATACACAACACTCTGGTCACATGTTGGCACCAGGATTTTACCTCATGCCTCTAGAATCTACTTGCTCTGTTGAGGTTGTAAATTGTCTTATACCTGCTCATCACCTTCACATTATCACTCATTTTGTCTGCTGATTTCCCTCCATTGCTGCTTCACTTCTACCCACTTGGTTCATGTCTCCCGGAACTCCATGCCTTGCAGCTACAATCCAATCTCATTCCTCACTCAGCTCCCAAAACCCAGCCAAGCCCTTGTCTGAGATAGTTCAGGGAGAAATAAAGTTGCTATACACATTCATTGGAAGGTCTGTATGTGAACATAAGTTTTCAAACCAAATAGATAAATATCTATAAATATGATTGCTAGATGATAGAGTAAGAGTATGTTTATCTTGATGAGAAACTTCCAACTGTCTTCCAAACTGGCTGTACCATTTGAGCATTGCCACCTGCAATAAGTGAGAGCTCCTGTTGCTCTACACCCTCGCTGACATTTAGTATTGTTAGTGTGTTAGATTTTGTCCATCTCTAGGTATGTATTGGTATCTCATTGTCATTGTATTTTGTAATTCTTTAATAATGTAAGATGTTGAGCATTTTTTCATACACATAATTGTCATCTGTATATCTTCTTTGGTGAGGTGTCTGTTAAAGTCTTTGTTCCATTATTAAACGGGGTTGTCTGCTTTCTTAAAGTTGAGTTTTAAGAATTCTTTGTATATTTCATAAAGTCCTTTATAAGATAAGTATTTTGCAATTATTTTCTCCTGATTCGTGGCTTATCTTTTCATTCCCTTTATAGTGTATTTTACAGAGCAGAAATTTCTAATTTTAATAAAGTTCAAATTATAATTTTTTTTTATAGATTGTGCTTTTGGCATTATATCTAAAAACTCATTACCAAGAGGTCTTCTATAGTTTATCCATTTCAAATTTTATTATCAATTACTATAATTATACTTTTTGATGTTTTAATTGTTTCCATTTAGACTATATAAGCCTCTTCAATATTGCTTCCGAGTCATTTTTAAAGGAACCCATTGATCTTTGAGCATATTCTTAAGTTCTGGTACCATATGAATAATTTAAAAATCTGTCTTTTTGATAAAACTAATTCAATTAAGGTAGATCTTAAATTATAATTCATTAAATTATTTGACAAATATCTATTTTGCACTTACTATATGTCAGGCTGTGTTCTGGTGCTCAGAATCCACAGGAGCATTTAAAGAGAAGGAGCAGGACCTAGAAAGCAACGATGTCCCTCATGTGTTTAAGGAAGAGCAAGTTGGCCAATGTGTTTAGAATGGAACATGTATGGGCTCACTGGTGATGCGAGTGGGGGATGTTGGGAGAAGATTGAGTAGGATTGTGCTTATCATTGTAAGGACTTTGGCTTTTAACTCTAGAGAGAGGAAACCAATTTAGAGTTTTGATCAGAGGAGTGATGTTATCTAATTTAGAGGTTCACTGGCTTCTATGGTAGAAATATATCCTTGGAAGTAAGGTTAGAAAACCAGTTAGAAGGTTATTGGATAACACAGGTAAGAAATAATGTATAGTGGACATGCCAAGAAATATAGGCATAGGTAAGTTTTTGTAGGATGGAAAACAAGATTTGCTCATGAATTATGTATAAATTTGATAGAATGAGTAACAGAGAGGAATCAAGATGACACCCAGATTTTTAGCTTAGACCAAAAGGATAGCCTTGCCATTGTTTGAAAAAGAAAAGACTGAGGTAGTGCAGGTTGAGAGCGATAATTAGGAACTTCATCTTGGATGTGTTAATTTTGAATTTTTATTAGACACCTAAACAGAGATGTTTAATAAAAATTAGAAAAATCATTTTAGAAATGAGGTTACTCCAGCCTGGACTGAAGAAGTACATTTAGGCATCTTTAGAATATAAAAATTGTATTTAAAATTGAAACTGTCCAAGATCACTATGGGAGAGTGTAGATACAGAAGACAAAAAAAAAAAAAAAATCTAAGGACTGAGTCTGATTTTTGTCTTCTGGCTTTAGACAAGAGATAAAAATTCCTCCTTTCTCCACTCCGACAGGATGAAGACAAATTGTCCACTTGTACAGAAGTCTGTGAAGAGCTTCTCTTTAGTACCTATATGATAGTACAATCAGTTTATAAAGTAAATATCATAATCTAACTTAATAGAGCAATCTGAATGTGTTTAAATAAATAAGTGCCAAAATAAAACTTTTTACAAGTGTATGTGATTTCTTAAATATTTTCCAATAGTATTTTCAGTCTTATTTGGCATAGTATTTATTTTATCACTAGGTAATTCTTAATTAAACAAAATCTCTCAGTCATCCATTTATTCTTTTATTTAATAGATATTTATTAAGTATTTATATATCAAGTATTTCTGGCTATATCCTGCAGCTTAAAACATTGTTCATTTTATTATTTTTCTTTTCTGTTTGTTTTAAAATACTCTCATTTGGATTTTTAAGCAGAAAGCAAGTGTAAAAAATTTTTAAAGAGTTGAAAATAGATATATAAAAATCAAACATATATACGTTTATTTATTCTGTTTTATAACCACACAGATATTAACAAAATTCTTTGTTGTAAAACTTTGTTTTAAAAATACTTTTTTAAGAATCTCACTACTAGTACATCCAAGTGAAGGAGAGCAGAGTTTGCCATCTAAAATATTCCTCTTTGAGATTTGACTATTTGAACTCAGTTACTTTTAAGAAACAAAAGACTCAGAAAGAATCTTTGACCCTCCTCCTTTACCTGCCTAAAAGGAATATGATAGAGGACCTACTACAAGAAGTAATATATCATCATGGACAACTACAATTTAATATAAACTAGTATCTGATAGACAGAGAGGAACATAGCAAAGTTCATTTGTTCGAAGTCCTCTCTGTGTCCCATTGTTAAAAGAGGCTCAACAAACATTTACTTATCAAACATTTGATTTCCATCTCCATGTGAATTGCTTTCCTGCCTTTTGAAGTCCCAAACCACAAGCTCCCTTTACTCCTTAGCTTCAGAGTGGCATGTAAACTTCAACTGCCCAATGCATCTTTGGGTCTCATATTCTTATGGCACTTCCGTGTTACATTCATAATAAAATTTGGATATTTTTGTGTTAATCTGTCTCACATTAATCTGATTATCAGCTCAGCCAGAAGAATTTAGAAGAGTTGGAGGGAAATTATTTTTTGACCCCCACCCCCACAAAAGCAATCCACATGGAAAGCAACCCAAATTTCATCCCTGGAAAATGATCAGATACTTAATAGAATATCTCATATTACTACGGTAATTTGTTGAAAAGAATGATGTGCTCTTAAATGTAACAAAAGGCAAAGGATTTGCACATATTGTTAAGAGAAGAACAAATTATAGAATAATATATATAATGTAATCCCACTCATGTGCAAAATTATGAATATGTATAGTGGATAGGAAAACCTTCCAGGTGTATTGATTTCTAAAGAGGCAGAAGTGAATGGTTACACAGGGAAATTTTCACATTGATTTTTTTATGCTTTTATAATGCTTGGTAATAATAATAATATGCAGAAAATAATAATATGCAGAGAGGCCACAAATTAAAAAAAGAGATTTGCAACATTACAGATTAACTTTAAAATGGATGGATGAATTACTAAAAATATGAAAATATTGGAGATATAAGTGGGGACACAATAAATGCATTTAAAACAAATATTAAAAGTTGAATCATATATTATTTTATCAGAATAAACATCTATAGAAAAAAAGCTCCTCAAACTAGCTCCACATTACTAAGAATAATGCCATGATCTTAGTTGGCCAATTCTACTTCAGAACTATAACAAAATACAAGTATATCAATGACTATGACTTTTTGAGTTGTGAATAAGCTATTCTCTGCCATGTTTAAAAAAATATATGGTTGCAGAATGTTACATTGGAGTTGGTAATAATATCTAATACATTTAATTTTTTGTCAGTCCTTCTTTGGAACAAATTTCTTTGTGTGAAATCTTATTAATTATGCTAGCATCAGACATTCATACTGCATAGTGGTCTGCAATAACCAAAAAGATTCCTCAGTGAGTTTAACTTTCCCTCAGAATTATGAAATTCATTAGAAACTAACAGCAATTAAAAATATCTGAGAGAAGTTAGTGCCATCTAACTCCATCAAAATAATGGAGCCAGGAAGAGGTTTACACTACCCTACCATGGTTAACAAAGATAAGAATAGAAAAACAAGAAACATGTCTTGGTTGTTTTTTTTCTTTAACATACAAGAATAAAACATCTTTTATATTTCTGATTCACACAAGCCCACCTTTTTACTCTAGGGCTTTTTTTTGTCACTAGTCTTTTCTGATGTTCTAAATCTCAGAACATGATAATTTATTCCATCACACAGAAAAAGAGTTATTCATTTATATCTACCCTCAAATCATATCAGACAGAATTTAAAGTACTTTGGCGTCTCCATATTTTATGTATAGTGTTTCTAAATAATTAACAAAGGAGTTCGGAAATTGGTGCTGAGAATTGAGAGCATGTATGTAGCTTAGAAACAAGTGTAATTTAGCCAAGTTTTCTTTAAAAATAAGTAAATATTTAAATTTTTTTCTATGTTGTTCCAGTCAGGTTATTGAAATGGACTTAGTTTTAAATATGAGCTATGTATCATACCCCAGTGCTTGATAATATTGGGGGTCCTGGAAACTTGTATCTAAACAATTCTATTTCCTCTAGATGTAATTATAGTCCTCTAGATGTAATTAAAATCAAGTTCCCAAGTCACCTTAACAACAGAACTAAGTAGAATGATCACCTCTGACAGTAAGCAACTTCAGAGAGAGGTAAACCCAAGGCTCCAAAGCGTATATGATTTGGGAAATCTTTTTAAAGAAAAAATAAAAAATTGAAAATACAAAATTACTTGTGAAAGTAAATATTTATTTAGAATGAAAGAAATCACAGCAAATTATAAAATTTTAAGTTAATATTTGCCACAAATACCATAAAAATCCAGAAAAAAACTATACTTAGTCTGTCATATCTTTAATTTAATTTTTCCTTCTGTTTTAGTGCATACTCTGGTTGACTTGTTTGTTTGAAAATTAAATTGCAATATTTTCAATAGAAGAATGAAAATATAATTCAGCATAATTGATCAAAATTTATATTTTATTATGAGTTTTTGGTATACAGAAAATATTTGCTTCCCAAACATATTCATTTTATGACTGTGGCTTTGTTTGTTTCTGTATTTCTAAAAATACAGAAATTCTGATTTCATTTTGCTTAATCTTCATCAAATAAGAAAAAATATAAAATCTGTTAATAATTGTATAAGCTACATTTTAAGAATATTTTTGACAGGATAGGACATTCATTTTAATGAAGTATTGAAGATAAAATTCTTTACAATTTTAATATCTAATGATTGAAAGAATTTTCAGATATACATGAGCACTGTCTGTAATATTTTTCTGATGTTGCATCTTTGTGTCATGACGCTGGATGGTCAGGACAGTGGGCATTATGGGTACTTGTAAAAGTCATTCCTAGATGGATCGCTGCTTTATATTTCATGGAAGTGACTACACAATGACCTACACAAATATGTTCCTGAACCCAAGTGAAATGCCTCTCCAGCTCAACTTTCCCTTCACCAGATCTCAAAAAAGCTTGAGATTACTCTCAAGCCAGCCAAGACAAGTGGTAGATTGTATGATGTAGGGGACATCAGCATGGAAAGAAACAGATGTTATGGCAAATTTAACAATCTTACTTTTGCAAATTTTATAAGAACATGTGACCATGGCAATATGTTAATAGGACCCATCGCAGAGTTTCGGAAGGGGACTTGAAGCTTAAGCTTCATTAGCTTCTGAGCCTCTGCCAGCTACTCATGCATATAGTCAGCACTATCTCCTCCCTTTCCCCCCTAAGGATGGGAACAGGGCTGGCATTCTACTACAAGGCCTTCCTCTATCTCCCTGCGTACTCTTTGGCTGTAGTTTCTCCCCACTTCAGTTTTCTAAAAAATATTGGTAATGGTTACAAGCAAGTGGCACAGGGGATGGTCACAGGTGACCTTTTCCCTGTGACTGTGCCTAACCGTTATTTTAAAAATCAAAACTATATGAATATATTGCCTTCAATATTGCAGTGGAACATCTCCTACTATATGTACTTATATGTGGGATATATTTACCATAATCTATTCTGACTACATGTCAAATGATTGTTTATTAAGAAAAGGCCAAGTGGCACTGAATCTTAGTGAAGACACTTCATAGTTAAATTAAGTAATTGCAATTACTACAACTTTAATTATACTAAGAAAGGTCTTAATTTTAGATCTTTATCCATTATCTTTTTTCTTAAAATATTTCTGCCTGCTACTCTTTTCAAGTTACTTTTATGGCTGTTATATAATTAACATGAACTAAAATAATTCCTGAACTACTGCTGCTAAGAAGCTAGATAATGAAAATATACAAGATATGACATGGAACCACACAACTGAAGTGAATCAATTTTCAGCTTCATCTCCAGTGAGAAGGTAATCTTTTTCACCAAAGAGAGTCAAACACATTTCTTCCTGTTTCACCTCAGCATTATAGAAAACTATCATCATTCAGAGAATAGAGAATATGCTGAAAATGATCTAAAGATAAAATAATTATATCTAATATTTAAAAACCCACAGATAATATTTGGATTTGAGGAAAATAAATCAATCCTGGAGAACAAAGGACCTGCCCCATAGGATGGGAGAGTTTCATGGTAACCAACCTGCTACCAGGTAGCAAGCTCAAAGCATGGGTGAGGTGCCATTTGAGGGATTCAGCATTGACCTCATATGGTTTGCAGGTCAGACACTCAGTAGTGGGACAGTGGGCAGTAGCCAGTCTCAGTAAAGGGACAGCTACTTTGTTGAGACTATGCATAACTTTTGTACCTGATGATTTTGTAGACAGTCCCATATATTGTTTTTTGTTTGGTTGAAGACATATACCATATTTCACTAGACAGCAACTCAACATCTAAGGAGTTGTATGCCAGTTGGTGCTATAATGAGTTCTCAACAGACAATTCTACTTGACACATGAAACAGTGAATTGTGGGAAGGGTCCATTGCTTCAGTTCCTAGGCAATAAAGGTATCCTGGTTGGATGTGATGTTAGATAAGATATCAGAGCAGTGAATAAGATTTTTTTAAGTCTACAAATAGCTATTGGGTAGAAACCTTTCAGACAGAAAGGCATTTTTATATCCAGAATAGGAGCCAAAGGCACTGCTCAATTTCTCTAATAAAGATACCACATTCTAAGCACAGTTGTGATTAGCATAATCTCTTGGTTAAGTTTGCAATAATTCCCTGTCATTCTCTCAGAACCTGTCTCCTGCACCAGCCATACAGGCAAGTTAAACAATCAGAATTAACCTTCCCTCCCCACTCCCCAGCCCTTATCTCCACCCCTCCAGGAGCTACACTGGAACAAAAGATGTTCCTAATGATTTTATCACTTGAGAGTCTTTGCCACTCTCCTTTCTTTGGAGCTCCATCCAGCAAACTCCAACCAGGATGGCCTTCCCAGACTCTAAGCTTGTTTTTTCAACTCAAGGAGTTCACTTGGCTCCATCTAGCGGCGCCACACCCCCCACTCCCCAGCTGCCAGGAAATGCTCTTAGGCAGGAGGCTGGGATAGTCATAGGCTTACCTTATTTCCCATTTGTCATGAATCACTCTTCTTTATGCCTGTATTCTGAATTCAAGCATTATGAAAACTATTGTTTTATTTATTGTGTCTATTTTATAAAAATAACTTCAGGCTGGAGGGTAAATCTGATTACTATTACTTACTTTTGGCAGAAGCTGAAGTTCCTAAATTCAGTTTATTTTGAAAATTGTTTTGAATGGCTGTCACATTTGAAAAAGATTCCTTCAAATAAATAGATACAAATGAATGAAGTACACAGTTGTCTGTGTTTATTATATTATGATATTGATTTTTCTATTCTATTCATCAATTACACAAAACTTTTTGTTGAAATGTAGCTATTGTATTTCTACCTCCCCAGATGCCCATTCATTGTTCATCAAAATAAGTGGAAATATGTTGGGTTTTTATATTTTAAAAAGTGATTCAAAATCCATTGTCTATTTATTTGAAAATATTTGGAAGAGTTTAAATACATCTGTGGTTATATTTTAAGTGTGTAGATATGGGAGTTTTTGCAGACAACACATCATTTTCAGAAACAAAACCACATAGTTTTGCAAACATTAGCAGATAGCAGTTCTCAAAATGTGCTCTGCATGACAAGGAACTATTTTTATAAGCAGGTAACTTCTCACTCTTTGTTAAAATCTCACCTTTACCTTGAAGAAACAGATTAAGTCTATTTATTTTTGGGAAATATATCTTACGGGTAGCATATTACTGAGAATCACTTATTCTCACTGAAAAGGTCAGCAAATTTGGTTTCATGGGGTTTGAAACATTAGTGGGAAAAATTGTAAAGGTTTGTCTGCATTTTCTGGATGCTTAAATTCTAAATGTCTTATTAATTGTGATGGTTCCACATTATCATTAGCTAACATTTCAAGGCAGAAAACACACTTAATGTGAGATTAAAATAACCTGGATAATTTTGAATTATTTTGACTCCCTTTGTGCATATCTGATTACATCCTCCTTTTTTCTACCTCTCTATGTGCTTAATAATAAAGAGCTCAAACTAGGAACAGAAGTGTCTGCCAATTTTTAATGTTTACCTATAAATTATTGGTACTATGTTTAGGTCAAGTTTATATATATATATATATATATATATAGGATAGCATGAAATCATTACTATCACTTTCTCTGCACTTGGAACTCTACCCTTCCCCCAGGGTGTCTTAGTTACCACATGTGACACATGCCCTTCTTACACTCAGTGTAAGTTAGGGCACTTACATCTATCCATATGAGACATGTTAGCGAAGCTTAAGTTCCTATTTTACAATTTAATATATATAGTTAAAAGTTGTAACATTTTAACCCACATTTCACATCCCAGAGAGGACTGGGTTGGCTTTAGGGTATGGTGTTTACTTGTCTAAATTAGAGGGCTACAAGAAAGGAGAGAAATAGATTCCTAATGCCATAGCTATTGAGTGAGGAAAGCAAAGACAGACCACTCGAGTCACTACTACATCAATTAGGAGCTTACACACACACAAAAAATCCACCCAGGACTGACACCTTAATAAAGAGGACATTTCTGGAAATAAACTGAAACAGAGATCATGCTGAAAATATTAAGCTTATTAAACTATTGTAAAAGAAAAAAATCTCTTGTAAAAGAAAACTCCTTGCCACTTCAAGATGAAAGCAAGATGATATACTTTTGTGCACCAGAAAAATCCACAGCCAAAGATATTAATGAACATATCAATGGAGCTCAAGTTTAACTGTCAGCAGAGCTTATCATTTCAATAAGGCATGCACTGGTGGGTAAAAACATCAAGTAGTACATTTTTTATAGGTTTTTATTGCGAAAAGAATTTAAAGATTCAACTGAATACAAACTTTTATGCAGGCTGCACTCATTCCCTTTACCTATAGCTGCTACTTTTCTTCAGTCTCTAATTTTAAACTTGTTCCATAAGGCTCAACGTGTATGATTTTGATAATCCTTGCAAGTACAAAACTTGCTTTTCAAGATATAGTAGATCTTAATCTTTCATCCCCTCAGTACTAGATTATTTCAGAAAGAATGTGTGAAGAATGAGTGGCGGAGAAAGACCATTATGCTGGAGATAAGATGAAAAATTTTGACCCCAAAATATTTTGTTGACAATTGGCTCATCGCTTTTCACATTTAACATGCTGTGATTCTCAAAGGAGCCATTAAAAAAAAAAAAAAAACTAATAGCAATAAACAAATAATAAAAACAAACAAACAAAAACTCATAGACAAGACAAAAGTTTAGTGATTACTAGAGGGAAATGGGGAGAAGGTAGGCAAAGTAAAGGGAGTCAAAAATATGGCAATGAAAGGAGATTTGACTTTGGGTGGTAAATACACAATGCAATGTACTGGTAATGTATTATTGAATTGTATACTTGAAACCAATATAATTTTATTAACCAATGTTACTCCAATAAATTTAACTAAAAAATTAAGTGAAAAAAAAAAAAAAAAGAAAGTCAATGCAGTCAAAATAGGAGAAGTCAGTAGGAAGACCCACCATCTCAGGCCCTGTGTTATCTGTATGCCTTTGGTCATCCACATCTGTGTTAAGTGGTCCCTACTGCATGTCTCATTTTGAAGATTGTGTCTTTACCTGTGAGGATCATGACTTCAAGCACACATTCTAATTGCACTATCACAGCTCAGAGAAAAAGGGTACATGATCTCAAGAATCTGTATTGTGCTGCCCAGTAACTTAAGCAGATGGCCACTGATTCCTCTTCCTCCTCTGAGAAAAGCATCTGAGCTTCATGATGTCAGCTAATCATCCTGGCAATAAGAGTTTCAAGTTTCCAGAAGCTCTCCTTTTCTCGCATGTAAACCTCAATTTAATCATCGAGATGTTTTTATGTGACAGAAACATGTTGTCAGATAATCCTAGAAAAATCCAAACATTAAAGATAGAATGTAAATACCAAGGGATTTTTGAATTATTTGTGCTTTTTTAAGAAACTGATACTTCTTTCCTCTTTTTACTTCATGTCATGAGAGTCCCCCTTAGGACTCTTGGCAAGATTTGAGGCTAAGAGGAAATAAGAAAATAATTATTGAACTTGTAGATATCAACAGAAATTTATTCCACATCTAATATGAGCACAGCTCTGCAGTAGTATAATGCAAGAAAAACAGAGTTTACAAATCAGACAAAAACATACTTTTCATTTTATCTTGTTTTTAAAGATATGCCCATATGCATATGACACATGGCGGTTGATAGAATGATAGCTATTAAGAGGAATATATATATTATTATGTATTAAAATTTTAATTAGCACTTCAAATTCATGGTTTTAGAAATACTCTTTTTAAGAGTAAGGTAGTATGTTAGCTTTTTTTTTAAGAAAAGGGGTTTAGTTTGAAAACTTTAAAAACACTTTTAGGTAAATAATTGCATAAGTAATAAGCAAATATGGAAATAATGCAGGTGGTATGTAAATAGCTGAGGTTTGAGAAATACTGCATTACAGTGCCATGTGTATAACTTATGGTCTTTGTTGACAAAGATCTTACATGCTGTTTTAGGCTGGGTTCTCAGAAAGCAGAGTCTGAGGCAGGAATTTTTGTATAGGTAACTTACTGATGGATGCTTTCAAAAAAACCCATAGGGAAACAAGGGAACAGAATAGGGTAGGAGAAGAAGCTAGACAAAATCATTGTTTTAGGATAAGCTTAGCTTCAGACTGACCGTACAAGGAAATTTGTTCACCTGCCCAGAGACAAGGAGACTGAGGTGTTATAACCCTACTTCAGTCTGTCATTGGCCATAGGCCACTTGGGAGAATAGCATAATTTTCCCCGGCATCTCCTTCCTGGTGAGGTGACAATCCTCTGGAGAAGAAAGTAACCAGTCACAGAAATTGGAAATAGATACCCTTGCTCTGTAAATGGAATTGGGAGGGGATATTAAGAGCATCTGCCACACAATTTTACTCAAGAGAAAAAAAAAAATACTCAAGACAATGCTAAACACCCAACATTTATTGACTTTGCCAACTGGGAGATTAGAGTCCAGGAAGATCTTGAAGCCAACTGGCAACAATGACAGCACACCATTTGTGGGAATTACTGACAAAAAAAAGAAGCTTATATATTCTCAGGTCATCTTGACCCTCTCCACGCTGGTGTCATGTTTTCTGTGCCAGCCTCCCTGGGTCTGAAGGCAGTGTTGTAATATGCCATAAATAGGGGACTGGGCTCTAATGGGTACTTGGCCTGAGTGCTTCATAGACATGGCCCTGTTAGCTTATACTCTGAATCTCTGTTCAGTCATCACAATAAAGAAATTTATCCCCTGCATTAGAGAGTCTATTATATAGGGATAAAACGTGTAGAAGCAATTAAATGTGTGGCAGTCACTCAGAGGAGAAAAAGATTGGGTTTCAACTTGCAAAAGACCTGGCTTCCGGCAATGCCTGGCCCACTTCGGGGCTTGCCAATTCATTGCAGTTGACCACATATTTCCACTTCATATCTTGTGAACACAAACCGGATGCATCTGATTAAGTGCTCCCAGCTCTGGCTGTAATGAGTGACTCGCTGGCAGTGTTCCTCATTGTAGCTATTCTGGGCACTTAGGCTTGAAGCTGCTGAGGTTTGGCATGCTCACCTCAGAGGCTTTCTCAGCTGGGCCAGGTGCCTGGCAGTATTCTGCATTCATTCATTCTCCTCCTTTTAGCTTCTTCCCCCGCTCCCCACTTTTCCCTTTGTGCCATGCCTGGCTCAGCAGACCTTGCTTTACTTTGTTCTTTTACTTTGTAATTAAAAAAATTTTTTCAATTATAATTGGCATACAATATTATATTAGTTTCAGGTGTACAAAATAATGATTAGACATTTATATAACTCACAAATTAATCACCCCAATATGTCTAGTAGTTATCTGACACCATACGTAATTATTATAATATTATTAACTATATTTCCCATGCCGTACTTTTAATTCCCGTGACTATTTTTATAACTGGCAATTTGTACTTCCTAATCCCTTCAACCTTTCACCCATCCCCCGCTACCTCCCTCCTGTCTGGAGACCATCAATCTATTCTCTGTATCTATCAGTTTGTTTCTGTTTTCTTTGTTCATTTATTGTGTTTTTTTGATTCTATCTATGAGTAAAATCATACAACATTTGTCTTTCTCTGTCTGACTTATTTCACTCAGCCTCATTTCGTTCTTAATGGGTGCTGCCTGTCTCCTTTCGACCTTGCTGCCTAATTTAGAGCAGCACAGAGAACTCCATGCCAGGATCTTCTGGAACTCTACTGGGAATGAAAACATTTAGTACATTTGGTCAATGACAGCCAGTTTGGGTCCCCAATGGCCAAGCCTGTACAGACTATTTTCTGTTGGACATAATGCTACATGATTTAGTGATTAACAGCACAGACTCTAGAGCCAGACTCATTGAGCTTTGGCAATGTCACTTATTGGCTGTGTTATCTTGAGCAATTTACTCACTTTCCCATATTTCAGAATGATCATCTTTAAAATGACAATAACTACTACTTCATGGTAGATTATTGCTACTATACATATAAATGGTTAGAAATAGTTCCTGATACATAGAAAAATGCTATTGAAGTATTAGCAATTTTCATTATTAGCTATATAAGTAATATAACTTTCATTATATTACTAATATAGTTTATGTATTTTATATTATTTATATTATTTATATAGAGCCTATATCTAAGCAACTGAAGGCCTCTAATATCTTAGCTGATGAATTCTCACCATAACCATGAATTATTAGTAGAATGAATTTCCTTTGTGTAGACTATAGAGGCATTCAGCTTCCAGGGTGGAAAGGTGAAGAGATGGTCTTTATTTGGAGACAGCCCCATCTGAGTTATACGTACAGGTATATGAGGAAATTTATGTGTGGGGACACACACACACACACACACACACACACACACACACACTGAAATCTGGAAGAACACACCTAACACCATCATGTGGTTACTTTTGGGAAAGGGGCATGAAATTATGAGGTCAGGAAGGTTCACAGTTTAACTCAGTCATTCTGTGTTTCTTCATATCTACCTATCACAAGGGGCATGTATTCGCGTTATGTTGGTAAAATAAGCAGACAGCCCGTTTCCATGCCTCCTAAGGGAAATGCTCTGTCTTTCTCAGGATTGCTGATCCCAGGATGTCACTGTTACCCTTGCTACTGTCCTGAGGAAGAGCTGGGGGCCTGAGGTGAACAAGTGTCTGCTGAGGGTGCCTAACACGGGGGACCCTCACCCTTCTTATATTTTCTGCTAACTTTTCATAGAGCCTTTGACAGAAGAGTAAAGCACCAGTTGTTCTGTAATCAGCAATTGCACGCCAGGCACACTCACTTACACTTCATCTTTAGTATCCTAACTCACTCCCTGAGTTAGTCATTTCAGGCTCCACTGTACAGATGAAGACACTGGGGCTTAGAAAGATTTGACCCATTGCAAAAAGTCACACATCTAGCCAGTCTTGGAGTCATTGTCAAAATCCAAATGTTTTGTTGTGGTGGTTATATAGTTTTGTTTTGTTTTGTTTTTTCTTTAATTTTATTATTAGTTTCAAGTATACAGTACCTGGTTGCTTTTTTTTTTAAATCCTGTTTCTGTGTTCCTGTCCAAACTGACTTATAAAATGTTAAACTTGCAAGTCCCCAGGGTGACTCCATTTCCTAATCCTTTATTTTATCTCAGAGTCCCCTCTTCTTCCTTATTGTTAATCCTTGCCTGCTGTCCTCTTTATTCTTCACCTACTTGCAGTTTGACCAATTTATTTCCCAATTATTATGTAGTTTGTTTTGTTTTGTTCTAGTCGTCATTTGGAAATTTTCTAGGTATAATCTAATGGACTAGCTCTTTGACAGTCGACTCATGCCTTGTTCACCTTTCCATTCTTAGGGAATATTACACTGTCTAGTAAAAATTTTGAATAAATATTAGATGGATAAGTGAGTGAAAAAATGTGGTAGAACTGTACCATTTCATGGTTTTCGCCAAGCTGGACACGCTTCGTGGTTCACCCTTCTTTGCCCCAAAATGTAAACACTCTCCCCTCTTCCACAACCTTTTTCTTTATCTCTACCATCAAAGTTCGCTTCCCTTCTTTTCTCCTAACGTTGTCTTGTGGAAGCTGCAAAAGTCATGTGTCTACAGAGGCAGCATTATTTGCCCCTTATGAAAAAGCCTTAGCCGAGGCGAACAGCATCCAGGTAGTTCCCCAGATCTCATCCAATGAGAGTTGAGAGACCCATTAATGCATCAAACTAGAGCCTTTTCCATAGCTTTCCATTTGTGGATGCCAACTATATGATGTGCATGGCTGACTCTTGACATTTTAAAACTATAAAACATAAGTCCTTGAACCATATTTGTATTTAATTTATGAGAGCGTGAAATCTCTTGAGAGGAGAATCATGCCGGAATTACTACCCTCCATTAACCCTGGTAGGGAGAGGATGCCTTTTGTCTGCAGAAATGTGCTAAAATCCTGCCATCTTGTGGCCAACAGAGACATGGCATTTGTTGATTTTTCTACATTCTAAACATCAAGTTATTGTAAATTGCCTACTTTAGAATCATTCTTCACCACAGTGCAGGGCAAACTAGCCTATTTCCTTCCACCTCCACCCTTTGAGGCTTAGCATCTTTTTAGAAAAAAAAAGAGAGAGAGAGAGAGATTTAGTTTTTCCTTTGGAAGACTAGATCCTCAATCCATGCACTCAAATAAATCTTGCTGCCAGAAGGTATATGCTAGGCTTTTTTTTTTTTCTCCAGAAAAATGACATATAAGATATTTTGTTTTCTTCCAATCCTTGGAAACAAAAGCAGGCAATGAATTTCTCACATGTGCTTTCCTTCACTTTTCTTTCTTTTGTCTGGTTACACTCTTAGATGAAACATTTCTAAACACAACAAACCGTTAGTAGAAAAAGGGTAAAAGAAAGATAAATAAGTGATGAGATGGTGATTCTGCAGTGAGACTGAGGAAGACCTAGGTGAAACTACACTTTTGCACCTCTGCAGATAGGAAAGCCAGGTTTATCAGGTTTATCAATCTCCCTATTGCTTTAATCTTGTTTTCCTAGTAATGCTCCCCCAAAAAGGAAATTTTTACTGAAAGTCACTGCCTCACACTCCCTTGTAAATGTAGAAAAGTAAGGGGATGCAGGAACCATCGATTTGGAGTCCTTGACGTGTCAGTAAGCAGAGTGTACAATGACTAGGTTCCTTGCAAACGCAGTGAGTCAAGCATACATTTATTATAATTTGACTAGAGATTTAGTTCACTTTGCTGATACCTAGAAATTGCATTGTTGTTAATATTTCAAATATTATAATTGAGTGGAAGAGAGCTATTTATCCTGCTAGTCTTTAAAACAACCCTAAACCTGGTCAGAGGAATCAAAATCCTTCAAGTGTCTTTTCCACACTTATGAAAGCTAACTTTGAAACGCAATTATAGAGATTGGGAATCGTTCTGGGGAAACTTGTCTTTTTCTTTTATAATTTATACTAATGACACTCAGAGGTTAGGCAAAATCAGGTTGCCAGTGAAACATATTTTGTGGGCAAGATCATTTTTCTTAGTAAGAAGTCCAGCTGCTGGTACTGGTTGTACTTTATACTAATGACTCACTCTTGTGACTCATCATTCTGTAAACACCTGAGTTGATGCAGAATTTTCAAGAAAGATAGTTTCTATGACATTAGAAGATATACTTTGTTACTTCTGAAGTGAGGTTCTCTTGCCAGGAGCACTGGTGTGTTTACACAGATTCCTAGGTCCCAGGCCAGATTTGTAAGACCTGATTCAGGGAATATGGCCTTGGAATTCGCATTTTCAAGTCAGGGCAGGTGATTCTTGTGTTTCACCAGTATTTGAGAACTCTTGCTCTAAAACAATAGTTTCCAACATTCTAGAGTTTTTTTAAAGTGATTTTTGAAAAATGATGCCTGGTCCTACCCCTGAAATTCTGAATTAATTGACCTGGAGTTTGGCTTGGGCATTCAGATTTTTAAAAGCTCCCCCAGGTGATTGTAACTGCAACCAAGATGACAGCCAATGCTCTAGAACAGGGATTGGCAATTCTTTTCTTTTTTCTATAATGAGCCAGATAGTAAATAATTTAGGCTTTGCAGGCCATGTGGTCTCTGCCACAGCTACTCCACGCTGCTGTTGTAGCTTGAAGGCAGCCATATATCACATGTAAACAAATGGGTGTGGACTGTGTTCCAATAAAACTTTTTTATACAACCTCTTTTGTGGGATATAAAACAGAAAGCAGCAAACTAATGTAAGGAGGAGGCGAGAGAATTAAAATGTTATCAAGCTATATTCAGAGACTGCAATATGCTGATCAGCCCTGCAGCCAGGGTAGAACAAAGCAAGATTTCTGCTGGGATCCTAACAACCCATTCCCCACACCTGTTAAGGGGAAACAGGAACTAAAGGGTCTTTAAGTGGCTGCCCTACACAAATAAGATTATTCATTCCTTATGGCTAAAACCAAAGGGAATCTATGGTTTTAAGGCTGAGAACTGACAGTAGGCCTTTTAGGCTACACACACTTCCCCTTCCCCTTCCTCACTGTATGTCCATATCAAAAGAAATGGGAATTTAAAGAATGATACATAAACTAAATTCCCGGAGCACTCAGGTCCCTCTCACTCTGCCTTTGAGAGGAGACCACATTCTTCCTGTGGAGTGTTACCCTTTTTCTAATGAACTCTCCTTTGGACTTTAAGTTTGGCCTGTATATTGAATTCTTTCTTCACTCTTCTCCAAAGAACCATCTTTTAGGGTGCAGGGCTTGTCTCACCCTACTCAGGGAAACTTGACCTGCCCTGCAACAAAATGAACAAGACAAACAGGAACTCATGGACAAGAACAATAGTTTAGTGGTTGCCAGAGGAAAGGAGTTTAGGGGCGGGGGCAGGTAGATAAGGGTAAAGGGCTCAAATATGTGGTGACGAAAGGAAATTTAACTTTGGTTGGTGAACACACTAGGCAATATACATATGACATATTATTGAATTGTACAATTAAAACCGACATAATTTTATTAACCAGTGTCACCCCCAATAAATTTGATAAAAAACAACTTTATTTACAGTAACAGGAAGTCGGCTAGATTTGGCCTGTGGGCTGGAGTTTGCTGACCGCTTGTCTCCAGGTTAATGTAGATGCTCAGAAGCCACCCTAGGTCTAGGAATCAGACTCTGCCTTTTATCATCTGTATGCACATCAAAATTTGGAAAACATTACCTTGGGAGACAGCATGATGTAGTGAGGCTAGAATAGGTGTTTGTGTACACTATGCCACCCTCATGGCAGATATTCTGTTAAGTCATGACACTCTTTTCAGCCTATACATGATTTCAGAATGATTCTTAAAACAGTGTTGTAGGCAGCATCACTCATTAGCTATGTCACATGGGATATAGCAGTTAACTTCCCTGTTTCTTCATCTATTAAATGAGGTAGTCTAGAAGATTTCTAAGCTTCTCTTCTAATGTCCCGTAATTCTGACTAAATGTGGTCTAAAAATTGACATAAGTTAGCAAAGAACTAAACTAATTGAAGTACGAACCAAAAAAATATTGTTTACTTTAGAAACTGAGAAAAAAATTCTAGTGCCCAATTACTAGAGAAAATTTGACAGCATGTTTGGAGTAGAAGATGAAATCTTTTGAAGAAATATTAACTCCTATCTCCTAGAAAACATTTCATAACCATCAAGAGGCAAATAAAGAGGATGTTGGAGAGTCCTTTTTTAAATATCAGGAAAGAACTCTTCCAAAGATCAAAAGGGAAATGCATATACAGGAATGAAGGGACACATTCCCCAGAAATGAGGATGGAATTTGAATACATTAGTTTTAACTTTAAAAAAGATTTTGTCCACATCTGTGAAAGAAATTCGCTGTTTTCATCTGAAAAGGTAACTGTTAAAGAAGTTCTCTGATTTATGGTTCAGCAAGCAAGCACATTCCCTACTCTTCAACTGTTTGGATTAGAAACCAGACTGCATGACTGCCCCTTCAGGTTTAGTTCATGGCGACCTAGGTCAAGGCTGTGTGGTCATTCCAGGCTGACTTAGGTTTAAAGAACCAACGTGTACGCTCCAATCTAAGTGTTAAATGTCCATGGAGATTCAGATGGGGCCAGTCTTACAATTTCTATGATTTTCACAGGAAGAAGTTTGAGAAATTAAAAGACCTTTTAGTCAAAACAGAACTAAATTTGAATCTTCTCTCTGGTGTTTACTGTGGTTTTGACTTGGACCTAATCACTCACCATATAGAACCTTCAGTTTCTTCAACTGTAGAGTGATACCATGCCTTTGGATTGTTGTGAAAATTAAAGGGGATGAAGAGGATTCCTGACTAATTCACAATACATGTTGATAAATATTGGCTTTCTTCTTGGGCCTCTTTTTTTAGTTTTTCAGAAAAAAAAATTTTTTTTTCTTCTGGTGAGTGCCCCGTGATGAATATTTTATTTATACAAGCTAGTAAATCTAACAATGACACGCAGAGATCATAATACCTACAAGTAATCAGTTTAACGAAGGAGCTGAACTTTAAAGGCACAGCCTGAACATAGCTTTCTATTTTTATTCCAGCCACTGCCTTCAGGTTTGCTCTGTCTTATCTCTCTTCCTCATCTCTTAATGCTGTCTTGGGTAATTCCAAATTTTTCTAGTTACTTTTAGGTATTATATGAACATTATTATGTTTCAGGTATAAACATGCCCAGTCAAATCTAAAAAAAAAACCCTCTAATCTCTAGTTCAAAGCTTGTTTCCTCCTCCCTACTCAGTTCTGACTCATGGCTTGGGGACTCACAGTGGGGAAAGGGATGTGATTGGGGTCACATCTAGCACACACACACACACAAATCTTAAGGTGAATATTTAAAGGTGATCCTTTTGAGGCAGTGCTATATTTTAGCCATTGCTTGGGCTGCCTGCCCAGTCACCTTTGTGCACTATTTATGCAGTTGACTGGGGCAGTGTTAGATGGATTTTTTTTTTTCCTCATTATTCGTCCTTACTCTTTTACTCCTCCTCCATTTTCTCTTTTACTTCTGGCTACCCTAAGAAGTATTAAAAGTGAATTCCGTTTTTTCAGAAAAATGCAACTCATATAATTCGGCTAAAAGTGCCCTCTGCGTCTCATAAGTTTAAGTGCTGCTTTTTTGTGTGCTGCTCCGATGAAATTTTTGAATGCTCTGTACTCGTTGTGCCCAATTCCAACTAAACTAGTCTCTGAGAGTCTGAGGCCATGCACACTCTGTAGGTCCTCAGCCCCCAGCAGGACTCCCTCAGCCCCTCTCTGTTATCGTCTTGTTCAAGGAGGATACTCTTTCATCTGGGGTCTTATTTATCTTCCAAGACATCCTTTGGGAAAATATGACCTCCTTGCCTTGACAATGGTTGAAATGCAATTTGATCATGTGTTGTTCCCTCTCGCACTTTCCTGTCATCACCGAGAGTCCATCAGCCTCCTGCCTCTAGGCAAGAGGTTGGTACCGCTCTCTTTTTTGACCTGTAATCAAGGGAATACATGCCAATTTTTCTCAAGAACTCTTTCATAAAACTCCATTCTAGTGTCAAACAAAAGCAAACCTAAAATTTCTGCAGCTGGGAACTTCTTTCAATGACTCCCATTCTCTGCAGTCATTTTTCTCATTGACTGTGATGGCGTGGCAGGGAAGGGGGACCCTATTCTTTCCTCACAGGGAAAAGGATGGCCATAACACTCTACCAGTGTATCTTTCCAGAGACTTTTCTCTAAGTCTGCATGGTGTTTATGATGGAGCTGATTCTACTCCTGAACCAGCCTGTCCGACAAGGATCTCATCTCCCCCAGGACATAGTGACGAGTTTGTAGACGAATCTCTATCCTACATTAGTGTCGCCAGAACTAATTCTGGGACTTTGACTGATGCATTCTGTAAAAAAGTACTCTTTTTTTTTTCTACTACATTTGCTGAGAAGATGGAGATATTGGTAGTCATCTTGTTACCATAAAAAAAAAGCTTATCTGAAAATAAGGTCAATGCAAAAAAAAAAGAAAAAGCAAAAGTAAGAGATGAAGAGAATCTTGACAATATCATGTCAGCACTTGGATCCATACACATGGTAACTCAACCTCCTTATATTTCTCAGTAATATTAATTTTGGCTAACACATACCTCCATGGTAGCACTGACTGAATTTATTAGCATTTTATCTAGGTACATGTCTGTTTCCTATACAAGACTGCAAACATGTCATGGACCTTGTCTAATTCATTTTTATTTACACAGTGGTCAGCAGAGTGCTTCTCACTTGTTGAGAATTCAGTATATATTGAATACAAATGTTTAAATTTAAAATGTTCATTTAAGTTGTGCCAAATGTCCTACTCTTTCAAAATTATTGCATTTAGAGTCACTTTTCAAGAGTGAAGAAACTGATTACCCAGAAGGTAACAGTTATAGAGAAGGAGCAGAGATTCATGTTAAGCTCAGTTAGGGCAAACACATGGAAAAATTAGAGAGGGCCACAGACTGTGGCGACTCTTCCTCCTGCCAGAGAAATGTAAGCTCCTAAAAGACAAGCTCGCTCTTCATACTCCTTCCTATTCCTGAGTTGATGAACAGCATGGGAAAACCTAATATCCCACTTCTTTGAATGCACAGGACCATTGACAAGTCTGAAAACCCTTTCTTCACTATCCACAGCATACACACTAATGCTGATAAATGCATTCTAATCTTATTTGTTACTCATAGCCTAGGAAGCTATTTCAAATGATAAAGCAGAGGAAGAAGCTTTGTCTAAAAAGGGATAGCTTAAGACCCTGCACAGCTGGGGGGACATCCACAAGTTCTGAGTGATGTGAAAATAGAAGATCATGCTCCTGACAGGACATTATTTTGAAGGATTTAACTTGGCTCTCCCAACTTTATTATGAGTGCTTATGGAAACAAGACTGAAGCAGAGATCAGAGCTCATCACAGAGCTGAAGCACTGAGAGAGATGAAAGCAAAGTCATTCTGGGATAATAGGCAAAGCGAAAAGTTCGCATTTTTCAGATCCTACCGAAGGGAGCAAAGCCTTATAAAGTTATTGATGACAGTCTTCAAGCCATTAAAATTTTACATACTGAGACTCTTTTACAAATTGTGATAGAGGTTCTGATATGAGAAAATGATATGGTAACACAGACCAGATGAGAACACCCTAGGAAATCTGGAGAAAATTCAACATCACTTAGAAAGCAAAAAGAAAAAAATGCAGATTGGTGAGTAACTGAGATCTTTCTGTTACATTATGTTTTTATTCACTTCTAATTTATCAGGAGTGAATACTTTATTTTAAAACCTCACTATATGTGTGTGTGTGTGTATACATATATATAGTGAGGTTTCGAAATAAAGTACTTATATATTATATTCAACACTCTTTCTTGCACATCTATTTAATTCTGCATAAATTTTTTGAACACTAAATCTATGCAAAGCCTTTTAGTAATGAAGCACTTTGGAGAAAACAAAGCTTGCAGCAGTAAAAGAGTTAAGATATCTATATCTGTATTTATATCTATATAGAGATATATGTATATCTGTAATGATAATTTGAAATAAATTGCATATATATGTGTGCATATATAATATATATTTGTGCGTATATATAATGTATAGATACCTAAAAGTGAATATAACTCATCTTTCATAATAGGGACTTGATCTTTCTCAGTACATCACTATTTTTATGCCAACAAATACCATGTGAATGAGCTCTTCCAGGTATTGCTAACGAATGTCTAAGTTTGATAGTTTTACCTGGGTTCCTTATTTGACTATTGCAGTCTTATTCTAATACCAGTATAGACAATATTAACACCTAACGAAATGTTCTTATAACAAAGGAAATATCATTATTTGTTGGCAGGGTCTAGGTATGTGTTAGTTTCATACTGCTGCTATAACAAATTACCACAGATTTAGTGGCGTAAAACAATACAGATTTATTATCTTGCTGTTCTCTAGATTAGAAGTCTGACAGGTGTCTCATTGGGGTAAAATCAAGATATCGGCAAGGCTGTGTTCCTTTCTAAAGGCTCTTGGGAGAATCGGTTTTCTGGCCTTTTTCAGTGTTTCAGTGTTCAGAGTCTTCCCTCGCTCCTGCATTCCTGGGCCCCTTCTTCCACCTTCAAAGCCAGCAAAGTCAACCCGAGTCCTTCTCGTGCTGCCAGCTATCTGGTTCTCTCTTTTGATTCTCTCTTTCACTATTAAGAACACTTGTGATTACACTGGGCCCACTTGGATAATCCAGGATAATCTTATTTTAAGGTCAGTTGATAAACAATCTTAATTCCCATCCGGAAGGTAATATAACATATTCACAGACTGTAAGGGTTAGGACGCAGACATTATTTTGAGAGCCCAAACACCGTAAAGTGTTATCACATTTAATACATGAAAATTATACAGACAAGCTTCTTCATAGTGAATCTAGCTGAGATTTTTAAAAATATTTTTAAGACTACTGAGTGAGACTCCTAAAAATGGAAGATATGATCAGGACTTTGAGGATCAAATAAAAGATTCTATTTTCTCTTTATTTCTACCCCAGGTGATTCAGTGTTAACTACTCTTTAAAAAATACTACAATTTCTTTTAATCATTTGTATATAAGCTTGAGATTTTTAAATGGCATTTATGAAAAATGGGACATAATGTTTGTGGAAGATAGTTAGTGTCGAGCTGATGGAGAAGGGAAGGTTCAATGGTGAGATGAGATGCCCAGTTGGAAGAATGAAAAGGTAGGCACTAACTTTATTGTGGGGAGTGCACTTCTGTTTCTAGAAGTGAAGTTCTATTGGGATGGGAGGAGCTCAGTATTGCATGCACTTCTTCTGCTCTTCTTTCTTGTGCTCCTCTTCTGCTCTCCAGGGGACCACATGGCTCCACATATAGCAAAGTACAATGGTGGCATTCACCCACACATGCGTGATACAATAATAAGCTCAAGTATGTTTACATATTTTAGGCACAGGCACCCTACTACACTAATGTAACATTCTAAATCTGTGGTCCTATTTGTAGCCAGGAGCCTGGATCACAGTCAGACCTTGGACCCACCAGACTTTGGACCAGCCAGACTTTGGATTCAGCCAGGCCTGGTGTCCACAGAGATAATGTTTGATAGACATAGTACCTGATCACGTTTTCTCACTTGATATATTACATTTGGTAAACTAAGGGATACACTACAACAGAAAGGTCCACTTAATAACAAATTATTTTTTAAATCGACTTTAAAATTCTCTTTTATGAGCATATCATCATTCTCATACAAAGGAAGAGACATTCTATTATCTTATGTCTTAAGCTAGTCAGAAAGTATGCAACAGGGCAATTTCCAGCATAGAAGAGAAGAATAATTGCTGATCAAAGATCTGAAGAGAAAAGCAGCTCATTAAAACTTAAAATGAGTTGATTCATAAATTACGCCTCACATTCTTTTTTGCACATCTATTTAATTCCACATGTCTTTTGAATACTGACTTTATGCAAAGCCTTTTAGTAATGACGCACTTTGAAGGACTCAAACTCACAGGCAGTAGGAGAGGCAAACATATAGAAATGATTCCAGTATGAACCAACTGTGATAAATACAATGACAGAAATAAAAATTCGACTGGAACTCCAGCCCTCCGAAGACAGAAATTTTTCTAACCCCCAGAGCTAAGACACATGCTCAACAATATGAATGAATGGTCTATGGGAATACAAAAAGGAAACACAAAATTTTATAAAACTATCAAGGAGAAAAAAAATACTTTAGGCACCATAATTTCCACAAGTTTCCTGCCTTAAGCACTTAAACATTGATAATAGCATCCTTAAAATGAACTTCATGGCCCCACCCTTGTTTGACTTCTGAAAATGTTATACTACTCTCTAACAGTAGATGGCACTACAAATGCAGGTGTTGGCATATGACATTGTTTCAGAGATTTGCCCCTACCTGCCTAGAATTAAATTCATTTATCTTTTCTGTGGGACTTTGCCTGAGCTAGTGGAAGAAAAATACTGAAGAGAGTAGTACATGTGGGGGTTTTGTGCAAAAACAGAAATCCTATCTAATGCTTGGGTTTTATTCAATATTTCTTTATTAAATTTAGCATTTGAATGAAACTTTTTTTAGGATTTTAAATTTATATTGCAGATCTTACTTTATTTTTAATATATAGTAATTTGGAGAAAATGTTTTTTTTAATTTGATATATCAGATCAAATTCTTTCTCAAATATCTAATATCTAATATCTAATATCTAATATTGAATATTTAATCAAATAGCCCTGAACATGTTAAACTACAATGACAATTTTAATACATCTGCATTATCTCAAATGTATAATTGCCCAAGCATACAGATTTAATTTGAAATACCCAAGTACATCTCTAACACCATCTTACTAAGCAATGAACTCTTAAATAAATAAATCACACTTACGAATATAGTAGATTGAATTCTTCTAAGCATTTCAAATAGCTTGAGACCCAGACTACACACAGCATCATAACGATTCCCTACTAACAGGACTAAGTCAGCGAAGTTGTGGGCTTTCTACATTGTCGCAGTTTTGAATGTGATGTGAGCAGGAACTTTCTAAAATTCTGTCTTTTCCTCTGAAACTGACTAGTTATTTACATTTATATGATTGAGACCCATTGCCTTCCCTAAATTCAAAGAGGATTTTCAAATCTTCAGGTTTACAATCTCTTTTCTTTTATTGTTATGTGATATCCTCACTGGGGAGTTCAGAACCTCTTTCTTGTGCTAGGGTTACATCTCTTTTCATTTTTATAATTTATGCATCTCATTCATCCCCACTTTACACTCATTTCATTGACATCCACTTCATTGAAACTTTTTCTTTATTCTAGGACAAGGAAATTATCTTTGTCACAAATTGAGCTCTTGACAATGGACACTGGAATCAAGATATGCAGGTTTGAGTTTTTGATCAACTCTTAGCAATTGGTTGTGGAGTTTGGTGACTGCCAAATGAATTTCTCTAACTTTCAACTCATTTCCATTTTCATTTTCATGTTGTCTATTTGCCCACAATAACCAAAAGTACTGGAAAATTTTATCTGAACCCAAGCTATCAGACATTGTCAGATATAGTAGTCACTCAATGTCGCAGTTTTACACAGAAGGAATGCTGAGTTTCTTCAATTGACTTACCCAAGGTCAATTAGCTGGACAAGGACAAAGATGAACTAGAACCCAGGGATCATTCTCTTTCTCTGAAGCTCCACTGTGTGTGATGTGGGTTTATGATAGGGTCAATTTTTGCCTTATTTTATAGAAGAGAAATTAGTAACCTCAAGTTCACACAACTAATGACCATAGAAAATGACTCTATTTTATGAACTTTGATGATAATTAATATGTTTTGAATAAGTACCATGTACCAGGACTAGAACTGCTATTTCCATGTATAACAAAAATCTTGCATGGAAGGTATTATTAACTAGTTTAACAGAAGAGATAACTGAAACTAAGATGTTAAGTCTTCTCAAAGTAAAAAAAAAAAAAAATTATGAATGAATTTCAGAAACATCTGCTCCCAAACTAGTGTTATTTATTTGGCTTTGCAAGGCCTCTTTATTCCTAGCATTTATGCTTAGTTTTAGTTTTTCAGCTGCTTTTTTGAAAAATATGAGACATTAGTATTTTATTGTTTATTAAGAGTTTATTTCAAAATTGCTTTTGAAGTTATCATCTTTTATCCAGGTATATTACTGATTTTAAACCAAATTTCAAATGACTGTTGGCCAGTGATTTTATATGACCTAGATTCTAGATGGAGCTCTACAACAATGGTTTCTGTTTACCTCCTTGTAGACAGAGTAAAAAATATTTTTTGAGATTCAATATTTTGGAAATAGTTGATCTTAGAAGTATAGTCTCTGTAATTGACGGTATGTGATGTCTGGAGCCCAGAGGTAGACATTCCCAAACTAATGCAGCAGTGCTGATAGAGACCACGGTTTGGTCCAAGTTTTTACTCCACAAAAACTGGAGTATGTTTTTTTTAGTCCTCATGCTTGCTGCTTCATAGTGGAAAGCAACATCTGCCAGCATCTTTACCATATCCCGTATAAAGAGAAGGTCCTTGTGTACAAAGAAAGTGATGTTTTCCAAGGAGCCTCATGCAGCAGATCTCCCTTCATCGCTCTGCACTTACCATGAGGCTTCGGACAGAATGACAGTCTGGAGAAGATGATTGTGCATAAGCGTTGGCTCAGATAATCCACTGAAGTTGAATTACCAGAAACCTCTGGAACTTAGAAAAAGAATGGGCAAAGGATGAAAACTCAAAGACAAATCCTGAAAAGTATAATCCTATTATATCCTCAGGATTTCAGCAAAGCCAGGAAATACTTCAGGGGCCGCCATCCTCCAGAGCGCAATGCCAAGTTGGGGAAAAGCGAAATCCACAAAGCAGGGTAGTCTACATCTGTCTCACAGGGATTAGTTTTAAAGTATGCATACTTTCTCTTGAAAATCCTTTAGAAATGAATCAAGTTAACCACTGACAGATTAATTGTCAGTAAGTTCAATGTAGCAAATTTCTACTTCAAGTTTCGAGACCGATCTTTATTTTTGGTTGACCATCAGATGAAAGAGTTGGCTTTTGTTTATGCACGTTGTTGTATGAAAAGAAAATACATACCTTTAAGACTATAATTGTGCTCAAGTATTTCAAAAGATGAATAGCATATGTGTGGCAGACACTGCTAACTCCTTACCGGATACATAGTTTCTTCATCCTCTTAAAATAGAATCTCATTATTGCCATTGTTGTTGCATTTTTACACTCCCAGACTCAATTAGGGGTAGCCAAATAACTCATTTCTGACTGAATATTGATCATGATAACAAACAATGACTTGGAGAAGTCGAGGGAAAAAATGAAGCAGAGAAATAATATTCTGTGGTTGAGTGTTTAATAATCTTCAAAGTAATTTTTCACTTCTTTCCTTTGAAACTGCATAAGACAGGGTAATGATTTTCCATTTCATAATTAGGAAATTAAATCTCAGGAAGGTGAAGTATCTTGGACATTACTATGCAGTTAGCAGGTGACAGAGCTGGGAACGAAATTCAGTTCTGACCTCTAGTCTAAACTGTTCTAGGATGCACAATGCAAATGCTATTTACCATGAAAATAAATTCTGCCTGCTTATTGGTTCTTCTCAGGGCCATGCTTAGTTGGTTCATTGTACATCTCAGTCCACTAGCTGTTTTGCAGGTTGATAAAGTTGTTTGTTCAGCTCTAGGAACCCTGTGGGTGTTCAATATGTGTTAATTCATTGATTGATTCTCAGAGGAGAGTTGTAAATCCCAGCATGTTTTCTTTTTTAAAGAATATAATCACAATTCACACGTAATCACCATAATCACATAGTTATTCCTCAAACCAAGATCCTTTTGATTTTCTCAGTGACAACTGGGGACCTCATTTCAATTGATGCTTGTAGTGTAGAATCATCCAAAGGGCCATTATTGTCATGACTAGCATATAAATTCAATTTAATGTTTATAGCAGGCAGAGGAAGTTATTCAAACACATAATATTCTTCCTTGGCCGCATGCAATTTATTTTTATAAGAAACTAGTTAAGTCCAAATTAATGGCCATCAGATACGGAAGGGATGTTTGCCAGAGCTATGTGTAAATATGCACTTATGTTCTTAGGTTGCAAACAAGGCATTTATGAGAGTCTGTCAGACCACCAAGTAAAATTGCTGGCTAAGTTTTGTGTTGTTATCCTCCAGCACAGAGAGAAGAAACCATTTATTCCTGGAATGAATAGGTCAGTAACATGAGGAAAAATGTTTTAAAATGGTGAATGATAATGCTATAGAAAAATAAACAGAATTACCGTCAGTCAGATACACACATTCTACTAAATAAGGAGAATAAAAAATTTTAGCGATGTACGTGTCGAGGTCCTGCCTCACCTTACAGGTTCCCAGGTGTTGAGATGTGAGATACTTAGACCTCACGATGTCATATAGGCTTGTAGCCCACCAGTGAGACCCAAGGTAGAAACATTTCAGGGGAATTGTATTATGAGTGGGGTAAGAGACCTGAAATTAAAAGAGCTCTCTTCGGCTTCAAAATAGTCGGAGACTTGGAGAGCAGGTATTACAAGTCTGCAAGCATACAAGTTGAGGAAGAATTCTTGGCCATGTGTGATGTTCATGCCACTCGAG
The DNA here is from genome assembly GCA_004027375.1 of Macroglossus sobrinus. NCBI lineage: Eukaryota > Metazoa > Chordata > Mammalia > Chiroptera > Pteropodidae > Macroglossus > Macroglossus sobrinus. The sequence goes on from PVKZ01000182.1 coordinate 985,722, forward strand.
TGGGGAGAGACATTTGTTAGAAAGGGTTCCTAAATGTCTACATGCAGTACACAGACGTGGCTTTTACGTGGATTCTATAATCATATATACATACATATAAACATTCATCATACCATTATGTATTTTTTCTATGTGTTACTCTTTATAGTCACAGAACTTGTAGAGTGAGCATGAGTTTCATGTGCAAGAACTGTCACATTTTTTTCTTTTTCTGAAATTAATTTAAATCTAATTCTAAGCTCCTATACTACCAATTTCTCTCACTAAACCCTGAATAGTCCTCAGGGATTGTACGTAGGTCCTGAGGTTTTGTGAAAAGCAAATATTTGAGAAGGCATTCACAGTATGGGATCCACTCTGGTTCCTGTTCAGATACCCATTGTTTACAAGCCCTCATGGTCCTTTGAAGTCCAGAGCCCTGATGTGCCTTACAGGCTACAGCACAGAGCCTTCTTGGCAGGTGCTGAAACTCAGGTGCCTGGAGCCGCAAGGTACCGCCAGAAAGCAGTGAATTTCCATTCTTCTTGTTTACTGTGCTCAATCAACTTTCCATCCTGCGGGGGCCTTGAGTTCTCTCTTCTCATGCTTGCCCTCTCTCCCAAAGATACTTCTCCTCTGGAAACATGCAACAATCTCTTTAATGAGCCTAGTCTTTTTTAAAACACAAGACTAATGCCCTCATGAAATTTCTACCATTTACCAATCCAATTACAAACTGCCTGCTTGGAGGCAGGGGAAGAAAAACTGCCACAATTGTAAGGTAGACTGGGAAAGAACGCTGCAAATCAAGTATATTAGATTTTTTAAAAATGCTTGTTGAAATTATGAGATAATGAGCATACGAGAGGGAATGGGAAGGTCAGAGAGAGTTTTTGTGTCCAGTTACTTGCTACTAAAATCCTAGAATGCTGCTGCTACAACAGCAGTGAGTTGGAAAGCTTGCTTGCATCTTTTCCTTCAGCAATGTTTTTTCAGGTGATATTTGATAAGGGGCAAAGGGGAAGTGGAGAAAATGGGAAATGTAAAATTAAGAGAAGGAGAAAATGAAGAATATTTTAACCTCTCTAAAACTTTTGGAAAAAAACTTTATGTAAGCTGTCTCCTTCTGTAGCCTTTCTTTTTCTTCTCCAGCCCTTCTCTTCTGCCTTGTGTTTCTTCTGCTACACACACACACACACACACACACACACACACACACAATCTTCGTTCATATCTTCTGTTTACACTGTTACCTGTATCTTCCCCAGTTTCTAGAATCTTTCAACTGTATTAAGTTGTTATAGTTTTACTATAATATATTTCAGAACACTAAACTGAGTAATAGAATAAAATATCAATTCTTCACTTGTAGAATTCCAAATTCATTCTCTATCTTCTATGCTTTGGGTTTTAACTATAGTCTTTAACCAAATGGATGAGAAATCCAAATATAAAGACCCAAATGTTTCTGGATCTTGTTTTATTATGTTGTAGACAGATATATCAGCATACTTTCTCCATGTGGAAGAGAAAACTAACTCCAAACTAATATTGACCAAAAGCCAAATGTAGTTGAGGGAAAGGCAGCCCTTTAGCTGATCCTTAGCAAAGCATGTTCTTGTTGGTATGTATCAAACCACTACAATCAAACTGAGATAAACCCAAACTGATTTTAATTTGCTTATCTTTATTTTTTTAATTAGAACTTCCAACAGATTGTGCTCAGAAAAATTTGTAAAATCATTATATAAACAATCTTACTCCTTGTTTTTCTTAATATTTGCTTTTCCTAATGCAAGCTGATTCACTAATCTTTCTAAACAATATCTTAAACAAAGAGATCTTATATAACCTATGAAATGTTTGGCATAAGAACATGGAAATGCTATTTTATTATAAACTGTAAAGAAATTTAGGCACAAGTCAATAAAAAAGTTTTATCGAAGATCATGATCTGTTTTGGGACACATGAGCATATTTGTTTAGGAACTATAATATGTGTTCATTTTAGTTAAAATAGCATATCAAGCAACACAATGAAAGAAAACTGTGGAAGTTGGCAGTATGGTGATGAGGAAATTGGCCAAGTAGGTGGGGGAAAGTGTAGGTACCTATGGTTGATGGTGAGGGAAAGAGAACATCAGTGGGAGGGAGAACAAATTATCAGGTAAGAGAATCAAAGTTGTGGAGTTGGGTGTTTATCTGCTTATTTTATCCTCTACCACTTTATATAAAAAATTCTAAGAAGTTTATAGAAAATATATAATATATACTAGCACAATAATTCTTAAACTATATATGGTAAAAAGACAGCTTTTTTATCTTTCTTCCTCCTTTCTCCTTCCCTCCACTCCTCTTCCTCCCTGCCTTCTTTCCTTCCTTTATTCCTTTCTCCCTCCCTCCCTCCCTGCCTCCTTCTCTTCCTTCCTTCCTTCCTACTTTCATTCCTTTTTTTCCTCCTCCCTTCCTTCCTTCTTTTCTCCCTCCCTCCCTCCCTCTCTCCAAAAAGTAAAAACTCCAGAAAGTAGAAAGCAGCTTTATATTTTTCCTATACTGTCTCGTTAACTCCTTTCTGTTGCATTGTTCTTTCCCTCCCCCTGAATGAGGAAATCTCATAGTTTTTATTTGTTTGTTTGGTTGTTCTTTTAAGTTTTTGTTGTTGTTGTTGTTATTGTTGTTGTTGTTGTTAGTTTGTTTTTTTCAGATCAGTATCAGGCTACATAAAAATTTATTGTAGTTTCTAAGTTATTAAGTTTCCAGATATTCATCTCATTTGAAATCTGTTCCATATTTGGATTCTGAGCCTCACACTGAGGCCTCCCTTTAACTCTTCCAGTAACTTATGATTGTTGTGGGTCTCGCAGGATCCAAAGGGCTTGGGTAACAGAAGAGAAATAACTGGTGTGATTGAAATGTAGCATTGGTGTCCTCTGGGTAGAGTGAAGTGAACAGCTTATTGTATACTGAGCCAATTTCTGCAGAGGTCACCTCACTCTTGGCAGGAAGTCTTCCTGAGAAGGACCTGTTTCAAGACACTTCATGAAGTTCACATTTGACAGCTGGAAAATATACCCCTTTACCCTGAGTCTGAGAGCTTGCAGCCCATCCCACAGCAACCTTCTTTTCTCTATCTCTAGAGCTCTTTTTGTGTCCTTCGAGGGAGTCTAATATTAGTCCTTGTGTTTCAAAAGTTGTTTAGCTAAACGTAAATGATTTTTAACAGATCCTGACATATGATTTAAGATGAGAGGGGAGTAGCCGCCCCCCAATGGTTACATGGAGAGCATGGAGGAAATCTATAGCACACTGACAATGTCCTCCAAAGAAAACCATACTGTTGGTCGCTGCAAATGTCCATGAATCTGCTGCCTTCCTTTATAGATTCTGAAAGCGGGGCATGGACTAATGCTGGCAGTGCTTCTTTCATAGTCCCCAAGTGACTGAATCTCTTTTCTAGGATATGGAGGTCCTTGCAAAAGTATTGTGTTGTTCATAGCTTCTGGGGCAGCTTCACAGTTTGCACAGTGTTGTGTAGATGCATGAGCCATCTGCACAGAGAGAGCATTTAAACTAGAAGACTGAGAAAATTTAGGAAGAGAGACAGAAAAAAAGGGACCCATCAAGAACCATCAATAGTGAGAGGTAAGGTAGAGGAGGAAACTGCAGAAGAGTTTAGGAAGAAATGAAGACAGATGAGAGAAAAAATAGGATCACATTATTTTAATAAAAGGCAAAAATTATCATCTAGAGCCTTCTCTATTGTAAATAAAGTTTGGTTTTGCTGTTGTTCCTTGACAGACATAAATACATTAGCCAATGTTGGGATGTACTATAATTAATAATAAGATTAAAATCATTGGTGAACACAAATAGCATGACCTTTTAAATAGAAGTGAATTGCCTTTAGTTAGTTTGATCAGTAACAAAATCTAACCAATGGAAAGTGCCAGAGAGCACATTTTCATTTTAAAGTTTTGTGGGTCAAGAAGAAGAATTTAAATAAAAAAGCAAAAATGAAAATAAAACAAAACCAATCAACCAAACAAACAAAAAACCATTAGGAAAGCAGCCAGTATTTATTTTTTACTCTCATATCTAAATAGTAGAACATATTAGCTGGCTCTTTTATTTGGTTTTAAAAAGTTGACATTTGAGCTGAGACATCCATGTCTAGGCTGAAGTAGAATAGGCATATTGTACACTGATATTTTCTACCATTCTAGTTCATTTAAAAGGAATAATCTTAAAAATGTTGACTGGCATGAGTGAATATATAAATGAATTAAAGAAAGTATGTAATATGTACTGTTGACATAAGCACATTCATACTTGTAGAAGAATTTTATGCGTTTATTGGAGTTTATTTGAGCCAAACAGAGAATACTCTGGAAAGCAAGTTCTCAACAGACTGAGAACAATGCTTCCCAGAATGTCTGTAGTTTCTTTTATGCCTTTGAAATTAAGGAGGGAAAGTAAGAAAGATTACATGGAGGTTGGAGACTGCAAGGTATGGCTTGGATTACACAATAGTTTCCAAAGAAATCGCTCTCCTGAGTGTGGTTGAGCTTCCAAGGAGTCTGAAAAGAAGGAATTTCAAAGATATGTTAATTTAGATGTGTAGAACAATGAACAGAACTTGCTTAAGGCAAAGTTAAACTTTTAACTAAAGTTATATGCCTGTGGCCTGACTACCTACCATCTGCCTAGTGAGGAATTTATGCTCAGATAACCCCGCGAGGTTACTTTTGGTTAGATTTATTACAGTGCCCATTTTTGTCCACAGTACCATCCCCAAACATGAAAAATTTGAGAACGTATGGAAAGTCAAATTAAGATCTCTTCACCTGCATTCTAAGCAAGGCATCCTTTTTTACTTAGAGAATGCACTATAACCTATTCTAATGCAGTCTGTGCTCTAAAAAGCCTGTAATTATAAATTTTGTTTTGACTTTGTAGTTCAAATTATTTTAACTTTTGGTGAAGACAACAGTTGTGTATATAATTTTAAAGAGAAGTTTAGCTGTTAAGATTAAGAATTAATTTTTAGATATGCAGTCTCTTCCTAAAAAAAAAAAAGACTCGAAAATAAGACAAAAGGACTTGAACCATATTTTATACATTGCTGTAATAACAATTATTGTCTGTGACTTCATTTTGGACTAAAATATAATTTTTATCGTTTTCTAAACTCTAGTAAACAACTTTAAACATTGGAACTTAGAAATTTTAACTGACACATTGACTCCCTTTCTGAGCATGGGTAATTAGAGTTTGCCAAGTAGAAAAGGAGCTTTCTGGAACAAAGATATGCCTTCTTGATCATATAAAGTAGTAATTATTTCCATTCCAGACTATTTTTAAGTTGTTTGCTTTCACGTTTATGAAATCAGTTCTGGCCCCAGTAAAGCCTGACCTAACTAGATAGCTGTCATAAAAATCGCTAATGATTTGCTCTGATAAACATGAATGGAAGAAAGTGATTCTTGTTTTCTTTAAAATTCTTAATCATAGGAATTCACATTTGAAATATCATTATCTTTTGTTCTCAAGTCACTCATTTACCAATTGTACAGCTCAGCTTATTTTGGCAATTTTCTACATGTGTGCTGCACTGGGGCCAGTCATCCAGAAAGCCTGGCTAGACTTTCAGTCTCAGGAGAGTAGATCTAGGCACAAACAATAAATTTGAGGAGGGTATGTAATGAAAGATTAAGTACCTCTCCAAGCCTTCAATATCCTTCCTGGGAAGAAACCACTGTACCAGTAGCTTGTGTATTCTCCTTCCAGAGATAGTCTATACATGCATGAGTACTCATGTGTGTGTGTGTGTGTAGAAAGGCATTAAAATATACAAATTGTATTATATCAGATTGCTCTTTCTTTTCTATTCAACAACGTATCTTGGAGTTTTTCCTTATCAATGCATAAAGAGGTTATTTATTTCGTTTAATTATTTTTCTTTTAATTCTATTAGTTGGCTTGACTTTATTTTATCTAACTTATTTCATTTAAAGAATCTTTGCATTCTATTTAGATTAAATCATGCACATTAAGCATCTAGAAAAATACTCAGCATAGAGCAGGCTCTTCCACTTCTATTTGTGTGACATTAAAGAAGTTGCTCAGTTCCTCTAAATTGTAGTTTTCTCATGTACATAATGGGAATACTATCTACCTGGTTAATATGACCAGTATGGCTAAGCTGTCTATCATATAAATGCTCTTTCAAAGTACAGAGTTATTTCTGGGAAGAGACTATCCAGCCAGAGATACATTTCTCAGCTCCTTTTATATCTGGGGTTACTAAGGAACTAAGTTTTGCCAATGAAAGATAAGAAGAAGTAGTAATATGCATCAATTCAAGGACAAGACAATTTAAACCATCACTATACACTAAAGTATGTCATTGGTGTAAAGATTAAATTCAATAAGATAGCATAAGAAAATATTAAGGCACAGTAGTGCTAAGTAGCACCTATTATTAATATTATAACCCTAATATGGCTCTTTATACAAATAACCCATAGTTTTTCCTGTACCAGTTTTAATAAGGACTCAATACTTGGCTCTGTGCTCCAATGTTAAGTGCAGTTCACGGAAGCATTAAGAGCAATGCAGATTTTAATTGAAGAAATAAAGGAGTAAATTTACATTGCATACCTCATAGCAAATAGTTTAACAATTTCCATTAGACTTTTTTTCTCCACAAGTGATTGTTTAGCCAATAGGTGTACAAGTCAATAGTCTTTTTTTTAATGTTTTTCAGATAAATCTCTAAATTATTCACTAATGTCTCAACAAATTCATATTCCATCCTACACTTAAATGACTTCATTTAAAGAACTACTCAGGGTAACTGGAGTTACCTTAAAAGTCATCTTCCTTAAAAGTCAACTTATCAACAATCCATTGTTACTTAACTTGGCTTTTGAGAGTCCCAGCTCTTATTTCACCATATTATTAAAATATTCACGCAACATATATGAGTCTTTACCTAGAAGGGGATTTTTCCGCTAAGAAAAATGAGGCTCATTTCTCCACCCTCCTAATTTATTGGAATTATAAAGAGGTTTCTCATTTGACAAGTTACATTCAGGAGATCAGAGGAAATACTCTCATCTTTCATACTAGAATAGACAGCCCCAGAAAAGGCTCTCAAGGGAAGCCTTGAGTTAACCCATTAAAGGCAATGTCTGTCAGCCAGCCCACCTTCCATGCCACACCTGTCCTTTTGAGATTCACTATGACCTTTGCTTCCGACCCTCTCTTGGCCATCCCTTACACTCTTCTACTGAATGTGATGTATGAACTCTGCTCCTGCATATGCTGAATTTGGTCCATACAACAGCCTCCTCCTCCCTTTCTTGCCTTACACAATCCCACCATGTGTATTCTTTCTTGTGTTCACTTCTCGAGGCCTTTGCATTGAAACTCAGCTTTAGAGCCTACGCTTTTCACAGAACCTTTGGAATACTTGATTCCAATCTTTGTCCCCTGAACACCATCATCCCTCTTTATGTGTCATTGATTGGTTAGTTCTTTTAGAAATTATCATCCTCCTAAAGTCCAATGGATTTCTGTCTACCAGTACATTGTAGGACACAAAAGGCAGGTAGAAAGATACACAGAATATCTGTGACTAACTCGAGTACAAGTGCGAAGAAAACTCCCTGAAAATGTTTTGTAAGAATTGAAAGGTTTAATAACTGTCTTCCTCCAACACACTGTAAAATCCATAAGAAATGAACTATTTCTGAATTATTCCCCAAAGAATCCTCAGAATCTAGCATAATACCTTGGGTATATTAGGACCTAAATTATGTTTGTTAAATAAATAAATGAGACAGATAACCTACAAGTAAAAGATTACATGGTCGAATATATATTTAAGAAATGCAATTAAGTAGTATCCAATAATTACTATTAAAGAACAAAATTTGAAGATCTAATTGGCTTTATTAAGTGATTCATGAATCAGGAACATTCCATCTAGCAACTAAAAGGGTATTTGGAGAGGTTTTACAAAATGAAAGTTTTGTTTAGGTCAAAGGGTATGACAGGGGAGCTGTTAGCAAAAGAAAATAAAGGGAGATTTTTAGACCAGGGAAAAGAAATATCAGGGGTTTTATCACACAGATTACCTCATTAGCACTGATCAGGGAATTCTAGACAGATTGGTTTAAAATTCCACTCCTGGGAAAGTTTGCAACTCCAATTAAGTTAGTTATTAAGTTTTGGTTTTGTGATGCAGTTTAGCAAAAGTGACTCCATTTTGGTCTTTGTTTCTTTTCATTGTCTTTCCTTCTTTGTTTGTTTGTTTTCTTTTCTCTTTCTCTCTCTTCTTTCTTTCTTTCTTTTGTTCTTTCTTTCTTTCTTTCTTTCTTTCTTTCTTTTCCCTCTTTCCTTTCTTCCTTCCTTTCTTCCTTCCTTCCTTCCTTCCTTCCTTCCTTCCTTCCTTCCTTCCTTCCTTCCTTCCTTCCTTCCTTCCTAACAATACAAACTTTGTGTATTTAGAAAAGATACTCCTCAGGCCTTACCTTTTTCTTCTCTAAAACGAAGCTAAAGGTAGAGTAAAAGAAATTACAACATCATTAAAGTGATATCTGAATGTTGTTTTTACTCATTGACGATATCAGGTTGATAATCTGGTTGCTACAGTCTGAAGATATTAATCACCTGGGAGCTTATTGCATTATAATAAAAGTAATGTGTCTCAGTGACAGCTTTATAGGAGTCATCTCCTGGTTTGTTGCCCCTGTTATGCTGGGCACAAGAGGCAAATAACTTATTCTTTACCTTTAAAATGAGAATGATGCATATCTGTCTCCCAGTTAGGCTACATACAATTATGTGTATCAGTTCATCTGTCCTAAGATTTTTCTTGTCTGTGGAGCAAGAACGTGTTCAGGGTTCCCTAAATGGGGAACTCAGACTTTCTGGTCGAAAGAAATTGATGTACACCATTAAAATGTAATAGCAGCCCAATGTATGTACTTCAATATCTTATACGTTGAAGTAATGTAAGTTAGCTGAGTTCAACCAACTTTTAGAACTGAAGTCTGATAACCAGACTTCAGAACCGTGGTTTATTATGATGTCTAAAGGTAATGCTACTCTTTGAGAACTCTTCCTAATTTGGTAACTAGAATTCTTTTGATAACACCCTAATCTCCTTGCCTTTTTATAACCTTTATAAACATGTGAGTGGTATTTGGCTTCTATTACATGCACCAAGTGCCTGACATTGACACAAATCATCAAAGTCATAGATAATTCATCAAATCGAACTAAGACTCCTGCTCTATTCTCTTTCTTAGGGAAACTTGTGTTGGGAAATATTTTCAACTTTCAATCTACAGTCTGTAAAGAGCTAGATGACAAGAAATGGCTTCCAGCTTACATTCAAAATCTGCCCATGGAATATTGGATAATGTAAAGCCAGCTTTTACCATCCCTGCCTAATTCCACTGCTTTACCTATCAACTGCCGGCTTCTCAAGGTTGGGAACTGTGACTTCATCATTTGAGATTTCTCAATTCTTGTCCACTTCCCAGTCCATTAGAATTTAGCACACTGCCTGAAGCAGCACCCCTTTCTCACAGCTGGTTTTGCGTTCAGGCAGTCAGTCCAGAAATTCTCGTTCTTTATGGTGTTTCCTCGCAAGAGCCTGATGATCCTTACTTACCTTTGACCTCTTTGAGGTCACCCAAATTAATCAGTCAGACTCAATAACTTTGAACTTTAAGTGGTATGAGATCTAGTTCATAATGCCATTCTTCTCTGAAGGTTCCATTTACCTCAATTCTAAATTCACAGATACAAGGAGACCTGTAGGGGAGACAACCTTTATGATCCCTAAGGATGGTAATTAAATCATGAGCTCTTGATAAGTAAAAATAAGCCTTCCTACAACAAATAAATGAACAAACTCCTTCCCTTGTATTCTTTTCCTAAAACAAAGCCTTGGTTTTTATCTAATAATCTAAAAGACTTCTTAAGTAGTTCTTTCTAGAACAGAAAGAATCTGCCCCACTGATGTTGCCACAGAAAACTATTAGCAACTTTAAATGTTATTTTCAGCTTCTATTCCTCCAAGAAATAATCAAATTTTGATCACCATCCAGAAATCTATTTCATAACTTCTCTCATGCAATCCTCATAAGAGTTTTATAAAACAAAAATTATTGTCCTCACTTACAGTCATAGTAACCTACAGCCCAGACCTACATGGCTAAATGGCAAAGCCTGGAATCCAACCTATGTTGTTCTTTATCCTTTCCATGATGCTATTGTCCCTATTAACACCTGGCAGAAATTAATTTATCAAAGTGCTCTGTCCCTGAGCCAGGAGTTAAGAAATTGAGATATCAGACAAGTACATTTGATTGACACATGAGTTAAGAAAAGAGGAGACGGAGGTGCACCTTGCAGGTATTTTACTCAGAGAACACAGACTCAAGATATATTGTAGCTAAGAACCTGGTGGACTTAGGCGTCTGGGAGCAAGTGAAACAGAGAATTTCTAAAATTGTCAAATGGATGCTTTTATTTATTTAGCTCCTATCAGCTTTTGTTTTTGCTTATCTCTGAGTCCCAGATTCTTGCTTCTGTATTTTGACTTTAATAAAACCTGCTTCTCTGTCCCTCTTTCATTTGACTACTCCCCAGGCTTTAATATCTGCATATTTTTACCTGGTCTTGCCTTGCCTGTTCTATGCAACCCCAATTCTTGCCAAGGTTCTCTGACTGGAGTGGCGAATCAGTTAATATTAGGTGAATGTTTCCCCAGTTTTCTGTCGAATGCTCTAAGAAAAGATATATGCAATAATGTAAAGATTTCTCTTCAGGTAGTCATGCTTCTTTGTTTCAACCAGCCTTTAAATATCCAATTTGCCTCCCTTGCTGTGCATTCATTAAACTATACAACCCATAACAATACAATAGTTTTAATAAGAGGTCTGTTTACACTATTAGCAGAATCTTAACAGAATGGCTAGTGGAGTTTTATCTTGTCTATGTCTTCTGAGGACGTTCTTTAACTTGAGATTTTACGACAAAAACAAACATATGTAATCTGAGAATGACTGTTTTATGTTGTGAATTTACAAATAATTACATACATTTGCATAATGCAGAATAGTCTTTTGACATCACTTTTTAATTTATTCCTGTTAAAGAGTTTTAGTGGCAGCCCAGGTAGGAGAACCAGCTCTCTGCTTCTTGGTTCCAGATTCTTCTGCCTGTATTAGGTTATTTTATTGCTCCATTCTCAGTGCGACAATCACTTCTTTGTATCGGAATTAAAGAATACTTAGTTCTTTATTAGTTAGAAATCCACTTTAATTATAGATCTTTGATACTAAAATGTGAAGGAAATAATTTTCTTCCAATGTTTTTGGTAAACACCCAGAAATAACTTTTTATTTGTTTCTTTGACTCACCTCTGAAATTCTGAGCTCTGTGCATATTACAAAGTAAATTGTAAATTTTTGAGTTTGCTTTTCAATAAGCTCCAGCAATACCATCTTTTGATAGTGTCATCTAGCTAAAGGAAAAAAAGGAATAAAGGCAAACGATGTGTGAAATGTAGAAAAGGGTACTTTGTGGTGACTGCACTGAAATTAGGCTTTTATAAAAATGAGCCCTTTGTGCAGTCAACCCTGGGGTAGCACTAATATGCCACAGACCAGCAGGACTGACAGTGGCATGGGTCCTGTTCCTGGTCCCAGAGTTTGATGTGAATGACAGCTTCTTTCAATTTGCTTTCATGCCTTCCCATCATCACCCTTCATGAGCAAGCTGGCTAAAATATTATTCATAGCCACCACAGAAAAGCATATGAGGTATCTTGGCAGTGTTCATGTAAGAGATAAAACTCTGCGAAATCCAATCATTTATTCATTTTTGCACTAATGATTTTGCTGCAGATAAACCAATTTTCCTTGACAAGCTTTTCCAACGATCTCCAGAATACATTTATTAACTTTATAGTTTACATTTTCTTTATTTTTATAGAAAAATATAATTTTTATTTTTTAACTAATATAATACATATATTTTAATTATATGATAAACTAAATAGAACAAACTAAAATATTACAGTGACACTTCTTTGTCTACCAACACCAAACTTAGATGCCACCCAGAAGTAACTATTTTTTTATTTTATTACTTTATATTCTTTATACATTTACTATAAAGTCATGTGTATATGTGTGGGTCCATATAGAAATTATAGATTTTACATAAATGATACCATACTTTATATATTACACTTTGCTTTGTGTTGGAAATATTTTTGTTAGTATGTGTGGATTTATTGCATTAAAAATGATGAATTATAGTTTTTATTTTAAAATATATTATTTAGAAGGTTAAATAAACTAAATAAATTGTGTTTAATTTATAGGTCCTTTACAATGACCATTGGAGTCAGTGAGGCCCGCATACGTAGTGATGTAAAAAGATCTCTAAAACATTGTGAGTGAAAAAAAGAACAATTTGTAGATGAGAATACAATATGTAAATTTTTTAAATGTATGCTTTGGGGTGTGTGTGTTCATGCATGAATACATAAAAAAAAGGTGGAAGGATACATCCTAAACTGTTAAGTGGTTGATTTTTTAGTGTTGGCTTTAGGTTTTGGTGTTGGTGTGAGCTTTTATCTTTATTAATGTCTTGCTTTGGTTGGAATTTTAGAGAGATTAAGCTAGGCAGTTAACCAGATAAAATATTAAGCCAGAAATTACTATGTATTTATTATATGCTTAATTATCCATAGGTTATACATTTCTTTCTTCTATTTATTTTGATTAACTATAATGAAAATGAATTGAGTTCCATCTGGGTGCCAGGTATTATGCTAAAGCTGTGGATAAATGGTGAATGAAGTTGTAATATTTTTCATGTTCTATAGTTTTCTATAAGCTGCTTATCAAAATCAGTTGGTGGCTATTACTGAACTTTAAAATTTCTAGTAGTTGATGAAATATTTTTAAACCTTCAACCCCTACTCACCCATTTTTCTTCTTCACTGTTTTCTCATTCCACTCCATGGCCATAGTATCAACTTTATAAAATTACCATTTCACTTAAGATTAGATTCTTCTTTGAACCCTATATGAAACAGAACAGCTAGGAAAATTATTCCAATGCATATGGCTTCTTAACCTTTTCTTAACCACAGATCATATGTCTCATTATTTCATTCTAGTTTGTGAAGTTTGGAATATGTTCCAGTTCAGAATTGTTTTCATGCATCAAGGCGAAGTTAGGAAGTGAAAAACCCATAGACCTTCCTAATTTAGCTTTTCTTATTGACTCTGTGGTAGGCCAATTTTTATTATTACTGTGTTATTCCAGGTCGCACAAATTGTCAGAATTTTATGAATGTATTTCTAATTTCCTGCCAGTTTATTAGGTAAGGATCATCTTATATGATCTGGACAGTATTAACACTCAATAGAATCTTTTAGTATTTAATTTGATTTATTAATTTCTTTGAGTCTAGCTTATATAACTATTGTGGTTACTAAATTGCATTCACTGTAAGAAGATTATCTATCTATTATCTATCATCTATCTATCTAGTCTCTCTCTCTCTCTCTCTCTCTCTCTCTCTCTCTCTCTCTCTCTCTCATGCTACTAACATGCATACACACAAGCACTACTCTTAAAACTGTTCTACTGCCCACTTGGAAATTAGTAGAGGCAAAGTGATAGAATTAAAAAAGAATTCCAATTCTACTAGGACAATTTAATCTCCAGTGGTCTGGAAAATAGTTTAAACAGAAATGGACTCCTGAGAGCTAGATTTGGTTCAGGGATAATGGTTCAAAAATCTGTTGAAACTAGAAATTTGTTTTTGTAGTCACATTTGGGCATTAACTGTTTCCCTTTCCTAGTAAAGGGGGATGTCATTACAATAACCTTGCCCACCATGGGTTTCCCAGGGACTTGCCAAACAACATACAGCCCAGGAAATAACCAAGGTTCCAGGGGCATTTCTATGCAAATACCTGGAGTTACTTCTCGGGTGACTATCTTCTGCAGACACTTTACCCTTCTGAACCCAGCTGTATTAGTAGCCCTGAACTCTATCCTCTTACTGTTGTGTGACTCAGCTTGCACAGACCAGGGCTCTTAAAATGACCCCAAGAAGAAAACATGGGTAAATGTGGGATTAAACTCAAGTACATTCCCTCTGTCAGGCATCACAGCTCTGCCTTGGTTGTTTTCCAGTACTTCCAAATAGCTATTTTGCATATTTTGGTTAGCTTTTATAGTTGTTTCCCATCATACGCAAAGTTCAATCATGGCCCAAATCAGACTTGTCCTTGCTTAATATTGAGTTAACAATAACAACAATAAAGAACCCCCTCAACTCAAAAAATAATCAATAGAAGCAGTGAAAGAAAGAAAGAAAGAAAGCGGGGGGTGAAGAGAGGCGGAGGGAGGGATGGAGGAAGGGAGGAAAGAAGAAAGGAAGGAAGGAAGAAAGGAAGGAAGGAAGGAAGGAAGGAAGGAAGGAAGGAAGGAAGGAAGGAAGGAAGGAAAGGGGTATAATTTCTTGCCATAAAACTTAAAAATAAAACTCTAAGGAAATAAAAGATCATGGTATAGACTGCCCTGCCTTCCAGAAGAGAATTGGTAAGCCATCAAATCTTGAGTATTCTTTATTACCAATAATGAATACCTCTAGCTTTGGAATGAAATAAACTGAGCAGCTATCTTATCTGTTGTGGTAGGAGGAGGGGACAGAGGAAATAGTTATAATGAAAATGGTTTAGAGTTCCGAGAATGAATTGGGGAAGCCATCTCAAGCCTGAGGGAATCTTTTCTTTGGAATGTTGTCTGATCCTGACTGCCTGCACTGGCGCATGGTTTTTAATAAAACCTCAGAGAAAAGCAGATCATGTAACCTTTAAGAGAGACTGCTCAGAGGCTCAGATGACCTTTCCTTTTTGCTTTATCTTCTCATCTCAGGATGGAAGACAGAGTAAAATGCTCAGCCCTCAAACTATTGCTTCATAGACAACAAACAGTTCTCAGATAAGGCAGGAACAGAGCCACATAGAATCCACTTATTACGTATCACACAAAATATATCTGATTTAAAAATAAATGACATAATAAATACAAAATATGTAGGGGAAAAGGAAAGGATCATAGTAAGCAAAAGGAAGGTTTAAACAGAATTAATTAAAAACAAGAAGAAAAATAAGAGATGATTATTCTCAATTATACAATACAGCACCTATAAGACCTTTTTGACAACATTACTTCATGAAGAAACAAAGAGATTAATCAAAATAATCAGTAATAAAAAAACTGCATTAAAATTATTAAAGAAATTTATCTCATTAAATATATAGCTAAGTTTAGACCACTTTGGGAATTAGAACTATAGAACAGACACAAATATTATAAATCTTGATAAAGAAAGAATAATACAGAAGCAAAAGTATAGGATAAAGAAAGGGGGAGTGAGAGGCAAAACAAGAGAGCTAATTTCTTACTTTTTAAATAGTAAGAAGTCAGATGATATTGACTAAAACAAATATATGGTTTACTATATAAACCATATACACATATAAATAACCATATAAATATAAACAAATATGTGGTTAAACAGATCTGCATTTATGTAATAAATTTAATTTTTGAAGACTCTTTAGCATAAAATACCTCACGAAGTGAATAAAGACCTAAAAGTCAGTCATCTTTTCAATTTCGCTTTAATTTTTTTTAAGTTTTGTTAATTAAGTGTATTTTTAAATTAAAAATAACATTTATTTATTTATTAAAAATAATATAATAGCACTTAGCATAGCCATATGCCTTTTAACATACCTATCAATTTATCTATGTTCTACAGTGTCTGGAATAATGGTCCTCTCATTAGAACAACGGTTATTTCTGAATAGTGTGATTTTAGGGGTGATTCCCTACTTTGTATTTTTTCTACTTGAACTATTTACAATGAACATGATTAGAAATTATAGCATACACATGCACACACACATGATTCTAGTTTTTAATGTTTTGGGGTTATACTGACTCTTTATCTACTAGTTTTGTGTTAAAAGTTAAAGCCAGGCTAAGAGACTGAAGCATGACAAGACCTCTACTGAAGGGAATTCCTGCCCAACAAGAAAATATGGTGAGGCAAAGTGTTTTCTTTCCTTCTTACTGATCCATAAAGCTTTCCACATTAGGGAGAATGGCTCATTATTGCTGCTTCAGAGACAAAGGAAACACTCCCATTGAATACAGGACATGAACTGAAGATATTGCACTGGCTATCAGGTCCCAATATAGCTACTCAGGTTGGGAATGCAAATTCTTCCCTAGTTGAGAGAGGAGTGCTGGCTTATGTGGGCTAAGAAGAAAAATGGAGAGAAACAGGTTCCATAGACAAGGTTCAAAGAATTGCTGCAAAAGAGGACTGGCTTGAGCTCTCTTCAATAGTTCCAATTAGATATGCATGACAAAATGGGAATTTCAACTTAACTCTCTATAAATAGGAGATCTATATCTATCTTTCTATTTGTCTATATATCTACCTGTCTATTCATAGATATTTTGTATTAAATCCTCCCATAAATACATAATTTGCTAGGGAAAGAAGGTCACATGTGAGACCTGAACATCTTAATGCCACAAAATTCTATGTAATTGGATTTCTATAAAATTCTACATAATCAACTGAGGAATTTTCTCAATATTCTTGGCTTCAGAGATTTCCTGCATACTGAACATGAAATCTCTTTTCCAAGCCTCTTTTCTGAACTTCAGACCCATATGTTCAATTTTACTAGCTATTTTATCCCAAATTCAGCATACAAGAAATCCAAACATCCTTTGTCATTATTTGTTCTTTCTCTTCATGCATTCAACAACTGTTTTTTGAATACCCACTGGGTGTCAAGCACTGGGTGGCAGATGCTGGAAATACAGAGATACATACTACATATCCCTACATTCAGAAAGTTCAGGTAATGGAGAAGCCTGAGAAATAAAAATGAGTACAATACAAACATAGTGTGCTATGAGACACAGAATCAGGTCATCTGATCCAGATGTGTTTTGGGAGGTAGGGAGATAGCACTGTGATCAGTAAAGTCATACAGGACACCTCTTGCACAGCTAGGCAGTTCCAGTACCTGCCACAAATCAAGTTACTTCATTCAGCTTGGCCCACCACTAGCGGCTGCAGTGGCTTTCCAGACCAGCACAGACCCTGGAGACTGCCTCTCTGGTTATATCCATCAAGGACACACTGCAGATTGTTCACATGGCCCTAGGCTCCTGACTGTTCTATAATACAGTAGTTTTCTGCAGGCTCCCTGGTATCTTGGTAAGAATGCCCAGATTCTTAAGGGAAAAAAAAATAGCCTAGGTTTTCTTGCTCCTTTGATAGTCTTTGGGAAATCACTTAATGTCTCTGAAATTCACCTCATCTGTGAAAGGCTAATAACTACAATACTAGTGCTTACCTCAAGAGTCAGTATGCCTATAAATGAGATGAGAGATGAAAGCCCCGTCTAGAACAGCATGAATGTTAATCATCTTAGTCAGGTTTTGAGCATGATGGAGTATGACTTCAAATATTATACATGCTGATCTTGTAAGGAAAATGTGAAGCTTTTGAAACCTTCTCAAATATATAACTATACATTTCAATGGAATTCAATATTTATGTCCCTCCCAGCATCTCTCAACTTCCAGCCTGGCCTCGGCTTCATTCCAAGATATTAACCTTGGACAAGTTATCTATCCATTTTCCTCTTGGGTGTCATAGGGATACTTAAACATACCTCTCAAAGGGATGTGGTGAGACTCTTTTGAAGTCAGGAGTAGAAAACATCACGTAGTGATGCTTTCACGTGCCACCTTTTAACTAAGAAAATAGGTCCTTGTGTGAGAACCTAGAGATTGGGAAGTGAACAAGGGAAAAGGGACCTGACTCTTGAGTAGCACAGAGAGGGAGGCTATTCCACGCTCCCCAGGGAGGCAGCATCGCGGGAGGAGCGAGTCCTCGGCTCCAGTAGGGGGCGCCAAAGCGCCGCACTGCAGCATCCCGGCGGCCGAGAGCGGTGGCCTCGGCCGGGCTGAGCTCGCGCGTCCTGCCGCAGTCCCTCGGCCGCTAGTCCGAGCGAGCGCGAGCAAGGAGACTCCCCGCACCCGTCCGCCCGCACTTGCTGCTGCTGCCGCTGCTGCCGCCGCCGCCGCCGCCTCGCCCACCGGCGATCGCAGCCCAGCAACTCGGTAACGCACCCGGCACCCTGGGCTGCGCAGCGTGGGAGGGCTTCGCGGCTCCCGCGGGACCGATTCCGAACTTGCAGGGGATCGCGGTGCTACCAGGCCTGGAGAGCATGAACAGGTGAGTGTCACGCACGTGCCCTGGCGGCTTTTTCGGGACCCTTCCTGCAGACCCTTCCGTGCCCCTGAACGTTCGGCTTCTGGGTCGGTCTTCCTGGTGACTGGGTCCCCCAAGGCAGCTCTGGGGTTCGCTGAGAAGATTGAGCGCCGGCGCCCGGAGTTTGACAGCGCTTTCTGAGCTGGAACCGAGAATGCCCTTTTGACTTGGGCTGCATTAACTCTCTAGGTTGATAGCAAGTGACCTGCGGTCCACAGTGGTCTTGTTTATCATTCCAGGATACCTGTTGCTTTCGGAGCAACGCCATAGCCAGGGGTCTTGTACAATTATCCTCGTCTCCGTGGGTGTTGCGTTGTAAGATGAGAGAATTTTTTATAATAAGAGGAGGAAAACTTGATTTCAAAGCTAGAGAAAGGATGGCCCTAAGAGAATCTCATTCCCACGATCAGATTAGATTGTTTGCTTCCCTAAACAGCTGCACTTTATTTTAATGATAAATACAGACGTTAGAAAAACTATTACCTTATAAAGATGCTTGCTCCCCCCATCCCCAAGAGGAAGAGGAAAGCATGGGCCTTTTAATAAGTATAGTCTTCGGAATAATTCATTATGAATGAAACCTTTCTTTAGAGAAATTTTTAAAATCCGGTTATTAGTAACCTAAATGTCATAGGTCTAACAGATTGTAAGGTTCCGGAAGGTAGCCACTTTGTTTGGATATGCTTAGCATAAGTGTAGAATGAATCAATAATGAATTAATGATAACATAGGATTTGGAAGCTCACTTCTTTTTTCTTCTCTTTAAGCTTTCTTTTAGTTCCTTTATGTTTTGGGGGGAAAATCAGCATATTTTTAATCTCTTAAATGTCTGGGCGTGATTTTACCTTTAGGAGTGATAGGAACTCAGAAGTCTTTGTACTAATAAAGCACTGGCCACATAAAAAATATTGGCAACTTCTAGACTCAGACAGAATATTTTTTTTCATAATAACATTAAAACAGATGTGAGGGTTTTTTTTTTTAGATCCATGTTATGGAAGGTCTCGGTTTATGACTTATTTTGAACATTAGAAATTTGGCAATGGGTCACTCATTACAACTTACACATTTATCTCTGTTTTCTATCTTTATCAATGTAACTTCACATTTTTATTTGAGAACTAAAATGTTGAAGAATATAAGTCAGTTTGTGTCTTCCTTTAAGTGATTTTTCTAAATATCACATAAGATTGACAATAACTAACTGTATCTTTATTAGGTTATAAATGAAAAAAAAATAGTTTCTCTTTCTTATATAAAATTTCTGTGCCTTCGAGGCCATTTGGGAGTTACTGAAATATTTAACTTCAACAAATTTTTTTTTATCACTTTCAGTGGCTACTTTCATGAAGCATCAATCAGACAGATAATTACTTAGATTTTATGTGCATGGGAATGATCAATTTTGCATGAAATAACAAATTGTTATTTTATATAAGCGCCAGATCTTTTCATGGTCTATGTTTCAAAGAAATGCTTGCCATTCTTATTTAGAATTTGTATAATGAATATATCTTTATATGTTATGCTTCTGTGAAACTTCTGTGATAAAGCACTAAACATAGAGACCTTAATGAATGCATATGAAATGACAAAAAAAAAAATCTTTTATCTTTAGCCAAAATATGGCTCTGGACAAATTACAGATGTTAAAGCTTCTGGTTTTTGTACTGTCAATGATGACTAAGAAGGTTTTTCATTATTGAGGATGAAGTAAACAATAGCTAAGTTAATGCTGACCTTTTCATCTTTCCAAGGGTGTTCAAACACTTTGGAAATCAGCAAATATAAAATTTGTGAGGTACAGGCGGATGGCTTAGACACATTATGAAGAAAACAATTATGCATTAATATCTTTAAAATATTTTTCAGAAGGATTTTAATTTCTTCACTCAAGATGCTGTTTTTGAAATACTATAGGTGACAAAACACTAACAGGAGAGTTTACATGTTAAGATAAATGTCTCAAAGTTATCTTTACAGACTGGAAAAATGGATGAAATGAAGACTGATGTGATTAAGTTTAAAAAGGATAAAAATGAAGTCCTGGTTTTGGTTTAAAACATTAATCGCAGAAGTTCAAGATGGGGTAGTCTGCGGTTCTCGTGGAAGATGTGAGCCTTCATATGACTGGCTCTGCTGTAATACAACTGCAGTGCCCAGATAAAGAATAGAGAAAATCTCTGTGAACTTTTGCTGAGTCAACTTGCCAGGTCACATCTCAAGTGGTAAATGCAGTGGACCCCACATTTTTAAAGTGATTAAAATGGCAAGTGCTAGAGGAGAGAGGTGCATACGGAGAAGAGAGAAGATGAAGGTTAAAAAAGTATAAACAAGACCATATGTCCCATGATGAACAAGTGAAGATACTGGCTCTCATTTACCTAGGAAGTAGAGCTCAGGGTGAGGCAAAAGGTTCCATAGCTGCTAGGCTACTTGAAGAGTTCTAAGTGAAAGAAAAGAAAAACTGACTTAATGCTCTACCCCCGCCCCCCCCAACCCCAGAATCCATCACTGGAAGTGGTGAATTAGACACATAATGGTATTTGGATGATTTTCTGATCATAAGGAGAGATTCCTGTGATGGCTGGAGGATTCTTTGGTTGACACCAAGGTTCTTTCCAACTTTATATTTCCATGGTACTAAGAATATTTCATTCCTTAAGCACCAACCTATATAAAATGTGCTTACATTGTATATAATGGAATTTCACAACTGTTAAGACAATATCATAAACTACCTTACTTGAGCTTGTCATAGAAAAGGAATCAGAAGTTGTCATGGCATTTATCTCTTCTGTACCAGAGCATCATGCTGCCCAAAATATAAAAATATGATATAGATATTATACATCAATTCCTAGAACATGCATATCTGTCAGGTGATTTGACATATATAATGTGAACTGAGATAAAATTTAAATCTTGAAATGAAAACTCAGTTGCATTGCATTGGAGCTAACTAGTATATTATTCAGTCCAAAGGAAAATAAAGAATTTCAAATGTGACTCTCTCTATCATTTGTTTGTATATTGGATGTTTACATGGTTAATGCATGTATTTATATACTTCAAATATCTGTTATCAATTACTGACAAAAAAATAATGCCATCATAAAAAATTATTTAAGGAGATACTTTAGAAAATACTATTATGTATGAAAATGCAGATGTTTTGAAACCAAAATAGATCTAAGTTCAATTGATCTGTCATTTAATTAGCTGAATAGTTTGCAGTAAATTACTATCACCCTCTCTCAAGATTGTGGTGAAGATCAAAATGGAAAATGTTGATAAAGTTGAATGATGGCTGGCATATAAAAGATGCTTAATAAATATTAATTCTTTTCTCTAATCACTTGTGAATTCCCAAATGTCTTTTATTTAAGGATTGCCGATTTACCATGATATGGTGAACCCAAAGGCAGGAACCAAAACGATTTTCTCGGCTCTTTAGTTTGAACGACAGTGAATTGTCTACTCACATCCACCATGGCTAAAAGTGCAGAGGTCAAATTGGCAATATTTGGAAGAGCAGGTGTGGGCAAGTCAGGTAAGTTTTGTTGTGGTTGTTTGAGTGTGTGTGTGTGTGTGTGTGTGCATCTTAGTCTTCATTACCGCCTCTTGGGATTGGTCAGGAGAGTGGCTGGCATTTCTTATATTCTCCTGTGTAGCTCTTTTAGATGAAGTCTCTTTCTCTTTCTCTAGAACTTTAATTTTGCATAACCAAGTTTTATGTACTCGTGCTTATTTATGATAAAGTGGCTCTGTTGTTAATACACAAAGCAATGAATATGTCATAAGTCTTTGTATTCTGAGGAAGGATATTAAACAAACCCCCAAAGAAATCAGATTATGGAAATTAAAAATATATTTGCTCTTTTTTTTCTATACATGAGATCCTGAGGGGCCAATTTAATATCTCATTTATCTTGATATTCTCAGCAACTAGCCCAATGTCAAGCATGTGTTAGGTACTTAATAAATGCTTATTGAATGAACATATCTTTACAAGAAACAGAATTGTGTTATTGTCCAGCAATTCTAAAATTGGGAAGGACTGGTGAAAACTTGCTGAGACCAAGCAAGAAAACTATTGCCAGGACCTCCGGGGTGAATTTCATTATCAAATCCTGGCTGACATTAGTAATTCTCACAAAGTAATAAAGGCTTTTTTTTATTTCTCACTTGAGAAAAGGCTTGCAGACCTTTAAAATTCAGGGTGAAATGGTGGAAGTGACGATGCTTCTAATCCAATTTAAAAAATATATCTCAGATTTTATGATTAAAGAATGCTAAAATAGATGTTGCTAAAATGTCAGGGCAACATGCCCTGATCTCTTAAAGAAGGAAAGACCCATAACTGACTTTGCACATGGAGCTTTTGGTTCTTAGGAAAAAACTCAGAGAGCTATTAATTAGGAGGAGTGTGTGTGTAGAGAGAAACCTTTTGGGCTCATTCAACACAACAGGTGATCCACTTAACTTAAACCAACTCACATGAGCAGCTTTTAATTCTGTGAGCAACCTCTCCTCCCTAACCTGCTCTCTGGTTTAATTTCAGCAGTAAATCTTCTCTATTTTAAGTCTGTCTCTTTTTTTTCTTTTAATTTTCTCAAGAGTGCTCTTTTTTTGCCATTACCCTGTTCTTCCACTTGCTGCTTGCTCTTGCCTCTGGCAGAAACCAGCAAAGAAAATAGATAGTTGACAAGGCTAAGAAGCTGCCAGACTTCAGGAGATTGAAGATAGTTAAACTCCTCCCCATTAATCTCCTCGGAGTTTCCCAATGGTGTGAGAACCTAATTTCTGTAGTTGGTGGAATGATCTGGAGAATGAGGAAACCGTCCCAGTGAATGCAAGAAGAAGGCAGGGGGGTGTGTAGGAAGGCTTGTGCTGCCAACAATGGCTCATGTAAGTCCTTCATGATTGAAGGGTCTAGGCCTGGGGCTGACTGGTTATTATTTATTTATTCAAAACTTACCATAGGCAACGAAGGAAGGGGATTCTTAACCTTCTATCAGTTACCAACATAAACTACACATGGTTTAATAAGCAAAAATTAAATTTCAGTTGGGAGAACCACTTAGCTGTATATATATTCACCCCTTTCCCATCTATACTATCTCAGTGCAAGCTGTGTACCTCTATCAAGGTTGATCCATCAGCCTGAGTTTACACCCCACTTTCCTTTGTCTTTCCTCAAATTGTTTCAATTCTTGTTTCAGTTATTCTCCTCATTGTCTACTGACCAGTTTTCCTTAAACCGGTCCATCTTTTTCTTTTCTCCAAGCGCTTATTGAATGTAGGCTCTGCCTTTACTGTCTTGACATTTTTTTTAAGCCTCCCATTTATTGCTTAAAACACGGCAATCTTCCACTGCAATCATGCTACAGAAACTGCTTTTGCTAAGATCACTGCCAATCGATAACCAGCAAACATAATGAACGTTTCCCAGCTCTGGTCTTCATTCAACACAACCACTCACTCTAAAACTCTTTCCTTCCTAGGCTTGTAGGATATCACACTTTTTGGCCTCCTGCTCCCTCTCCATTGCCCTAACCAGCTGCCTTCACCACACACCTCTTCATCCACCCACCTCTCGAGAACTGGGGCTCCCAGGCTCTGCATACCATTTTCTTGTCTTCTCACTTTATATACTCTTCCTAGGGCTGAAGAGAATACCTGCACACAGAGTACAAATTCTGCTGACCTTGGTTTTATTTTATGTAAAATTACAGTAGGTGAACTAGTTCTCTAAGATCTTTGCTAAATCTAAAATTCTGCATCTTGATTAATCAATCTTCTTTGGACTGGAATCTCTATCTATCTTGTATACATTCTGTCATTTGTAGTTATTTTCATTTAGGCAAAAATGACAATGGTAGACACATGCCTTCAAACAATTGCCTTTTGTCTGTCATTTGTACACAGATGTTTTTCTATTTCAACATTAGGCTGTTTTCCTGAGATCTTGTAACCACACCTCACTTTTAAAAATACTACCAGTTTGACTTACCCATGGGAGACAATTCTGAGACCTTTAACAGTAGTTCAGTGAAAGTAACCACTGAAGAATGCTTCATATCTATTAACTTTGAAACCAGACTGTAGCAATACAGAATTCATATAGATCTGATTTTGTTAATATGGATATACGATGTCTCTGCCTAGTCCTTGTACTGCAGGTTCTCCTTTTTACTGTACAGACAGTAAATTATACCTGCTGGAATGTAACTGCAGCTCCTTGTTTACTCATATGCTTCCCCAAAATGGACGTGAACTTTGAATGGGTTTAAACAAATTGTTTCTCCCCAAACGCCCAGCATGAGAAGTATTCTTGGAAGAATCAGCTTGATATCTTTTAGTAACAGAGGCTGAGGGTCTTTTGACTTGGGTGTTTGTGAACTACTTTCAGAGGCCTCAAGTCTTAACTATCCCATCCACTTTCCCCACACTCAATACGAAATTGGAGTTTGGGGTAAATAAGACCATATTTTCTATTTGCTAACAGAGAGTAGCATAGCCTGGCGTTGAAAGCATGAGCAGTTAGATTTAACTCCCAAATCTATACTTTATTAGCTATGTGAACTTGGCAACTTTGGCAAGTTACTGCTCAGTTTTCTCAACTATAAAAAGGATATAATAATGCCTATCTCTAAGAGTTGTTATTGAGATTGAATGAGTTATTACATGCAATTTTATTAGAACAGCACCTGGTACATTATAAATGCTCAAGAATGAAATTATATTGTAATTTTAAAGTAATGCTTATTTTAATTTGTAAGTTATTTAGTGAAACATACAGTCAAAAGATATATTTACATCCCCATGCATATTTTGGTCAGTAAAAGCCAGGAAGCTTATAAGACAAAAATTTTCTATTGTTATGTAGCACGCGCACAAACACACACACACACACACACACACACACACACACACACACACACTTTCTCTGTCTTTCTTTTTCTTTTAAATCAAAAGTCTGGTTAATGTCAGTTACAGCTTGACCACTGATGATTATAACGACACTTCTCATGGCTTAAATCTTGGAGATCTTGGAAAAACAGCCAGAAATATGTTAGTTACATGAATAAGTTAACACTCTTACTTTGAAAGTGCTTCTGATGTTTGGTAGACAGTTTCTTAAGCCCAGTTAATAGATAGGCCTTCTATGTTTAAAACAGAATTTAACATTAACCAGAACTTTTTGGTTGATGAGTTGACCATAGATTGCAGGCAAAATTTAGAAATGTGTTAATTACTAAGAAACACTGTTAAAATATATGAGTGGTGTGTGTATGTGTACACACATGCATGTGGCAGTATTTACATGGTCTTTTGTATTGGGAAGATTCTTCTTCCTTCTGTCTAATTTTACCTTGTAGTTCTGTCTTCTAGTGACCTTGCTTGCTGGCTTAGGGAGCTTTATGGCTCAGCCTGGTGAGCACTGTGGGGATCCTGCAAAGCATCGAGCCACAATCTCTGAGCCCATTCCATCTTCTCTTGTTCCAACAGAGGCAAGCCCTAATAACATGGCATGTAAGACATAGATTTCCTTACTTATGTGTGTCAGCCTATACACCAACAGGCTCCAAGTAATTAAAGCAATAAGGCCTGACATAAAACCTAGAATGCACACCATGTTTATTTAAATGTTTCCTGGGTTCATATTATTTAAATTTGTAGTGAGTGTGGGAGGGGCTGAGAGAAAAAAAAAAAACCTGACATTTTAAAATTAGTTTCACAGTTGACATTCTCATTTCAGAATTCGAATATTGTGGGCCATTGCTAAATATATTTCTTGGAAGTGTTAGTCTCAAAGTTAATCAAGTAATGCTATCTTCTAATTCAAAAGCCAATTGATGCACTCATCCGTGAAGGCTCAAGTTCATAGATTCAAATTGCTGAGCTAGAAACTGGGTGCCAAACACTAACAAGTAGTGATATTATTTTCCTTCACACAAAGAGAAGTGATTCACTTTTTGTCTCCTTTTCCTTGTTCTCGCTTGCTCTTGCGCATGCCCCCTCTCTCTCTCCATTATAAAAAGTTTAAAAAGGTATTTTCATCTTATTTGCAAGTACAACAAGGACAATTTTGATTTACATGTGACTTTTCCAACAAACATCAAATGCTGCTTTAACATATATACATGTATTGTTACACTGGGTTATATTTATGAGATGTCATATAGTCTCATATATATTATGTTATAGGACTTTCTGTTTTAGAATTTTTCCTCTGCTTAAGTAGCTATAAACCATTCATTTAGATTTAATGGTATAGTATGATACTTCTTGGACATTATTTTCAAGGTATGTCTAAAAGAAGAGAAAGACCTAGAGTAATTGGAGTATGTAAGCATATCATTATAGTCATGTAATTATTTTGCATGATTGATTAATGATATAAAATACATGCAGATGTTAATATTAATTCATTATATATATATACATGCGTATATATATGTTTGTTTGAATATAAAAACTATTTTCCCCCCAAACCAGTGACTAAAATGGACTTTTCAGGAAGATATAGCAGGTTGAGCTATAGTTTCTTTCTTTTTTTAGGCAAGGCAACCCTTGATTGACTTTACAGATTGTGAGGACCTGGTCAGCTTACAATCCCTTATTTTTATTATTTTTTATGTCTACAGCACCTGGTCTTCCTAGGTGGTCTCTCATCAAAGTACTAACCAGGCCCAACCCTGCTTAGCTTCCGAGATCAGACGAGATTGGATCTGTTCAGTGTGGTGTGGCCGTAGACTGAGCTGTAGTTTCAATAGCACCTAGGCTTTAGGTCCAGTTTGAGAACCAGAAGAATAGGAAATAGCCTCAACTGGCCATGTCATATGAATGTGAGCACTGATAGCAGTCCTGTACTTTTGCTTCTTATGGTTCTAATCAAGTTCTTGGTCATTTTTGTTCAAAGATTATATAATCCTAATGCTAAATTTTCTTTTAAAATTTGTCTGGTTAATAAGACGGGAAGATTGTGTTTCAAATGTGTATACAACTTCCACAGCTCGTGTGTGTGTGTGTGTGTGTGTGTGTGTGTGTGTGTGTGTGTGTGTATCTGTGAAGAAGCCTTTTCTAGGTGGTTGGTGAAATTGCAGGATTACCAAAAATGAAGCCCATTGGTTCCTTGCATAGCTGGTGTTTCGAGGAATAAGTATTCACTAAAAGATTGGGCCAAAAGGAGGAAGGTGGTGTTGAGACAAATTTGAATGAGACTAAAAAAATTGCCATTTTGTTTTCATAAATATGGTGATATAATTACCTGTAGCTTTCAAGCATTTATACCTTTCTTTACCTACAAAGATAGAAAAGCAAAAAGAGGCAAACTGCCTAGGTGAGTTGATTTTCACTGTTTATTCCATCTCAAGAGGAATAAGAGGGTATTTTCAAATTGCAGATATGTACTGATGGATACGTGTAAGGCATAAGTCACACTGACCTTTTCTCGTATGCCCAGGAAGTAAAGTAAAGGTGAAGAATAGCGCATATGTGGGCTTAGGGGAAAAAAAGAGAAAATAAAAGAAAGAAAAGAAAAAATTAAAATGATCAAAATCAATTGTTTATTGATGGATGCTTAAACATTTTGTAGGTTAACAATGACCAATTCCTAAGCTTTTCTTAAGAAAAATATAATAAGGGCAGAAACAATATTGGAAAACAAAGGAAAATGAAGAACTGTTTATCAAAACCAAAAGAACATATCTCTGCCTCTGCTTTTTTTTTCTATTGGAATATATTATTAAAATTCAGTTGTCCTTTATTGTTAACTGATGACTAATTTATTCATTGAAATATTTTCCTGTAGTTAATTATCAGTCGTCATTTGGTTCCATTTTGATTTTGACTTGTTTTCTTGGCAACTGACAAGGACTAACTTTGAGGGACGAGAGTGAAGAAAATTGTAAATCATCCTTGTAATTCCTCTTTTTATTCCTGGTATTTCTCCAACTTATGGGTTTGGGGAAATCAGCCAAATTTTCAAGGTGGTACTCTGGCCTTGAAGCCAAAATTCCAGTGCAGACGCATCTCTGTTGCTACAGCTGCCTTTGAAAATTGATGTGGTTTCAAAAAAACAGTCATAATTTCTTCCATCCCATTAAAAATGAAAGTAGTTATATTATAAAGAAAAGGCTGTCTGAAATAGGTAATTTCAGCATGAATTAGTAAATATGTTAAGCTCATATACATAAATATATGTCTAAAACAGATCCTCACCTCAGTTACCCGGCAATCCTTATGTATAACTCCGTGAAGGCTCTTGCAAATTTGTAACTAAATGTTTTCATTTTGTATCACTCCATTCTTTTCCACATTCTTTCAAACATCTTACATTAGGAAGTGAGATGATCATTAGAATTTTATAATGTGAACCTTATAAAATTGATTCATATGGTTTTATAAAAAATTTCCAGCAACCAATAAATAACCAATTCCTGGCAAAGTTTATTAGGAGTATTGGGTGTATGGCTGAACAATATAGCTAAGATTCTCAGCAACCTGTATATATAAGAAAGTTCCTCTGCAATGCAGTGTTCCATTTATTACGGATTTGGATCAAGTGTAAGGAAACTGATGAGTCATCTTCTGCTTAAGAATAAGTTTCTCGTTATCTAAAAAGAATATGTTGCACTATGTCTGTCAATATGATGAAATAAAAAAAAAAAAAAGTACCACTGTACTGACTGAAAGAACTGGGGTTAAAAGAACCTTTATTCCAATCATGTCTATGTATTTATCTGTCAAACAATACAATCATTTGCTTGCTTATGATTTATTTGTTTGTTTGTTTGTTTCCACTGGTAGGATAGGCTTTGAAGGTACTTTGAAAAATTACAAGTGTGATACAGATGTGGTCTTACTTCTATGATGTTCTTGTTATTGAAACCCATGCAGTTCTCCCGTATGCTCCTTAAGAGTTCTGTTTGGAAAAACAGTATGGAGAGTTCTCTGCTCCATCACTGAAGGCCAGAAGAACATGCTCAGCCCAGCAGCTGGCGATTCCCCTACCGAGTACACATGTTTCAGACCATCCAAAGGTTTTGTTTTCTATGCGTTGTCATTTGTCTTTTCAAGTATGTAAAATGAATAGATATTGAGTTGGACTTTTTTTTTTAAGATCAGTAAGTAAGAGGGGAGGAGAGTTTAGGAAAGTAATGGAGGCTTCTGCCTTTTTGGAGAAGGAAATATGGCATGTTATAGAACTTTTTGATATCCAAATCTTATCATTATTAAAAAAAATAATGCTTTAAAACATTTAAATTTTTTATTAGTTTCAGGTATACAGTACATTGGTTAGACATTTATATAGTTTATGAAATGATCTCCGCAATTACTATATCACCCATCTGGCTGTACATGTAGCATTACAATACTATTGACTGTATTCCCTATGCTGTACTCTACATCCCCGTGACTATTTTTTAACTATTAATTTGTACTTCTTAAATGCTTCACCTTTTTCTCCCAGCCCCCCTAATAAATATTTTTGATAGAAAGTTTTCTCAAATAACATAAATATATATATATCTATATATTTCTCTATCATCTAAAAATACATTTTTGTTTATTCATTTAATTATCTATTCAACAAATATTCATTAAACGTGAACTCTGTGTCCTAGTATGACTTGCACATAGTACAGAATTCACGTACATTCCAAAAAGACAGAGCAGTAGCTATTTCTCCTCATGATTATGTCCCTAAAGCCTCATACAGTATTTAACACATACTGGGTCCTCAATAACACAAATAAATTGAGTTAGACTCTGTAGATACTACACGCCCTATAATTTTATTAAGAGGTATATATTTTAAATGGACTCCCTATTATCACCAAAGTGGTTTTCTCTCCTGCACTTGAACATCTTCAACTACAGGAACCCAGCATGACTGGAAGTAGATCATTTCATCCCTGGACAACTGTATCAGTCACAGTCTTCCAGAGAAACAGAACCAATAGGACACACACATACCATATATATGTATGTATGTGTGTATGTATGTATGTATGTGTGTATATGTATGTATATTAGTACCCCATATGCATCTTCCTATCTACTCATCTATCTGGGCTCTCAAGACTGAAATCTGTAAAGCAGGCTGGCAGGCTGGAAACTAAGGCTGGCGTTGGCGTTGTAATCTCATGGCAGAATTTCTTTCACTCTGGGAAACCTTAGTTTTTGCACTAAAGGCCTTCCGGTAATTGGATGAGTCCCACCCACATTATTAAGGCTAATCTCCTTTACTTAATATCAACTCATTGTAGATGTTAACCACATCTACAAAATACCTTCACAGTAACTCCTACATTAATGTTCGATTAAATAACTGGGTACTATAGTCCAGCCAAATTGGCACATAAAACCATCACAACAACTCTTCTTGTTTGTTACTTTACCTTCTTTGGAACCCAAGCTGTTCATTAGTTTCTGTTCACTGACTTTAGGTTTAACCCCTTAGAGTTACATAGAACACTTTAAATCCCTCTTTCTTATGATAGATAGATGAAAATAAGCTAGCATGATTCAACACAGGCATGAGTTTTTTATTCCATAGTCTGATTAATCATAGTCACTTAATTTGCCCTACAGAGATCATGGTTTTTGGTCACAAAAACCATGTTCCATTGTACCCACTGCCCCAAACACTGTGGGGTGTGCAAATGAATGCAGACATTTCAGGTATGTAAGCCTTCACAACTGTGACATGCTGTGAGCTCAGGTTTTAAGATGATACTTTGAGTTATATGGCAATAGTAAAGGTAAGTTGGGCTAAACCTCATTGTTAAGTATCTGGGGGTTAAACAGATAATCTAAGACCAGTGTACCAAGTTTTCTAATGAGAGAGGCTAAGTAGAGCACACAGGAGTTACACTCGTAAACTTGAGCTTATTAACACCAACCTTTATCCAGTTAAATTAAGGCTAATATGGAACCAAATTAAAGTAAAATAGTTGTTCTTTCCCCAACATTTGGAAAAAATGGTTTTAAATTGCTCTTTGACAGTGGCATTTATAAAACTTATGCAATGGTTGTGTAGACAGAACTGCAGTATTAAGAAAAGTTCATAAGTTTCCACTGTTTGGGGTAGAATGATAACATCTTTTTCTCAATGATGCATTTCCCCTTCTTTTAAAAGGTATTTTAAAAAGTTCTCTTTTGTTTTATGCCATTGGGCAGTAGTTTAAGAGGTAAAGCCAAAATCAAAAAAGTAAGAATAAAATATTGTGAATATTTATCTGTCTGAAAAGCATTTGACTTCTTTGTGTATTAAGAACCCCATAAATTACAACTGAACCTAACGGCTGAGCCAGCTTCCTAGTCATTTGGCAACATATGATGAGTTAGATGTTTTAAAGGAAGACTCAACTACACATGGTAGTATGAGTAATGGTTATTTGTTCCAGTGCTTGGGACTATTTTTCCATTCAAATATTTTATATCTGAATCTGTTTTTCTAATAGTGTTCCAAAAAAAGGTGAAATCAGGAGCACAGTCACTGTTCATTTTAATCCTTGAGTCCCCAAATTGAACCCATTTATTTCTTATGTCTCTCACTTACTATATGAATATTTATAAAATTCCTCCTGTGTTCCCAACTCTTCCACCTTCTTACAGTGTTTTGTTGGGCATCTATGACTTACGATTAAAGATCAGCTAGTGATAGTTTTTGTTCCAGCAGAATGATTGATTGGTACAAATGTCTATCTTGAAATATTTTTAGAAAATTGTCAGAATTGCAAGAACAGTGCAGAGAGTTGTTTTGTGCCCTTCACCTAACTTGCTCTGTAACCACAATTCATTATAAAAACTAGGAAATTGACATGGACACAATGTCGATTATATGGCATGAATACAACTAAGCTGCAGGTCTCAGAATGATTCATTTTTGACTCAAGTCAAGTTCAGGGCCCATTTGAAAAGACAATTGGAGAAGGAGAGCCCTCAAGAAAGGATAGAGCTCATCGTGAGTTTTCAAAAGCTGAAATTTAATAAGCTATTTATTATATTATCAGTAATTTGTGTGTTGAGGTATGTGCAATTTAGCATTTTAGATTGTACATAAGAAAATACAATTTAGTTCAGGCCATAACTGCCAAGGAATCTATACATGGAAGAGAAATGAGTGGGAAATACTTGGGGAGGCCTTGACGGAGGCAGAGAGACTAAAATACTTTAAGTTCAGTAAGATTGTTATTGTGAGGAGTGGGATAACTTTCTTACTTTTTCATCTCAAAATTCTGATTTTTTCTTCTTTCTAATTCACATATGTCATTACTGTTAGAATTAGAAGAGAAAAAGGACAACAAAGTAATAAAAGCAAGGGATAGGAAGTGATGGTTAGGGAGGGAAGAGAGCATTGGGATCTTGCTGATTGAGTCGCAAGAAAGATCCTTTTAAAGCTTCCCATATCTAGCTCATCAGTCCTCATTTCCCATCAGTGGCAGGTGCACAGGTTTGGAGTCCAGTCTGACAGACCATTTAATTAACTGCGCATAGTCAGCTTACTTTGGTACACTGCAGTTTCCTCCTTCGGTAAAATACCAACGAGAAGAGCCATCTTATACTGGGGCTTTTGTACACTAAAACTAAATGACATATAATAAAATCAGCTATTAAAATAATTAGCTAATGCCTATATCATTGACTATAAGCCAACAACGGTTATAGGACTTGACATGTAAGAATTCATACAGTCATCACAACCTGTAAATCTGGCTCTGTTATTATCCCTTCTTCACAGACACAGAGCTTGAGGTTCAGAGGAGTTAAGTAAGTAACTTGCCTGGGGTCATACAGGTAGTGACGGGATGCTGGTAAAGCTAAGATTCAAACCTAGGGAGTTTGCCCTTGGTGTCTGTGTTTTTATCCACAATACTTCAAAAATCTCAACAAAATGCCAGGCACAAATGTAGGTATTCAACAAATGTTTTCTTCCCCTTTCCCTGTCTTGTCTTTTCTCTTCCCTGTCTCTCAGGAACATTCACTTAGATTAATCAGTATCTCTGAAAAGTACTTTATCTCTCTACTAGGGAAAAATGAGAAATCGAACATAGGAAACTGTGATTAAACTACTAAGAGATTTTATAGCTTTATATTACATTTTTATTCAACTCAGTTTTAAGTTAATATTTTTATTTCAAATTCTGCCTATGATTTCATTCTAAAACTTCTTATTTGGCTTTGGAGGCCCAGCAGTATGTGAAGGAGGTTGTGAGAGAGGAGGATGGAAATCGTAAAGAAAGATGGAAGAGCTTCACATTTCTTATATTTAATATGTGAAAAACGTGAAGTGTGTTAAACATCCTAAGTGGAAAGGGAGGATACATTAATAATTTGACCTGAAGAGGCCCAAAAGCAAAACTCAGAAGCTTTTAAAAATATGAAAGTCCTAGCATGTCAACATTTAGGATAATATATAATCAAGTCAAAAATTTTAAATGATGATACATGTTAAAAATATTGGATCGCAAAGATTTTCTTTATTATTTATCACAATAGGAGAGTGTTATTTTCTTCACTGAAATACAAGATGTTCTTGTGAACCAAAAAATCAGGCTTCTAAATGGGGCAAAATGCCAGAAGGCTTCAAACGTTTTATGAAGACAGATTGGGTAGGATTGGATCCCATCAGATAACTAGAGATCTTTTATCTGTCATGAATAATTCATGATTAATTATTGCTGGAGACTTCTAGGTCAATAAATATTGTTACAGACAATGATATTCTTTATAAATGCAAGGGACCACTGTCATCATAGTTGATGATTGGTTTTGATTCCATAATTCATTATTTGAAATTTCATTATAGTGGTGCTATTTTAAATTAATAATTGTCGTAAGCAGACTTGATGGCAAAATGGAAAATTTATGTATAGTTTTCTCATGTCATTTTTTCAGATTCAGTAAAAAGTTTTTGTTCTGTACAAATTAAGATATTCCTCAAACCAACCATCTCGAGAATACATGAACTTTTGTAAATGTGTTTTATTTATGGTATCATGAAACAAGTTTTTAAAATTATCTTTTAGTTATGCAATGTAACATTTCCATAGTAAGTAAATGCTTTTATCTTACTTGGTCACCTATCGTATATTCATTATAGTCTACCAAATACCTTTTCTTTCTGCTCAGCCAAGTTTAAGTCCTGTGCATCTGGTACCAAGTTCCAATACCATTCACACTATTGATAGGTTTTATTTCCAATATGTTTTAGTTTGAGGAACAAATACAAACAAAGCATTTTGGAATGCTTTTTCTGTAACAGATAAAGTTACTGGACTAGCCTTTAGGTCTTATTGTAAGTTTTCTCTTCCATCTGAGGAAATTGAGACTCAGAGAGGTTTAGCAACTTGCCCAAGGCATACATGTAATAAAGAGCAAAGCCAAAAATTGAAGCTAGATGTGCTTACTGCAATGCTAGCTCTTTCTAGTTTCAGGCCCTGCTCATAGTAATTCAATCAAAAATAGATCAATCTCAGCACTCCAGTAATATCAATCACAGAATGCAAATATCTCCAAATTGTTTTATAGTTAACTATTTGTGATTTATGAGATCAATGAAGATATCATAGTTAAATATGTTACCTGCTAATAACTATAATAATTTTACAGCCCAGTCACCAGATTTCTTGGATTCAAATCCCAGCTGCACTTCTTCCTAGCTGCGCTCGAGTGTAAGTCACAGAATGCAGGCATTTCTCTCTGTTTTGATCAGTGCGATAGCCCCAGAGCCCAGACTTGTGTTTGACACATTTCAGGTGCTCAGTAAATATTCAGACAACAAAAGACTGCCTCAGTTGTCATTATAAGTATTAAGTGGAATAATCCAAGAACGTATTTAGAACAGTACCTTACAACTTATAAGTGCTCAGTCTCTATTAGTTATTATACATGAGATTGTTATTATACATGAGATTGAAGCCCTTGATCTGTGATTGGAGAGGCCTGTGTTCCCTTGAGATGCCAATGATGAGGAAGTTTGGCTATTTTATGACCAGAACCATTCTCCTTCATTCCTGGCCTTTCTTATTCCTCTTCCTATTCTCACCTGGAACTGTTTTGTTTCAGTGGCAGCAATTTAGAAGGATTACACAGTATTCATAAAATATAAACTGTACAATGAATGCTTAAGAATAACCTTTCCTCTTCAATATGATTAGGTATAAAATACCTTTCTCTGAATGAATTACTGACCGTAACTGGGGACTCACCACTTCTAAACTTTTTTTAAAAACAATTTCTCATCCCAGAGAGGTGGCATGGGTTTTGTTTTCAGAGTAAACCAAAAGCTTACCAGTCATCAAAAGCTTTTCCTTCATGCATTTACTTGAGTTGACTAAGCATATTTTTGGTGTAAGGTCCATAGTCTTGGGAGCAGACGAGTCTTGACTGACCTTTACACCAGGGCTTTAAACTTGAACGCAGTCACTAAGATGAAGCCCATGCGTGGGGGTTGCATCTGTTTGAGAGATACTTTCTCGGGGGAAAAGAATGATTAAGACAAGGTCATTTTCTAGCATGTTTATGCCAGCCTTGTAATGAACTGGTAATGTTAATATCTCTGTCCAAGAACCCAGGATCATCTCTGTAGTCAGAAAAACTATCCCTGGGTAGAACAAAATGTTCTTTTTTTCCCATCAATAAATAAAAGCTCTGCATCTACACCATCTCACTGGGATGGGCGATGTGCACATTCTCACATATCTCTACTACTGGGCTAGTTTTTCATTTGATTTACGATGAATCCTGTTTAACGAGTTGTTGACTAGAGAGAGCTCGTTCACATAAACCCGTGGAGGAAGTGCCAAACCCTTCCAGATTTTAAATGTAGTGAAAAGAGGAGAGAAATCATCAGATCATGTTCCTCAGGTGGTCAGAGGTCACACACGCGCACACACACACACACACACACACACACACACACAGCTTGGGTGTGTCACCTTGGGTGGCAACCGTGTGCTGCCCATTGAGCATTAGGGGTGGATGTCTATGTTCTTTCCACGTTTGTCTTTTCTGCTTGTATTGTAGCACCAAATACACAAAACACAAAGCCATCTGACTGAGCAGCTCTTCTCTTAAGTTTGCATACATCCCATGTAAATCATGATTTAGGGACAGGAGCGTAGGATGGGAACTGAAGCTGTAGGCTGTCTGGGGAAGATGATGATATATTAACAGTTTATCTATCATTAGTAATACAACTTCTAGGTATCAGCTTGCCTCAGTTCGGTGCCATATGGCAGCCAACACTGTTTTCCTCCCACCTTCCTGAGCTGATTTTCTTTTTGACCTCAGTTCAGTTTGAGACAAATAAATGCTAATGGATTTAAGTAATTAACCAAACCAACAAGGGAAAAATAAAAAACAGACAAAACAAAACAAAACACAGCCAAGCTTTCTGTACATTAACAAGGTAAGTAGAGTTTTTCCACAGGTGGTTACAGAACCAGGATACACAATCATTCATGGAACAGAGCGAAGGCCACCTAGTTAGCAGGAGGAAAATGAGTGGGCAGAGAAAGCTGAGAGATTAACAATGATCTCTCTCTGCTGATCCAACTTTTTGTTTCCTAATTAGGCACCCTTGGCATTCAGGGCAGTGCCACTTACGTGTGAGGAGGGAAGGGGAGTTGAGGTGGTCCTACAAAGTTTATGCCTCATTTTATTTCTGCCACCTTAGGCTCATCCTCAGCCCTATTGGACCTTGCCCAAAGCAACACGAAGGCAGTGTGGGAGTCTCCTCAACTTGCCTCCATCTCTGGGTGGCTAATTACAAGCTTTCCATTTCAGCAGTTATTTGTTCACTAGCCATGACTATAATGATGTGCAGAGAGCTTTACTCAAGTCACTTAGCAATCATTAATTTGATAAGCTCTCTGGCTTTCTGGGTAGTACATTAAACTTTTCCACAGAGTGTGTGCTAGAAGATAATACACATAGATATTTTCAAAACAAATTTAAAAACTCTCAATTTCTGATGGATGTGAAGGGGTTATTCCTTGACATGTTATCATATGCCATCTGACAACCCAGAAATTGGTCTTGAGAGATAGTAGATATCAAGATGGTTGTGGAAATCATACCTGGAAACCTACCACCACCAGTAAGAGTTTCTCTGTGGAGTTCATCAGGCTCTCAGTGGTCAGACAGTGAGCTCAGTATGTATAGGATACTCAGTATGTAGGGTATGTAGCAACCAGAGGGTGGAAAATAGACATAGCAAGAGATCCTGCTACTGACAACAAAATTGCTTTTAACCAATAAAGCAAAATAGAACGTCTTGGCATCAGTGCACAGATGATGTCCATGTTAAACATTCCTGGAAGAGATGGGCTCCAGGCTTTTAAACAACACCAAGACTGTATATATAGTGCATGAATCTGAGATAATGGAATGCTAGTAAAAGGGAGAAGCATTCCCAAGTACAGATTTCACTGAGCACCAACTTTTTTCAGGAGACCAGACTTTTTTTTGGGGGGGGGGTGGAGAATTAAAAACGTTCAATCTAATAAAACCTATTTTCAAAAGCATAGGTTCAAAGGGGAGAACATATATATTTTTGAGAACTGGGGAGGAGCAAACAATATGTGAGAGAGTATGGGAAATGTGTCAAGAGATCAGTTTCTAGTGACTTCTGAATGATCACTTATGATTATGCTTAACTGTCTTTTGCCTTTGCTCCCTAACAGCAGTCCTGGAATGTGCTGTTGAAGGAAGTCACTGTTTGTTATTTAGAGTCCAGCCAGGCTCCTGTGAATCTGTGTCAAGAAAGTGTAGATGTCCTCCAGCTGCACACTCTCTCCTTTTCACCCTTCAGCATATGATTTAGCATAATCCTCTGAAGGTTCTCAAAACAGAGAAATTATCTTAAATCCCTGCACAGAGTTTGTGAGTCATTGTTTTGATTGTTCTTGTAAAGGTACTTACATTTTTTCCTCCTGGCAAAATGCAATCTCAGATTCAAATTCTTGTTGGGGGAGGGGTGGGAAAGTAGAGGATAAAAAGGAAGCAAGCTTCCTTTTTGGAGTAATAACCTGGATTGTTTGCCTACCACTGAAATTTGGGGACATGAAAATGCCTACAGGGGAAATAATAAAAGAGGAAGAAATAACATTAGGCAGCTCTCTCTCATTTGCAATGATATTTATAATTTTATAATTTCTCTTACTTACAATATCTTTTCTATCCAAACCAGACCCAGTCTCAAAATGCCAGATAATCAGGTTTGTCTCCTAGCTCTAAATTCAGCACTCTTTCTACTATTTTGTATTGCCTTGTGTCTATCATTATGTCATGGACCCATATGGGTAACTATCATTTTAAGTTTATCTTTCTTTGGGGAGCATAGACTTAAGATCATCACAGTGTTCAAAGAGGCAGGTGTAATTCTCCAATTAAAGGAACCAGAATTCCTTGGAGAAGTGGTTGGTTCTAGGGCTGGGGCAAGCAAGTGAAAGATGAGCATGAAACATTGGTAGTGCCAGAAAGTAGGAAGTTCTGAAAAATAAGAGAAGATGAAGGCCTGTCTACCAAACTGAAAGAGCTGCCAATGGCCAGACTTGGAACAGTGTGAGCAAAATAACATAAATCCAATAATTGTATTGATGGTAACCAAAAGGATAAAATGGATATCCTTGAGTCCATACTGATATAAACAAATAACTGAGTAAATGAATAAAAGAGGAAGAAATACATTATTCCTTATAAAACGATTTCAATTGACTCATACAGAATGAATGAGGGAAACAAAACATTAGTCCACCACAGTAATAATTGCTGCAGGCAACTTGATGGAGTTAGTGGGTAAAAGTTTAAGCACAAACAGGACATTTACATAATCTAAAGTATTTCCCTTTAAAATGGACACATATTAATTACAAAAGGAAGAATAATAATTTTATGATAAAGAAACCTGGCAGATATCACCTTAACCAAGTACTAAAAGTTAGTATGACTAAGAATAAAACATATGGACGTGGTGATATGAGGCACTGGGAAGGGCATGTAGCCTCTGGGATGCTCTTTCCAATAATACATAATCTTAATCGAATCATGCGATCACATCAGAAAAACCCAAACTAAAGAACATTCTACAAAAATAGGCATCCAATGCTCGTTGAGATTGTCAAAGTTGAGAAAGACGAAGAAAGACTAAGGAACTGCCACATATTGGAGGAGGCTAGGAGACATGACAACCAAATAAACATGGGATCCTGGATTGTGTCCTAGAAGAGGGGGAATAAAAGGACATTATTGGAAAAAACAGTGAAATCCAAATAAAATCTGTAGTTTAGTTGATAGCATTGTACCAATATTAATTTCTTAGTTTAGATCACTGCATTATGGTTATGTAAAATGTTAACATTACATGAACGTGAGTGAAGGGTATAAGGAGCTCTGTACTATTTTTACAGCTCTTGTCAGTCTGTAATTATCTCAAAAAAAACCTATTGTGTGGATGATAGTTATCTCTCTATAGTTTTCAACACTGGAAAATAAATGAAGTGTAAGGCATCTGGGACAGTGCTGCTTACAATGAAACTTGGCGTTTGTTCATTCAGCAGCTACTCAGCAGACACTAGGTTGAATCACTGTTTGTCTCAGGGATTTAGCAGCTAACAAGCCAGACAAATCCCGGCAAAGCAATAAGTGCTAAGATAAAAGAAGTGCATGGTTCTATGGGAAAACACAGAAGTGACACTTAACTTTGGTTGAGGGCATCAGAGATCACAGAGCTGAAGGTGAGTATGAATTAGCCAAATCGGGACTGGTTGGGGAGAGAGGAGGTAGAGGGGGAGGGGTGGAGGAATGGGGGTGGGGGAGTAGAGATATGTTTCCAGCAGAAGAAACACCGTTGCAAGAATGGAGGCAAGAGAAAACATGTAACTTCTGAAAACCAAAAAAAAAAAAAAAAAAGTTAACTTAGTTGGCTCATAGAGGTCAGAGAGAAATAGAAAGGTAAGCAGAAACTAGGTCATGTTAAGAAGTTTGTAACTTCACCTAAATGTGAGGGAAGCTAGTAAAGAGCTCTAACTAAGGATGATGTTATCAGATTTAATTTTAGAAAAATTATCCTGGCTTCCATGTGAGGAATAGATTAAACGGGGTGGGGGGTGGGACAGAGGAATTGGGGTAGGGAAACTAATTGCGAGGCTAATTGCAGTAGTTCCTAGCAAGGGATGGCAGTGGTCTTGACATAACGGTGAGTGATTTAAAGAGAAAATGGACAGATTTAGGAGGCTTTAAAGGAAAGCATACTCAATAGAAGTTAATGCTTGTTATATGAAAGTGGTGAAGGAGAGGGGAGATTTACTGTTTACAATGTTCAGTCCCACATTTAGCATCTGTAAGTCATTTCTTAGTCTACACATGGAACCATGCTATCATGTATGTCAGTGGCCTGTGACTTGATATGATTATCTCGAGATCTGTGATGATGTTTATGTGGATGTGAATTATGTCCCTTCCCTCAGAGTTAAGGCAGAAACTATGTTTTGCTTCTAACCAATAGAAAATGGTGAGAGTGATGGGCTGTCACTTTGTGATTAAGTTACATTACATAAGACTCTGTCTTAGCGGACTGGAGTGAGAGAGACTCCCTTGCTGGCTTTGAAGAAGTAAGGTGACATGTCGTGAGAGGGCTATATGATGAGGAAATATGAGTGACTTCTAGCTGCTGAGAGTGGCCAGCAGAGAGAGAGAGAGAGAGAGAGAGAGAGAGAGAGAGAGAGAGAGAGAAAGAAAGAAAGAAAGAAAGAAAGAAAGAAAGAAAGAAAGAAAGAAAGAAAGAAAGAAAAAGAGAAAGAAAGAAAGAATCCTACAACTACAAAAATTGAATTCTATCAACAACCTAAAAAGTCTTGGAAGTTTATATTTCCCAAATCAAGCCTCTGATGAGACCATAGTCCCAACTGACACCTTGACTGCATCCTGGTGACACCCTAAGCAAGATGGTGACACTTCTGATTCAAGAAACTATGAGATAATGATGCTTTGAGACATCAGGTTTGTGGCAATTTGTGATGTAGCCACAAAAAATGAATACACTTGTTCCAGATGCTTCTGTTTGTATCCTTGTTGAAATACCTAATAATTAGGAGACTGTGGCTTTCTGCCTTTTCTATAAATTTTAAAGGTGGGATTCATAAAGCTCTTCATTTGTTAGCCCTCGCTTTTAGTGATAGAATTTGTAAGGAAGCCTCTTCTTCATAATATTCTAGCTATAGAACTATTTATTCAACCAATGTTCACCTACAATATGCTAGCCATGGGCCAAGGCTATGGGAATATAGCAATAAACAAGCTAGTTTAAAACCATGGAATTTACATTTTAAAGGGGAAAAGATATAATAAGAAAGCAAGTATTTACAATGCACATTATGTCAGATGATAATAGTTGTAATGGGAAAAGATGGGAATAGAAACAGTGTTGAGGGCTGCAATTTTAAACAGACTGGTCAGAAAAGATTTCGATTTAAAAGCCTGCATTTAAGCAAAGATCTGAAAAAAGTTGAGGGAGTGAATCATGTGGTTATCTGAATAAGGAACTTTCCAGGCAAAAGGACCAGGCAGTGCAAAGATCCTATTCTGCAAGGACACCAGGGGAAAAGTTCAATTCAGCTAGAGGGAAGGAGAGGGGAAGGAAGGGGAGGAGAGGACAGAGGGGAAGAGGGGAGATGAGCAGAGTGGAGGAAGGGAAAGGTCAGAGAGATTCTTGGGCTGGTGAAACCATATAGGTTCTTGAGGTCACTGTACAGACTTTGACTCATACTGGAATGAGATGAAAGCTACTGGAATATTTTAAGCATATAGTGACATGATAGAGCTTATATTTTAATACTACTACTCTAATTTCTATGCTAAGAATGCAATGTGGTGGGTGTTTGTGGATAAGGGATTGAAAACAAGAGTAGGAATAGAGAGACAAATTAGGAGGTGATTTCAACAAGACAGGTAGGATAGTGTAAATATAGAACATTTTCATCATCACAGAAAGTTCTATTTGACTTATTGGGAAGAGGGACAATGTGGAATGCCATGGCTTCCTTTGGTGACTGATGTAAAAAAATCAGGGATCTGTCTCTTTACTCTGAGAGGACATGGGGATCTGGAGT
Organism: Macroglossus sobrinus; assembly: GCA_004027375.1. Lineage (NCBI taxonomy): Eukaryota > Metazoa > Chordata > Mammalia > Chiroptera > Pteropodidae > Macroglossus > Macroglossus sobrinus. The sequence goes on from PVKZ01000182.1 coordinate 1,028,253, forward strand.
ATTCGCTTAACTCCTGCCAATGGAGAATGAAAAATTTTGAAGAGATAATAGATTTTACCTTCTCTCAAGTTTATTTTTCTTCTCTCAACATTTATTTTTCTCTAGGAATTATAATTTTGGCTAGAAAAGCCATTTTAAAGAAGAACAAATAAAATTTTATTATTGAGCACCCATTATATGCTAAATACAATTTTAATATGCTATTGACATAAGCACACATTATGTACACACATGATGTGTTAAATACAATTTAAATGTTATCTCATCTTCATCTTCATACTTAATATGTAAAATATTTATATCTCCATTTCTTGGTAAAGCCAAAGTTTAGAGAAGATAAATGACATTCTCAAGGTAGGATTTAGTGTTGGAGCAAGAATGGACTCCAAAGGCCATTCCTTTTTTCTTGACATACTTTACACAGCCTCTTTTCTGGACATTTCTTCATGCATGATGATCAAAGAAGAATGTTAATAGATTAGAAATATTTGTGTATGTGTTTGTGTAACTTTCTTAATATATCTGTGGAAACACTGTGACCTTCTGCAAGTAACAGTGGTTACCCAAGCTTGGATCTTTGAGCAGAGTGTGCTTTCTTATCCTTTGTCAAAATGCTATTCTCTTAGAGCATAAAAGATAAACATCTGTTCATCAAGGAGGCATTAAGGCTGGCCATGTGAGAAAAAGAAAACGCTAGCAGAAATACACGAACACTGAATTGGGTGGGAGTGGGAGATAGAAGTTATGGTTTTGACTTTGCCACTTGTTAGCTTTGTGTCCTTAGGCAAGTAAGTACTTCATTTCTCTGGATATCTATTTTCCATTTTTAAACTAAGACTGCTGCCTGTTTAAGAATCCATTCTAGCTCTAGAACTGTAACCCAGCTTGGTGTTCTCTCTTACTGTTTACTCTGTTGGGAAGAAATTGTCTAGGTCCTTTGATATTTGTTTCTTCATATCTTCAATATTTGCCTATTTCCTGGTAATTTAGAGGAAAACAATATGTAGCCACATAAAATTATAGTAAATTCTTACTTCAGTGTAATTCTCCTAGTAAACTCAAAAAAAAGTCTCAACATATTTAGTTGAGACATTTTGCTATTAAAAATAGCCAAAGGAACAAGAAGCAGTAAATATGTATGGCCTTAATTCACATTTGTACTTCACAAACAAGAGCTAACAGTGTTATGGCTGGTCACTGAAGTATGAGCACATTAATTATAGTGCTAAGACCACAGATCTAAAGAATTTTATGGCTGGTAGTCAAACTATATTTATATTTTGTCTTAGTTTTTAACATTTGGTTATGCTAAATACTGCATTTATTTTGGGGTATGTTATAAACTTTGCTCTCCAAAAAGAGTAATGTCTTTTACTTAGATTTCATCATTGTGCCTTAATCCTACTTGTTGACTCGAATGCTGGCTCTACCACCTCTTAAAAGCTCTTCCTCCATTCCCAACTCCTTAAAAATTATCTTGGTCATAACTCCCAGTTTAGTGTAGGGTAGTGGAACAGTTATTTCCTTAGAGATTTGAATAGTGAAAGATCAGCTAGACTGTCTAATTATCTCTCTAGGAATCTTAATTGAAGCCAATTTCTCCCCTATGTTAATTATTTTGTAATAAGAAGAAAAAGAAAAAAACAAACTAGGCACACAAGTCTTCCTCCATTTTCTGCTTAATAGTGAAGTTAACAAGAGGCTTTTCTTGGGTATTATTCATTAACTGGGATCATTTTGGCTGTCCCCAGGGCCATCGACTCTTCCCAGCTGCTCCATTAATCTCTGGGAAATCCCCAGCGCTGTAACTGTCACTGTATAATTAAATGCTTTGTTATTTTCTGCATGGTCCTGTACTTTGGCAGCTTATTTTCACTAATAACAGGGCCTGTTCTTTGTCACTTATCCCATATGGCTGTGAAGAAGTAGCCTTCAAATCTTTCCTTTTTTTAATTTCTTCTTCTGAATCAAGCAGTTTTATGTGCATCCTCCTTCCCTTCTCCTTTGCTTCTACCTTTTCCACTCCCCTTCTTGTTCTCCATCTCTTTGACTCAAAGCCGGATTCTCTAAATAACATATCAGATGGATAGCAACTACTTTTTATATTCATTCTAACTGCTTCCTACTCAGGGGAAGATTTAAAATTTTTTAATTAAATGTGCATTGCTTTTTAATTTTTTTCCATAAATGTTAATCTTTGGCTTGAACACATGGCCCAGCAAACATCCAGACAATATAAATGTTGAAAAGGAAAAGAAAAGAAACAATTTCATTTCTTGATGTTGTTATCATGATAGTAATTTTACAATTACTGCACCTTGATGATACAGGAAAGTATTTTAAAAGTTATTTTTTCCCAGTCAGACCTCAGCGTTTTCTCTTAAGGTATCGTAGTATTACTCAAAAATGATGCCATTGCTTTCACACAGGTTAGAGAGATTTCTTTTCCTTAAACGAGGCATCTTCCCACAGAGAACAGTAGTGTCATTCCAGGAGATCCAGGGGAGCAAGGAGTTCTAGGAGCAGATGGTCACCGAATTGAAGCACGATCTCCCTAAGGAGCTTCCCTGCCCATTTTAGCATCCCTGTCCCTCCATTCTCAGCCCTTGAGTGCACATTAGAATTAGATAGAGGAAGCTTTAAAAATTCTGATGTCTAGATCATATCCAAGACCAACATGAGAGGGAGTTATCGAGAGAAAATATTAAGCAAATAAATCCAAAGAAAAAAATAATGAGAAGTGGCTAAGAATTCCCAGTGGAGGCCAGGCTACTACACAGTTATAAGTTGGACCTCTGCCTAGATAGTTTATGTTCTTCTTAAGGGAAGGCAGTGTGTGGAGCAGGCCATCCTTGAGCTCTGGAGTCAGACCTAGATAAGAACTGGCACTGCTGCCTTCCAACTTGGAGCAATACTTCTGACTTCTGAGCCTCAGTTCTCTCATTTGTAAATGTGAATAATTATACCTAGCCCATATGTTCACTGTGAAGTTTAAATAAGAAATTACTTATAAAGTGTGCAGATAATGTGGGCACTTCCTAAGAACCCAACAAATCCTTAAGGTGTTTAGTATGATGACTCTGCTCCACACCTCGTTCCTGTTCCACATTCCCTCTACTTCCACAAACGCATGTATGGTCCTTTACTCATAATTCTTTTTCTTGAATCCATAGCTTTGTACACATTATTCATGCTAAGCACAAGAAGCTATCTGCTTTGACAGTTTGTTTGTCAAAGTTATATTTATCCTTCAAGGCTTACCTCAGTTTCTACCCATGAAGCATTCTTCAGCTTACCAAATCAGACTTAGTACTGCTTTGGTACCTTTTCTCCTGCACTTTGTACCTACCTGGTAAGGTCAAAAAGCATGCTAATAGTTTAAAGTTCCATCTATTTTCCCATTAAATTCTAGTTGTCAAGGGAAAGAATTAAATCTTTTTGTTTTACACCCCTGTGCCAGCACAATATCTAGAATAGAGATGTTCGATAAGTATTTTTTGAATGAATGAACAAACAAGTTTTTTTTTAATATCTCTTTCAAAAAAAAAGGTTAGAGTTTGCCTAGCACACAATCAAGAGTCAGGAGAGGAAGACCCTGAGAACTTGTTCTCCCATGGTGGAGATGACCTGGTAGTCAGAAAAGGAGTTTGGAAGATGAAAAGAGGATAGTCAAATGCCATAGCCTCTCAAGAAAAAATGTTTTGGTTGTTTTTTGAGGGTTCAAATTTAATTCATCAAACTGAAATGAATTGCAAGCTTTCTGAGGAGCTACCATACCCGTGTTGCTTCTCTTCTCCACTGACTCTCATATTGGATGCATATTGGAATTACCTGGAAGATTTTTAAAAATTCTAGGCAATATCCTAGACCAGGCATCAGCATTTTTTAAATTTGTCCTTGTGATTTCAGTGAGATGCCAATGTTGAGGGCCATTGCCCAGCACAGAACCTAGTTTATTTTTTTTGCCCACAGTAGAGGTTCAAAATCTGTTTTCTAACTGCATAACTCAATCTTTCATTTATTACCTGATTTCCTCTTCAGAGCTGAGAATGAGCAAATAGCAGTGTTTTCTAAATACTGAATTAATCAGCACTATAAGCCTTCAAAACAGACAGGAACAACTAATTTGTAACTTCAAAGAATGAGTCTTTGTTATCAATTGGTTTTCTTATATGATCATTTTTGCTGTCAAGCTAATATATTATGTTCTTAGAGTAGTAAGACAAGTCTAAAATTATTATGGCAGAAAATGCTGTTTCAAGGAGGAAAATGGAGTGATGAGACCGGCTTCTGTCAATTGGCCATTCAGGTATCTTGGCTTCAAAGCAAATAGGTGACCCTCCCATGCACACAAAGACTGCAAGGCATTCCTCCCAAACTGTTGCTCTGAACTTAATAGCTGATGTCAGTGTAGAGTTGTACAGTGTCCTATGGTAAAGGGAAGAATCCATGAGGATCAAGATAACCTTCACTCTTAGAAGTGAGAGAATCTTTATTGTATATTGAGGACAGGAGGTGAAGGAAGAGAGGAGATGAGAAGGAAGACTATTTTTAACTCTGACTTGCCGTACTATCTTGAAAGTCAAAAATACTGATTTCCAACCAAGCCTCAGAACCTATGGATTCGTGTTGAATCACGCAATGCCAATATGCTGCTTATTGCTTCTGGAACTTTGGCATGCCCTAGAGGAACTTTTAAAAGCTCTTCTTTCATCAGCATTCCTTAAGGGGGTGGAAAGGATGTCTTTTATAGATTACACAGATGAGTATCATTAAGCAGATTGACTTCCCATTGCTTCTGGAGTGCACTACAATAGAAAAAGCACTTTAACTCTTTAATCTGCACAGATATTTAATGTAATACTTTTTATTTTGTGTGTCTAAAACCTATATTTTATAATAATAGACATTTGTATTATAAATACAAATATAATATATATAAATAATAGATAATTTTTATTAGTTTTCTATTGCTACGTAACCAATTACCACACATGTAGTGGCTTAACACAACACTTACTTATTACCTCACTGTTTTCATGGGCCAGGAGGCCAGGATCATCTTAAGTTGTAGATTCCTACCTAAGGTTCTCAATCAAGGTGTTGGCTGGAGTGCATTCTCATCCAGAGGTTTGACTAAGGAAAAATCTGCTTCCAAGATCATTTAGAATTTTGATAGAATTCATTTCTTTACAGCTGTATTCCTGAGGTCCCCATTTCCTTGCTGTCAGCCAAGGAACTCTCTCAACTCTAGAGGTGCCTGCAGTTCCTTGCCAGGTGGCCTTCTCACAACATGGCAGCTTACTCCTTTCAAGCCAGCAGTGGAATCTTTCTTATTCCAGTCTTATGTAACATAACATGATGATGAGAGTGATATTCCATCACCTTTGCCATTTCTATTGGCTAGAAGCCGGTCACAGTTTCCACACTTAAGAAGGGTTGTAAGGGGAAGAGTGTATGCAAGGTTGTGACTCATTGCTGTGACCTTTTGGTCTCTGTTTACCACAATATTCTAAACAGGCATTTTACTAAAGTTGTTAATTTAAAAGAACTAGCTCGGTATAGATTGTTTAGTGTGGAATAAAAGAAAAAGCACTGGGATTAATGTGCCCTGGAATTGTGTAGCTCTGTGTCCTTGGCTAGCTAGTTACTTAAACTTTCAGACTGAGTTTTATTTCCAGTAAAATAGGAACAACTTATATCTACTATGAAGAGTTATAAATGTGAAATTACACATGTATTTGAAAGTACCTGTAGTGTCCAAAAAATCAGTTTTCATTAGAAAATGATCGACAGATTATTTTAGTTTATCTGTCCTTTAAATCCAAGATCAAGTCACTGAAATTAAATTTTTTTTCATTAACTCAGTTTCTGGAATTTTAGCAACTTATCTAAAAACAGTACTTTATAACTATTTTTGCTAGCAAGTATGAATTTCTATATGCAGGGTGGGGCCTCCAGTTAAATGCAACAGGGCCAGATAGAGGAAAATATAATCAGACAAACAGAGATATCTTAATTACCATAGATTATTCTCCTAAAAAAAAAAAAAGATGAAAGAGGCACATTTAAAATATATATATGGAGAGATATTGAAGGTCTTAGAATATCAAGCTGTAGGTCAAAGAATTTCATTTCAGAGCATACTGTCCTTTTATAAGGAATGTGGTTGTGGTTTTGGTTTTTAAAGAACACTACTTTAGAAATATCAACCTTATCTCAGGAGCAAAGAAACTAAATATTTTGTGTTCTATATTATAGTTAGTTAAACATTACAGAATTTGGGTTTAACCTATGAGTATTCTGCCAATTATGACAGTCAACGTAAGATCTGTTTGGGAAAAATTAATATTATATAAAGATAGCTATCAGAAAAAAACGGTGGACATACACCCTCCCCTGAGGTCTTATCCACTTAGGAGTGAGGTAAATGTTGGGGAAATCGCATGGAGGCTATTTGTGCAGTACCCAGTCTGTGTTGGACAAGTTACTAGAACTGCTTTTCTGTCACTCTCCATCAGGGTATTATATTAGGTTAAGGGAAAAATAAAATTACATCTAAAACAGCATGTCTTTCTTTATGCCTGCTCCCACTCTTTTTTTGTGTGGTATTTCAAATCAGACTTTGTAAGTACCTCAGTTCTTATTCTGAAAGAACTCCTGAAGGTTGGCCCTCTTAAGAAGTAAGAAGTACAGGAAAATCATATAGTCGCCCCCAAAGTGACTTGGTGATATGCGTCTTTTACAATTCACCTCTGCCTGCTTTTTTGACACACCCTCTGTCATTATGATTTGCTGTTGTTGGATGCTATTAAATTCATCAGTTCAAACACACTCTGTTCTCAGGTTTACAGCATGTAATAATGATTTGGATCTTGGTGCATTCTTGATAAATTAAGCCCGTATGATCACGTAGCATGCATGGGGAAGAAGGTTTACTGGATTAAAAATTCCAGACATTCTGGTTTATTGTATCTTCTCCAGTAACATTTTTTGTAAGCCATGTTTCTATTTTTTTTTAAGAAGCCAGAAGTTTAGAAAAGTAAATGACATCCATTAGAAGATAAATAAGACCTTCTTCCCTGCAAAACAAGTCCTATATTCAAAGGAACATCTTTCCCTTTTGTTTGAACTAGGCCTATTTGGATTAAGTACCTAACACTACGTACTAATATATTATTCACATTATCAAAAAAATGAAATGTAGAAATTTTTAAAAGATAAGATTAAAATTAATAGAAAGAGAAGTTTAAATATTTGTTCCCTGAACCCCTTTGGAGACAATTGATATGGATGAGAAACAAACTAAAAGCCATTAATTGACTCCTCTGTTTCTTCCTTTCTCCAATTTGTGCTCGCCATTGCGTTCTGACTTATGAGTATCATTGCGTTTGATGTGTGTCTGTTGGTTGCAGGAGCTGGAGAGTGACAGCAGTACAGAGTGGTTTTCCATAAATTTACATTGCACATTTTATTTTTAGAAGTTATTTGGCTTTGTACAGAAATCTGATAGGAAATCAGAGATACTCAGTGTTTGCTTATAGGCTCTTCAAAGAAGATAAAGAGATACATACTTCTGATAAAATTGGGCATTATTCTGGCTGGATCTATGTTAATCAGTATGAGCCTTTGCTTTCCACACTATTCAAGGACTTGTGTAAGAGCTGTGCTTTTTATGAATTTAAGATGAACTGTAATAAAATAACTTTTCTAAAATAATATATGAAGGCCAGTTATTTGAATAGAAAAAAATATTCTAACAGCTTTCTAATTCTTTGACATTTCAGAATGATAGGTTGTAAAATAAACATGCTGTAGTCATAAAACTTTACATAACATCAGGGGAAATATTCTTCCTGAGTTAGACATTATGACTTGAACTAGAAATTTGGATCAAATACCATATTTCATGCCTTCACTGATTTTCTTTCACTAAAAATTGATAGATGCCTACATTTCTTAGTTGACAAAAAGAAAGACTTGAGTTGGAAAAATGGTGTAGAATGAGTATGCCATTACGCATTTAAATTTATGAACAAAATTATTTTTATTTGGCATTTACTTTTTAAAATTCTAAACTAAGTCGATTACTCAGTTTTAATACCCTAGTTTTTTTTTTAATCACAATTATATGTTCTCTTGCCTGTCTCACAGGTTTATGTTAAAATCTAAATTATATCATGACTGAAAGGACATTTTCTAAATGATTTAAAGATAATTATTATTACATTATATATCATCATATAATATTGTATTGTTAAATATCAAATTATTATTTTTGCATTCATTGCAACTTAAGTCTTCCAGTCAACAGATCTTCCATCCCACTTTTTCATAATGTTTGAACAAGAATATCCCATTAATACCTTTTTAATGAGATAATGTCTGTAAAGTATTTTGAGGTTATCAGGAAGTAAGAGATTGTTATTGTTAAGTCAGAATGTGAAGATGAACACTTTATATCACTTGTTGATATCATTCTGGAATCAACACGTATATGTAAAAAGCACATATTTTGCAATTTAGCAATTTGCTTGTCTTTCTTAGAATAATATATAGGTTTTTAATAGCTTTAGATGAGGAGAAAAGAAAAAAGACGTGTGCTTTATGATGTGATCTTATATCTATGAGTCAATATTTGATTATTTTTAATCTTTGAAACTCTTATTAGCCAATAAGTTATCCTTTGGTCCTATTTGTTTAAGACTAGGGAAGAATTACTGATGTGAATGGATAATTCTTTGAGCAAGAAGCCAAGAGAACCCTTTCAAGCTTAACCTGTCAGTTGTTTTCTTCTTATGAGATAAAAGTCTCATGAATTGTAATTTACTCCTTCAAAATATAAAAGAAAAGGACTGAATTTCCAGATGGCTCCTGTCAGTGGTCATAACAACATTCTTCAAAAGTTTACTCTGTGAATAGCAAAGCCATTCGGTTGCACCTTGCAGTATCCTCACAGGGCATTTTCCACCTGTTTGTACGTATGACATCACCTGTCATCTTTTCTCCATTCTCTACTCTCTCTTCGTTTTACATAAACTTAGAGGCCCATTCCAGCAGGCTCTAGTCATTTCCTTTCTTCTAATGTGGGATGGAGGGAAGGTTGACCCTGACTTAATATTAAAATAATAAAATCTGATGTTCCAGGAATTGTTCTAAACATTTTACATATATGAATTAATGTCTTAATCCTATGAAATAGTAACATTATTCCTGCTTATAGATGGGGAAATGGAGAAGAAAAGCTTAAGTAAGTGACACAGCAGGATTTGAAACCTCGCAGCCCTAGCTGCCAACACCTTACACTGTCTCCTGATAATAACTCACTGCTCACTCTCTAAGTGAAAAGTTCAGCTATTAGCGTTTATGATGAATGAGGTATCTGTGAACACAAACAAGGAAACAAATCTCATCTCAGATTTTGTATTTGATATGGAATTTCATAAAAGTGCTCTAACTTAATATTTCACATATTGTTTGGATTATTAAGATTTTTCAGGATGAAGACAACTAGCTTGCTGAATTCCTGGGTTAAATTCACATGACTCAGTCATTACGGGACTTGTTCAGGCCTTCACTGTCCTGGGAGGATTTAGGCTTCATTTGAGCCAAATAAAGACCACTAAAAGGTCTTCTAAATGAAACCAGAGTCTCATAAGCAGAAGGTGAACCAAAACCAGATTTTTAAAGCTATTGATATTTGTGCTTGGTTTCTTCCTGGCTAAAGGATGTTTCCCAAGGGGGAAAAAATCAGTGGAAAAAATGAACGTCTAGATGCAATAAAATTGTCACTATTAATCATTTATACATGTTAGAAGAATTGAGACTGAGAACATATGAAATATCTTTATATATCACGGTCTGTCTAACAACCAGAAGCAACCTGGCTGTGTGGTCTTATCCATAGTTTGAATAAAAAATACTGGAAAATTCTGCTTTCCACTCAGAGCTCGGAGCCCCTCCTCTCACCCTTTACCACGATCAGAAAGGGAAGATACCTCCCCATGGAGGAAGTGTGAGGTTTCTATCCCATAAGTGAAGCTGACAGATCCACCTCAGATTTCTTTATCAGTAGCGCAAAGGATGGCTGTGGGTTCAGAATTATCTAGTTCCTAGCAGATAAGAGGGCTCTTCGTCATCCCTATTGACTTCGGCCAGTGTGACCAGTCTCAAAGCCAATGCCTCCAATTCGAGAGTGCTGTGGATGATTAATGGGATGTGCCTTGAGGGTGTGGGGTTTTGCACACGAACCTTCTCCGCCACAGTCTTCAGAGCTACTGCTTGCAGGGAGCTTGGCTGTTGGGCCTGTGCAGAGAGGCAGGTCTCCTGCTTATGCCAGAGCCACAGCCAGTAGCTCAGGCATAAGAGCCCCACCTCTTACTTCAGGACAAGAACCTGTTTGAAGAAAGCTTCTGGGCAACTGAACAGCCGGCTACCAATTTCCAGAGTATATGTGTCTTGTGGGTTCATTTCACATTGGAAATAGCACTACATCTTAATTTTTTAATTTTGTAATTCAAACTTTTGTTCACTTCCTATGTTAGCCCTTCGCAGTAAAATTCCAAGATCTCAACTGCTTGTGGAGTAATATTTCTCTCTGTTCAAAAAGATAGTATAACGTTATATTTCTTGACTTTCCAGTTAAAAAAAAAAGAGATAAATTCCTAGCTAAGGAATACATACATACATATACATATATATATATATATATATATACACATATATATATATATACATATATATATATTTATTTATTTATTTATTTATTTATTTATTTATTTATTTATTTATTTTTATTTTCCTCCACTGGAAACCTCCAGAATAGGTTCATATGTGTGAAGTTCATGTCTCTTCTTCCTCTTTCTTCTCAAAACTACTAAACTTAACCCACCTGCTTTTCATTACATCTCTGGCCTGGCCATTCACCCTGTCGATCCATGTCCAAGCTTGTGAAGTGCTGTTTCGTGCGCTTCATGCACCATCCAGACATGATCTTTCGAAGCTCCCACTGTGCAGTGGAATTGACTGCAATAAGGCATGACTATAACTGGAGCTGCCCACACTATATCCCTCAGTGTCTCATTTTGCTTTTTCTGTTCATTGGTAATTTTCACCGTGAAAAGCGGTGAGTCACTCTGTTGTGGCTTTCAGGGATGGCAATTGGAATAAGAGAACCCTTAGACATTTTCTCACATGTCTCTTAATGCCTTGATATTTTTGGATGTCACATAGCAGCAAGCAAATGTTTCCTAACAATTTTTTTTTTGAAAAAGATACAACATAAATATGAAAGATTCAGGGGAATAAGCCAGAAACTTCAAACGTTTTGATGGAAATTCAGAAAATCTGTACATTTAATTTTAGCACTGTGCAGCAAGAGATTGGTCTCGAGCAGATACAGAACTCTCATCCTGGACTTGAACGTGACTGATGGTAGAGATCTTAATGCAGTTCTATAGTTCAATTTAGTTAGATAAAGGCAGTGCAGAGCCTTAGCGTTCAGACTTTCTTCAAACTGCATTGACTCTTGAGACCCTCTCGTTCCAAACTGCTTTTGAGATTGCAAGAAGTTATGGCTGATCACCAAGGAAGAAAATTGCTGCTGTCTTTAGAAACAGTTTTATTAATTAAAGAATAATAGAAGGCTTTAACTTGGTTCCAGGAGAGCTTAGAAGCACAAAAACCCCCACTCCTGCTCCCCACAACATGTACACACAGATTCCTACCACCACTCTCCCCCAACCCCCACGTAAACACACATTCTTTCTTGCTCCTCCACTTCCCTTCCCTTCTTTCTTTTACTTCTGCATTTCTGATGTCCAAAATCTTTGTTTAACTGGGCATAGGGAAACTATTGTGATTTAGCAACATGTCAGTTACAGAAAGAAGTTAAGTTATAATTTTACCACAAACTCAGTAATTAATTAACAAACTTCTATTGTAAGTACTCACTTCTTATAACTGAGATAAAAGAGTTTTAGCTGATTTTTAACACAGCTTAGATGTCTTCAATTTTAAAATATACTGTGATTATTTTTATTGTTTTTCATGTTCAAACATGGAGTCATTGAACTTATTGGAAAAAAATATATTTTGAGGTGTTCTATTACGCAATGGTATGAATTTCAGAAAAAAACTCACAAATTAGTCAGCTAAATTATAGAGGGTGAATTTTTCTGTATGAGTTTTAAAGTTTTTAAGAAATTAGCAGTTATCATGCCAAAATATAGTCTTAAATTTATTTGAAAGTAAAGGTTTGTGCATACTTATATATCATTTAGATATAGAAAAATTGATTGAGGACATTTTCAATAAAATCAATGGTTTTCAGACATTATGATAACATTTTAATAAAATATCAGAAAGGTTTTGTGGCAAATTTGTTTACCCTTTTTAATTCTTTTTTAAAGGTGTGTGTACATAGTTAATGGGAGTGAGTTTTTCTATTGAAAGATCAAATATTAGAAAGGTACTATAAGGCAATGCATTTCTCAATGTAAGAAGATACCTTACATTATTCTAGTTTTAAAATATATATTAAAGTATCTCTAAGGAATAAGAAAATAAAATACTAGCTAAAATGTTGTGTACTCTGGTACTTTAAATTAGATCCTTATAATCATGAAGAATGGATACATTATTTCTTTTCATTAATTTATTAAGTATTTATGGGCATCATGGCAGGTAGTTATAAAGATATGTTTCATCAGACTAGCATTCTAGCCATTTTCAAATTCCAGTGTATCCAAGTACCTTATCTCTAATAACAAAAATATTCAACATCTGTTTTACAATTTTAATTTTCTAGTGTCCTACTTCCAGCTGATATGAATCTGTGTAGGTTCACATACTCAACCAGGTGCATACACTAATATCAGCAATATAAGCAGAATACCTATAACAGAGGAGATGAAAAAAATCTTCCTATGTTCTGCAAAGGTCTGATTGCATAGCAATATTGTATTCTATTCTGAGTACCATAACTAAATAGGGGAAACAGAAAGGAGAATCACTTAAGAAATTGAATCTTCTATATAATATGAGGAACTATGTGATATGAAGAAGGGGCTGAAAAGAAGTAGGAAAATTTAGATTTCTGACACATGTCATAAATTTGTAAATTTTGAACTAAAATAGGCAATTACTGAAATAAAGTAAGTGAAAATAATGATGAAGAATCACTTATAATGTATGAAAAATTTCAATCAAATTCCATTTTCTTTCCAGAATAAATCATGGTAGGAGACTTCTGGAATAGCAGAATGGGGAACTCTATAAATTTGCCTTTCCATAAAAACAATGAAATCACTGGCAAAATCATCAAAATCAGCTTTTTACATCCCTGGAAATTAATCACAGTCATAACAATTTGAAAAGAGTTTATTCATGGAAAACTGATGAATTTCATTAAGAACTGCCAGGTTTCTGACATTTTAAACTTGATCTATTATTATCACTCTCTTCCCAGCTCTGGAGTAAACTTGAACATATTCAACCAGGAGCATACACTAATATCAGCAATATAAGCATTTACATTGCACAACCATGGTAGCTATAAAAAAATGGCAGCCTTGCAGTCAGTGCAGGGGCAGGCAGATTAGATTTAGAACTCTACAAAATGTTCTACCTGTACAAAACTGTCACTATTTGAATTATCTCACAGCCTCTGAAAAAGCCCACTCAGGATGTTGTTATTTGATCTGACTCAGAACACCAATGGAAAAAAATCTCTATCCCTAGGGTATTTGTCAAAAAAAAAAAAAAGTGATTGTTTAATATCACAGACAAATAAGAGCCTGACCAGAAACCTAAAAGGAGAATAAGAGAAATATGATGTCCATAAGATGTTTTGGAAAGCTTAAACATGTTCCTGGAGATCTAGAAGGCTATGTACTCCTGTACAAAGCTGTATACATGGCCAGGAAAGACATGAGAGATGCCCAGTCTCTGACCTCTGGCCTGAATCTCTGTGCAAACAGAAAATAAAGTCTAAGGCAGAATAGTAATCTGACTGACTGAGCACTGAAATTATGTCCCAACACAAACACAGAGCCTAGCAGTAAAGGTTGGAAAATTTATTTTTTTCAGATAGTTAAAGAAATCTCTGACCAGTCATTAGCTGATTAATAAGTTAATTGATCAGAGACTTCAGCAGTTACATACTATAGAGTATACAGACTTTGCAGGATTGGTCCAGGAAAGTTATAGACAGCAGCAGCAACAGCAAGAAGAAGAAAATAATGATAACAACAAAAACTCATTTGAGAGGAGGTGATCTAATTTCTAAAGTTTTGATGTTATATTATTTTAAATGTCCAATTTTTAACAAAAAATTATGGGACACACAAAAGAATAATGAAATATCATCCACACACAGGTAAACAAGCAGTCAAAAGAAACTGTCCCTGAGGGCTCCCAGATCTTGGACTTCTACACGAAGACTTTAAGTCGACTTATAAAATTTGTTTAAATAAATAATGGAAAATCTGTTAAAACAATTAAAGGGAAGTATGACATGATAGTTATGAAAAAGAATATTAATAAAGGGATAGAAATGATAAAGAACCAAATAGAAGTATATTTTCGAAGTTATAAAAACTAAAATGCAAAATTCACTAGCAGGACCCAAAGGCAGATTTCAGCTGGCAGAAGATCAGTGAACTTGAATATAAGTCAATTAAAATTATTCAGTCCAAAGAACAGAAAGGGATTAAAAAAGAAAGAAAAACAGAGCCTTGGAGAACTGCAGGGCACCATTAAGAATAGGAACATGTGTATAACGGGAGTCCCAGAGTAAAAGAGAAAAATAACCAGAAAGATTATTTAAAGAAATAGTGGCTCAACACTCCCCAAATTTGATTTAACAAAGTTAATATGCATATTCAGAAAGATTAAAAAAAATTTAATTAGGACAAACTCAAGGAGATCCGCATCTTACCTGTCATAGACAAACTTTCAAAAGACTAAGAGGGACTCTTAAAAGGTACAAGAGAAAAATTACCCATCACATATTATGATGCCTCATTATGAGTAATAACTGACTTCTCAGAAACCATGGAGACTAGAAGGCAATGGGAAGACATATCCAAAATGCTAAAGAAAAAGACTGACAATTGAGAACTCAATATCCAGCAAAACTATGCCTCAAAAATAAGGGAGAAATTGAGACACTCTCCTAAAAACATATAAAAAAAAAAATAATGACCTATACATATAGCTGAAATTTTCTAATGCTTCTTTAGATTGCTTGTAGAGCTTTATGCTCATAGTCAGGTAGTAAAAGAGAAAGGTAATTTCTACCTCCCCTGGCTGTTAGGAAAGTGATTTATATTTTTTTTAAAAGTGGTTGTTTAGGGTCATTTTCTCTTTGGGAGTTAAAGTAGTTAAGAGGCAGAGTGCATGGGAAAGCTGTGGTATCTTCAGTGACGGCTGGAAATGTCATTTTGACCTGGAGTATCTTAATACAGTAGAACTCTGAAGACTTCCTTATAATATGGCTGCCTATCATATGTTCTAAAAAAACGTATTCATTCAGAACAAAGATCTGTGACCATAAGTTAAACTAGAGTCTAGCCTCCAAATCAACAATTTTTTTTAGAGATTGTGAGCTATGGCCCCTACGTGTTTGTAAAATGTACTTGATAAGTGATTCTGAAAACTACAAGTCCAGAAAGTGTGCTTTTAAAAAACTTATAAATATTTCTTTTTTAAAAATAAACTTTATTTTTAGAGCACTTTTAGGTTCATAACTAAAATGAGTGGAAAGTAAAGAGAGTTCCCATGTAAACTCCTGCCTTTCCCCCCAGCCTTCCTCGCTATCAGCATCCCACACCAGATTGCCACATTTTTTACAGTCAATCAACCTACAGTGGCACATCATTGTCACCCAAATCCATATTTACATTAGAGCTCACTCTTGTAATATTTATTTTTAAATAATTTAGAGCATTAACTTTATTTAAATAAAATCTTTTATTATTTTAAAGTGATTCTAAAATATGTCAATAGTTGAATTCAGTTATGAGTGCCATTTCTATAATACATTTCTATAAATGTATTTCTAACTTTCTTTAAATTTAGTAGTGTTTACAACAGCTAATATAAAACACTTTGCAAACTAGGTCTTAACTTCTGTCTCTCCAGAATTCCTGCATTGTAAATTCCTGATACACACACACACACACACACAAACATACACAAATGCTTTTAAATGGGTAATGTGTTGATATGCCACCCCACACACCAAAACTGTGCTTCATTGCTTGTGTGGTGCCTGGCTTGTTAATGTTCCCACCTCCTGCTCTCTATAAAGTGTGGGTTAATCATTAAAAGGAGAAGTTTAGTATGGGCCAGGGATTGGTGTCTTGTGAATGCCTTGCTAGGAACACGTAAAAATAAAATATTGTACATTTTTGGGAGGTAACCCTTTATAGCTAGAAGACACACTATAGATCTGTCTTTCAACACTGCCTCTTATAGAACCTGTTATGAGTTGAAACCATTTAAACCTCACCACTTCCAACCTTATAGGTGTGTTTGGATTTCCGGCTCATTTCACTGGCAAACCAGAGGAAACTCCCATTCTCTTGTTTTACTTCCTTGCCTTGGGATCCCTTTCATTTGTAAATCAAAGGAAACCTTTTCTTCCCAAAAGTCATTAAAATAACATTATCATATGAAAAAGTACCTGTGGATCAGCAGAACATATCTTTTGTTCAGCTATCCTTCAGTCTATTATCTGTCTGTCTGTCGGTCTCTCTATTTAAATTTGGTTTTCCAGAAGAGAAGCATCTTAAGAATGGAAAGATCAGGATTCTTTTCCTTACTGTGTACTTGGGAAGACAATAAGAATCTGCATCTTCATCTCCTCATCTGGGAGAAAAAATATTAAGTGTATAGCGTTTTAAAGGTTAGGAGAGATTATGCGTTTGGAAGTGCCTCCATTACCTATACTGCAGCAGAGAAATGTTAGCATTATAATGGTGGTGAGTGGGTGTAGAGCCATCATCCTCCCTCATCAGACTCCAAGTAGGAACCAGCAGCACACATTTGAGAAACCGCTCACAGGGAGCAGGAACGCAGCCTGTGAGCATGGACCAAGGTGAACTAAACAATCCATCACTGAGAATACACTGTGCCCGTACATGACACCAGAAGGAGACTTGCTGTTCTTAAGGCTTAATGGTTTCCAAAGTGCTCTCACTAATATTATCTCATTCGTGTTTTGACCATCAAAACAACCCTCTGAAGTAGTCCAGGCACAGATTATTGGCTCCATTTTACAACTGAAAAAGTCTGGGGAGTCAAGGGCTTCTTGGAGGTTCTGGAACCAGTGAGCATTAAAACTGGATGGAAGCTGTCTTCAGACTCAGAACAGGATGCTCTCACCGCTGGGTTGCACTGGTGCTGACAAGGCAAGCAGATTGGTGGTAGATGGTTGAAGCTTATAGGAGATGTATCCATGTGATTAATATTAAACATGAAAACTACACATTCTCATGAAATGTACTCTTTCTAGGAAAATAGGGAATGATACACATTTTTGTTATGATGGAATATTCTATTAAAGTGGAGCTTTGAACATGACAACAAAAAGGCTAAGAGCTTAATTGGTTAATTAGATGAGAAGCAATCATTAAGCAGACTTGCAGGTATAATGTAGGGAAAAACTGAAGTCTAAAATCGACACTACCTTCTCGTGGCGCATAATTTCTAATTATTATTCAACTTTCAAAGGATGAATTGTAAATCAGCATTGCCAATCTGAAAGCCTTTTGCCTTGATTTGGGCAAAGAACCAACGAAAACTTTATTTACTTTTATAGCCAGAGGTGGTGGGTGGCTGGGTTGGGGGGCGGGTGGAAGATTAGACAAACAAGAGAAGATATCAAATGATTTTGTCTTTCTAAAAATGTTTTAAAGAGAAATTTTACATGGAAAAAAGTATATTTATTTAAGTATAACTTATTCAACTAGATTATCTATTTTTAAAGTTTATACCCATCATCCATCTTTTCAAAGCAACTTTTCTATTCCAGCCTCCATCAGAACCAACTCATGAGACTGCTTGTTCTTGAGGCACATTTACAGGGTTATTTTAGATACCAGCATATGTGATGTCTCCTCCAGATCAGTGATTCTGAATATGTGGCCCTCAGAATCACTATCATCAGCGTCATTTTGAAAATGCAAGTTCTCAGTCCCTACTTCAAACCTACCGAATCAGAAACTCTCGGGTTCAGCAATCTCTGTGTTACAAGCCCTCAAGGTGATTCTGAACTTTGAGATCCACTGTTACAGAATACTTGGGCATCGATGTGGGGTGGGGTGGAGTGGGGTTCTTCCCATGAAGATCTTAAATCCCTTCTGATTCACTGTGGAACAGTCAATAGAGCCAGTCTATTGACAGGGGTCATCCCAGGGCGACCTGGCAGAGAGTCACATTCAGTCTAGGCTGGGTCTTGTCTCTGGTGTGCTTGGGTCTCCAGGAGAGCACAGTTAGAAAATCCAAACCAGGCTAACCCTCAGGAATCTTTACATATGCCCTAAACCAGGTAAGAAAATTATCATCTGCATTTGACAGAGGGGCTATTCAAGACTTGCTTATACATTGTTTCCTCAATAAGACTTGTCTTACTTGTCAGATGTTATATTCTCATTGGTGTTTTGACCTTAAATGATAAGAGAGAGCATGAACACTTAGGATAATAGAATCTTAGTGTCAGGAGCGTTCTTAAAAGCCATCTAGTCCAGCCCTTTGTCAGGCAGCATAGTGGTTGGTTACAGCATTCTGAATAATAATAATCATGATGATAATAATTAATAATAATAATAAAATACTTGCAAAGTACTCTATCTTTTATAATTTCATATATGTTAAGTTAATGTGATTTTCAAGTAACCTGAGGGAATGTGGATATCATCATAATTGTCATTATGATAAGGAAACTGAAGCTCAGAGAAGTCAAATGACTTTTCCAGACTCCCAAAGCTAACTAGAAGAGCTGAGACTGAAATTCACATTTTTCCAACCTTTTTGCATCATACTTCCATTAGACCAAGGAATTAGGTTAAATTATATGAATCGTATGAATATGATGCTTTATTTTGAAAAATTCTCCTTGCAAACCATGAAAGTGGATATTCCTTTTCAGTATTTTTCAGACTATGATAATCCCTGGGGTCACTGACTGAGTTTCCTTGCTCTTCTGTCCTTGGCAGCCACTTTCCTTCATGTCCTCCACCAGGCAGACATCAGGGCAACCTCTCATGCTTTTATGAAGTTGATAACAATAGAAATAATGTCTTTGGAATTCTTGCCCAATTAAAAATGATGGGTTTCTGTAGAGCTATGTCCGGCACCCTGTGCATACAAAATGAGTGTTTTGAATTGTCTCCAGTGGTGGTAATGATTTCACACCATCTATGTATCCTTTTCTAATTCTCTTGTAACTAGTGACCTATGCTTAGGAAATGATCAGGGTTGCTCATTACAGTTGTGGAGCAATTAGTTATCTAACCACCTCTTTGCCTTTCTATTTCTTCTACCTTTAAAAGATTGAGACAGATGATTGAGAGGATGAGGTTCTAAGATTAGCAAATTGCAGAGTAATTCTGGGGGGTTATGTGATTCCCGAACAGAGTTAACCCTAAAACATACTGCGAAGAGTCTTAAAATTATAGTTATTTTTTTAGCCTTCTTGGATCTCCCTGATACCAACTCCAAGGAATTATGACCTCAGTTTTAAAAAAGCATTCTGCTTATGAAAGCCTGCCCAGCACATCTGAGTAGTGCTGTTATTTAAAACCCCTCCAGTCACTGAATACTGCAAATGGAGGTAACATGCATGGTAATTCTTACCACCACCCATGACAACTAAATAATTTGCTCAAGAGCAGCAGTGCTTGAAAGGAGGAATCCCAGGATCACATCATCCACTCTGTGAGGTCCCTTAGGGAAGCGCAGACTGTATATTTTCAGGAAGTACAGTTTATTATGTTGTTTGAAAATGTTACTCTGAGCAACAGATGTTATTTTTGGAGCCCAAGTAACTTTATTTTAGTGAAAAAGCCTTGGCAGAAGATAAAAGATTGTTGGCTAGAAGAAGATGTTGGTATATGGGGTTCCAGTCTAGCCTCCTTAGCTGTACTGTGACAGTTTACATGCAGAGGCAGAAGCCCATAATTTGCTGCAGTCGTCCAGTCTCTGCTGCCCTATATGACTAATGCCACAAGGACTCAGTAGGAAGATAGGGAGGAAGAAAGAAAACGGCTGAGATTCTGACTGTGTGCTCAGAATCCATTTAGGTTTTGGTATACTTCATGCTCCCTCTTCATTTAGCTTGGCATCTGCTCCAGAGGATCAGTTTGGAGCCTCGGAGATATATTACAATCCTCAGTGCCAAGAGGATTATGTACAACTTGCTCTCCCATTTACATTGTCAGAGTGGCACTCTGGCTTGATGAAGAGAGAGCACTCCACTGGAAAACAATATCATTTTTCTTTTGGATTCTCTCCAGGGGCAAAAGGTCAAGTTTCCAAAGGAAATTTGGTTTTATTTCTATCTTATTCTCATACAGCATTCACTATTTTGTGCTAATTAATATCTCTCATGAATAGCAAATTAGTGAGGGAAAGGTAGAAAAGGAAAACTCAATGTGACTGCTTTGTGGACCAGGAACAATCCAAGTGCAGGATTACCAGTGCTTCTGTTGTACCCAAGGCCGATAGTCTACAGATGAAGACATGGGGTCTCATGGAAAACTCCTGTTGACCATATCAAAGTGGTCCAATCTGGTGAGTGGGGACAGTCATCTTTGGTGATGGAGGACATCTCACAGGTTGCAGTACCGAAGAGCTAGATGATTAACCCATTTTGGATCAGCACCTTTACCCAAAGTTGAGGGTTCAGGCTTTGCTCATGTCCCTTGGAAGAGAGAATTAAGAGCTGCTTAGGCTGTCATGGTCTCAGAAAAATTCAGCACGTGCAGAGTAGTCTTGTGTGATGAGCTGTAAGTTAACTTTATGTTGTCCCAAACACTTCAGGTGTTCAGGGAGACTTTAAAGTTTGGCAAATAGACAATGAGTTTGGAGCTTACTTCAGAAGCACCAGAGAGGAGGATGGACCAGTGCAGTCCCCCTGGTAATGAAGGAGCTAATGCAAAACTTGCTTTAGTCAGGATTGGCTCAGAGTGATGAAGTGTGATCTGCTAAGGTCCGACCTCACTAACGGTGATGTGTGCTGGTCAATGACCTGAGTAATTTCTGATTCATTACTAACTTCTTTCCTGCTGCTTGTTTCAAATGAAACTACACTTGGCTCCCTTAGCCTTTTATGTCTAGTATGTCTGGCCAGTGTGGGGCAGAAGATAGAAGGATGGGAAGGAGAGAAAACCACAGTATTTCTCCCTCTTTCTCTGTTTCTTGTGGTATCTCAGGCAGTAACTGCACCCCCTCTAGAATTCTACTTACCTCAAAAAAGTCTCTACCTCAGTGATCCCATCTTTCACAAAGCAGACTCCAGGCCCCTTCTGGGAGGCTCCAGATGCTCCTGTTAGCAGACTTCCTCTTTTCCCTTCAGTGCTGGTTGTGGTTATAGCTTTCTGCCTGTGCCTTCCCATCTCCTAACTGCCTTCTCAGTTCCTCCCTCATTTTGGATAACAGTTTTCCTCTATTAAATGTCCTCTGTTTGAAAGACTTAGGGTGGTTTCTGTTTTTCTGGCTAGACTCCTATGATACACTCCCACTGAGCAGATTTGGAATTGCATCAGAGACCATCGACTATTAAATTACTTCCTTTTCCCTATTCCAGATTTATGTCCTATCTTCTACTGGAAATATTTTCCCTTTCTAGCCCAATTCTTTACATCCATATTGAATTTTAGTTCTTTTGGATCTTCATTTCTTTTGTCTCAATCTGTATTTTATCTTAAAGTTAACTGGTACTGTTTGAACTAGGAAAAATGGTTCTATGAGTCACAAAATAAAATTATCAATGTTAATTTTCATATCTCCTTCATCCCTCCAGAATGAGTCATTTACTTTTTCTAATATATTATTCTTCTTTCGTTTTTGACTATCAAGCCACCTGGCAGAGGTAATGTCTGCTTGAGTTTTTTGTGTACTGCTTCCAGCATCACTTGCTCACAGCAAAAAGAAGATGCTCACGATCCCTACCTACAACTGTCATATTTCAACAAAAGGAAGAAATGCCACATCACCACAAAACTAGGGATCCTCATTAACAGGGGCTCAAGAACAAACAATAGTTTTATCACAAGCAAAGTGTCAAAATTCTTAGCAAAAATTTAGGCTTAACTTTCTATAAAGCTATTGCAAATGGTAGTAATTTAAACTTTTCACAATACAAACATATATTATAGGCTTTAGAGGTCAGGTGCTACAGTGTAAGTAGGCCTAGGATGCATTCCTCACTAGGCCAGTCATTACCTGTATGACCAAGAAGCAAGACTTTTTTTAGAAGGGTCCATTTTCACATTCACAAAAGAAGGAATTTGGAGTAGATAATCTCTAAAAGCCCAGAAATATAAAGTTATAGTACTCTTGGTTGTGACTATTTTTATTCTGTATGCTTTATTTTTCCTCTTCGGGAACAAAAGAGATCCTCATGAGCATAGAAAGAAAACCCTTCTCTACTCTCTTTTCCACTCTGGTACAACGGGCCTCAGCCCTTTGCTCTAGTGGGCTCTAAGAGCGGGAGAAAAGGCTCACGGCATTTTTGATTCTGGATTTTTATTTGTGTAGTTAATATTTATATACACGAGTCTTCCCACCTCTCTTGCCTGAAAGATAAATTTGGCATATTGAAACACTTGACCTCATGATTTTTAAAAAAATTCTGATTGATTCACACCATGCTTTCTCCTGGTTTGCTGTGCCTTGTATGAGCCTTGGTTTACTTTGCGTAAAACCAAAGTAGGTGACCATTTCAATAATGAAATTTGAATTCTTCTGCTCTCATTTATCTTCCTATTCTCCTGCCTTTGTCTTGTGTAAGAATACTGAAAGTTTCACATGAGACTCATTTTGATTAAGGTAGTTTCTCATTTTTCAAGTCTCACATTAGAGAACACTTCCTTGCTTTCCATTTCTTCCCCCGAATGTGGGTTACACAGTATGTTTCTTCACTGCCCTCTGCTTTTTTTTACCAGAGAGCACAGATACCAGAATGAGACTGGTATCTTTTAAAATTCTGCCTTGGCCACATAGTAACTGTGTGAAAGTTACTTAAGCTTCACAAGACTTAAGGTTTAAAATTGTGAAATGAGAATAATAAGAGTATATACATCCATGTATTTTGGGAAGATTTTTCACATAAAACACTTAGAACAGTGCCTTGCAAGTGCTTGGTAAGTGCTCAACAATATGGTTTGTTGTTTCTATGATGGTTGTTATTAACATTATTGATTATTTAATTATTTGTCTCTGTCACCAGACTCTGAGTACATGTGAGTAGAGACTGTGTGTCTCTTATGCATGGTCAGAGTCCAAACTCCTAATACAGGATGATATCGAATAAGTGCTTTATGCTTCATAAATATCCATTGAAGAAAGAAAGAAAGAAAGAAAGAAAGAAAGAAAGAAAGAAAGAAAGAAAGAAAGAAAGAAAGAAAGAAAGAAAGAAAAAGAAAGAAAGAAAGAAAGAAAGAAAGAAAGAAAGAAAGAAAGAAAGAAAGAAAGAAAGAAAGAAAGAAAGAAAGAAAGAAAGAAAAAAGAATCTCAAATCTCTTCTTAAAATTCATATACTTCTAGGAGAAGGAATTGAGTATATAGGCCATTCACACTAGTGAAGGGAATCTGGGTACCTCCTGAACAGGAAACACAAATGAGAAGGTGGAAAGATAGGTTTAGAGCATATGGAGAGAAGGTCTGTGCACTGTACAAGAGACTTTCAAAAACTAGGTTACCCCTGAGATAAAAGAGTGCTTACAGTGGAGATAGATGGGCTCCAAAGAAAACCTCATCAACTGAGGTTTTCCATAGGATAGTCCACAGTGGAAGTTTTGCTGTTTGATAGTGTATAGATCTGAACATTCAACCATGCTTTGCTTGTAAGAAACATTATTCCCTAAAGCTTTAGTGCATATTGAATATTCTAAGATGTATTTTTCAAACTCAGATCTCTATTATAATGCCATCCATGTGATGGGGCAAAATGGATTCTTAATTTTCAATCTTATGCCATGTCTTCAAATGTCTTTGAACAAAGTGTGATCGTAATTATATAACTCCTGATTACATGCAAAGTATTTTATTGTTCAGTATCTCATTTGATTATTATAATACTGTGTAGGTAGATAAGTATTAGTATCATACCCTATATTCTACATACCTTTTACTATACGATTCTTTTGTTTCCCTTATAGATGGATCTCCTACAAACGTTTCCAAAAATGTGGGCTTAAAAAAAGTCATGTTTCAGTGACTTCTGAACATCTCTTGCATCTGTTTCAATCCTTGTGTGCTTCATTCTAGTTCATGAAGTGCTCTGGGCTAGAGAAGGTTACTGTGCTACCCAACAAAGGTCACAGTGCTTCATACTAAGAATTGGTAAAATCAACACAATTTTAACACTACCTCTTTCAGTACAGTATCAAGAAAAGGACTTAAAGCGAATATGACTTAAATATACATATATATATACATACATACATACATATACATACATACATACATATATATATATGTATGTATGTATATGTATGTATGTATGTATATATATACATACATACATATATATAGAACTCCACAATTTAAAAATGCTCAACTACAAAAATAATACATTAGACATTATAATGAAACATATTTGCAATTTTATACAAAGAAAAATTTGTCATAGATGCTAAGTAGCTATTGTCATTTTTTTTCTGTCCACTTTGCAAAATTTAAGAAAATTTTTAATACTCTTTTGCTTCTTATACAAACAATGGAATATCCCAATTTTCCTCTATTGTCTTGGGCAAAGATCTGCTAAGTTTCTCTTTTTCCATTAGGAAGATAAACTTGGTTAGCATTTTTTGTTGTTGGTTTTGTTTTGGGACTAAGTTATACCTGTATCAATAAATATAGTGTCGAAAATCAATTACATAAAAATACTAAAAGTCCTGAAAAGCTAACAAATTAAAAAATATATATATGGTTAAATCAGCCATTATTATTCTTTCTGCAAAAGTAAAATGCATCATCTTTAAGTAATAACTAAAGATTTATATCTGCAGCAAAAATGCAAAGAAGTATAATATTGTCATGGCTGTGGTCAGCAAATGATGGGGGCCTGTCGAAAGGACACAGGATCCAGCCTGAAAGGGCTCTCACTGGCCAAATCTGAGACAAAATAAATATTGATAGTAATGGATTATAACCCACTGAATAAAATAAGACTATATGAGTCCATGTTGACAAGAGTAGAATGCCAACTTAATAAACGTGGGAAGAATGAGAGATGTTGAAAACTACCACCTGGGAGACGTCATAGTACTAATTGATTCAGGAAAGGGTCCTTAGTGGATGCTGAAACTAAGAGGTGAAAGTTTGATGAGGATCAGGATATTTTACATAGTCTCAGAGTATGTCCCATAAATTATTAATTATAAATGGAAAAATAGCAACTTTTCAGGAGAAAACCTGAAAAATGCCTCTTTTATCAAGTGAATGCAGTTAATGTCACCAATAATAAGACAAATTAAAAACCTATGCTTTCTAATATTGTTTACTGAGAAAGACACAATATCTTTCTGTGGCATTTCTGCCTTTAAATCTGTAAGCTGAATGTAATCATGAGACAATATTAGACAAATCCTAATGAGGGACAATTTATCCTCTTCCTCTTCAAAAACTGTATACTGTTCAAGATGCCTTATACTCTGAAAATGCCAAAGTCTTGAAATACTTTTTAAAGAAAAAAACTGAGGAAATATTCCAATTCAAAAGAGAATGAAAAGAGAAAACAACTAAATGCAATGTTTGCTCCTGAATTAGAATCCAGGAGCAGTAAGAAAAAGTAACTATAAAAGGCAAAAGGAAAATGAAAGAAATTTGAATATAAATCATGGATTAGATAATATTGTATCAATGTTAAATTTTCTGATATTGATAATTGTTATATTATAAAATATCTTTATTATTAAGACTATATATTGAAATATTTAGAGGTAAGGGTGTACAATATATCTAATTTCCTCTCTAATGGTACAGAAAAATGAGAAAAAATATACATATATATATATAGAGAGAGATAGAATGATAAAATAAATGGGAAAAAATGTAAATAATGGATGGATCTGGATAAAGAGTATATGAGAGTTTTTTATTCTATTTTCATAACTTTTTTCCAAATTTGACAATTCATTCCAAAAAAAAATGACCAAAAAATATTGGAAAGTGAAAGTTCCCCTATCGTTTGCATTTCACTATGATAAGAAAGAAAAACCCAGCTTTCTGAAATAAGCAGCCAAAGCTCTCATTTCCCAGTCATCAGTTATATTTGTGTCTGTGTGTTTTGAAGTTAGAGATTTGTTTTAATTTTTGTTTTGTTTTGTTTTTATTTTTTGCATTTTTAAGAATAAGATGGGAACAAAAAAAGAGTAAAAATCCTAAGTTTAGTTGTACCATTTAGGCACAGGAAGCAGTTGATAAATTTTAGTATCATATTTTCATGAAACAGGAATATGGTTCTTTCCCAAGTATGACCATAAATTACATCCTTCAAGTCAGCTCCAACTGGTGGGAATTCATATGACAAATTACTTGCTAGTTCTCAAGCTTCTTGCACGTCCCTTATGACATTTGGCTGGATTGTAAAATATTTCCCAAATTACAAAATATTTTAGAGCTGATACCAGACCCACACTCTTATCTGCTGACAAATAGTTTTAAGCTATTCTGGTATGCCTGAGCATTCGCCTTATATGAAATCTAAATGGCCTCTCCTATTTTCTCTCACCTTCTTGAACTGAGGAGACCTCCAGTCTCATAATGAAAATCAGAGGCTTTCCACTGAAGTGGAGAATCTAGAGAAGATTGAGGAAAAGAAGCTGAAAGAAAAGACAGGCCGAGAGATGATCGACAGATCTGTCTCCCATCCTCATTTTCTCATTTCACAATAGACAAGGGACACTTTATGACAGGTACTAGGTTAGCATTTTATCATGCATTATCTTTTTTAGTCCCTTAGTATTTCTGGACCCTATTTCTTAGTATTTCTGGACCCTATTTTTATCCCCATCTGGCAGTTTAGGAAACTAAAGCTTAGAGAAGTAAAATAACTTGCCAAATATGAGTGGCAGGGTTGAGATCTGAACGAACTTCTTCCTGACAATCAGAGTCTCACGAAGCTTTAACTATCCTATTTTATTAATTATATTGATCACCCACTCTACTTCTTTTTCCTGAGGACTCTTGGTGCAATGAGAATGCCATTTCACATTCTTGCATAGTTTGTTGCATTTTCATTGCAATTTCATTGCAATTTCATTAACAAGCTTTTTTTTCTAATCTGCAGGTCAGTAGTACAATGTCACTTCTTGGTATACTGTAAGATTTTGGAGTGAGTTCTGAATCATCAGAGAGATAGAGATTAAATTAATATTTTTGAAGTTGATAATCATAATACAATTGCTAAAAACTGATTTAGTATTTGTGGTAAAATAATGTATCAAGACAAGTAAAACTCTATAGAAGAGTTCTTAACCTGAGGTTGAGACCCACCAAGGAGTCTATGGATAGATTTCAGGGGGGCTTTGAAATTGATTGGGAACACACTTTATCTTCATTTTCACTAACTTTTAAATTTTATATAAATGAAATTATCACTGCCTTCTATGAAGAATGTAGATATTCATCACAGTACTGAAAGTCATACCTGGGATTTTCTCACCAGTAGAAATCATAGATTTTTCAATTATATCAGTTATTGCTGATATTTCAAAATGTCATGCATAATCATAATTAATTTAAAATTATGATATTATATAATTAGTAAACTTGTAACTAGATCTTATTTAATATGATAACAAAGAAGCATGTAATTGCTATATCACAAATTTTATTTTTATATTTTTATAACAGTATGCCAGTATTTTAAAATATTTTAATAGTGTCACTTCTACTTAGTTGGTTTTATTTGCAATTAAATGTTTTTCATGTTAAATATTTAAAAATATTATTCTGAGAATTGATTTATGGTTATGCCAAAATGGTCCACAGCACAAAAATGGTTAAGAATTCTGCTCTGTAGCATAAACCTTTCATAGCGCTAGTAGGGAATACCCTGGTTTAACAGCTGGATGTTGCAGTGACCTGTGGGGTATTGCAGTGACCCCAGGAATGGAAGGAGGCCTTAACTCCTAGAACAAGATAATTGTTATGTGCTGCAAGCATGTCCAACCCAGCGCTTCCCAGTCAGAAGGCAGAAGCTACCCTCTCCTCTTCCAGCCTCAACCTCTTCCAGGTCCCAGAAAGTTAGGCAGTTATCCTGCCCAAGCTTACTTCCTGTTCTCCTCCCTAATCAATTTTAATGAAAGCTGCAATTCTGGCAGAAACTCCAGTGTGACCCCAGTGCTCTGGGGAGTAGGGCCTGTGTCAGCAGGCTGTGGGGGTGGACTGGCGCCAAGACTTTTGTGATTCTCTCCACCCTCGTTTTCTTGTGAAAACACAGCCTAGGAGGGCTGTGCTAGAGGGTTGATCAACTTAGCTATATATTTGCTTTGCGGGAAACTAAAGTTGTCCTTTTATGTGTCATTTTCTCTACTTTTTTTTTTTTAATCCTTTCTTTTCCAACAGGCAGATCCTGGTCACACCTACACAGGTGGTGCCAGGTGTGTGCATATTTTTCTGATAGTTACAGTGCATCATAGAAAAATGAAAAGATGGAAAAAACTTAGTGGTTTTAGGTTTCTTTATATATTCTAATACTATGCCTGCTTTTGTTCCTTTATTTTTAATTGCTTGCATTATATACTTCTTCTAGGTTTTCTTGTTTTTTCAGTCTGAATATCTTAGTTGAGTTTCTCATCATACCTGATCATCTTATACATATACTATTAGATTTCTTTTTCAAGTGTCTTTGTGGAGCAAGAAACAACACCATGTGGTGACAGTGTCTAAATGCCTAAGCATGTATAACTTGCATTTCAAAAAATGAAAACATGTTATAGTATAACCTCATTTAAACCCACTTCTCTAACGCTTCTTCATCAAATATCAGGACAGGTCCATCCTGAAGTTTAATATATCTTAAAAACTAATTGTAAAATCTTGTTTGCATGATAGTTTCTCAGTCTTTATCTTATAATACACAGAGGTAATGTTTATAAACATGAGTGCTGAGTATGACCAAGGCAAGTTTCAACCTACATTGACTGCCCCATTGGGCAGGGGACCAATGAGCTGCTGTGTAAAGAAAGCACCAGAAGACTTGAAATTTTTTTTGCCCATCAAAGGATGTCCACAGTCACTTTTTATAATTCTAGTGTTTTTTACATTCTGCAAAATTCTCATTAATCAGACTACTTTCTCTACTTGGCCAAATTTTCCTGAGAGGAAATGAAATACAATCAACTCTTGATTCTCTCCTGATGATCGGGGCCACTTCTTCCTTCTTACAGAGAAATAACCAAAGTAAAATGTTTGTCTTCATTATGCAATATGTAAGTGTTTAGAACAGATTTGCCCTCCTGATTGCTTTGGTCAGGCAAATTTTAAAAGGAATTTGCTTCATGTGGATGGCAGGGTGTGATGGTCCAGAACCAGATCAGGTGGTTGAATCTGTGCTCCATCGATTGCCAAGGAGACAGTGGCTAAATGGGACACCAAAAGACAGGGATTAGGAATATATATATATATCTTCATTTCTTGCAGCTGCCATAACAAAATGCCACAAAACTTTTTTTTACTGCCTCAAACAACAGAAATTTATTTTGTGATAGTTCTGGAGGCTAGAAGTCTGAAGTCAAGGTGTCAGCAGCACAGCTTGTTCTTTCCCTGGGCTGTGAGGGAAAATTTGTTCCATGCCTCTATAGCAGCTTCTGGAGGCCTCAGGCGTTTCTTGGCTTGGTGATGTATTCTCATGTTTTCGTATTATCTTTACTCTGTACACGTCTGTCTGTGTGTCCAGATTTCTCCTTTTTATAAGGACATAGTAATGTTGGATTAAGGCCCACCCTAGTGACTTCATCTTAACTCAGTCATCTGCAAAGACCCTTTTTCCAAACAAAGCCTCATTCATAGTTACTGAGGGTTAAGGCTTTAATATCAATATCAGTCTAATCCATAACAATATCTATCTTAAAAAATCACCAGAGAAGATAATTTATAACTATTAGTGAAATTTATGTAAATCATATAATTTGTCTTCAGTGAATTTATTTATTCTGAATGTCTTATTTAGATAATAGGATGCCAAAAGTACCTCACTCTGAATATTCTTTTTCTATAAATTATAAATGCTATTTGATTATTTCTACATGTTCCAGAGACCATGTTTCTCTATTATTTCTTTATATAACTTGTTGGCATTTTCCTAAATTTGATTGCTTTTCTTTCATTTATAAACACTAGACCCTCTTTTATTCTGGATAAACAAATATCTAAAGATTGGGGTAAAGGATCTTTTTTGTAAGCAAAGTGCTCATCTAGGGCTCTGTTATTTGGGACATTTAATTCATTTCGTTTGTTTCAGACATTCAAAGTCTATACCACTGGTTCATATTTTTCACTATCCAGAACAGTAAGCTTCATGATGGTTAGCTGTGTTCTCTCTTCTTTTTTATTTTATTTTATTTTATTTTTTAAATTTTAGATTAGTTTCAGATACACAGTACAATGGCTAGACATTTATATAATTTATGAGGTGATTCCCCCTTATTACTCTAGCACCCATTTGGCACTACACATAGCCATTACAACAAAATTGACTATATTCCCTGTTCTGTACTCTACATCCCCATGAGCTGTGTTCTCTTAAAGTGGCAGACAATTGTTATCAAGTTCAAAATTAAATACTCGTCACCACTCCCTTCATTCTTTCAATCAAGAACATCTAAAGAAACCCTGGATGACATTAGAGCTCTGTGGAACGGCTGGAAAAACACTGACCCAGAAAAATTAATGTGTAATAAGTCACATTTTTTCCGTTACTTACGAGAAATTGTGGTGTTAATTCTTTTCTTAATCTCTGGGCTAAGTGTAAATATGTGACTCACTGGAACAAACTCATTCTTAGACCATAAATATTAGGAGTGATGACTTATAAGGAGGTCATGTTGATGTGTGGTGATAAAATGCTTGTTTGCACATATTAATTTAACAAGAAAGTAGCATTTTCCTAAGTAACATAACATTAAAAACTATAGAGAAATCAATATAAGTAAAAAGCAGTGTTAGTTTTGAAGAAAAGTTATTATGACAAAATAACCTCCCCCCCCCCCAGATAATAATGTAATTGTATTAGGCTTTAATACCTAAGAACATCTGTGCTAGATCTGGTTCCAATCAAAAAAGTTTTATTAAATATCAAATACTACGTGAGAATTAACTTTAAAAATATATTTGTTCATGACAAATTTCTATTCCTAGTACAGGGAAAACCACAGGGAGATTTTCCAGCTGGATTGGTTTTCTTAGTTCAAATTGTCTGTTTCATTCTTTAGGCACTGCTTTCATTGAAATGAATGGAATGGAATGGAATGGAATTGAACTGAATTTTCAGTGGCACAAATGGGATGGTGCCATGTGTTCTCTGTCCTTAAAGGAAACCTTTACTGTGTCCAAAACTAGGCAGGACAAAGTAAAAACCTCAATCATTAAGAGGTGGCTTGCTTTAGAGTCTTCTCTGCTAGAGAAAAAAAATACCACTATCATTAATAGCTTCAGAAAATATGAAAAATCCATCTCTTAAACAGGTGAATTGGTGCATTTGAAAGTTTTCCAAATCAGTATGAGATAGCCAGAAGTATTAAATGAAAGGCATTAATTTTTCTTAATAATGAAATTTCTACTTCTATGACTTCGCTAATGCTGGTTTCTGCATTCTTTTCTGCCTATTCTTGATATACATCCTTCTGTGACTTCCACAATGGCTTTCCACAATGATTATGGCCAATAGTCTCACCACTGCACAATAGTATTTAGTAGTGCAAAACAAAATAGCATCAACCTTCTATATTGTATAGTTCCCAGGTAATTTTATGTGCCTTGTAGTTATCTTAGAGCTCTTTGTTTATATCCAACCTGCACACAAAAAGGTGGTCTTGTTGTTAATTTATACCATCATGGCGACAGGCTTAGTACTTAGCACATGAGAAACACTCAACGTGTATTGTAAAGTAACATTTTTACAAATAAATGGATATACCAATTAAAGGCAGCCATAACAGTAAGTGTAGTACATTGCTCCCTTCATAAAGAAGGAAAACTTACCTGATTTATGCAGGGAAAGCAAGCACAATAAAAGTGGAATACTGTTGATCCCATCACATTAGTTTTCTCTTAGGAATGAAGGGTAAAAGGGATGTTCAACTTATTTCTAAGTTTTGTATATACTGGTAGCGCCCTCTAGTGGATGGTCACAATTTCTTGCACCACTCAATTTCTGGACATTCCATTTCACCCGGAGGATTTGTGTCTTTTGCTACCACTTAGTACTTTCCTCCTCATCTCAAGATTAATAAGGTTTTGCTTCAAAGTGACTTGGGATGCTACAGTCTACAATAGAAATCAGCGGTGTGTGGTTTGTAAAAAATATCTAAGGTCCATTCAACTGAAATGAATATCAGTCTTTACCATTGCCCTTTGAAGTCATTCAGTTGCCAGTGAGGGTGCAATTTAACTGTTGTGTGCAGACTCTTGGCTTGGGTGTGTTTATGTAAATGGTTCAAAGCTGCGGACTGCCTGGCAAACTGCTCCAAGAAACAAAGGAACATGTTTTCCATTTAAAAACATGTGGTTCCTATTGCCTTATAGAGATTGATTTTTGATTTCACTTGATTTTATTTTTAAAGTTGGTTTTCCATTATGAAATAAAGCATGTTCATTACAGAAAATGTTGGCAGTACCGGGGGAAACAAATTACCCATAGTTCCACCAAACCATGACTGATTTTAGATGTAGCCTAACAAGGTAGACTGTTTTCCTGCAGTATATTCTAAGAGAGCAGGCTCCAGTTGGACTGATAGTGAGCATGTCACTTACCTTCCATGCAGCTGTTTCCTCTGTTTATAAAGGGTGATGATAATACTGCATTTGCGTAATTCCATTTTCTGTCTCAAATTAGTATGGTAATTGCATAATAATAGCAGCAACCATTTATTCAGCACAGAATTTCAAAACTTATCCCTAGAGTTGCCATTTACCTCCTGCAGAATAGCAATTTAGCCCACACTCAACTCTTCCCACATCTCTTCCAGCATTTGTTCTTGTAATAGCAATAACTACCATTTATTAGGTTCTTATTATGCAAGATAATACAGTGGTTAACTATGTAGCCTGATTGTATTTTAATTCTGGCTTTCTTTCACTAATAGCTGTATGATTTTGGATGACTAATTTAAAGTCTGTGGTACAGTTTCCTTCTTTGTCAAATAAAAGCCCTGCCCACAGAGTTTTAAGGAGAAAATTAAATCCTTAGAACAGAGCTAGGTACATGGGATGCACTCTATTAATGTTAGCTGTTGTTATTATGATGACATATTAGACATTATAATAAGTTCTTGATAGTCATTATGTTATTCAACCCTCATAACAATCCTATGAGTTATATATTCTTAGCCCTGTTTCAAATAAGGAAAATTAAACAATAACCCTTAGTGACTTATGCAAGTCACATGGCAAGTTACCCCTCAGAGCCTGAATTCTAGTTCAGATCCGACTGGCTGTAAATCTTGAGTTCAGCATCTTCTTTTTTGATGTGGAGGGTTAACTATTAGTTTGTTTCTTTATTTAATTTTATTAAAGCATACAGAAAACACATAAATCATAAGTTTAAAGCCGTGCAAAAATTTGCAAATGAAAAGCACCTGAGAAATTATCACTGCAACTTCAGCAGATACTCAGAAATCCTCTCATGGCAGCATCTAGTCACGAATACCTCTCGCAGCAACCACTGAGTGCACTCCCAACACATTGATTGGTTTGTCTGATTTTCAACTAAACACAAGTGGAAGTACACAGTATAACCTTTGTTAGTGTCTGAGTGCTTTCACTCAGGTTTATGTTTGTAAGATTTATGCAAGTTGTTCCTTTTTGTTACCCTATAGTGTTATATTAATTAGCATATCACAATGTATCCTTTCTACTGTTGGACATTTGTGAGATTTTTAGTTTGGGACTATTATAATGCTTGTATGTGACTCTGGTGAACATATATGTATGCTCCTCCATTGGATAAATCTAAGAGCAGAATTGCTGGCACACAGAGTAAGCATATTTTAGCTTTAGTAGATATTGCCATATAATTTTCTAAAATGGTTGTATCAATTTATACTCTTTAGCAAATTAACTTTGAACCTATTTAAGAGAATTAGAGGTCACTTTTTATTTTTAAAATGCATTAGAACAAAAGACATAGTTTGATTTAAATAATATTTGAATTTTAAAAATAGTTATGCTCCTACAAAGCACTTGATTTTAAATTTACTTACACAATAGAAAGGATTCATTTTAAACATAATTACTACAATATGAATGAAATAACATGAAATTTAAATTTAAAAGGATAAAATCAAGACTAAGCAATGGTGTTCATGGCAAAGTAGTTCATGAACAGAATAGATCATTTGCTTGCTCTGTGCTTGGAAGTACATTATATAATCATTATTTTATAGTCATCCACAAACTGTGTGTGTCTATACATAATAAGCTATTTAATGTCAGGCATCTTGTCCTTATCAATTACGGTGATTATAAAAAGACAGAAAGGACTCACATTAGAAAGTCTTGATAGTTTTCTAATTTGTAGTTGCAAATTCATTGTCCCAAAGAGATCTTATTCTGAAGTTCAAACTATCATCCAGAGGAGCTGCTGTGGCAGAAGCAAAAGTGAGAACCCCAGATCTCTACCTGTCCTGCCTTCCCCTCATGGCTTCTGGCAGGCCCCAAGGACTTTCATAGATCCAAGGAACATGGCATGAGAAGGAGTGCCTGTAGATGATAAAATGCACAATCTTGGTCACTTCAGTCAGTTGGTAGCAACTCCCAGGAACAATATGTCAAGAAGGGAGGATTCCAGTGTCATGGCATGAACACCGGAAAGTATGCATCATCAATTAGTAATGTTTGTCACAGGCCCAAAAGGAGGGTAGTGAGAGTCTGCAGGCTGATCCTAGATATCATTTATATCTATACACTTTCTTTTAAATATTTTATTTTCTATTAACTTCAAATTTAATATCAGTGATTGGCATGTTGACACAATCAAGCAGATGGCTAATTGTTCAATACAGATAGGCTAAAAACTGACAAAGGAATCACCGGGTATATAGATCTTTCTGAATTTGTCCAGTAGATCTTTTGCGATAAATTTCTGAAAGTAGAATTCCCTCCATTAGCGTTAAACCTCCCATACTCTGCAATAGAGTAGCACTCTGCACCTTCGATATACAAGTCACATTCTGCCATGTTCTCTTGTTATTTGTGAACGTCTGCCTCTTCATCAGAACTGCAAAGACAGAGGATGAGTTCTCCCTTCTGCCTCTGTATCTCATCCCCTTCCCGGCCAACAGTGCCTCACATGATGTTTCCTTTTTACATAGTAGATATGAATACATATTTTTTTATTTTAAATATAGTGACACGTTTTAATATTTTTTCTAAATGCTCAGAACTAATCATAATTCAGCTCATATAAGGAAAGCCTGAAGTGAATGAATGGAAAAAGACATGAAAATTTTCTTGATTTTAAGAAAGAACAAATAAACAGCCCTGTTTTTATCAGCCACTGTTAGAGACAACATTAACAGTTAAAAGACTGCTAATAAATTTAATGGGATTGCTGTCCATGTAAAGACCAAAAGGTTAGTGCTAGACACACTAATATTGGAGATGCAGTATATGAGTATTTTTAAAATCCTTTAAATGCCTGTGGAATAAGTAGTTTAATAAAAGTGACCTTCTCTAATCCACTTCATGTCCCCTCCTCGTCTCTGCCCTTGGCATCAGTGGCTGAGTCATCAAGTCATCTCATGTAGAGCTTATTCCATAATAATTAATACACTTAGATTATTCTTTACAAGGTTTCTTGTGCTGACATGGATAGAAATATTTTCCCAGCGTCTTTAAGCACTCGGATCCTCATTATTCCAGAAACAGGAGGCTCGCTATAACAGACCATCAAATATCCATCTCATTTGGCATTCTCCTTTATTTGCTGGGTTTTTGTTTTGTTTTGTTTTGCTTTTTATGAGGAGTCACTATTTTTCAGCTTTGCATTCTCTATTTACCCCTTCTTGTTTTATTCCAGGTAGCATTTGCACTGGTCTTTTTGAAAGTCCCCAAAGTCTCCATAATGGCCAGTCTGCCTAGACTTCTGAGTGTATTTTAATGTTATTACCTACAATTCATTTATAATTTGTTTAAAATGAAACTGTAACTTTTCTTCTGGAAAACTTCTGCCTTTTTTTCTCTCAGTTCACATTATCTAAGAATGTATTGCATTCATTTCCTGGGCTGTAAGTCTGCTTTCAACTTTTGCAGTGTTTTCTTGGATCTACCTATTCACTCTCTCTGTGAGTACAGATGCCAACTCCAACACTCCTCCACGTTATTCTGAAGGAATCAATGTAGTTTACATATTATGTTTGACATGTTTTATTACTATTCTCCATCAAGGCTAGTAAATGTGCTGTTGACTCCCTGAGACACGTTATTGATCTTATAGAAATTGTAAGCAGAATAAACTCCAATTTTATGAACATACATTTTCCCAAGTAGAAAACATTTCAGTGGTCTCTCTTTTTTTTGTTTAGCATCTTAATACATACATTTCTTCAATCTATCTTCAAACCTTGTCTTCAGTCAGTCATTCTGTGGTAATTTATTTAATGCTGATTGTTCCTTAACAATTTGTTGCATTTTGATAGAGGCGTTTTGGGTCAGTGAGTGTAATTTCAGACACGGAGTCCTCATGGACATATATTTTAAAACAATGTTTCAGTGTGTACATCTTTTATCAGTATGAAAGGAAGTAATTTATGCCTTCACTATTCTGAATAATAAATATACCTGCATAATTACAATTTAAAATGATTCCACTTTTCCTCCACTTTTATTCAAATTAGTTCAGCCTGAATTAAATAAAGACCATTCCCTCAAATATCCATCTCATTTGGCTTGTAAAGATCCAGTTTTAGTCAAAGAATGGTGCAAAATGCTTTTTTTGCTTAAAGCAAATTTTACAATTGGAATAACATTCATTTTCAGACCCAGATTTAATCTTTTCGATTTATAATATTAACTTAAGGTCATGTAATTCTGTAAACTGAAGCCAGAGAGTCTTTCTGGTCACCAGAATAATTATAACTTCCATCCAGTGTTTACCAAGGGATAGTGAATTCATTTAGTTAAAATGAGATCTGGCATAAACCTTTACTCCAGGCTTAACTGAAGCAAACATAGCCTTTTTTTTTTTTTTTAGGTTTTACTAAATTAGATTTATAAATTGGACACAATTAAAAACTTTAAATGCCAAGAAAAAGAGAGATTTGAGAGAGATGTAGATTTTTCTTTTAAGAATATTTGAATAAAACGTAAATAAAAATAAAACTGAGGAGAGGGTTTGTTAATGTAATATTTCTAAGTTGGTTTTGCTTAAAGCCAATCTGCATGCTTTTGTACTGCTTGCCAATCCAATGCAAATGCCAAATCATGGAAGGTAAACAGGATTTGGGAGGCTGCCTGCTCAGGAATTCAAGGATTAGCCTTCACTCTGCTCTCTGCTGCTTGTCGGTCTAAACTGATCCCATGCTCTGTGCTTCAGAGAACTGCTTCAATTCACACACACATAGTTCTAATGCAAATCAAAAAAGTAATAGTGTACCTTATATGATGGTACAGTAGATAGAACAGACAGAACTTTCGAGGTAGTAGACCTAGATTTGTTTTCTGATAAAGCAACATAACTAGCTATAAGAGCACAGGTAAATTACTAAAGCCACTTAAGTATTAAGTACCTCACCTATGAAAAGAGAATAAAAATACACAATATCTTACCTAGTAAAGATATTGCATAGAAAGTATATATAGGGTTACCATGCAATTATCATTCAAACCAAAATATTCTTTTTAAAATAATTAATTAATTAATTAATTTTTATGGTGACATTGGTTAACAAAATCCAATAAGTTTCAGCTGTATACTTTAACAGTAAGGTATATATATATTTACACCGTGTTCACTTCCCATAGTTAGATTTCTTTCTTTCACCACATATTTGACCCAATCTACCTTCCCCCTATCTCCTCCCCCTACCCTCTAGTAACTACTAGTCTATTGTCCATGTCCATGAGTCTCTGTTTGTTTGTCCTGTTCATTTGTTGCTTTTAGGTTTATATCCCACATATAAGTGATATCGTGTGATTTTCAACATTTTAGATCTGGCTTATTGCACTTAGCATGATTATCTCGAGATCCATCTATGTTGTCACAAAAGGCAGTACTTCATTTCTTTTTATGACTGAGTAATATTTCATTGTATATATGTACCACAGCTTTTTTACCCAATCATCTATTGTAGGACACTTCGGTTACTTCTGTGTCCTGGCCACTGTGAATAATGCTATGAACATCGGTGTGCAAATATCTTTCCAGATATAAGTTTTCAAATCTTTGGGGTAAATACCCAGCAGAGGGATTGCTGGATCATATAGTAGATAAACTCTTAGTTTATTGAGGAACCTCCATACTGTTTTCCATAGTGGCTGTACCAATTTGTAGTCACACCAGCAGTGGATGAGTGTTCCTTTTTCTCCTCATCCTCTCCAACATTTGTTATTATTTGTCCTGTTGATTATAGCTATTCTAACAGATCTGAGATGATATCTCATTATGGTCAAACCAAAATATTCTTGAGAGTGAAAGGGACATTAAGAATAATGCCAAAGCAATAGTAATAAGTTTTATATTATATTATATTATATTTGGAAACCAGGAATATAATATGATATATAACATAGTTACTATATAGAATGTATTAAATATAAAAATATATAAAATAAATTTAAATTTACTGTAATACATGGAGCCTGGTACATCACAGCACCTGGTGCCAATTTTTTAACCCTTTATTTTGGAACATTTAGAGTTTATAAAACTTTTAATATATTATGGCATTTGATAATTACAACAGTCTTGTAAGGTATGTTTACTTATACTTTTTTATAGGTAAGGGCACTAGAGCTCAGAGAGTATAATTACTTTGCTTGAGATTCTAAAGAAAGGAACAGAGCTGAGATTCAAACCTGTTCTTATAGTTTCAAGTACATGTGTTATATTTCTCTATACTACAATTTCTCCCAAAGAACTTGTAAACATGTTTTCTTTTTTAACGCAATTATGGTCTCATGTGGCTGGTAAATTTCTCTAAAAAACCTAATTTTAATCTCAAATCTTATTCTGTGCTTTGACATGAAATTTAAAACAGTCAGACTTATCTGAATTTAGTCTGAAAATTGAAGTTTTTCTTAGCATCTAATGATCAGTTCAGCTACTGTAAGGTTTTGCTGCCACCTCTTTACTCCCTGGTGTGAGACATAACAGGTGGCTCACATCGAGCACAAGTTCTTATTTGTTTGTCCCTGTAGGAATCTGCTAACATAGTATTCACATGGCCTCTCCACTGTGCTGCCATCCACTGATGAACTCCCCTGTCAGACTATAAGATATGCTCAGGCCCACTGGCTCTCTCTGAGTCATAGAACAAGCACTTGGATATGCCCTGGGTCCTGTTTGGACAGCGGCTCTGTGGCCATTTGAGATTTATATGTCAGGTCATCCCATAAGCTGGCCTTACTGCTCCTCCTTAACCATGGGAGAATTGGGTGAGGGCTCTAAGGGTAAGATGGGCTATGAAGCTTAAAGCTAATTAGGGATTCCTTCACCCCTTCCTTCTCCAGCTCCACATCACTGGCTCAACTTAAGAGGGAGGAGATACAGATCCACATCAAAATTTCTCTCATTTGGTTTTCTCTCTGACTGTTCTCTCTCTTCCTAGTCCAAAAAGTGTTTATTCCAACATCTGAGGACAGGAGTGTTCAGGGGGCTGGGGATAGGGATGAGGTTCTGGCTATAATCTCATTGTTGATGCCAAGATCTTAGCCTCTGGGATACTAAAATTCAGGAATAAATATCTGGTTTCTTTTTTTGTTTGTGCTCTGTCTTACCTTCCCTTGGGCATGTGGAGGCCAAGGTCTAGTTTAAAGGAGAAAATAAAACAGGGAAAAAGTCCAAGAAATTTCTCATTTAAGAAAAAATAACTTAAATGCTTCACCACATAATCTCCTACTCTCATTTTACAGCTTTCTGTCATTTTGTTCTAGTCTTGTTTCTATAGCATTGAACATTTAAACTATATTTGGCACACTACTAAGTAGTTGCTGAATAAACATATCTAAATTTGTGTGATTCACAAGAGTGTCTTCAAACAAAATGATGACTAATAAACTTTTAAGATGAGTACATCACTGTGAATTGTTATATGATTTAGAATCACTTGATAATAGTTTAAAAGTCTAGAATTACTTCTCCACTTTCTCTGCGCCATATTCTCTTGAGCCCACTCCAGTTAAGCTGTCATCCAACCGGTCCACTGCCAATGCTTTCACACAGCTAAATCCAATTCTTCACTTTCCTGGTCACCCGCACTGATTTTACCTCATCAATCCAATTGCTAAAAGTTAGAAGTGCCCAAGAGTGCAGGGTGTGCCTATATCCATACTGTCTCCAGGTGACCTCATCCAGTCCTGTGTCTTTAAATACCATCTTGATGCTGACATTTGCAAATTGTCAGCATAGAGATGGAAACTTTATGAAACAATTAAAAGGACATACTAGAAATCAAAAATATTGTAACAGAAATGAAGAATGCTTTTGATGGGTTTGTCAGTAGACTGGACAGAGCTGAGGAAAGAATCAGTAAGCTTTAACATGCCAACAGAAACTTCCCAAAATGAAATGTGAAGGGGAAAAAGAATAGGCGGAAAAAAGCTCCACAGAATATCCAATAAGTGTAGCATAATTTCAAAAGGTGTAAAATGCACATAGTTGGAACAAGGGAAAAAGAAAAAGAATGGGACAGAAAAAATATTTGAGATAATAATGACTGAGAATATTCCAAGTCTAGTGACAGACACCAAAGCCATAGATACAAAAAGCTCAGAGAACACCAAGCAGGATAAATACTAAAAAATCTACAAATAGGCATAGCATACTCAAAAAAAAAAAAAAATAAGATAAAGACTATATCTTGGAAAAACCTAGGAGTGGAGTCATGTTATCTCACCTACAGAGGAGCAAGTATAAGAATTATATAGTGGACTTCTCATCTGAAACAGAACAAAGAGAGAGTGTAGTGAAATATTTAAAGTGTTGAAAGAAAAAATTATCACTAACATAGAGTTATATATTCAGTGAAATTATATTATTCAGTTAACAGAAGATTTCCCCATACCAACAAAAACTAGCAGAATTTATCACTAGCAGAGCTGCTCTGCAAGAAATAGAAAAAGAAGTTCTTCATAGAGAAGAAAGATGATATAGGTCAGAAATTCAGATTTACGTAAGTAAGGAAAAGCACCAGAGAAAGGAAAAATGAAAGTAAAATAAAATCTTTTATATTTCTTCCTCTTAATTGACCTAATAGATAACTATATCTAAAAATAATAATAGTAAAAATGTATTAGATGCTTCCAGCATCTGAATAAGTGAAATGAATAACTAATGTTATAAAAGATAAGAGAAATAAATTGAAAATATCATTATAAAATAACTTGAACTACCCATGAAGCAGTTTTTTTTAAATTTCAGAACTTAAATTTTATGTAATTTTTTGTTTTATTATTTATTATAATTTTTTTAAAAATTAAGTTTATTGGAGTAACATTGGTTAATACAATTATATAATTTTGACATCTGGATAGTCTATTGTATGTTTACCACCCAAAGTTCAGTTTTTTTCGGCTACCATATATTTGATCCCCTTTACCCACTTCACTCTTCCCCTATACCCCTATATTTGACCCCTTTTAACCTGTCTACCTCCCCCCACCTCTTCCACTCCACTAGTAACCACTACTCTATAGTCCCCTGGTAACCACTAGTCTATTGTCCATGTCCATGAGTCTCTGTTTGTTTGTCCTGCTCGTTTGTTGCTTTTAGGTTTATATCCCACATATAAGTGATATCATGTGGTTTTCAACTTTTTCTGTCTGGCTTATTGCACTTAGCATGATTATCTCTGGGTCCATCCATGTTGTCACAAATGGCAGTACTACATTTCTTCTTATGGCTGAATAATATTCTCTTATATATATGTACTATAGCTTTTTTATCCAATCATTTATCATAGGACACTTTGGTTGCTTCCATATCCTGGCCACTGTGAATAATGCTGCTATGAACATCGGTGTGCAAATATCTTTTCAGATATGGGTTTTTAAGTCTTTGGGGTAAATATTCAGTTGAGGGATTGCTGGATCATATGGTAGATCAATTCTTAGTTTTTTGAGGAACCTCCATACTGTTTTCCACAGTGGCTGTACAAATTTGTAGTTCTACCAGCAGTGTTTGAGGGTTCCTTTTCCCATGAAGCAGTATTTTAAGGTGAATTTAGATGTATGTGTATAGGCAAACTCTAGAATAACCACAAAAATTTCTAAAAAAAAAAAATGCTATAATTGACATGTTAAGAACAGAGTGAAAATAGAATCATAAAATTCTCAATTAAATTCAAAGAAGCTAGAAAAAGAGGGAAGGAGAAATAAAAAACAATAATTGCAACAAAGGTAAAACAAGTAGGAACATGGTAAATATTAATTAATCTATATCAACAATCACTTTATATGTGAATGACCCTTATACACCAAATAAATGAGATTGTCATAGTAGATTTTAAAAAACCACCAACAAATTATATATTGTCTATAAAAAAAAAAACTTCAACAACTTTAAATATAAAGACACAGGTTAAAAGTAATATTAGCAAACCAAATCCAACAACCTATTAGAATAATTATATACCACAACCAAGTGGGATTTATCTCATGTATGTAAGGCTAGTTCACCATTTAAAAATCAATTAATTTTTTATATCACATGAACAGGCAAAGAAAGAAAATCAATCACATGATTACACCAATAAATGCACAAAAAAGTATTTGAAAAAATTCAACAGCCATTCATGATAAATACTCTGAGCAAATTAGGAATAGAGAACTTCCTCAGCTTGATAAAGAACAGCTACAAAAATCTGGAGTTACCATTATCTTTAATGATGAGAAACTAAAAGTTTTCCTGCTAAGATCAGGAACAATGCAAGGATGACCCTTCCACCATTCCTTTTCAGTATTGTCCTGAATATCTTAGCTAATGCAATCAGACAATTAAACAAACAAACAAACAAATAAGTAAAAGAATGAATAAATAAAAAAATAAATATAATGGAATATTAAAATAAAATAAAAATAATGTACAGATTTGAAATAAAGGTGTAAAACTGTCCTTGTTCATAATGACATCATCATCTAATCTGAACAAATAGGCCAAAAAAAAAAAAAAAACCATCCTGGACTGAATAAGTGACTATAGCAAGGCCGCAGGATGCAAGGTGGTATGCAAAGGTATACTATCACTTTCTTATATATCAGCAATGAATAATTAAATTAAAAATAGTATTTCATTTTCATTAGCACCTCGAAAATAAAATACTTATGTCCAAGTTTAATGAAATATATATTAGAAGTATATGAGGAAAACTGCAAAGCTCTGATAAAAGAAATCAAAGAGGACTAAATAAATTCCATGTTCATGGATAGGAAGTCTCAATATTCTCAAGATGACAGTTCTTCCCTGCTTAATCTATAGACTCAATGCAATTCTGTGATTATAGACAAACTAATTCTAAAGCTTATAGAGAGAGGCAGAAAACCCAGAATGGCTTATATAGTATTGAAAGAGAAGAAGAAAGTTGGAGGTCTGACTTCAGCCACAGTAGTCAAGATAGTGTGGTATTTGTGAAAGAATAGAAAAAAAGATCAATAGAAAAGGATAGAGAGCCCAGAAATAGACGCACACAAATAATGTCAACTACCTTTGGCAAAAGAGCAAAGGCAATACAATGGCATAGTCTTTTCAATAAATGATGCTGAAATAATTGCATATCTACATGCAAAAAAGAAAAAAAGAATCTAGATACAGAGCTTATACTCTTCACAAAAATTAACTCAAAATGGATCATAGACCTAAATGTAAAATGTACAACTATAAAACTCCTAGAAGATAATATCTAGGTGGACTTGGGTATGTCAGTGACTTTTTAGTACAATACCAAAAGCATACTCCATGAAAGAAACAATTGATAAACTGAACCTCTTTAAAATTAAAAACTTCTTTCTTAAAGACACTGTCAGGAGAATGAGAAGACAAACCACAGACTAGGAGAAAATATTTGCAAAAGACATTTTAATATAGAACTGTTATCCAGAATACACAAAGAACTCTTAAAACTCAAAAATAAGAAAACAACTAGAATAACAGTACAAAAATCCTCCTAAAATAAAAATAAAACAGATCATACAAACTGTTGACAAGGACATGAAACAGCAGAAACTCACTCATTTCTGGTGGGAATGCAAAATGGTACAACCACTTTGGGAAACAGTTTGGCAATTTCTTATAAAGTTCAACATAATTTTACCATAATCCCGCAATTGTGCTTATAAATACAACTGCTCTGATAATTTACATGTACATAAATACTTTCATGTG
Source organism: Macroglossus sobrinus (assembly GCA_004027375.1). Lineage (NCBI taxonomy): Eukaryota > Metazoa > Chordata > Mammalia > Chiroptera > Pteropodidae > Macroglossus > Macroglossus sobrinus. The sequence goes on from PVKZ01000182.1 coordinate 1,073,242, forward strand.
AATGTTTATAACTAAAACATAATTGTCAAAAATGGGGAACAATCAAGATTTTCTTTAACCGGTGACCAGATAAACAAACTGTCATCTCTCCATACATTGGAATATTAAGCAATAAATAGAAATAAGCTCGCAAGCCAGGACATGACATGAAAGAAACGTAAATGCACTTTGCTAAGTGACAGAAGTCCGACTGAATAGGCCACATATTGCATAATTCCAGTTATGACTTGATCAGAGTGAAGGAGGAAACCATTGTGTCTTACTTTTTTTTTCCTTTTGTAGTTTTGGAGTAGCTCCTTAATGGCTTGTCCTGTCTCCAGCTTTACCAGTATCCCCCTGGTTCATCTTTGCACTGAAACAGCAGTGACCTTCATAAAACAGAAAGATGATCATGTAATCTTTGTGTTTATAATACTCTAATGGCTTCTCATCATTTTAAGCATAATTATAAATTTCTTAACTTGGTTTATAGGCTCTTCATAATAGGGATACTTTTCCAGCTCAATTTCCCACGGTTCCTCTCACAATCTTACTTTGCTAGGCTCTAGTTCTCCATACACACTATGACTTTTGAAGTCTCTGGGTTTTTTTCCTTTAATGAGGTTATGACTATAGCAATAGGAGTGGTGATGGGGCTGTAAATGGAGACACTCTATTGCTATAGGTAACTCTTTACACCCCTGGACTAGAGTCATAGGCACAACCTATTAAATCTGTACATGCCCATAAGACAGGAAGCAAAATGAGCCAGGAAGAGAGGGATGTATAAGCAGAATAACTTGTATGATCCTTGTTTTTTTTATAAAAGAGGCATCTAGTAGGGTTATACAATATACTCCTCTGCTACTCTGGGATACTTAGTCACTCTGATTCACTTTTATGTCCCCAACAAACTCCAAATATTTCCAGTGCCAATTTTGTATGTGCTCTAGTGGTATAAACATAGAGAAAAAATTCAGACATTAACACATGTATTTCTTCTTCCAAAAAAAGTAAAAATTAAAAATCCAAATTTTATTTCCAGATCTTTGAAAATTTAGGAAAATAATAAAAAATAAATATTTATTTAGAAAAATAAATAATTATTTAATTTAAAATATTAATTAAAATTAAAAATATTAAAAATATTTAAGTATGATGCCTATAGGTTTTTCAAATTTAAACCTCTAGTTTGGAAAATATATAGTAATTTATTTTTTAAGCACAGCTCATAATTAAAACGAATAATAATTTTCAACTTATATAAAACTGGTTTGACTACTTGGGCACAGAATCCATAGGTTTTGATTTATTAACCTTCAAGATACAAATGAAAAAAGAAAATCAAATCAGTTTATTACCATAGTCCAAATTTAATTGTTTCTACTTTTAATTTAAATTCAAGAAGAATTTATTGTTGCTCAATTATACAGGTTACATTTTTTAATTTAAAATACATTTTTATTGATATTATATTTTTTATAAGCAGTTTCATACTTCTACTCCCTATGACACATGTTAGAAATTATAAGTCATGGCCCTGCCATTTTTTCCATTCTCATTTGTCATCCTAAAATCCTAAATTTGGTAGTTGTCACTACCAAATCAACCTTTACCTTACCATTCCATAGCAAAATAAGTCAATTTTCAGATCTTGAAATGCACTAAAGCTAGACTACCAGGCTGTTTTCAAAGACAGCAGTGCTTCCCTAATAATTATTGGAGATTATACCATTTATCTTTAGGAAATCATTTGCACATAACAATGACATTTAATCTGTAACTCTTTCTCAGAGTGTTATTTTTTGTCAGAATGCAGGACAAGTCAAAATTTTCCATCTTAAACAAACACAATAATTTAATAGCAATTCCTAGACCCCCACCTGGAACCAATTTACTTCTCATTTTAACTTCTGGCATTATAAAGCATTTGCTTTTATATTGCATTAATTTTAAATTTCCATTAAATTGCTCAATTTCTATGTTTTACAAGGCTTAAAGGTTCTTTTATGCCAATTTATTTTGACATTCACAGGAATATAGTAAGGGAGCAGGTTTGGTAGAGAGTAGGAGATGGGGCTGCTTCAAAAACTACAGATATATAAATAAATTTTTGTTCTCTTGCTGATCTGCTAATTTTTTAGTTTTGCTAGAAATTTTGTGGCATTGACGTGGGAGAGGACATAGGAAACGAGGTCACCATGAGATGAGTCTGATATTAGAGTTCTGTTCTGAGTCTTCTTCTCTTACTTTAAACTATCCAAATGGGACATCTTAACCACCCCCAGTCACTTACCAATCACTAGAAAGTTTCTCTCTGGCAATAATCACTTTCTCTTGCCTCAGGCTGTGATGTCATCTGACTATGAGACAGTATCAAGCTATGCCTGGGATATGATAGACATTCAGTAAATATATATATTTAATGTATGATAGATGAGTGGATGAATGGAAAAATAGAGGCTAAATGGATGGGTGGATAGATGGATGGATGCTAGATAGGATGGTATTTCTGCACCTGGATGTTTTCTTTAATCTTTTATATTCAACAGGCTCAAGTCCAACTTCACTTGCTTTTAACTCATTTCCCCATTATATTCTGCCTCAGAGAATAATGCAACAACCCAGAATTTTATTCCATATGGACTATTCCCTCTCCCTCTCTCTTTACATCTAATTATCCCCTTACTCATCCCTCTACTCAAAACCCCTTAGGCTTCAGAGTTAAATCCAACCTTCTCAACTTGATATATAAGCCTCCTCACAGCCTGGGCTCTGAAGAACCTCCCTTCTGGCTCCACCCACATACCATTCAACCTACCCTGAACCACATATGATTCCTAACTGATCCAGGTTGTCCATGTCTAGGCCTTTGAACAAAATGTTCTTTGCTTCAAATGTTCTTTCTAAATTAATGCACTTCAATGCATCCAAGACTCAGCTCACAACTTATCCCTAATATGAAGTCATTTCTAATATCTTGCTTCAGGAATTCTCTCTGGCTTGCTTATTTTCTGGTGCCTAGCACAGTGTTCAGTAAATATTTATTGACTAAATGAATGTGTGTGAAATTTATATATATGGCAAGAAGAAAAATATTTAATGAGAGAACCAAATGGATAAGCATTGGAAAATTATTGAATTTAGATATCAGTTTATCTATCTGAAATCTGATTTCTATGCACACATCTTTGCTCCGAGCCCCTCTCCGTATGATCTGACATTTTAAGTCAAACAATTTGCTAGGGTTTTTTTTATATATCCTCTCCACTCCTACCTATTTCCATCCCCTTTCAGTCCAGGTCTTCAGTTCAGAAAGGCCAGGGTCAATGCCAAGATTACCATATTTTACTCTTTGAAATGAGGCAGAATGGCAGATGTTTCTTGGATGAGGTTAGAGCAGTCACAGAACAGAGAGGACTGCAAAAAGTGAGAACAAAAACTTGTGCATTGATGGTTTAGAAAAGACCTATAAAGAAGCTATGAAGAACCGGAAGTATTGGATCCAGGGACTAGGGAAATAGGAAAATTTTATTTGGAGGCTTAATTTGACAAGAGAATGATAGAGACCCAAGTAAGGCGGGGACAGGAGTGGGAGAAGGTGAAACTGAACTTCCTCTTCTATTGTGGGTAAATCCGTTATTGTCTCTAAGGTGGAACAGAAACAGTCAAAAGTTTGACACTTTTTATATATTACTCTGATTTTGACTATTACATTTTCTCTTCCAGAAAACACAAGTGTTTCCCCTTCTGAGGCACTAAAGTCAGGCTCACCACAGTCTGGCCTTCCTTCTTTTAGCAAGGATCATAACAGACCTTAAATTGGATAATATTCTAAATTATCCATGTATCTTTTTATTTTTTACCAGAACATGCAAAGGTGCACACTATCGACTCCTCAAGAATAGACACTGTATCTTATTTTCTTTGCCTACTTCCTCATTGGCTACAGTTGTTCCTGACCTCCCATTTCTTGTTGAAAGAATAAACTTGTTAATGATTGAAAAAATGAGTAAGGAAAGTTACTTATCACATGCTACTTTATGTCTGTATCATTACTTGTTTTCATCCTTTGCTGTATCCTTAAAGACCTTTTCAAGAGAAAACCAAAAATCTTATTTATATAAATTTCCTTCCTATTCCTTGAAATTCATATTCTCTTTCTATATTGCCATGGTTTCTGGTCATGGATATTCCCTTCACTAAGGATGAAGGAATCTAGTTATGAACAGAAAAGCACTTTTCAAAGCATATCTCTCTGTAAGATGAATGTTCATATTCAACCAATCAGAAACAAATCAAATTCATAGAAATATTTAAATATAATGGTAAGTATTGGGAAAAGTATGAGTTTTAAAGTAAATAAACCTGGGTTTAGTCTCAGTTCTGTAACTTAACTACTCTGTGAAATAAACACATTTATTTACTTTTCAGTTCAGGTTTTTTAATGTATAAAATAGGAACAATAATTCCTACTTTTAAAAGTGTTTATGAGATATAAATAAGCTTGTAATCAGTATTCAATACAAACTTACCTTTTGATATTTAGCATTCCAGAGTTCTATTAGTGTTTTTATTTAAAACAACTAAAACCTACTTAATGATATTTTCTAAGAGTATGAATACTTTAATCCAACAACTAATATTATTATGAAGTATATACTTAGCTTCATGAAATTAATTTAATCAGGAATAAACTATCTTTAAAAATCTAGAGTAGAATTCCCTCCGTATTTGTAAGTATGCTTATTTGTACTTCTCTGAAGCTTTTTGACCACTGAAGGGTTGGAGTTAAACTTAGGGCTGATAAAATATGGGGTTAGGGATAGTGGTTCCCTTTGGCCTAAGAGAAGAGGCAGGGTCCTACCCTTTTCAGTCAAGTTTGCAATGTGGGCAGACAAAAAGGGTTGGCAGTGGACATCTGAGCTAGGCAATGAACCTGAGAAGTGGTGATATACACACCAGAGTACAGACCTGACTACAATAGTAATATGGGAGCCAAATATCTAAATTTTAATTTTTTCCTTCTTAATTTCTCAAGTATTTATTGAACACATATCACATATCAGAAAGTATGCCAGCCACTGGAGGTAAAGATGAACAAAGCTTAATCTCCAACCTCATATCATTTACAGTTTATAAAACATATAGGAATATAAGTGAATACATTGTTAATCAGGTTATTCATAAATTGTATAAATGAAAACTAATAACATAAAGGATTTTTATTTTTAGAATGAGTCTAAAAGATAACATTTGAAAGTCTGTCTAAATTTCTCCTAAGTATATCTTTTAAATTTTTTTAGGATATAAGAATACTATGTATGTTAGTTTTCATTTACCTTGAAAAGTTCATTTTTTTCTAAAAGTTTGATTTGTTGTACAGGTCAGATCCAATCAATTTTTATTTTAAAATATTATTCTGATCATTTAAGTTGGTACTCTGTTATCTGCCTTTTGCTGATAATGATGTCAGAAGTTATTTTGAATAACTAACCCAGTCGTTAAACTTTAAAAATAGCATAACTAATTTAATGTAGAAATTTTACTCTTTAGCTCTTACTTAGAAATAGAATATTTTCTTATCAAATTATTATATCACTTGAAATAATATTTTCATAGATTAAATTTCACTTAATGGATTTTTCATTCTTTAGAAATGAGCTTTTATTGATAATAAAATTCAGTGCCACTAATACCAAAAATTAACTACATATAATAAAGAATTATCCAAGTAGGTTATAAATAAGGCAAAATGAGAAAAATATTATGCTTTAGATTAACCATTAGACATGTTGGACTTATTTGGTATAAAAGTATGATTTTTCAGGGCAATGGGAAGAAAATCAGATATTTCAGAATGCAGGGACTTAACTGTAACATTTCAAACATGTTAAATTTTAAAACTTCTGGAGAATCGAGACTTTACATCAGACACCCAGGGGAAGTAAAGATGATCAATACCATCATTTTATTGCAAAAGAAATCCTTGCTCAGATAGTTGGGATGGAGAGGACAGGGTATTCAAACCAAAATTAGATCAAGTTTATAGTAACTATTTTAATAAACTATAGAAGTATAATTTGTATAAGAATAATGAAATAGTAATTATATTTCAGATAATATGTTTATGTAGCCTTTTCAGAAAAAGTTGTAGAAAGATGGCATGGTACTGCTATGAGTTCTGTTTGATTAACCTTTTTTTGCTTATTCTCTCAATGCCAGTTATTTAACCATTAAGGAGAGTGAGCAGTGACTTAGATGATATATATTTTTCATCTATGTAGCAATTATATTTTAGTCTACTATGTACCAAATAGACAGTGTTCTAGATTCTAGAAAACATTAATGAATAAAACAAATTTCATGCTCTCATTGAATACACAGTCTAAAGAAGGAATTGAGTATCAAAATAATAATAATAATAATAATAATAATAATAATAATATATGTAAGCATTTCTCTTGTTTTTATGATTGCTATTATCACTGTTGTTGGTGATAGTAGTAATAATGTATTTATGGAACACCTGACTGAAAGAATGGCAGAAAATGACCTCTCCTCATTAACAGGTTATAACTCATTCTGCACACTTGACCTGCTTACTATTCCTTGAGCATATCAAACATGTGTCCCTGCCCTAGGGCCTTTGCGCTGGCCAGCTTCTTTTCCTGGGACATTATTTCCCTAGATAGTTTCCCTCGTCCCTTTCATATATCGCCTTTCAATGAGTGTTACCTTGGTCATCCTATCTTAAACAGCAATTCAATGTCCTAATCCCCCAATGCTGAATCCTCCTTAACCTGCTCTACCTCTTCAATCCTACAGCAATTATAGCCTCCAACCTACTATATAATTTATTGTTTTAATTTTTGTCTGTCTCTTCCTAATAGAATATAAGCTCTGTAAGGTCAGAGATCTTAATCTGAATTGTTTAGTAGATTAGTCTAGACACCTAGAAAAGAACTAGCACAGAGTAGGTATTCAATAAATATTTATCCAATGAGAAGAGGTCGGGGAGAACTGGAGGCGAAGATGTGACATGAGATGGTGTGAGTTTTAACAGAGTTATTGGCTGCTGTGTGGAGAGTAGTTAAGGGGTCCTGGGGTGCTTTTGAAATAGGGACGCCGCTGAGAGATTGTATTATCATTGACAGGTGAAACCATGTGATGAATGGTGGGGGGGAGGTAGAAAGTGGTAGGATATATCACATATAAGAATTGTATGCCATAAAAAAACTATAATAAAATCAGGGGCTAAATAATATTGTTGAAATTTTATAATTACATCAGTAAATGGTGAATGTCACCTAAGAGCCTCATACATGATTTCAGTAACAACAGAGCCTAACAGGTATCACATGCACAAATTTAAAATTATTCTCATAGTAATAATTTACATTAAAATATGATGGAAACCATAAAAATAGAAAATATATTTGTCTTTTTCACGAATAATATGACAGAGATAAAAATACATCTTCAAAGAATAAACATGACATCACTTTTTCACAATGATTTTTGATATTTCTTGATGCATTTAAAACAGATCGAATTTTTAAACAAATATACAATTCACTGGTTAAAGCAACCATAAAATACTGATGTCCTTCTCTTTAAAAAGAACATCAAAAATGTTTATATTGATATTGATTAAGCCTGGCATCACTGCCCCACTGGAAGGAGGCCGTCTGAAACTTGAGCCAATAACCCAGAACTCAGGAGGAACCACTTATGGACAACAAACATCACATTTCCAAAGTGTACCAGAATCATGCTTACATTAACAAACAAATGCCTTACAATCAAATCCCAGAGCTAATGTACTCAAATATTAGACAAAATTCTAACAAGCTTGTTAACATGGTTTATCAGCCTTTGGAATAATGAAAGTAACAAAGTAGCTGTGCAGGTAAATTATTAGAGAGAGTCCCAGTGGCTGTGGCAAAAAGAGAAAACCATGATATTTGAGGGAGGAAAAAATTATATTGTGTCTATGAAAAAATGTATATAGTCAAAAACTAAAAATACTTAAAAGCCCTAGTACTCTAGAGTTGTTTTGCCTTACCAACTCAATAGCCTCTAAAAGTCTTGCCAAATAACTACACAGGGTGCTAATCAAGTTTTCTAACTAAGATACAGACTGTTAAACATGGTTCAGTTATGTTAGTATACACGGGTGTGAAAGGCAATGGAGTGTCTAATGCATTTTAGAAAGATTTCTTTGAGAAATGATTCAAGTTTAAATGGTCTTGCAATTGGAGTACTTCCAAATTTAGTTATGTAAAAAATTTTGTCCATTTTAATAATGCATTGCTTGAAGATGCCAGGTAAATGAAATTTTCTAAGTCATAACTTTTAACTCTAAAGTTAAAACTACGTATTCTAAGAAAAGCTGAAACTCTTTAAATAGTGCAGGCAGTTATGTTTAATGTCTGGTGCTTACTACTTCTTAAATGCAAAAAACAAAAACAAAAAAACAAAAAAAAAACAAAAAAAGCCCTCAGTCTCAAGAGAGTGAACAGTAACAGAAGATAAAAATCACTGTGTGCTCAGCTCGCTGTGGGAAGTACTGCAGGGTCAGTGGCCTGCGACTTTAGGCACTGCAAAAATTTTGGTTCAAATCCAGCCTTACACTCTGTAATTAGAAAGACATTGCTTCTTTCAGCTTCTAGCCAAACTACTACTCTTGTGCCCTGTTTTGTGAGGTTCTCAATGCAATTTGCACAGCTATCTCTTATATTAGACACTGCGGGGGTGGTGCAGGGGGGTATGGACTTCTGTTGATTCTCGATTCTAACACAGGCAATAGACAAGGAGATACTGACAGTAACTTTCAACTAACTAGTCTTATTTTTTCAAGGAATATCTTTAGACTACCATATAAAGCATTTCTGTAAAAATAAAAACACTCTAATAACAAATATTTTTTAAACTACAAAATATGACAGACATTGAATTTTTAGTTAGAGTCAGTGGGATGCAGGAAGACCATCCTGGGTCTTCTGGGGGCCCATGCACCTGCCCAAATTATGTGCCAAACTCTGTCTCTATCCATTTTTCCAAGGAAAGCATCCAACGTTTTCATTCCATTTTTTAAGTGTTTATGATACACCCCTTCAAAAATATTTTTTCAAAAGACTCAAATCACTTTTTTCAACTATAATACAAGTATAAAGAAATGTTCACCATATTTCCCATCCATTTTTAAGGACAAGAGTCCACATAATCTCAGCACTTCTCTTTCTTCAACCCTTTTAGATAAATATTATCCAGATGGCCTAAGCCTTAAATTCAGTTTGGAAGAATGGATAATTTACAGGCTTTGAAAACAGATTTCTTGGATTCAAATTCTGACTCAGCCACTAACTAGTTGTTGAGCTCAGTTACATTAGTTAACCTCTCAGAGCCTCAGTTTCCTTATCTGAAAAATGGAACCAATCCTTGTACTTTCTACCTAGGGATGAAGTAAAGTGCTCTGCTTAGTTCCAGATCATGACCCTGATTTTAAGTAGTTCATCAGCATTACTTTTGATGTGTTTTACGGAGTCACTAATAAAATCCTTAACTTGGACTACTTTTTATAATACAAATAATCAGCTATTGGTATTTTGCTACAGGAAAAATTATCATATTTTAACTCACTTTTATTAATCATTATCAATATTCAAACCTGAGACACCTGTAATGTGATGCTTTATGTCTGAATTTATTGTTTTTCTAAAGTTTTTACATATGGTCATTTTCACATTGTGATTTTGTTTGTTTTTAATCTCATGATTAAAGGATAAATCTGAGCTGTTGATTAATGCACAATATACCTATTAAAACATTATACTAGTTTTTAGGCCACCATATAGAATTTAAAAAGTATTTTTAAAAACATAAATAAATATCTTGGGTTTATATAACAAGGAAATATAAAACACATAGTTTTGTGGGCTATTTCTCTTTCCTTATGAGGACAAGAGCTATAAGATAACTAACAAATTTGTTTTAAATGTTGCTTTTTTCCACAGCTCTTGTAGTGAGATTTCTGACTAAACGGTTCATCTGGGAATATGATCCCACCCTCGGTAAGTCAAATTTTGCTTCCTCCTTCTCTCCAGTCAAAGTTTATACCCCATAAACTTTGGAATTGCTTTATCAAATTATCCAAAGAATTCCTCTAAGAAGCTAGATGTGTATTGCATGCTGTCAGTGCTTAGACTCCTGAAGGATTTCAATGCACAAATGAAGAAATCAAGTCTAACCAGAGATAAGAAGGAAGTAGATGCTCTTCCCTTAGGAAATATAGCATCACTCTCATGAGGGAAAGGATATAGTGAGCATGGCTGGTTTGATGTGAGATAGAATGTTATGCTGAGGAGAGTATAACAGTAAAATAAAACTTGCAAATAATGAATCTGACTTAAGCCTATTTAAAAATACAGTATTTATTAGAAATATATTTAGTTATCATCTTCAAAATAAAACTTAAAACCATGAGCTCTAAATTAAGCTTCAGATTTTACATTTTTTTCAAGTATGTTTGATCTGCAGTTGGTTGCATCTGAGGATACAGAACTTGCAGGTACAAAAAGGCTGACTATATACTGGATCATTTATACTAGGATGCAATTCTAGATTTGCTTTGTATATCCTACACCAATACTATACTCTTTTGATAATTTTATGTTCTTTAGAACACATTGATATCCAATAGAGAAACTCTTCCTTTTTTACTTTTTTATAAAATTATCTTGGCTACTATCTGCAGTTTATTCTTCCAGGTCAGTTTTTAAAACTCTCTTATAACATGACATAATTTTGATTGGAATTGCATTAAAACTATAAATTACTTTGAAAAGATTCACATATTTATGATATTCAACCATTTAATCTAAGAGTATAGCATAGCTCAACATTTGTTAATTTTTATTTCTATGTTTTGCTTTTAAGTAAATTGTTTTTCAACATCAATAATCTTAACATCAATAATCTAATCTTAAGATGATGTATTTGGATCTAAAAATAAATTCAGTTTAAGAAAATCATTCATTATCTATTCTTTATTCCACCCAAGTTCTTACTCCTCATATATTTTTATTTTTTATATGAGCTTTACAAAATTTATAATGATTTATGACAGTTCAGTAGAGAAATACTAACTTTATTTAGTTATACCAGTACATCTCAATGAAAGATGAAGCTTATAAAATATGATCTCATAAAAATTTTGAACTCTCTCTGAATATGTTCCAGTAACTAATGTTACTATTTAATGTGTGAAGTGAACCCATTTTTCTCTTTTGTTTTATTCATTCTAAAAAACAACTGCTGTTAGTAGAACTTTGCTTGCATCAGTTATCTGTTTTGCTGGCTTATTTCACTAAGAATAATGAAACTTAATTGAGTGACCTTGTACTGTACCACTCAAAAGAGATTGCAACTGTTAAGCAACAAGAATGTTTATTGAACTTCAGGAATATCAGCTATGTGACTCAGTCCCAGGCAAAGATTTCATTAACTCACGCAGGAACCTGGATTTGTGTGTGCGTGCGTGTGTGCAGTGTGCATGTCTGTGCATGCTCTCACGTGTGCTAGAAGTCACAAGTGTCCTAGTATAGAGAAGTTCCCAGTTCATTTAATCCAAGAGCAGTTGGCATTTTTTGAACTTCATACCATCATAGAATTTCAAATGCACCACTGAAAGGGAAAGCTACATTAAAAAGCAAAGTGAAATATTTGCAAAAAGTAGTCTCAAATTTTGAATTCAGTGCCTTCCTTAGAAACATGGGGCAGTTTTTCAACCTGTAACAAAAGTATTCCTCTATGAGAAGCTGAAGACCATGAGCACCAAAATTGGAATATTTACTGCTCTGAAATAATTTTATGAAGGAAATGTTTACTACTATAGCTGCAAATGATTCCCAAACTTTTAAATTTCAGGACCCAATGTTTTGGTTTTGCTTTTGCTTTAGTGTTGCTTGTTATTGTTATTGTTGTTGTTTATTTGTTTTTATGAAGGTAAAATATATTAATTACAATTAGGTATGTAAGTGAGGGGCAAAGGGTCAGGAAGAGCTAAATGTACTCACTCTACAGGCACTTGCATTTCATAAGAGAAGGAAATATTTTTAACATTTAAGAATTTTGAAGGACGTAATCTAAGAAAAAAGTTCAAGCATCTACAATGAAGTTTTAGTTTTCCCTATTTTTTTTGTTTTTCATTTCACCATGGACCAGTAAAATCTTTGTAAAAGGCCAGAGCTGGTCTATGGATAGCATTTAAAAAGCATCTCTGCAGCTTATAAGATTTGGGACTTAAGTGATCTAACCAGGAAAAGCCCTTGAGGGTGGTGGCAGTAATATTCTGGCTGCAGGACAACAGGATTCATGTTCTGATTAGACCCCAGAAGAGAATCAGATCTCTCTAAGACTCATTACCTTCTGAAAATGCTGACCATGGCGGAGAATACAGATAAAAGCTATCATGTGCAGTTGTGTGTGTGTGTGTGTGTGTGTGTGTGTGTGTGTGTGCATGTGTGTATGCATGTGCATGTGTTGGCATTTAGAGAGAGAGAGACTGCATTTCAGCACTTAGAAATGCCACTTAGGAAAGACTCAGACAGGTGTGAGGGTAGGAATTGGGAGACATACTGGACCCAACGATGATTTTATTTTGTGACTTTATTTTGTGGATTTTCCTGTCTGTATTATATACAGTTCCCTTTGCTTAGAAAGGATCATACAAAGAGGACACACCCAAAACGAACTGTGCCAACTGGATACAAAAGCAGAAGTGCTTAACCAGCTCAAAAAACTATTAATATTGGCCCAGCAAGGAACTTTGAGATCACTTGACAAATAAGAAAACAAGTCCAACAAAGTAAATTTATCCGCAATTATGTGGCCAGTCTGTGGTTAGACCAGCAATAAAACTCAATTCAGTACAATTTCAAATCTAGCATAAATCAACATTACTAACTGCTATTGTTACTGTATTGGCCAAACGTCCATATTAATGTGTTGAAATATGCAAAGAAAGCTGAATTAGTGAAAGGATTAACCATATACAACATCCCTTTGAACATCAACTTCTCTTAGAGTATACAAAATATATATCTATTTATAGAATGTTACTGAAAATCATGTTTCACATACAGTGAAATTTAGGTATGATTTCTGATATGCCTGATGCCATCTTGACACTAATATTGTTTTTTTGGTCTTGCAGTATATAACATTTTATTTCATTTATAGGTATCTCTTAAATAATCATCTCCCTACCCTTTATAAAAAAGACTCAAAATGACCATTTTCTGATAGCATGAACAAAATGAAAAGCATTTCTACCCTCCAAACACATACACATTTTCTCCAATGTTTTTAAGTGAATAGCAGAGTTTAGTTCCAAAAAGTATATTTTTTTTTTAGAATTATCTTTAGCAAAACTAACACATGGATGTACAACGTTTTGTCTCTGTAGGCAACACTTCCATGGTTTTATATGTAGTTAGGGGTTCCTAATGAGGGAGAGAAGAGACTCAAAAGGAAAAAAAAATGCTCAAAATGGCATTCAACCAGTACTTAGCTTAGATGAAATCACTGCTGCCACCCGAGGCCATGTCTGTGGCAGACATTCCCTCATTTCCTGCATTTCATTGTTTTCATTTCAGTTAACGAACAGCCAACGAATCATACGACTTCATTCAATTTTCATTATATTCTGTTTTCTCCTACTGTGGTCTTCTGTGGTTGAAATACATATCCTATTTATCATGGAAGCAACAGAGAAAAATGTCCCTGTCTGTCAGACTTTGGGTGCAAAGACATGGAACAGAGCCCAGAACTCTGATTTCCAGGCTCCAGAGCTGATGATGTCCTTTCAAAAGGGAAAGCAGCATAAAGGCCACTTCAGAACAGTGGCAGGACGAACAAAAAGGACACATATTCTAGCATGTGTCCTGCTGTCTGGGCCTCTTCTCCTCAAGCTGGAATTCGGAAGATGAAAAAGGAAATAAATGAGAGAACAGTTTTAGATGAGTAGTTTCTGTAAATGGTATTTTAGAGCATTAAATCACACAAAACAATAACCCCCCATTTAACATAAAAGAGTAATGAATGGAATGTTCTAGAATTGAGAATCGTTGTACGCACCGGGTATGGGTTACATATTTTAGGAGAAGGACAATAATGTAAAATACACTTGTTTGAACATATTGAACATAATGCCATTTTTAAAATTTTAATTATCAGAAAATACTGCAGCAATGTGCCACACCTGTGGCAATGATCATTATACAGTGCTGATGACAGGTAGTAAGTTATGCTACTTGGTTAAGCCTCCTTTCTGCAATTTGTATTTTGAGCAGATTATATTTACAGCAAAGTACATAAAACTGTATTCAAAAAAGAACTGTAAAATAGTTGATGAGATGAAGAAATGAAAGTCAGAAACATGACATAGGCAAAAATAAACTCACAGGCTTACTGGTTACCCTGATGGGAGAGGAACATCTAGGTTTATTTGATTTGTTTATTGGTTAGTGAATTGAATAGTTTAGGTGCAAATAATTGAGTTAACTGAGTTAATACTTAGGTGCAAATAATTGAGTTAACTGAGTTAATACTTAGGTTAATCATATTGCTGTGGTACCATGTCATGTATATGAAGACTTTATTTCATTTTATTTTTCCTGCATCCTCTTTTCTGACACCATAGCCCTTCTCTTTCCCATAGGTATATAATATAATGTGTTTGATACTTACCGTAGTGGTTAAAAGCCTAAAATCCTAAAGCCAATTTCAACTCTACCACTGTGTGACCTTGAGCAAGTTATTTAATGCTGTTGTGCCTCAGTTTCCTCATATAAAATGGAGCTAACGGTAATTCATACTTCATGAGATATTTGTGAGGATTAATTGAGTTAATATGAGTAAAATATTTAGAATAATTCTTGTTAAAATGGTAAGTAGTATACACTAGCTGATATATATAAGTTTTTGAAAAGCTTTTTTTCTGTGTATGCATATATTTTAAATTTGTGTACATTTTGCCTTACTATACATCTGCCTTTAGAGCTAATCATGTGATTATTTTCCCCACTTCAGTACCTTAATGTGTTAAATTGCATTGACAGACTTTACCTTTACATTTCTGGAATAAACTCTACTTGATCATGAGGTACTTATCTTATAACAACTGTTGGATTCAATTGAATAATATTTTATTTAGAAGTTGTGAATCTATGTTTAAGAATTAAATGAGCCTACATTTTTCTTTTCATTTTTCTCTTATTACTCTTGTAATATTTCTTATTAGAGTCAGCATAATGTCTCATAAAAAGAATTGAGTACCTATCCTTTTTCTATTTTCTAGAAAAACTTTTTTAATGATTAATAGAAATCTCCTGGAGAGTCAGTTGGATACAGTTGTGTTTTATGATTAGGAAATATCTACGATTAGCATGTAAATGCATCTACTGGCTATGATCTAGTTAAGTGTTCTATTATTGCACCAATCTATGCATTTTTTTCTCCCAGAATTTATCAGAATTTGAAATATGTCTGCATTCAGTTCACAATATTTTATTTTTATTTCATTAAAATATATAGTTATTTCCTCTTTTTATGCTAAATTTTGTTTGATCACACCTTCTCTCTTGAATTACTAGTTAGTATTGCTAGATTTTTATATCTCTCCCTACTTTTATATTAATCTTTTCAAGCACCATGCTTTATTTTGGTTAACTTTACTCAATATCTCTTGTTTTCTCTTTTACTTCTGTCCTCATATCTTCTTGGATATATTCTATTTTTCTCTTCTAATTTGTTGAGTTGAATATTTAGCTCTTGTTTTTCTTTTTTCTCTCCTTTCTTATTATCATGTCATCTCGTAGAATAGGACAAATTCATTATAACTTGCCTCTGGGCTCTTTCCCCACCTCCTTCATGTTATATTGGTATTGTCTAAAATTATAATTCTGGATTGCTTTTGATGTAGTTTTATTGATTGGCTTCACTCCATTGGGATCTTGAATTCAGTTTTGTAAGAGTGATGTCCTTTGTAAATGACATGATTTTTCTTTAGATCCTTTAAAATTTTTCTCTTTGTCATTGCTATCCTCACATTTTGCTGTAATGGGTTGAGACATGGGACTGTTTTTTCTCATGTGTCCTTTTAGTCTTTTTGATCTGAAGTTTTTCAATGTCTCTCATCCTAGGAAATTCTCAGTTATTACAATCTCAAATGTTTTCACTTCTTTATGTATTTTACTCTCTCTTTGAGGTTCATTTTATAAGAGATCATAACATGTCTTTTTCTTTTATCTATATCTCTTATATTTCACTTTTAAGTATTCCTTCCTATCACTTACTGATACCTTCTGGGAGAGTGCCTCAATGTGACCTTCATCAACTCAGTCAATCATTTGTTGAATTCATTTCAGTCATTTTAGTTTTCATACAGAATGGCACCAGTTGGTATTTATTTTAATCTCTGGTTTCCATTTCATGTGCTGAGGGCACACTCAGAGCCACCCAAGCTCTTACACCTGCTAACTGTTTCACCCCAGTAGAGCTTGGTGACTACCCTGATATCTTCCAATCTCCAGCTAGTACTGGGTTATCATCATTTTTCTATCTTGAAGAGGCAACATAAGCAAAAGAACTCTGCTTTGTTTTATGCCCGATCTATGCTTCCCAGCCCTCCTCTACTTTTCTCACCAACCCTCAAAGACTGGGGTTCAGTCACTTTCTCCTGCCACAAGAGTTTCTCATAGCTTTACATGCTCATTTTTTACCTAAATAGCCATCCATCTCCTTCTAGTGTCTATTACATTTGCAGGGTTGAGGTCTGGAAAGAAATTAGCAATTCCTGCTTATGTGTCATTTTGTCAAGAATGGTAATTAACAGTGATTTCCAGAAACTGAATTTTTAGGAGTTTCAAGGTAAAATACATTTTTGTAGGAATCACTTTCTCATTTAGGATGTGGAAGCTTCATTTTAGAAAGAAGAGACCATCAAGAAGCTGACTTCATATGACAATAAAATGAGCAAGGAGACTGTCTCATGCTAGACGCTGAAAATCTGTGGCTTTCATTTTAAAACCTGTTACTTACAGGAGCTCTAAGAATACAAAGATGGCACATTCTTGTACATCCATCCATTCCTTCCTAGTGTGCACATTCCCTTATACTACAAAATTAGAAATACTCCTGTCACTAATTTGCAATTTTAAGAAACAAATCAAACCATGCACTTGTTTACCTTTTTATCTTCTTTTTTGCTCATTTTTTCAGAATCAACCTACCGACACCAAGCAACCATCGATGATGAAGTTGTCACCATGGAGATACTAGATACTGCTGGTCAGGTGAATAAGGAGTTAAACTAAAAAATTTTCTGGATCAAATAAAAATGAGATGTGCACAATATGAACAAAGGACACTTTTCTACAACTAACTCATGATGCCTAAAGGCTTTTCTCTTTAATTATCTAAGTATTTATATACAACGTATTTGCAACAGCCTGGGTATACATCCTTAATATAAAGTACTTAGTACTCCAAGAGGGTTTTGAGAATGTCCTAACATTCACTTGATATAATTTAGAATACAGTGTCCACTTATATTTACAGGGGATCACAAGACATTAATAGATTCTCATGGTTAAAAATGTTTTATAATGTTTTGATAAAGTTGAACAGGTATCTTTACTGGAAAAGTTCTTGGAGCCTTTAATATGCTTATGTGTAAGGTGAATCCTTAAGGGATTTAGTATATATTATGTTCCAAACTTATATGACCTCAGAATTTTTTTTCAGAATACTTTAAGAATCTCTCTTGTAATATTCTTTCTGGACTTCACTTTATCCTATCGAAAACTTGAATCATATCAGTGAACATTAACAATTTATTTAAAGAAGAAACTACTATAAATTGAGTTCAATCAATTCTGTGGTTACAAATGGATTCATAGATAGGTTTAGTTCCCAAGGATAGGAATGACCACTAGGACCAAGAATTAAAAAGTTGAAGGATTCCATGGTGCTTTTTAGTAACCTATGACCCCCAAGAAAATTTGAATTAGTATATTTAATCCAAGAAATGTTCTTGTAACTAATTATACACTTTTTTTCTCATCACCACCTCTTTCCTATATATGGTCTCACCTTCTACCCAGAACAGGTTCTAGAAAAAGACAGCAGGGAAATACTCACTTGCAGAATTAATGTGAGCCTGTAAAGGCAATGCATTTTCAAATCACACATGCTACCTTCCTAGGAAAGAGTGATCACTCCCTTTGAAAATCACTTCAAATGAATTTCTGTTATTACTAGGACTACACAATATTTTGGGAGTGTTGAGATAGGGGGGAAAATATCAAAAAACTTCTACCTTTAAGTTTGACACTCTATACAATTTTTCACCATTTTTATGTCCCTGGTGGCTAATTGTCTACAATCTGAAGAGAGAGGAGATTAAAACATAAACAAACAAACAAACAAACAAACAAACAAAAAGATCTAAACAATTTTACCAAATGGTGCCTGTAATTCTGATTTCTAAGTGGTGTGGTAAGGTCTACTTGTCTGTTAGCTGTTTGCCAATTCTTTAATTGTGATGAAACATCTCAGAGGCAATGTGCTCAGCTAAAATGATAATTTCTCTATAATTCTTGTGATTCAAGATTTATTGATGGGGCAAGAAAAAATTAAAGCAGAAAGTTAAGGTCTATGCAGTTAGAAAATTTTTAGTTCCCTGAATGTTTTGCTCTTACAAACCAATTGAAAGGCAGATTATCAAGAGATTTTAATGACACTGAATATAAGGAATGGTATTTAAGGGATCACTATTAGCATTAGCAGCAGCGTCTATACATTGAGATTACTTCCAGGTCTCTGACTGTCATTTTTTTTTTTTTTGCCAACAGGAAGACACCATTCAGAGGGAAGGACACATGCGATGGGGGGAAGGCTTTGTGCTGGTCTATGATATTACTGACCGAGGAAGTTTTGAGGAAGTGCTGCCACTTAAGAACATCCTGGATGAGATTAAAAAGCCCAAGAATGTGACTCTCATCTTGGTTGGAAACAAAGCTGACTTAGACCACTCCAGACAGGTTAGTACAGAAGAAGGGGAGAAGTTGGCTACAGAGTTGGCATGTGCTTTTTATGAGTGTTCTGCCTGCACCGGAGAAGGCAACATCACCGAGATTTTCTACGAGCTGTGTCGAGAAGTGCGTCGCCGGAGGATGGTCCAGGGCAAGACGAGGCGACGCAGCTCCACCACGCATGTCAAGCAAGCCATTAACAAGATGCTCACCAAAATCAGTAGTTAGGCAGCTCTGTTTTTGCAAAGGCTCAACTGAGGTGGTTCAGATAATTGGAAATACTTTCTTGCCCTTTTCCCCTTTTTTATCCCTCAAAAGAAAATATTCCATTCCTTGTTCTGACTCTGGGAAATGTCTGGGCTTCCTCTTGTTTCCAGCCTCCAGTATGTTGAGAAATTACAGTGTTTTATGCGGTTTCAGGGCTGACAATTATTCCCTTTCCTGCTTGGATAAAATACACTTTATTGCGGTTTGAACGAGTAATCACCAGAGATTCTGAAGTGGCTGAGTTCATATTAAGCTATTTTTAGGCAGCTTCACCTTGCTTCAGTAGGCTGAAGTCTCTTCAAAGGCATTTAAAAATTTCATTTCTTGGCAAAGACTGCAAATGATCACTTTAGAAATCTCAGATAATAGAAAATACAGTAAAAACACAGGAATTGTTGCTGAAATATTAGAGCAGGGAATAGAACCCTCGTTCCTATTTGAAGCAAGGATTTTTCTGAATTGTCTTAAGTTGTCTAGTTTTTCTTTAACCCTTGTTTTGTTCTTAAATTCAAACATGTTCTCACAAGATTTTCCACTATGTAAGAGAATTCCATTTCAATTTGAGTTGGTTCTTTCAATGATCATCCCTTTCTCACCAAACCTAGGGTGATGTAAAGACATTAGGAATCTTTTCACCAAACACTGACTTTACTGAATGCAAACAGAGTATTTAGAATTAGAGATGACTGATTCATTTCTCTCTCTGCTTATCATCTTCGCAGAAAGACAAAAGTCCAAAAAGCAAGAAAATTGTGCTTGCTTCAGCAGCACATATACAAAAAGCAGGAAAATTAAATATGAGGCTTAACTACTCTTCTATTGGAGAGCCAAGGTTCTGTGCCAGACATAGTAAGAAAAATTAGCTTCTTTATCATTAAGTTGGTCATATGACTTCTAATATTTTGGATAAATTAATTCACTTAGGAGAATTCAGAAAAGAATGGATGATTTAAGTTCTCTTTTCCTAAATAAATGTGTGTAAAAAAAAGATTCTTATATTGTGAAAATACAGTCTATAACTAATAAAACTTTATGATTCTTTTTTCCTTATTATGCTCCTATATATCAAAATTCGAGCACTTTATTTTAGAAAAAATATATATCTTTTACATATGTGTGTATTTATAAATGCATAGATATATGTATAAAAATTTGTAAAAGTTGGAGGCTTTAATTCACCAATGCATTTGGACAACTTGGTGTAACTATTTTATGAAAATATAATAAAAAGCATAATTTTCACATTCTCTCACATTAGGATGATCTTTTTGTGATAACATGAAATGCTTGTAATTTTAAGAGAGAATTTACAAATCAGTAAATGTAATACAAAAAACAATAAGCTACAGTTGATAGTAATAGCTACTATTTTTGGAAGGGTTAGGTGCTATTTTAGGCACTATATGTATTATCTCATCAAATCTTCACAATAATCTTATGCAAGAGATAGTATTATGATTACAATTGTAGTGATGAAGATATTGAGTCACAAGAAAAAATAAGTTTGCACAGCTATTTAGTGGGTAGAAACAGGGTTTCACCAAGAAAGGCAAAGTCAGACCCTGGAGCCCATACTGATATCCACAGAATATTAATAGACTGAGATACGGCTCTTATTCTTGATCCATGGGGATGAAGACATAGGAAGGAGAAAGCATAGAAAAGATTTGGTTCAGTTATGCTTTCTTTCATTCATTAACAAGTATCTACATATAAGCTGGACATATAACTTGACACAAGTTAGTTCATTTGATTTTGTCTGAGCTTACCTTGAAGAATATATGGAAGTTATTCAGGAAAAAAAAAATAGTGAAAATATTCTAAGCAAAAGGAATAGCTTGAAACCAAAACATGGAGACAAAAGATGATGGTAAGTGTGGTAATTAAAAGCAGTGTAAAGAGCCACATATATCATTCTTCAAGAAAAAAGGAAAAGGAAGAACAGGGGGAAGGAATTAAAAGAAAGAAAAAAAAAACAAAAATTAAAACTGCACTAAATTTAGGTAAATATATATTAAAGGACCAAATAGGTAACTTAGCTGTGATTAATTTTTAGTAATGTTCATTTAGAGAGGGTAGGAAAAATGAAAGCAGAGTAAAATTACTTTTTAAATGTTACTATCTTCTCTAGTCACAGTCTATTTAATTCTTAAAGAGACATGATGAAATAAATAGTTTTCATCTTGGGTCAAATACTAAGGAAGTGAAATTCATAGCCAGCTATACCAGCAACTTTCCTAGACATATGCATACAAATCCAGATCTGTTAAAAAATCATAGCACCACTGACTTAAGCCCTACTGGTAATCACGGAAGAACATAAGATTGCTCTCATGCACTAGCTAGGCTTTTCCACAAATGAAAGTTATAAACAGTTGTGTTTTTTTAAATAGTATTTTAATGATGGAAACCTGTGTGATCTTGAGTAATAATGATGGGTTTTTATCACCACACTACCACTACCGATGTTTGTTGTTTATAGTTGCTTTCCTTTTCTTTTAAGATTCAAAAGATTTCGTTTCTAAATATTGTGTTTGTACTCATATGCCTCACAGCACTGAGGGAAGGAGCTCATAATTTGGAACCTCCCTTTTAAATAAAATGTGTAATATTTACATATATGTAAATAAACACATCTTGGGTTCTAAGTGTAATAACAACCACACTTTCTTATTAAAACAGCCTATGCCCACTTTGAGAATAATAAACAAGTATCCAGTTCATTGGGTCAAATTTAATCAGAGTAAAGTTGAATTCAATTGTCCTGAGCTAATAACCTATTTCGGAGATTCTGAGAAAAAAAAAAAAAGGACAAATATATTTTCTCCATAAATTTGAAATGCTACATTTAGCAAATTCTGTATTCCCATAGATTTAATTCTATTTTTATATTACACTACACTAATCAAGACAGCATGTTGGTGTAAGAAGAGACATATAGATCTATGGAACAGAATAGAAAGATCAGAAGCAGAACCACACTTTTGTCACATTGTGTCTTCAGCTTTCCAGATGGCTGATATGAAGAAAATGAAAAAGGAAAGTAATTTAGATGGTTAATAATGAGTGAAAATGTGCTTTTCTATTGATTTTTGACAAAAGCACCAAAAAAATTCAATGGGAAACAAATATTCTTTTATTCTCTTCAACAAATAATGATGAGACAATTTCATATCCACCTGCAAAACAAATAATCATCAACCCATACATCACATCATATATAAAAAGTAATTCTAAATGAATCATTGACCTAAATATAAGAGCTAAAACTATAAAACTTCCATAAAAAAATAGGAGAAATCTTTGTGTCATTGAATTAGAACACAATAAGCACAAATAAAAGCAAAATTAAAAATTTTTAATGTAAAAGGCTAAGAAAATGCAACAGCAAGCCAGGCTGGGAGAAAAATATGTGGAAAAACATATCTCATCAAGAATATATATCCAGAGTATATAACTCTTAGAACTCAATAACATGATATGGTTAAAATATTGGGCAAAAGTTTTGAGTAGATAATTCATCAGAGAAGATATACAAATGGCAAATAATTACATAAAAAGTTCTCAAATCATTAGACATTAGAGAAATGCAAATTTAAACCACAATGTACTACCAGTACACACCCAGTATAATGACTAAAATTCAAAAAGACTGACAATACACATGTCAGTGAGGATATCTACATCCTGGAACTCTCATACATTGGCAGTAAGGAAAATAATTTTGTAAAACAGTCTGGCAGTTAATTATAAAGTTAAACATATATTTAACATACAACTCAGTAACGCTGTTCCTAAGTATGTCCTAAGACAAATGAAAATCTATCTTCACATAAAGACTTGTCTACTAACATTTATAGTAGCTTTATTTATAATTGCCAAAAAACTGGCAGCAATTCAACTTTCTATCAGTGAATGAATGAAGAAACAAATTATGATGTATCTTCACCATGAAAGACTATTAAACAATTTTTTAAAAAGGCAAATATTGAATGATTCTCAAAGCATTATGCTAAATAAAAGAAACCAGACATAAGATACTGCAAATGATAACATTCCATCTGTACAAAATTCTAGAAAAAAGAAAACAATAGTAAAAACAAATCTGTAGTCACCAGAATCTGAAGGTAACAAGTGGGAATAGACCACAGAGAGGCTCAAGGAAACTTTCTAAGGTGATATAAATATCCTGTATCATGAGTATTGTGGTAGTTACACAACTAAGTGCATTTTCTAAAACTAATCAATCAGTAAAATTAAAATTGATTTATTTATTCTATGAAAGAGTATTTTTAAGAATAAAAACCTCACTGTTTAGTAACCTAGGGAACTGCTTGATGATGCCTTCCTGATGTTTCTTTATGATTTATGAGATCTATAAACAGTATCATAAAAACTTGGTCCTGTCATCCTCTTCATCTTCTCACTGCTTGGAGAAGCAAAAGGCTTATTGTGAAAGGCAAGGTAGGACATTGAAACAAATACAGGATATTGATTACTTCTATTTCCTGAGCTTCTGAGTCAATCTATATAATTTATGTGTCTAGTATTTGCTTTTAAATTGGTTTTTGGAATGCTGAATGCAATTTCTCTGGAAAACAAAGTTATAAATCATATTTAGGTTTTTCTAACTAGTAAACAGGTTTACTAGTCCATAGTAACCTATTTAACCCATAACATAGTATGTTTCAAAAAGGACAGATATACTTTCAGCATCCTCACACCTCTCCTTTATCTCTCTCACACATACTAGTCCCCTCTCCTCCCCACTCATGCCATCATTTGAACCCTTGCTTATATACTTTCTTTGGGGAGTGGGGTAAATTAGGAATTTTTAAAAGAAGATGATAACACAAACATATGTAACTGGTAACATTTCAAATAGCCTAGAAAAGTGAAAGAAAATATTTTACGTAGACTAAAGGAAGGTTTTTTTAGAAAAGAAGCATGAAGCAAGTACAATTTATAGGAGATGAGTTCCTATAAATTGCTTAAAAATACAAAACAGACGAAAGGGACTTGGTGATTATATAATCCACCAGCATTTCCCAAAGCAACTTTTTTGAGTCTATAGAGTGCTGTTAGTTATCACTAAAAAAAAAAAGTTCTATTTGAATTTGGGAAACAATAGATTAATGCAAGAAAAGTAGATTTCATTATTGCATGGCTTTTCTGAACTTCATTATGCTAATGAATTATATTCATCAATAAGAGGGGTTGCCAAACTCACTGGGCTACAGTAAAGCACCACACAGTACTAGTGTTCTGTGAACTTATTTTAGGAATAATGTTTTCATATTTTCTTCAAAGAATTTCTTCTATGTCATCAAGGCTTACCTTGGATAACACCCATGATGGAGGATTCTTTGCTCTTCAGGAGGGTTCTTTTGTAGGATTTTCTATCCTTTTGGAGTAGAGCTTCCTAATACATATATGGAAGTTAAAATTTTCTGTTTTAAATTATTAAATTATTATTAATTGCCTAAATTCAAATTACTGAAGTTAAAAGGCTCACATTTAAAGTAAAAAAGAAACTATTTTAATGTTTTATTTAACCCACTATGTTTATGATATTATTGTTGCAGCATACAGTCAATATAAAAAGTATTAATTTATGAGATGTTTCACAATTTTTTACTAAGTCTTTAGAATCTAGTGTGTACTTTACACTCACAGGACATCTGAGTTTGGATCAAACCTATTTCGAGAGCTTAATCGCTACATGTGGCTAGTGGCTGCTGTACTGGATGACACAGCTTTAGAATATTTTTACATCTTTGAGTCTAAATCCTCCTTTATTTTGTACAAATCCAGTCACCAAAAAGTTAAAATTAGAATCCTGAATTTTAGATGTTACTGTTCTTAGAAATCACCTAATACAATCTTCTTTATTCATATCCTCATAATGCAAAGTAATGAAATAGCAATGGAATTGGAACTCAGGTCTTTTGATGCCTAGGTTACATTCTCCTGGCTCCTGATATACTGTACTGTTTTTAAATTGAAACATTAGGATTGAACTTATAGAAAGAATTGCTAGCTCTCTCTTAAAAAAACAATCATTACAGAATCCCTCTTAAAAATTATTCCCATTCAGAAAATTCAATACATTATTTTTTAGTAAAAATTCAATTTACAAACACATTTCCAGGTTTCGTCTACTACATAAAGTGATGCCACCTGCTCGATTTTAGTGCCAAGCTAAAAACAGGACATATTTTGTAGATTAAAGAGCAACGCTTGTCTGTTGCTACATTTTTTTTCTGTATAAAGTATTTAAGTCAGCAATATAAACATATAATAAACTCAGTTACCACAGCCAAATTAGTAATGTGCTAGTCCTCCATTTCTCTCAGGAGAAGGGGCATCCAGCCAAATAAATTACAACTTGAATTTAAAATTTACTTCTCTAGTTTTTTCAGCCAAAATATTCAATTGGACCTTGAGAAAAAATAGAAATAGACAAACTGAGATTTAATTATCTATACAATCTTTTCCAAACTATTTTTCTATGCCAAATTGGGGCATTTCACATCCATACTGACTTTTTGTAAAAAGTAGGTCTCTAGTTTGCTAGCTTAGTTTTATTACCCTAATTCCTAGTTATTATTAAGCATTATGCACCAAATCAACCAGAGCACCAAATGAAAGCTTTTATGGGAGAAAAGGAATACAATCAAAGGATATGTGAGAACAAAGCAGTCAAAATACTACTTATACAAATTTCTCGAGAAAAATGACACACAAAAAAAAAAAGCCAAGAGATTTACTACTGTGGTTACCTTCCCAGTCAAAATTAACAGTGAATCAATATCCTGTCTCCAGGTACCACCTTGGTCAGAAATGATCCATTAAAATCACAACTCAGAGTGGGGAACAGAAATTATGCTGGACCACTGTAGGATGCTGATAAATGATCTGATTGTGACTATAAAACATCACAAGCAATTAAAGCAGATTGGAACTTTTCTCACCAACTTAAGCAATGGGCACCAACCCACAAACCGTACTGTTGTTTGAATTCTGCTTTGCCCAAAACTAAAATACACTGTGGACTGCTGACCCCAAGGTGTTACTTTCATATTGCAAATCAAGTTATTTCTAGAGAGTCAAGAGTAAATCATGATGGGAAGAATCTGAACCCATAAGTAAATAGCCCTTTCTCCTGGGACCATCTTGGTCAAAATCTATTATGAGCACATTAATAGGAAAGCATCATATCCCATCTCTACACAGCGTAGGGGTTGTAGGAATTTCCAAGCTGTCCTGACACAGTTGAGCACTGTATTCCCTATGGCAATGTTTCTCAAAATACAGCCCACGGAATACTCAGTAGCATCATCTGGGACACTTGTTTAAAATTTAAATCCTGGACCCACTCCAAACCTACTAAATCAAAATATATTGGAGTAGAGCTCAGAAATCTGCATTTTAACAAGCCCTCTAAGTGATGATTGTATATATCAAAGCATGACAATCTCTTTTTCAGGATCAAAGAGATAGAACCAGAAACCTATATCTAATACATCAAGTATCTATTTTCCAAAGAGTCTATGAATTTTGTAGGGTAGAAAGTATCTCTAAATTGTTAGTTTTCTGCTACCTTACAAAGGGATATGCCAGATGTTCACACTACTGTGCAGGAGCCTGGGTTCTCCAATGTTCTTAGAATTATAAGAGCTTCGACTAAAGCAACTGGCTAATTTGTATAGCTCCTGAAGAAGGGATGTTAACACCTGTTTAACTAAAATGATATAAAGAACTGAGGTCACCATTGTACACCTGAATACAAAAGTCTTTGTAATCATCTTGTTATTTTATATCCAGAACAAATATTGTCTTGAAATAGCTTTGGCATCAATGTCTCAGGCTCCATTAATGGGCAGCCCTCACTTAATTTGAGCAGAAATGCATCTAAGGCATGGGGGAAGGAGATACATATATTAACTTCTGATGCCTAAGGCAGCACCTCAAGAAGCCACTCCTCCCAGTAGCCTGTGGATAAACTGCTAAATGACCTCAGTGATTTCAGAACAAAGATAAGGACTTCTGCAATTTACTCTGCTCAAAGAAAAAAAGAGCTTGTGAGGAGATGCCAAGAACAAATCTTGCCTAGAGAGGATGGTAATTTGTTCTATAGCCTAAAGTTCTCAAGGGAAGAGTGAAATTTTTTAACCTGGGTATTGGGAAAGGCATAGGGAAATAATTACAAAGTTATCTGAAGCTTTTTTCATCTCAAGCATCTGATTACTCAGCACCATTGGAGGGATCGTGGATCTAGGCATCGGTGGTTCAAAGTCATAAAATCTAAATTATACTAAAGCTTACTTTTTTCTCAGATAAATCTTTTATTATGTTAAACTGAGACAAACATTTTTTCAAGGATGGTAACACAGTCATTGTCATAAGCATGATAATATGTCTATTTTGTTAGAAAGAATATGCTACAAGTCATGGTATTCTTATTTTCAATAGCATTCTGGCAAAAAATTAAAGACAATTCCAATTGCGTCAAACACTTAATGAACAGTAAATTCTACTTCTGGCCTTGAGGTAAATAAATGGTGTCTTTTATGCTGTGGTGGGAAATAGATACTATGAGGGCTGGTCTTAATATTGCCCTTCGTTACAACTATCAGCCCCTTAGGTTACCAATGAACTCAGCTGTTTTCTTTAGTTCCAAATTTATCACAACCAAATTTTCAAGTTTTTTCTTCTTTCTTTGTCAGAACTCCCTAGCCAGCCCCATCCTTTTCATTTCTGCTGCACAGACTGGCTTTTCTGCTTCTCCAAATCATTAGGAGTCCAGAAATTCAGCTGACTTCTTCCCGTAGTGAAGGAGCTGGTCAAGTTCAGCCCATCTATCATACTGCCTTTTTAGATCTAGTTTGAAGGTGATGTTTCTCTTCTCATATCCCAAATTTACATCCTCCTCAAAGGGCTTTTGCTCCCACCAGTCATAGTTGTAGTCCAGGAAGAAACTTTTCTCATTCAAGGTCAACCCATTTTCTTCTTCACTCTTAAGAAAACTGTTATGTATTTCATCTTTTTCATAGAAATGGCTGCTCTTCCACTGGCAAGGGTCATAGTATGAGTTAAGCAGCTCCCCTAATCACTTCTTCTTTGAGTGGTGTGATGGAGAGCATATTGTTTGTCTTGAAGCCTTGCTTCCTCCCTATTCTCTTCAGGGTCTCACAGATCCTCCTGCTGCCACACCTGTAGGCTCTTCCCTCACCCTC
This sequence comes from Macroglossus sobrinus, assembly GCA_004027375.1. NCBI lineage: Eukaryota > Metazoa > Chordata > Mammalia > Chiroptera > Pteropodidae > Macroglossus > Macroglossus sobrinus. The sequence goes on from PVKZ01000182.1 coordinate 1,101,827, forward strand.
ACTAAAGCTTACTTTAAAAATCAATAATATTTTGTTCACTCAATGTTTAATTTGTTTGATTTTGTGAACTTAGTAAATACTCATAAGTGTATTCTACCATCTAATCTTGTTTTCGTTACTAAAGGTCCCTGAACTTATCTAAGGCAAGTTCATCTATCATGGGGATTCTCAGGAACTTGAGCCTAATATCTGAAGAGGGAGTAGGATATATTTTACTTTTTTTCTTCACTAGAGAGTCTTTCAAATAAATATTGCCTCTTCTTTAACAAACTCATTTCTAGGGCACATAAGAAATACATGACACGAATAGTCAGTATATTTTCAGTTGTAGCTGACAGAAACTATGCAATCTGGCTTATTGGGAAGGTTAGGATAAAGGCTTCAGGCATGGATAGATCCAGGGATTGGAAAGTATAATAAGATTCTGTCTCTCTATCCATAAAACAGGGGGAAAAAGGAGCAACTGGTCAGCCCAGGAAAAGAGAAAGTTTTTGGTAAAATTTTCTGCTGAGAAAGAACCCACAGACCTTGATCATTCTAATGTGGGTATTAGATCCATTTTTAAACAATTCATCGTGATCAGTAGGTTGAATACTGTAATTGCTCAATCCCTCTGGCTGGAGACACCAGCTCTATCTAGATAATATGTAGTAGTTTCCCTATAAGAAAGAATGGCTTTAGTTCAGGAGAATGAGGATCTAGAGCTTGGTGTTTTTGTTTGTTTGTTTTGTTTTATTTCTAAACCACTGAAGCAAACAAAATGGAGCTTCATATGAAACATCTGGTGTGTTGGTGCATGTGTTTCTCTTTGCTGTTATCACTCACAGATTAAAAAAAAAAGAAGAAGAAGAAGAATTTTTTCCTAAAGAATATAGCCTGGACTCGTGTTTTTCTCTCATGGCCTGGTAGGTAAGGACTCTTAATTCTCCATTTTTTTGTGGGTGGATTGGCACACATGGGTATTTCCTGACCTGGGAAAAGATAGCTCTATAAGATTTAAAGTGGTTTTATGTCACCAGCAGCCAAGCTCAGCTCCTTATAGAAAAGTCTCTAGAAATTCTCCCTAAGGTTGTTCCAGTGATCCCGCTATTCTCACCAAAAGAACTACCTCAAGGCCCATTCTCGGGTTGTCTTTCACATCTCCTCTTCCCGCTATTTCATTTCTAAAAAATAAGATCTTTTTCGATTCTCTGTGTGAATTTTATTTGTTCAGTAACTCCCTCATTCACTCTTTGTTCTTGTGATTTTTGAATCAGGACCTCTGAATATTCTGTGTTTAGCTATCTGGATTCTCTCCATTAGCAAGTTATGCAACTAACAGATTCCCCATTCCATCTTAAGATCACTTTCTTCTCATAATTTTCATGTCTCTGCCCACATAGACTAGCTGTAAATTTCCTCTTTCTCCCATTCAGAGACATCTTATCTCTGCATAATACTATATTCAGGGATTCATGATGTTATTTATAGCTTAAAACATGCTTGCAAGAGAAGGAGCAATTAGAGGGATCATTTTATAAACTATTAAATGTCTAACCAATGCACTGTATACTTGAAACTAATTTTAAAAATTAAAAAAAAACACGCTTCTAGACTTCTGTTTTATTTTTTTTCATATGCAGAGAATGCTATACTCACATATTAACATAGGATCTATGTGGAAAATGACCTTTATGTTCACAGTCTTCTTCCCAAATGAAGTTTACTTTTCTGCAGTTATTTTTTTACAACTGGGGAAATAGCCTGCCTGTGATTATGCTACTGCTTGTACCAGGAATACTATTTCTGCATCTGCCATATTATACCTTCAAGTATTTACATTTAAGAGTCCATTTCTAGAAAACAATTTTAAGGAAATAAAAAAATGCAGCAAAGACTTAAGATCTAAGATATTAATAGCAGAGTTTAGTATCATCACAACAATTTTAAAAAAGCAAACAGAAAAACAAACAAACAAACAAAAGAAACCACTTACATATCCAACTATAAGGGATTTTAAAAAATGATACTACAGGCAAATACATTTTATAGATATTGCATTATTACTGACAAAGTTTTAAAAACATAGGAAAGTGCTTATGATATTTTTTAAAAGATAAGTGGAAAATATATAGATAAATTTTAACCAAGAGATCTGTAAAATATGTAAGAACTATGAATAAAAAGAAAAAAGATTAAATGCTTATGTTGTTTTTACTGGGTTATGGAGCACTAGTTTTGGTCTGCCGAATAACCTACACATATGTAACTTTTAAGATAAGAAAAATAAACTACAGACAGTAAGAAAAATAAATACTATCTAATCTTAAAGTTTCAGCTTAAATATCTCCTTTTCAGTGAACCACTGACCTTTTTCCTTTTCCTTTTTACACATTACTTGGCTTATAATGATCACTCTTTAACTTGCACTGTGGTGATGTATGTTTTTGTCAGTCTCATGAACCAGATCATCATTTAACTATAGGAGTCATGCTTTGTTTTGATTTTGATTTCAATAGGCCAAAGGACAGGATTTTCTAAAACTTTGGTATTGTTTGCAGTAGTTGTATTAAATTGAAAGTGTAAAAATTGTAGTTTACCTGATTTCTAGTTATTACAACTTCTACCTTCTATATTAATGAGCTTCTGATTATATGATTTTAAAAAATCAAACTAGGATCTGTTCCATAAATAAAAAATATCTGACATCAGCTACCTGGACACGTTCAATTTCTGGATGAAAACTAACATTTCCAGAAACCAGTTGGAGGGTGGAGCGGAGGGAGGTGGGAAGGAACAATGTATCAGGACTAGGATTATAGCCCAATGACAAAGCCAAAATTTAGAATTTCCGAGCGTATAATCAGTGATCCTTGTCCAAGCTGAAAATGTCACTTTTTATAAATACTTCTGTATTCACTCAGTCTCAGTCAAAGCTTGGTTTTGATCCCTCCTCAATTCTAGTTGTGACTACAGAGCCAAAACCACCAGCTTAAAAATGTCTGGTTAGTTAAGGCAGTTGTTTGTTTCCATGGGACCCAAAATAACCCAGGAGTTATGACTTTGAAATCTGAGGTTAGCAAAATGATCTGTGGTCTTGCCTTGCCTAAAATATGACCTTAAATGCAAACTTTAAGTAGTTAGGTATGGACACAACCAACTCACACTGCAGGGTGTGATCTGTCAGAAGTCTGAAATAAGCAGTTTGTCTTACATGTCCCTCCCTTTCCCTATTCAAATTTACTCTTTCTTTCAGGGTCTCTTTCACTCTTTCTTTTCCTTTCTCTCTCCCTCTCAACCTCTCTCAATATCTGCTGTGTCATTACCCTAACCTATCACAGTTTTTTGTACAGGAAATGAATAGGTTCATAACAGAAACCTAATTTCAAAATAATCACTTCTCAACTGTATTTCTTAATATTTTAAAGTGAATACATAACTTATAATAATACTTTTTAAAAAATATTTGTCTTTTTTACTCCTACTATAGTTCCTTTGATACATTTCTGCTCAAATCCTCCTCACCCTGCCCCAAAATAACACCTCCTCATCCTTTCTCCTCCTATTTGCCTATTTCTCCAGATTCTGCTTTAGAAAAGCTCAAAGAACCAATCTAAAGGTAACAGAGCTTTCTTCTGATGAGCAATAAAAAGAAAGAAACTGGTTACAGAGAGAAAGCTGAAACCATCTTTGGTAGGGAGGTAAAGCGGAGACACCTGGAGACTGTTTACATTTTTAAATTGCTCATCATGTTTGCTTCCTATAAGTGTCTTTGCCTCTTTGCATAGTAAAGGAAAAGCATATTTTCACTGATTATGAACAATCTAAATTTTTTTTTCTCATTTTCTTCATATCAGTCATCTGGAAAGCTGAAGACAAAATAACACAAAAGTTAATAAATATTTAATGCTTCATGTGCACTAGACATTACGATAAATGTACTTCATGCATTATTTTGTTTAATATGGTAGATATTACCACCATTTAACAGGTGAGAAAATGGAGGTATATACAAGGTAAAATTTTCCCAACGTCACTTAGCAAGGGTTAAATCTTGATATCTCTGGCTGATAAACCTAAATTCTAAACTACTATTTTATATTATATGAATATAATAAAGTGTAATACATACTAGACAGCTCCTTATTTCCCATGCACTAGGTAGGACTGGCCTCAACATGCCATGAGGGAAAAGTAATATAGCAAAAAAAAAAAAAATTAGGTGTACTCCCAAATTATATCATCAGTTTATCTGAGAACCAGCTCAATAAGTGTGACTTTCAAGAATTTTAGAAAAGAGTATTAATCTTAGTATCTATCATGTTTAGTGTTATGCATTAAATTTTTACAACAAATCACACAAGGTAATGACAGTAACAGTAATAACTCTATTTTATTGTTAAAGAATTGTCTCAGAGAAAATATGTTCAAGGATACTGTGGCAGATAGAATAATGGCCTTTATTATTGTGAACCTTTGAATATGTCACCTTATTTGGAAAAGGGACCTGGCAGATATAATTAAGTAGAGCACCTTGAGATGAGGAAATTATCCTGGATTGTCTAAGTGGGTCCAATCTAATCAGATATATTCTTAAAGCAGAGACTCTTCTCTGGCTCAAGTCAGAGAAAGATACATGACAACAGAAACTGAGTCAGAGAGATGTTGACTAGACCCACCATTGCTGGCTTTGAGGATGGAAGAAGGAACTATGAGCCAAGAAAAGCAAGCAGCCTTCAGCAGCTCAAGAGGACAAGGAAATATATTCTCCCATTAGAGCCTCCAGAAAGAAAGGCAGCCCATGGACATGCTGATTTCAGCCCAATGAGAACCATGTCAGGCTTCTGACCTATAGAACAAATTAAGTAGTATTGTTTTAAGTCACTAAGTTTTTGGTAATTTGTCTGTCACTATATTAATCATTTCAAATATTGTCTTAGTCTATAAAAATAACTGATAAGATATCTTTTTTTTCAGATAAGAAAAGTAGGATTTGGCAGTTAAATTACTCACCTAAGTTCATATAAGTTCCAGCTGAAAGAGCTGCCTTTGCTATTGGCAAGTCCTGTACGTTTCCAACATCCCATAGTGCTTCATGGCTCTAGGCTCAACTTCGAATAGAGACTGCCTTCAAGACTCAACCCATTATAAATACAGTTAGGAACTATATGAAGTTTGTCCCGAACATTCCCAAGTGCACAGTGCATTTAAGCAGCCCAGAGATCTCATGAAGTAGGACTTCTAACCGGTGCATGCTGTCATGAGCTGAATTGTGTCCCCCTAAATTCATGTGTTGATGTCTTTACTCAAATACCTCAGAATGTGACTCTATTTGAAAGTAGTGCCTTTGAAAAGAGAATTAAAGTAAACTGAGGTCATTGGTGGGTGGGGATAGCTAATCTATGACTGACATCTTTACAAGAAGAGATTAGGAGACAGACAACACAGACAGAAGGATGACCATGTGAGCAAATAGCAAGAAGGTGGCCATTTGCAAGCCAAGAAGAGAAACCTCAGAAGAAATCAAGCCTGGAGACACCTTGATCTCACACCTCTAGGCTCTAGAACTGTATACAAATAAATTTCTGTCGTTTAAGACCTCCAGTCTGTGGTACTTTGTTCTGACAGCCCTAATAAACTGATATTCATGCCCTTTCAGTAACAGCTTTTGTCCTCATTCTCCAGAGATAGATTTAATTGGTCTCTGCAAAGTTTACTTACCAAGTTCATGTTTGTTTTCATTTAGATCAACTGTCTGTAGAGAATACAAAGCTGGTTCTTTATAGGTTAATAGGATTTTAACAGATGGAGAAGAATCATCTCTAATAATTTAGGCGCATTCACAAAATGTTCATTTGAGTATTATGTAGGGTTACATTAGCTTTTCAAACAGCTGGAAATTAGCTTTATCTAGTTCCCATGCAAATATTTCTACTGAGAATTTTTGTATATTTGAGCAATGGAAAGTACTTATATACAGGAAATTATGCTAGCTTTAGAGTTGAGAGCCCAGTCTTAGCTCTGACTTTGCTTCCATCTGTGTGAGCTTTAGTCCACCTAACTTCTCTGGCTCTCCATTTTCTTCAGTGTGATAATCCCTCATTTCTTGAGAGTTCAGACCAAAAAAAAAAAAGTCTTTGGTAATAGGCTTCTATGGCTGTTTTGAAATCAGTGAACACAACCTCAAAATTTTCTACATTGAATTTCACAATGAGGAAAATTTGCTTTCTTCAGTGAGAAAATGAATATTTTCTAGTTCCCCTTCTTGCCTAAAATTCTATAAATGAGAATATTTCCCTCAGTGAATATCTCCTGAATGCTTCAAGAAAACATTATTTTAGTATCTTTTTATGACAAGTGCATGTATGAAAAGTGTTACTTACTACTCTGGTCTGAGTAAATGGAAAAAGAAAACTACTTTTAGGAAGACAAGGTAAAGAAACTAGAGACTGCCAATCTGCTGATGCCAAGTTCTTTGTCTGGTCAGGTTTAGCTACTGTCACCCTGCCAGGAACATGGAGGGCAAATACTCCAATAGTTCCATATTCCTCAATGTTTTAATATCTTCCCGAGGGGAAAGTGGGTTTTAAAAATTCCCAGAATGTACTTACTTGTTTTCCAATGAAATATTTAGCCTGAAGAAAGACAATTATAAAATTGGTAGCTATTTGGATTTTTCAAAATGGTGATATTTAATGTCAGTCACATCAATCACAATTTCTTCTAATGTTCTCTGAGCATTAGTTATTTCAATCTCTGCTTCCCACCATGTTTCTGTGCCCAGAATTTTCAGAAAGCAACTTCATTCTATGCAGAGTAAAATGGCCTCTGTGTCTGAATAACAGACTCGTAAATAAAAAAGAGGTTCTTTATTGGCCATTTGTTTAATTGTACTGCAAATTTGGCAGCAGTTTGTTCAAGCATTGGCGTGAGTGCTTCTAAGGGGTTGACATTCACATAAGCACTGAACACAGGCATTGTGTACATTATTTGGAGGCCCAAATAGCAGTTGTCACATCTTAAAGGCCTTTAAAATTTTATAAGTCATACCTTCTGTACCATAATCATATATCCTTTTCATTGTGAGTCTACATTTGTAATTGTTTTGTATTTTTACTGAACTTTAAATTATTTCTTTATATATTCTAGGGCTTGAGACAGTACAAAGAGCAAAGCTGGTGTTAAATATTTTGTTTACTAAAACCAAAAAAACACTGTCAAACTATAATTTTTATGAAAAACTTGTGACATTTATTAATACTATGAGATAGCATCTATAACTTAAATAGTAAACAGAAGCATATAACAATAAACATTAGTAAATAATAAACAGCAGAGGAAAGACCCCTTTTACTGGGAAATTTTCTGCTCTTCTTTACATAATGGACCCTCTTATCTATAAATATCACCCATAATAATTCCTCTCTTTTTCCTGAACAATTCAGCAGTATAGACGGCAATATTAATAATTCAAAATGTAGTTAATATGATGTTGAGTTATTTTTCTCCAGATATATAAATAATCAGTCATAAATTTTCAGTCATCACTTATTGGATTGCTGTCATCTAGATGTCATATTTTGTGTTTCATGGCCATTATATCTTCGGTGTGTCTATTGGAAACCTTTGAATTAGAGGCTAATTATTCACTGAAGTAAATGCTTATTGCTGTCTCAATGTTTTAGAAACTATAAGCATACAAGAAATCAGAAGATGTTTACAACTTTCTTTAATATACATACCAAAAAAGTAGTTTTTTGAATATGAATGACACTTGCTAATAAATAAGCTGATCGTGTTTACCATCCAAACCAAAGCACTTTGGAACAAAAGCCAGCATTATTAATAAGTTTATCAAAGAAATAGGCAAAAACCAAGACTGCCCCAAGCAAATGGCATCTATGGTCATCCTACTCATAAATACTCTTTTGTCATAATATCAAAGAAAGCTAATTCGTTTCTAAAAGTATATGATTGCTCGAAGAGTATCATGATTTTTGTTAAAATTTTGCTGTCTGTTGCTGTGTGCATCATTTTCCCCAGCCTGTGGGGATCCAAATGTCAGTCCAATAGAACTTATGAGGATGCAGAGCAGAAAAATAAAAACTAGAGCTCCCCAACATTGATGTGATTCCCTGATGCTACACGTTTCTTCTGCAAGGCATGTGGCAGTTCAGATACAGGATGCCAAATTTAGAACCCAATTCCTTTCAATGCTCCATCCCACACCAAGCAATAGAGAGAGAAATACAATCAATTTTGTCTAGACACTATCAGTCAATGTCAACCATTAGAAAATGAGCAAGCATCTAGACTAACGGCAAGAAAATAAACCTAAAATGTTCACAATTAACTAAATTGTATACATATCACCGTACAGAGAAGCTCAGAATCAATGTTTAAACCTTGCTTATGCCTTCAAATTATGTAACTATTATAAATTCACAAACCAAACACTGCATATACAGAGTTCCCAAAAGGCATTCTGAGTCTAGAGAAAATGAATCTTTTTGAGAAATACAATAAAAATATCTTCATCTCACATGGTTAAATTTAAAACATGAATCTTGTTTTATAACAAACAAAAAAAAATACTGAGTTTAAAATGCTCTTTCTTTGCGATCTTGGGGAAAGGGAAAAATATTTTATTCATTTTGAATAACTGTTCTATCCAACTGATGTGCATAGGCCTCAAGAGTTAAGGCATTCCCTTGAGTACAGAGAGAAAAGCCAACTGCTCCATTCTCCTATGCAGCCTATTCTAACGTGATGTGAAAGGCAAGAGACTGGACCCTAATCTAAATCAGGCACAATCAATATCATTCTACTACCGAAAACATAAAAATTCTGATGTTTATTTCCACATTATTCATGGTGGCCAAGACATGGAAACAACCAAAGTATCCTTTGATAGATGATTGAATAAAAAAGATGTGGTACATATATACGATGGAATATTACTCAGCCATAAGAAAAAATGAAATACTGCTATCTGTGACAACATCTTTGACAATATGGATGGATCCTGAGATTATCATACTAAGCAAAATATGTCAGACAGAAAAAGTCAAGAACCATATAATTTCACTCATATATGGAATATAACACTGAAAGCAACAAATGAACAAGACAAACTCATAGACGCAGACAACAGTTTAGTGGTTTCAGGAGGGAAGTGGGAGTGGGAATGTAGGTTAAGGGTAAAGGGATCAAATATGAAGTGACGAAAGGAATTTAACTTTGGGTGGTGAACACACAATGCAATATAAATATGATGTATTATTGAATTGTACACTAGCAACCTATATGACTTTATTAACCAATATCACCCCAATAAATTTAATTTAAGAAAAAAGATTCATCAAGGTCAGTTTCTAGTTTCAGTTACACACAATATTAGTATTACTTTCCCAAAGTCTGCAGGTGATAGAATATTGTTAACAAAAGCCTGGAGAGAAAATGTTACTGAGTCACTAGAGCTTAGATACATGCTTCGTAAAAGGCTTAAGTACTTTCAATTCTATAGTCAGAGAGTTGTTATTCCGGAAAAACAAGAAAGAGTTTGCAGAATATGAAAGTTATCATGCACCCCCTCATAAGAAGAAGCTTAAGTACAAGTAGATTTTGTGGTTTACCTAAGGGCACATTGAGTGGGTGGCAAAGCTAAGGATGTACAAGATGAGTACCTTCTGCTTTGTTATGCTACAGGGCAGTAAAGGATATTTTAGGCATTTCAAGCACAAAGTGTTCCTGCTACATTTTCTGTGAAGGGCACTCTATGGTTTTATATATCACCTGGATTGGTGGATCACAAACTGTGGTTTCTGTATCAGCAGCATCAGCATTTCCTGGAAACTTGTTGGAAATGCAAAAGTCTTAGGCCTCACCTCAGATATACTGAATCAGAAACTGTGTGAAGCCCCCAAAATCTGTTTTAATAAACTCTCCAGCTAATTCTGAAGCATGATAAAATATGAAAATTACTGGTCCAATTGTTTCTCAGAATTCATATTATTCAATAACGTATTTAGAAAATGCCCTCCTGCCTCCAATTTTTAAAATAGTATCTTGATATCAAGGTAAATATGATTATTTATTGGCTCTAAAATGTAAGGAAGTAGTTTAAATTCATTAATTTATTAATTTTCTTCATTCAAACTGACCAACTGTAAACTTCATCCTATAAATCCCTTGTCTGTGTTTTAGAGATGAAAGAAGAAACCAAAAAAAGGTATAAAATATGATTCCATCTTTAGGCGGTTCAAATATACCAAGAAAATAAGAAACTACAATTACCAATGCTCCTAAAGTAGTACTTAGTAAATGCTACTTTTATCTGGTTATTATGAGACCCTTCCTGCCATCAGATTCAGGTAAAATATTTCAGGATAGATCTTCCCAAGATGCCTGCATATTGTTGTTGTGGCCACATCTGTCTTCTGATAACTGATCTCTCTTGTCATTGATCTTTTGGTCCTTGATGTAAAACACAATCTTTTTCAAATTCTGAAGATCTAACTAAAACAAAATTCAAAACATTCACCCAAGTTATTCATGAATGCAGTCAGTTTCAACTGGAAATTTGAAGGTGATGAGAAAGGTTTCTATACTGAAGTAAAGCCAACAGATTTCAGTCATAAAAAGGATTTTCCTGTACCTAAGAAGTCTTTATAGTTTCCCTCTGATTTCATCCCTCACATCACCTGGCCCTCCAGTCTCCTCACTCCTTTCACCTCACTCCTACCCCTTCGTTTGCAGAGCAAACAGTCATAATTGTTGCTTATCTTCCCGCTTGACACCATACCCTAGAGTTCTACTTTCTAACCCTGGGCGAAGTTTTTGTTTTTGTTTTCCTGTAAATTAATAAACCTTCTCTAACAGATATAGTTGAGCTAGGTGTTTATAAAAAAAAATTGCCTCTTATAACCACAAAAAGAGCATTCTCATAATCTACTTTGTGACTGGCAGAACAATTGTACTTGTGATATTAATAGGACTTTTAATCTGACATGAGTGATAAACATTTACTCAAGAAAATATTCATCAGCTGTGTCCAGAGCACTACAAAGTCTACACAGATAAACAGGACTCTGCTTTTCCCTTTACAGAGCTTAAGAACTAGTAAGTCCTTCTTGGGGAAGAATTTGGGAGAAAGAGAAATTTCCACAAATTCTAGATAAACTGCTTTCAATTTTCTACAAAATAATAACAGAAATGCTCGGCTCAATACTATTTCAATAACTGTATAGCTTCAAAGAAGTTGCTATTTGAGACACAATCCGAAGAGAAAGCTTAGGACTGTGACTCTAGACCTCTTCCTGTTCTGTTGACCACCATGATACATATAATACAAAGATAGATGAGACAAAGTTCTGCCCTCAGAATTCGGAGTCAACTTGAAGAAGACAAATTATAGCATTTGACCAATATTGATGTCATGTTGTGTTCTGATAGAGGTGATTACAGATAGAAGACTTGATCCACACAGCAGAATGGGTATAAGGGAAACTCAAAGCTTTGCAGCAGAGAATGGACACTGGAACTGCATCTTGACATCTGAGCAAAAAAGTCAGGTCAGCGTGCCTGTTTGGGGGAGAGAGGGAGGGCCAATGTTTCATTAAAAAATTATGTGAAAAATATGCAGAATGTGAATGGCAGGCCATCTGTCGCATAGTACAGGTTGGGAGCAAATAATAGATACATATAGGCAAAGCTGGTTTGGCATAGAATTTTGTCACTGTTAAATATAAATGCAGCAGGTCTTAGAATCACAGTATTTCGTTCAATATCATTTCATTATAACAAAGTCATTTTGTTATAAGATGCCAGAGGAACTTAACTCTTGTTTATATCAATTTGCCTGTGGTAAAAAGTGGTTTTGTCATACATCATTTTGCTTAAAGTTGAAGAACTTATTGACAGCGCTAAGTGAGGACTTATTGTAGTTGTTCATGAAATGATATAGATACATAAGTCTACACTGTCTAACAAAACCATAAATCTAGTATAATGTGATTATAGAATAATACTTTAGATTAATAATACTTTCAGATGTTTTGAAAATTTGCTCTAATTGATCTTTTAAAAACCTGTGGTAGAGATTGTATCCTCAACTCATGCTAAATTTTTTTTTCATCTAGTTATACATTGTAAACAATGCTTCTTCATAAAGTAAGAAGATTGCAAGGATTCTACTTATTATAGTTAATTGTGACACAAACATTAAAGATTATAAGTGTATAGAAGAAAGGACATAGCATCTTTATTTCTCCACAGTCATTAAGAATGTACTTTTTGGGAGTCGAGAAGAAATTAATTTCTTTTGTAGTTTTCTTCATCTATATATAGCTTCATTTGGGCTTGGCTGATAACAGAAGACTATGCAACTACCACTGACTTGTCCCATGTCCCAAACCACCTTCTTTTAAGGTCACACATGTATGAATGCATTTGATAGAAATCTGTTTTATTCCTAAACATTGTGAAGAAAATAAATACTGCTTTCTTAAAGTAATAAAAAAAATTACAAAGTACCAGCCTCTTTTATTTATAATGATGTCCATACAAATCTCTTTACATTCTTATTTTGATCTCAATTTTCTCATTAGTCAAGAAAAAAGTTAACATGCCAGAATAGGTAAATAACAGGAGGACACTGGATAAGGGCAGAAATGAGAGGCATTTTATATTTAAGATGATAAAGCCTTTATTTAAGGGCCAGACATCACTACTGGGTTTAGGATAGTTTGTCTCCTTTCTCTATAAATTCTGCTAAAACAGTCACCAGCTCCAAGGAGAACTGGGCTCTTAGTGACATTTTATATCTATCATTAACTATATCTAAGAGAAAATTGATAATCTCACTTTCAGGATTCATAAATGTAGCCATTCTGGATTGAAAGGTTTGTTGTCATTATTCCTGTTGTTCTTAACAAAATTAGGGAAAAAGCTAGAATAGATTTGAAGTCTAACATATTTAGCATATTTTTCAAATGTTCTTGAAATTTCTGAAGTACTTGTCATGAAGACCTATGTAGGTTTAAACGATTGCAATTGTGATCAGAAAGATAATAAGCAATATTTTGTGAAATTCAAAATGAAAGATTACAGACCAGGAAGAATCTAGATCATCTATTTCAAATCTTCAATTTACAAAGAAGAAAACTAAGACCAGAAAGGATATGTGACATCATAGTGATTGATTCAGAATGCCCGATGATTCTGTAACCTAATCTTTGAGCTTGTATGCTCTAGTATACACAAATTAATATAACACTAGTTTACAAATATTCTTGATTAATAGTAATATTCAACTCTGCATTTACTCTTTCAATCAATTATTCTCTCAGTGTTTATAAGAGTTATAATGTATTATTGTATATCTCATTTTAGTGAATTAATTTTAGCTCAAAAATTTCCAATACTTTTCTTTAAGTATCTCACAGGATTTTAAGTACCTCACAGGACTATAAGAACATTAATAAGATTAGAAGTATTAAGTAATCAAAACATATGACGTATTGTTTAATTGTACATTTTAAACATATAATTTTATTAATCAATGTCACCCCCAATAAATTTAATTTAAAAAACAATGTGGAAAATATTACATAAGTCTCTTATTTCTAAAAGCATTGTTTTAATAGAAAGATTTATGACCAGAGCAAAAATAAATAGCATATATGATCGAACCTCAAACTTAATTTAAGAGGGCTTCTTTTAGCAATAAATAGAATGCACCTATGCCAATAAATCTATGACTCCATCCTTGAGAGTTCATGTAACAAGACTAATATAATCAATACTCAAAAAATTAACTTTGACAACCAAGGAAACATAAAAACCAGTCTTTTCAAATAAGACAATGAATACACAAATTTATAATTTTATTTGGCAATTCACAATGAAAAGTCAAATCATGTTCCTGTTCCAGGAAGTAAAAGTGACTATTGTTAAACAGTAGTTTAATAAATGAATAAATGAGCAACAAATCTTATAGTCATGGTAACTGATTTCTCTGTGACCATATTGAAAACAGATTTGCCTGAAAAAGCAAAAGCTCTCATTTATTCATACAGCCTGAATTTCATATAAAAAATGAGGTATAAATAAGCATTTGTTGCTAATGTTTTCAATATTTGCTATTAAGAAAATGATATGTATGTCTATAGTTATGGAGAACACTTGATTAAATATTGTACACTGTGGTTATTTTTATTAAAGTAATAAATAGACATACATTAAACTACAAAGCATAAAATTTTCAAAGATCCCAAGCTATGTTTCTGAATCTGCTGCTATTAGAAGCAAATTTGTATGACGATGTGTCCACCTATAAAACAAAAGCTTCCTATTAGATTTAGAAAAGACAAAAGATAAAAAAAGCAGCAAAGTTAGGACAGTCTAATGGCATCTAAACATTTACCACACTTTAAAAACACCTACAATAACAAAAACTAAAGCTACAAATATGATCAGTGTGGTATCATATGGTAGAAAGAACTTAGCCCTGATTTCTAGAAAAGTTGAATATTAAGTCCAAACTCTACCCAGTGACCTATACAATCATTTTAACTTCTCAGTTCTTTGAATATCTATTTAAAAAAATAAGACATTATATCTACATTTTATTCAGTCAATATTTAAGAACTTATTACATGCCAGGGACTCAATAAGTGATTCTACTATTTCATGGGCATATTATAAAGTTCAAATAAGAATATGAAAGTGATTTATAAATGATGAGGTGGTATACATGTTATGATTTGTTACTGAGTCAAGTAACAGAAACCACCTCACAGGAAAAAAAAAAAAAGATCTACTTAGATCTTCAAATTGGAGGGACATCCTATATAGCAGTGATTAATTTCTGCTTTTCTAACATAAAAGAACATGAGAGATCATAGATGAGATGGAATGATTTAAAGAGAAAACTACAAACAGCCCTTTTAGTTTATGATCACAGAAAGAACTCTTATTTATGCAATTAAAGCTAGTTGCCAAGGGAAATAGCAAAACTAAAAGTCTTCAATATCAAAAGCCTAAAGATCAAGAATTTAAATGCCTGAAGTAAAACAGTTGACTCAAAATAAATCAGAAAAAAAAATCCAAAAAAGAAAACAGAGACAAAACATGGATTAGAATAGATCAGTTCTATTCTCACTCATTTAAAATTTGTTCCATATGTGCAATAAATTCAACTATAAAATTTTCTAAACATTTTTTAATTATTGAAAGTTAGAAATATGTGTTTTAAATCTATAGCTCATAGACAACAAACAGTCCATTATGTTTGCTACTTCCATTTAGCTCTTAACCTCAATTAGAATATCAGTTTATGTCTCTACAATGCAAGAGAAAAGCCACACATCATCTTAAAGTTGTCTTAATACATGCTTTCAAACTTGGCTCCTTGAAATCTTAATTGAATTTGTAAAATAATTTTAGCACTTAAATTAATTTAGTATATTTCATTTTAATAAAAATTCATCTATTTTAATTCCAGTTTTGATAAATACACTGAATAATTTTGATAGAATAAGAAGTGGTGAAGGCAAAATTCATTTGAAAATGGAGAGAGGAATTATTGGGTACTGCTCCCTTCTGTGGCCTTTCCTTGCTTCCTCCTTACAGTAAATATTTCTAAAGTTAATGCAAGTAATAAACCCTTTAAAATGTACATTATTTATATTTATGTGCATCTAACTGATGCTTAAATCTTGTTTTCCAAAAGGATGATAATGTCATGGGATGTCTTGTGAATTTAGGATACCAATCACCATTGAATAAAGATTCTAACAGCGAACTTATTAAGTTAAAATAAATTATTAGAAGGTGCAAATGTCTATGGAACAATATCCTCGATGAACATCTTATAGAGCAAGATGTTTTGGAGAATTCCATTTGGATATTAAATAACTTTGTGTTGTATAGCACAATTTATTTAAAAAAGAATAAGGCTGACAAAAATACTTTGAGCCTGCTTTTGTACATTTTCATAATAATGAGATCTAATTCCTCAAGTGCATGGATTAGAAGTTTGTAGGGGCTGTGTAGAATCATCATGATGGTGATCGTAAGTGAATTAGAGAAAAATTAGAAATTTGTAACCTAAACATTAGTACCTTCTATTTACAGATGGTCTACAACCCACTTACATTTCACATGCTTTATCTTCTTATCTTGTTACACTAGCCCTTAAGGAATATTTTCATATCTCTATGTAAAGAAGAGAAACGCATTCAAAGTTAAACTAACTCACTCAAAGTTACATAACTACTAATGGCAGAGGCAAGATTTGAACCTTAGTCAGGCAAACTTCAAGACCTATGGTTTGCTAATTGTCTTTTTTAACACATCCACAACTGAATTGAGTTTTTAACCTACGTTGTTTGTAGTCTACTCTTTTTCCTTCCATAAGCAATTCATAGCCCCAAAACAACTTATGACACCTTGGCTTAACCAGCTCTAATGGAGTCAGTAACCTGTGTATGGAAGCATTTCTTTGTATGGCCAAAGCATCACATGCAGCCAAATGACAAAAAAGCTCTTCTACCTGCTTGTAAACATAATGGCTCAAAAACAACATGGCCCTATCTTTCTAATTATCCTTAGCTTAAAGTTAAAAAACAAAAGTCCTCTCTCTCTCTCTCTCTCTCTCTCCCTCCCTCCCGCCTCGCACTCTCCCTCCCTCCTCCTACCCTCCAATCTTTCTTTCAATCAGCTGAAGTGTTGTAATATACTGAATGTTTTCATGCTTTCTAATCCTCCTTGGACAGAGAATAATCTAACTTGCTTTAGATGCAAGTCTTTGTCATTATCAAAAAAAAAAATAGAAAAGGAAGAAACATTGAAAACAAAAAGGAATAAAAAAAAGAATATTTTTTGGACAGAGGAAAAAGGCTGTCTAGTGCCATTTAAATCATACAACAGAAAACTCCACTGTGCGAGTCCAACTCTGAACAAAAAGGGAATTTTTTACTGCAATTCTAAACTTTGCAGCTTACACTGGAATATTAGGCATCTTACTACTTGGCTGACATTTAAACATATGGCTAACATATGCCGAATTTGTTTAAAGTTGAGTCCAAAAGTTCAAATGTGGAAGACTAAAAGTCCTTATTCATGTTTTCTTATTATAGTCTCCCAAAGATAAATCAGTGCCAACATGTCTGTGTGTGGCAGGGTGAGGAAAGCGGGGAGATGAAGGAGGGTTAGCAAGAGGAGGAGAAAATCTTTTTTGCTTTTCCTGCGCCCTCCTTAACAAACAGGGAAGCAAGGTAAACACTAAAAGTCTTGCAGCAAAGCAAATCTTTGTAACCAGTAGAATATACATTTTAGATGGTAACTGAAGATAAGGTCAAGTTTAGCCAGAGCAATGTAAAACTACCCCAATTCCATAAAGGGGTGAAAATAATAGGACATTTTTTTAAAAAATAAGCAAATATATAAAAACCTGTCAACGTGTAGTTAAAATTTTGGCAATCATATTTATTATGCATAGTGGTAAATTTTTAGTAGTAGAGAAAATATTAGAAAATAAAAATATGTAACTTTAATTATAATTACACAAAAATTTGTGTTCTTGTGCCCAGCACTTTTTAAAAGGCATAAATTATTTATTTGAATTATTCAGAACAATCCAAGAAAGTAGATCTTTATTATCATCTTCATTTTACAGAGAAAAAAAGCACAGCTGCACTGAGAAACTAAATAGTTTGGCCAGGTCCACAGTGCTAGAAAATGGTGGAACCAGGATTCAAACTAAGTCAGTTTGGCTCCAGGATTTGTACCCTTACCGGTAGTGTCATATTGCTGCTTTGGGCTGGAAATAGAGCTAAACTGATGAAGTGTTTGTTACTTTTACTTTGAGAAGGCGGGAAGGAGTGCCTGTCCTCAGAAGCCTAAGGATTATTTTAAATTCTTCTTATACCCATCTACTTCCACCCAGTTATTAGAAGTAGAAAGAGCTAAAAAAGAAAATGCCACATATGACTTTATACAAGTGAACCACAGTTTATCAGCAAAAGAAAGTAGGCAGCCCTGTGTGGGATAAAGAATGACCTCTCCAGCATCATTAAGGTGACAAAAACACAAAAATAGGTTGATGGTGAACAGTGACTAACAAAGATGCAATTCTCAGTCTTCTACTACTACCTGAAGGGATAATCTCAGAGATAAGTGCTAACTAGTATTGTAAACATTTGGTGACAAAAATTAGATAAGAGATATGCCCTTGAAGTACATTATTAGAAAAGAAACTTCAAAATGACTTTTGTGTTAGTAAACAAGATTTCATTAGAAGAGCAACTAAACGTATATGTTTTTCTTAACAAGCATCTGAAATTGAACACAAACCTTTCTTCCCCCTGACATATCCATTTACTGTTTGTAATCATACCTAACTTATTCCTGTGGCAATACTTTTGTCCATATCATTCTCGTGTGACAATAATCTCATCAAACCCATAAAACCTTCTCTTCAAGGCTTTTCTTTCAAGCCATTTCTTTTTCTTGAAGCCTAATCTTATCACAGTCTTGTCTTTAAAATGTGTAGCATTAAATACTTATACTGCCCTGTATATTGTCCATATTTTGTGTGTTGTCTTGTTATCTAAACTGTAAACTCATGTTGGCCAGATAGTTTATCTACTTTAACATTGATTTTATAAATTCATAAATAAGAGATACTCGGCATATTTGAAGGATTTTATATTTTTATAATTATCATGTACTTTTTAAGAAGATGACAGGAGATATAAAAATTGATTGTAAATTAATAGCTAGGAACCTAGGTAATGACATTGTTTCATCAAAGCAGATTAAGAATTTTATAAATCATGGGTACACATTGGTACTCTTGCCAAGATATATTTAAAATCTCTTTCATAGTGATCCACACTCAGAGGGAATTTATAATGTTCTATGTGACAAGTTTCAAACTCAGACATTTATTTTTTAAACCAGCACAGGCAAGCTACAGTACTTGTAACTAGCATAGCATATTAGTCACTTATTTACTTATTTCACAGGCAGCCATTGGAGTCAGGAAGCTGGCCAACAGAGGTTCCGTAGAGGCTTTCAAAGACTCTGCCTCAAAGGATTGGCATATGGCCATCTTTACAGGTTTTGAATCTCCTAAACCACAATCCTACCCAAGAGACAGAGTCCCAAACATTAAACTTCTTCCACACACAAGAAGAATTTTTTAATTCTGCCAAGACTCATGAGTTTTAACACCTGCAGTTAGGTTTGGTTTGTGTTCTGCCATAAAGTAAAAATATTTGGGTAGCTTGCAATATGTTTGGCCTAGGAAACTTTATTTAGGCTAGTAGGCTATAACAGCTGTTGCTTGAGAGGATAAAATGAGGATTGGGGTAGGGAAAAAGATTAGAGCATAGATAGATTAGTGGTAAAACTTTAGCATACAATACCTAAAACCAACGATACACTGTAATTAATTACACTACCACTTAAACAAATGTGAAAAAGAAACTAATAAGTGATTTTTCTCTAATTTTTTTTACATATTATAGTGTGAAAGAACATTTCCTCAACTCTACAATTGGGAAATCTTATATCCTGGAATTGTGGAGAATAAACAAAACAATACTAGCCCTTAATACAGACCTATAGCAAATGCTCAAGAAAGTTAAAAGTTCTTATATCTCTCTCAATGACCAAATTCTTTAAGCCTTTTAATGACCTTAATTCTTAATCCCTTAAGGGATCTAGAATCAACCTGTCTTGTCGGGTCTTCTACTCTAGTGAAGAGTATGTTAGTAAAGCACCATTGTAGCAACATAATGTTTTCATTAATTCAGATATTTACTCATCAACAAAACGATAACTGATATTTGATTAATTATGATGCTGTTCTCAATACTTACTTTATATTAATATAATTAATCTTCAGAGCAAGGCAGAAAATATCTCCACGCTTTAGATGGGAAGATTGAGGCATAGACTCAGAAAGTAAAACTTAAGTTTACACAGGTAACAAGGCTGAGATTTGAACTGACACAGTCTGGCTCCAAAGCCCATGCCCTTTTAATGCTAAGCTATACCACTTCTGGCATTTGGGGAATTAGAGATAATAATTGAGGTGAAATGGCACCCTTCACTTATAATAGGATAGTGGAGTAAAGGCATTTTTACTCTATTCCTCTTCTTTAAAAAGCTGCAAATAAGAAAATTTTTAATAAAGATACAGCAACCTTAAAATATAAACTTTAAAAATGATTTACTAAATAAGCTTGAAATAAAATAATGGAGTAATTCAAATTGGCCAGTGTTCTAATCCTATTTTTCCACTTAAACAGTGTGGCCTTGGGAAAATTACTATCTTTAGCTTTTGATTCTTCAATTAGATAAAGATACAATTACCATGGTGATGATTAAGTACCTGCGACTATACCCTTTACAGCTCTTGAAACATATGAAGTCTATAAATTATTAATGATAGTTCTTCCCCTCTTCCCTGAGGACACTGGGGTGAAGGAATGGGAGAAGAAAAGAGAAACCTAAATCAAAATACCATTTTTATTACTGAAAACCCTTGTTCTCAGCCTGTCTCAGGTGAAGTAAGAGCATTTATTACTCAGCTTCCAATTTTACTTAGGTCTCAACTCTGGCTGCATATTAGAAATTCCCAGAGCTTTAAAAATACGTTAATGCTGAAACTCCAGCCCTTTCCTATCAAATTAAATCTCTGGGGAGAAGGGTCAGAAATCATAATTTTTTTAAATGCCCCAGATGATTCTAATGCAGAATGGAGCCCCACTTTGCCAGATGTTCGTCAGCTTGGCCCACCGAGGTGTCTACAGATGTGGCTGTATGGTTGACAGTTACAAGTGTGACAGCTCATGTTACTTCATAGTCACTCAACAGGTTGGGAAGCTTTGCAAAAAAAAAAAAAAGGTAAGATTCAGCTTTCCATAAATAATAGAAAATGGGTACAAGGAGATGATAGCTGAGACTCAAAAAGTCAGATACTCATTTCTCGACAAAAGTACAGTGTTCTTTGGCAAGACTGACTGTCACAACATGGTAGCCCATGTCTTTCCCCAGCCGCAAACTGAAGACATCAAAAGTAAGCAGGGCTGATGCGATCACCTAATTGCAGGCTAAGAAGCTAAAATAGATAAAGAAGAGATGGGGTGGGGAGTTGGCTTCCAGGAAAAGATTCTATTTTTTTCTTTTGTCAAAGAGACTACAAGAACAAGGTGAGTAAACTGCCTGTATGACCGAGTAGTGCCATGTTTCTAGTTTTAAAACAAAGTACCACACCAATGAATCTAAATTTATAACCTAATGAGTGCACAGATTCTGATTATTTACCCTCCATTTGAATGGAGGAGCAGGTAAGGATATGAAGTCAGAGATTAATACTCTCTCCTATTTCAAAGTGTGAAATATCCTTGCCTCTGGACCAAAACAGCAATGTAGGTTCATGCGATGTCATCGAGTTTCCACAAATGTTTGTTCTGTCATTGCCAGGAGACTGTACAGCCAAACCTCTGGTCAACCAGGAGTGTGACTGGCCCTCATGGATGTCATTCATGATACCATACCTCACTTTCTTCATTGCACTGATACATTCTCCTAAAATTCATAGAATGTCCATTTCAATGGTTGCCCACAAAATGCTTGATATGGATCAGACTAGAACATTAACTAATTCAAAGTTATGATGTCTATATAAAAAGTCAACTTATTCTATTTCTTATTTCAAATTATGCTCAGTAACTTTATCCATCCTAACTTACCCAAGATTACATGCGATACCCAAATGATAACATCAATAAAATTTCCAAATGTTACAGTGACCTAAAAATTAATTGCATACACATCCTCCAAATATGAACTTACCAGAGAGAATTAAAGTCTTAGATAAAATACTATTTTTAAGTTCGAAATCACTTTTGTCCTTAGCTCAACTCAGAGGATGGTCACTTAACCTGGGTTTCTTCAGCAACTGTTGGGTCTTGCGTTCTCTTCCAGTGACACCTTCTAAATTGTTACTTCAATTTTGAAATTTGTGTACCTCTTTTATGGTCATATTGAATAGGACATAGGCTATCACATCACTGACCTCATACCCATGAAACATAAAACAAATCTTTGGCCCTTATGGCCAAATTCCTAGGGAAAAAAATTTGTTCCAGAACTCAAGACTACCCATACCTATGAAAATGTACCAAGGCCAAAGCTCAGTATTGCTTTGAAAGAAGGGTAGAAAGGAAGTATAAGAGATAAAGGGAAAAAAAATATCTTGCCTTCAGTGGATCATGATGCCATTCAGTCTATGAAGAATAGTCTAGAACTTAAGCTATGAGCTCATTTCCAAGAAATTTTCCACTAAGAGGGAAATTGTCATAGCATGTTTTCCCTATCCTGAAGGAAAAAAAAATCTATCAGTATGCACTGCTTTATCTTCAGGCAGAGCATTCGACATATTCCAGTCTTCATGAACCTTCTTTTTGCTCCCTGATTCCACATATTTTAAAAGCCCTACTTCCATTTTCCCTTAGAATGTTATGTGCTTAGTTAGCACCCTAGGCATGAATTTAGTGAAAATTATTTCTCATGTAACCACTGGTACTTCTTACAAGTAGAATTCCTCTTATTTTTAACATGCAACTTCTCCAAGCAACATTGATTGCCCTTCTTTCTCTGCAGCCTGTTTACTTATTTCTACCTCTCAGGAAGATCCTGAGGTATTTGAGCCCTATGCCACATGCTGCCTATGACCCTGTACCCTAAGAGCAGTTTCTCCTCTGACCCTACATACCTGCCAGCTGGAGAACCGCCTCAGCCAGTTCCTAAAACAAAGCTGCGGTTGATGCTTCCAAAGCATCATAAAAGTTCATGCTTTCTCTCACTTTCTGAAGTTCTAGATACATAGAAAAATAAAGCAAATAAAGAAAAAGTCATTCGCAACTCCAGGAGAAATTAAATGTTATATAAAAAATGTATTCCCAGTACACCAAGTGCCTCAGTGAACAATATGTTCCTAGTCCTAATAATCTAAACCTAACACTGATGAACTAAAATTTGTTAATTACATATGTTAGAATGATGGAGACATGATAGTACATGAAAGTAGGATATAATATAATAGGACTAAATCTTTATCTTCCAGAGTAGGGAGATACTATGCAATTTTCTAATTTGGAAAAAAAAAATCAAGAAATATCCAATAAGCATACTGCTCAGAAATATAGAAGTAAATGCTAGAAGAGGTAGCTTAAAACTGAAAAACAATTTTCCCATGTGAGTAGGACTTAGGAATGGGAAGGTGGGCTATGGGATTGCTCTGTGCATGTATCTGTGTTTACACCTTTGTAGCTATCAAAATTTCCAAAACATGTACTAAAATAAAAATTAAATTAATGTATAATAATACACACACCAAAATGAGGAAATCCATTTTTCTAATTTTTGTTTTTGTCAAGCCACATTACATTGGTTGCATAAATGCACTGCAAATGGGGTGCTGGGGATTTAACATCTGAGAACAAACCCGCAAGTATTAAACATAGCATATATCTCAATTCCAAATGAAATAAGGGCAGATTACTTGGGTTCCCCTCCCCCATAGTTTTTTCTCTTCTATATGCAATTTCTCATTCTTAAGCAGAGGAAAGCTCTACGTAATTTTCCATGTCCATGAAGCAAAAAAATAAGAACCATCTGGAAAAACTTTGTCTCTCAGCTTAAACACTCTGAGGAAGCTTTACTTGCTTGGGCTTCATGGTACCTTGAAGTTGAAAAAGAGGCAAAAAAAAAAAATCAAGATGGGTAAGCGACCATTTTGTGAAGAAAGAAGTTTCTGGATTTGAGAAAATGGAAGGATAGCTTGTCATGTCTTAGAGATGGAGGCAGAGGCTTCACTTTTGAAAGGAGTAGTTCCCATATGCAAATCCAGTTGAAAAACCCTGCTGAAGCTGACACTAACTTCGCACAAGCAAAACCTTTTTTTCTAGATGCAGGACATAGCATTATAGTCTCTTTAAAGATAGTTTTGCTGTGTTGAAAATGACAGTGTAATTTGAGACACTCTCTTTAGTGACAAGCCAATTCCATGCCCCATCTGTCCATGTGACTTCTATGACTCCTATTTAATGTTCTTAGTTTGGCCCCTATGCCTTTCCTTTAAGATTTCCTGACGTTTGTATGGTATTTCGATGTGCTCTGTAATTAAATTTAAATCTTGAGATGTGAAAAAAAGAGAAAAATAATGAAAGAATTGGAGAAAAAAAATAAGAAAAGGCTAATGGAATTCAAGTTTTTGAATCTGAATAGAAGGTTGAAAATTTAATTCACCACATGTTTTAATATATAAGAACTTATTATGAGGAAATAGCAATCATAAAGTTCTTCTGTCTCATTGAATAAATGCCAGAAACAAATGTAACTTGTTTCAATTATGAATTGAATACATAAGTATTTGTCGATTTTATTTTATCCTGAAATAATCAAACAAGAACAAAACTTTATATTAAGCTTGGCCACATTATCTTCCTGCCTCCAATTACCTGATCTGTTTGAGACCAGCTTTGGCATGATTTCCAGTGATAATTTCTGCCCGGAATGTTGGTATTTCTCTGTATTGTGCTGCCTTTGGGGCAGTTGGACTCTTCACATTCTCCCCAATGGTGGTGGCCAGGGTCAGACTTCTTTGTAATTGGTAGCCTCCATGGTCAACAGTCCCCTGGACAGGCCGCATTCGAGACTTGAGTTCCGGTTCTGCCTTTGTTCCCCAGCTTCCTGTCTGCCTCCCGTATTTCTCCTCAGTTCTTGCTTGGTCTTACTAAGTGATATTTCTTTTAAAGAAAATTTCAAATGTGAGGATTCAGCAACAAAAACAGAGACAAGCATCAACATTTGTCATCACATTGCCATGTTTGTCCTCTTTCTCCCATATGCTCCCTTTTATTATAAGTTTTTGTAAGTGAATTCCAGACCCCATTATATTTTGTCTTGATCTACTTTAGATAACAGTAATGATAACATGAATGGCATTTTCTTGCAAAATGTCATTTTTATACCTAACAAAAAATACCAATAATTTCTTAATGTTGTCTAATATCCAGTCTATTTTCAAATGAGTCAAATTGTCCCAAAAAATAAATTTGGAATTTTAGTTTTTATTGGACTCAAATTAGGCTTACTCAATGGTATTTGACTGTTAGCTTGAAAGTCTAATTCTCTTAATTTAGAACAGTCCCAACCTGATTTTTATTTTTAGTGCTGTTAACTTGTTTAAAAAACAAAGCTATTTGTCTTATAAAATGCCCCAAACTCCAGATTTAGCTGATGGCATCTTCATAATATCATTTAATGTGTCCTTCTTTCCCATATTTCCATTAGATTAGAAGTTGGATATAAAGGCTTGATTTAGGTTTAATTTTTATTTGTACTTTTGTTAGAGAAAAAATAAGAAAAACTCTATAAGGGGTGCCAGTAATTCATAAAGCATTATCTCAGGAAGCACATTATTTTTCCTCTTAATAATTTTAAGATTGCTCAATAAGTTCAGATGGTAAACTTTCTTATCATTCTTTCACCTAATGATACCATCATCATTGATAAATATTGCCTGAACCAGTTGTTGTCTTTTATTAGTGTTTTACTAACTTTACTGTTCTTTTTGCATTTATTACTGGAATTCTTCAACTGAGAACTCTTCTTCATTCATTTAGGCCATTTGATTACTCCAAAACAGATCTCAGACTGGAAAGGATAAATATTTAATTATTTTCCTTTAATTATTGGTTTCTAATATTTAATTGTTTACCTAGCAACCCCTCAGGAGTGACCAGGAAGTTTTCTTTTCTATTTTGTCTTTTTTTTTCTCCTTAATATCTTAGTTGTCATGGTTCTTATCATTTACAAATTCATGATGTTTACATATTTAATATGTTTTAATCAGATGAAGTCATTTGGTGTGGGGCAGGGAAGATGCTAAAATGGTCTTATTTTGGCCAGTGAGAGACCCTTCGACCTGGCTTCTTTGTCCTTCTGATACAACCTCATTAAGATTTGATAACTTTTTTGCTTTCTGGTACAAAATATACAGATTTATTTTGTACATTTCCTGTCCCAGAGCTGGAATCAACATTTCCCTAAAGAATCCTTACTCCTTACAGTGGGAAATATTACTTAGAAATCACAATCTGGGCATTATATGTTTTTTGTTCCTGAGTTATTATTCTTTTCAGGCCTTTTTGTCAAGTGGAATTAAAAAATATATATTTATAAATAAAAATGTGAATTTTAATGATATTTATAATTTAAATTTAATATTAACTTCATTGCATCTTATTCTAAATATCTCCTACTAATATTAATCCAATTCTGTGCTTTTAAATTAATAATGTGGTTTTTAAAATTAACAGTAAAACTACTCAGTGAAGCTTAAAATTCCTTTGTAAATTTTAATCCTTAAGTTACGTATAGCCAAGGACTTATAGCCACAGTACTGTCAGAAGGTATAAATCCTTTCTCTGCAAAGTTTTTCTACCAACTTACTATATAACAATATTATTTGTTTCCATTGTTTTAAATTTTCAACAATACTAAAAAATTATTTTTTATTACTTAATTTTTATTATGTAAAATATTTCCATGATTCTAAATTCAGAACATAATGAGAAATTTCAAAAATTTTTTTCATCAACTCTACATTTCCCTCAATTATTTCCTTTGGAAAACATATATATTTTACAAATTTGTATATATTTTTCTCCCATCTCCCTTTCTTATACAAAAGCCAAAGTGTTTTTGTACTTGCTCTTTTCACTTAACTATATATTTTGGAGATGACTGTATTTTAATGAAAAGAAATTTCTTGTTTCTTTTTACAACTGCATAGTATTCCATTGTGTGCTTGTGCTACAATTATTCAACCAGTTGCCTATTATAATCATGTGAGTCATTTTGAGTCTTTTGATAGTATAAATAATACTATAATCTTGTATATATGTCACTTTTTACTTTTGCAAATTTATGTTTGGGATAGATTTCCAGAAGTGAGATTTCTAACTCGAAAAGGAAATTTGAGTGGTAATTTACTAACTGCAGTCTAATGCTTCTCTATAAGATTTGCATCATTTTATAGTTTCATAGCAAAGTATGAGAGTGTCTGTCTTCCTAGAATCACACCAACAGTATATGCTGCAAAACCAATGGTAAGAAACAGTATCTTAATGTAGTTTTAAATGTACTTTTCTCATTATGAGTAAGGTTGAGCAGAACTTTTTCAAATTCTCATTCATCAAAGGGTTTTGTCATTCTTTTTGTGAAAACTACCTGTATTTTTGCCCATTTTAAAAATCAAGTTTTTCTTTTTCTTAATGCTTGTTAGGAAGTTTTTACATATTAAGGTTATTAGCCATTTTCTATGATAAAAGTTGCAATGATATTTTCCCACTGTGTCATTTGTCTTTTGGTTTTTGCCACACAGAAGTTTGTTTTGTTTTAATATGATCAAATTTATCAACTTTTATTGCTTCTGAATTTTGAGTCTCCATTAGGAAGTTTTCCCCTGTGTCTTGGTGAAAAAAGGAATTTGTACATAATGTTTTCCAGACCTTGTATAATTCTATTTTTATGGTGCTAATCTTTTTGTTATTTTTCTTAGTTTATAGTATATGATCTGGATAGATTTTTACCTTTTTCCAAATGGCTAACCAGTTGTTCTAAAGCCTTTTTATTAAAAAGCTTATCTTTTCATCTATATATTTGAGTTTCTAAATTTATCACATACAAAATTACTATATTCATGGTCTATTTTTAAATTCTTTTTACAGCATTAAATTTATATGCATTAAACTGACAAAAATCACTTCTTACATCTTTCAAAGATTAAAACATGTTAAGGTGGATCGGAAGGCTATTATGAGTACTGTAGGAGGGATCCATAGAGGGCATAAGAAAATATAATTCAGCTTGCAATCTAGTAAAAGAAAAGGCGATAAATATCACAAAATAAGCACAAAGTCTTGGGCAGAATGCTGATCATAATAAGCCATAAACTGAAGAATATGATCAAAGATAGGAAGAGAAATGTGGTGGTCAGCAATAAAAACATAAATAAGAAGTACTGACTTTATTATTCATTGTCTAGAGATTAGAGTATCCTGACAGGCCAACTCAGATGTCTCATCCACAATGCAGATTGGGTTGGTATTCAACAAGTACGCACCACTTTGGTAGATTATGGCCTGAATCCTAACTGGAGACAGTATCTGTGTGGGTTGGGGCATGTGTTTACCCATTGCAGAGACAATTCCACTGTGAAGACTAAAGCAACAGACTATCAGAATTTGATGGTATTAAGCATTTAGATCATATAATTAATTTCTCTATTCTGAGACCATGCCTCTGGGTAACATCATCATCAGTTTACCAGAAGAAAACATACATTGATTAGACACCTTTATTTTTCAAAGTAAATTAAGAACACTGATATTATAGTTAACTTTTTATAATACAATGTCTTGAATATACAAAGTTGAAGATGAAATTCTGATAAATTCATCAAAATGACATTGCTTTTTATGTTTAATTAATAAAAAATTAGAAGTTTGTTCAAAATTTTTAAATGTTTTCTAACCTCGTTTTAATATCTATGAGAAGTCTGAATTTGAATGATGAAACATGGAATTTACCAGTAAGTTTTTATCGTTGAGGAAATCCTCTGATAAAAAAAGAATTTTATTACCCAGACCACTGTCTGAAATTATTCTAAAGTATTATAATAATCAAGTTGCTCTATACATGGACATACAAAACAAATCATGACTCCTGCCCCTTCTTCCCAGAATACCTCATAAAAACAAGGAATATTTGATCAACTGTCTTCTTTCTTTTAATGCCTTCTTGGAGTTGACATTTTAAGCACACATTCAATCATTTATATTTTAGTCCTGCCAGAAATAATTTATGATTCTTTTGCCATTTGAAATACAAACTAAGGGGTCTCTGGGCTGCAATCACAGTTCTCTTTTCCTAGATAGAACCTCCTTGACAGTGTGTGACCTGCCCTTTCAAAGAGAGGACGATCCCAAGGTCTAAACCCTTGCTTCCTAAAGAGTGATGTTTCTGCTCCAATCCACAGCATCTGCAACCCCTGAGAGCTCCTGAGAAATTCATAGTCTCAACCTCCCTCCTGGGTCTACTGAATTAGAGTCTTCATTTTAACAAGATCCCTGGTTGAACCACATGCACTTTAAAGCTGGAAAAGTACAGGCCTCCCAAAATCTGCCCAATCATCAAAATCACCCTTGAGAGCTTTTAAAAATATTGAGTCTTGGATATTGCCAGAGGAAATTCTAATTCACCTAGTTTGGGATGGATGGATCTAAATCTCTGTCTTTAAAACTTTCATGCATGATTAAATTCAAGAATAAATGCATAAAATGTTTTCATCAACAATGCCTAAAGATTAAATTCATCAAGAGCAAATAGTTGTTGAATTTCTTGCAGGAAATCATTCTCCTCTAACATGGAGATGCAGATGCAACTTTGAAGCACCTAATGTACCTTTTGAGAGAAACATTTTCTATAGAAAGAAGAGAAAATTGTAGCCAGATATATGCAGTAATTTGTTCAAAATTACATTGTTAGTAAATATTTCCAGGATTAGGGATTGAATATATATATATAGTCTACCTCGAAGTATTGGAATTTTTCTATTATGCCAGAATTGTCTTTTGCTTTTCTTTCTTTCTTTTTCTTTCTTTTCTTTTTTTTTTTTTTTTTACAATTATTGAGTCTAGATTGAATTTTTTTTTTATTACTCTGTGGTGAGGGAGGCATGTGACGAGATGGACAGGATCCCCCATTTCTACAATGAGTCTATGTTCCCTTCTCTCTGGAAGGAGGTAAATTGTACTAACAGAAATTATAGTTATATCTTTTTTCTTATTAAAGCTATCAGGTATACAATTTACTCAGCTTCAAACTGTAAGTATAAATACTATTTTCAAAATTCATAGAAAAAAATGCTACAACCTTGCCACTCTACCATAACTTCTATTTTTATATTGTCACTTCTAGTTTTATATTACATGTGTTACATATATTCATATAGAGACAATTACTACAACTTTTGCTCCAAATATTCCTCAAAACCTCCTCTCTAAAAAATGGACTGTGGTCACATGAAAGTCACTGGCTTCATAATGGTACAGAAGAACAGCAGCAAACATAGGGAAAGAGAATTGAGACTCACAGAGAAAACTTCTTGTTTACAGTCAAAACAGATGTGGAGCCAAACTTTGATCACTCTGATATCCACATAACTTCTGTGTAGATGCTCTCCTTCTCCAGTCTTGAACATCTTTCTGTTTGATTTTGGTTCCAAAGGTTATTAGAGAATTTGACATGAGCAGTAACTTTGATTAGCTTCCCAGGTCCAAACTTTAAAATTATATAATTCTAAAAAAAAAAAGAAATTATCTTACTTGAGTATTTCCTCTTCCCTCAAGCAATCATCCTACATATTTTTTCAGAAGAACCTGGGTCAGAAGAATGGTTTATAAACTGTTGGCAGAGAAAAAAGAGTTTGGCCTGAGTCTCCTCCTTTTGGCCTGAGCTATCCCATTCTTTTCTACCAAAACATATTTATTGGTCTTATTTATGTTACACATTCATGTTAAAATTTTACAAAACTAGTTTATGTGATTTTAAACATTTTAAAGTTTCATCTGGCAATGGGGCTTTAATGTACATACTATGTGTTAATAAAGAATGAAAGATGATAAATGCAGGGATAATAGGTGGCAGGTAGTGTCAAATGCCCACCATTTCTACATGTCACTATCCATAGTAACCAAAATTAGATGGGTTTGTACTACTGCTTTCCCCAAGGTTAAAATCTGCTAATGTATTTTTCCCATAAGTGTTTTGTATTTCAAGCTGTTTACTTCCAATTGTAAAATAAAATTATTTTGTCCTCTCTTAAAATTTCTCAGTCATCACCAAGCATAAAAACATATATGAAGGGACACTTCTCAGTAACTCTAAAATCACAGTTTTGTCACACAAGTAAGACATACCAGGCCCAGCAGGAAAAAAATAAAATCTGTTTGTCATAGGTTCCATGTATCTAAAACTCTCAGAACCTAATGAGAAGCAGAATTCTGGAAACTAGACAAAATTTCAGCAGATCTAATCAAACATTTATAAAATGAATACTACATCACAACCAAGTAAAATTTATTTCATGTATGTAAGTTGGTTCAATATTCAAAATTTAGTCAGTCTAATTCACATAATAACCAGCTAAAGAAAGAAATCATATGATTGTATCAATTAACACAGAAAAAAATTGACATACTTTAACTTTCATTCATAATAAAATATCTGAGTTAATGGTGAAAGATAGAATGCTTTTCTTCTAAGATCAGAAACAAGACAACAATATCTGTTCTCACCATTTTTATGTAAAATAAAACTGGAAGTTTTAGCCATTGCAATAATAGGGTATGAAAAAGAAACAAAAGGCATACAAATTAGGAAGAAAAAATAATGTTACCTTTATTTGCAAATGCCATCATGTATATAAAGAAAATTCGAAGGAATCTGTAAAACAAAACATCCTAGGACAGTTTAGCAGTCACAGGATCCATGATCGGCACATACACAAAAACAATCGTGTTTCTATGTATTGACAGTGAACAAGTAGAAACTGAAATAAAACATGTAGTACCATTTAAAATGAAATATTTAAAAGAAAATGAAATATTTAAATATAAAGATAACAAAACATGTATTATATCTATAGGTGAAAATTATAAAATAAAATGCTGAGGAGAAAATCAAAGACTTAAATACTTAGAAAGAACATATTATATGGTGTTCTTAGAAAGAACACCATATAATAAATATGTCAGTTCTCCCTAAATTTATCTATATGTTTATCAAAGTTTCTATCAAAATTTCAAAGTTTTATGTAGACATAGACAAACTTACTCTAAAATTTATATGAAAAGAAAAAGGTTCTAGTCCTACCAGAATGGCTAAAACAAACAAACAAAAAAAAATAGTGACAACACCAAATGCTAGTGAGAAAGCAAAGAAACAGGATCACCCAAACATTACTGATGTGAAAGTAAAATGATAAAGCCACTTTGGAAAACAGTTTGTCAATTAAGTAAAAAACTAAACATAAAACTACCATGCAGCTCAACAGTTGCACTCCAGGTCATTTTTGCCCAGAGAAATGAGATCGTATATGCACACATAAGCCTACACACTAATAGTCATAGCAGCTTTATTCATAAGAGCAAGAAACTAACAAAATCCCAAGTGTCTTCCAAGAGCTGAATGGTTAAACAAATTGTGTTATATCTATACCATAGACTACTATTCAGCAATAAAAAGAAATGAACCATTGATACCTACAATGACTTGAAAAAAATTTGCAGAGAATTATGCTGATTTAAAAAATCCAACCCCAAAAGGTTTATACTATATGATTACATTTGTATAACAATTTTTTTAAATGAGAAAATTGTAGAAATGGAGAACAGATCTACGTTGCCAGGGGTTAAGGAAAAGGGAGGTGGGAGGTTAATTTAATCAAAGCTCAATTTAAAGTTTTTTAAAGAGCTCTTCTAATATTACCTCTGATTCTAAGAAAACACAACTAATTACAATGCATTCTGTTTCTCCAACTAAGAATGAGATTTTCTTTGCCTACTCTTTCAATCCTTCCCTCCCACTCTTGACCTTTGCTGGAGACATCGTGATGTACTCAGGACCCACCCACGCCTCTTACGATCTTGTCAGTGGAGTGAGAACCACTCAATTTCCACGTCCTAGGGTTTTCTCTGCGGGTTGGAACCTGGATAAACCAGGTTATAAGTGCTGGGAAATCAGTGTTCCCCCTTTACATTCATCTCTGCAGCACCTCTTAACCTTTACCTTTGAGCAAACTATAAAGTGCGTTTTCCACATTGACTGCTGGAAAGTTCCCGGTGGAATTAAGCTTCAGTAACAAAGAGTGGTAAAGGGCTTATCACATACCCTTTATTGACTGACTTCAGTTCCCTTTCTCAATTTCCCACTCTCCAAATGATTTTTCCTAGAATCATCATCTCCCAATCAAACTTCTTGCACTGAAATCCTGTATTAGGATATATTTCTGAAAAACCTAAAATAAGACATTTATTTCACAAGTCTAAAAGTTAATTTGGGCGGATTTGGAAAGCTCTCTTTTCCTCTGCTTTTTTCTGCACTTAATATACCCTTTCTCAGACCTTGAAAGTATAAGATCTGAGGTCTCATTCTGTTCTTATATTTTCTTTGACCTAATGAGCAATGTGTACAGTACTAGTCTAAACATTCCTGGTTCTAGTACAATTCCCACTCCTTATTAACTCCCTGAATTCAGCCAAAACAATCTCACCAGGTCTGTTTTTTTTTTCTTGGATAAATAGGGTTAAGATACCTGCTGTACTGCTATCACAAACTTGTCATGAGGATAAATCATGACTGTGACAGAGAAAGGATAGAACATGACAAAATGTCAGATCATTAGTACCTTTGTTTTCACAGGGAAAATTCTCTCTGAAATCTCACTGCCTTGGTGTAACTGGCTGCAGAAAAGGAAAGAGGCTCTAGTGGTCCATTTAACCTCTTGCTGCCAGGTTTTCTCTGCGTTCCTGACAGCACCAAAAGGCTTTTGTAAGCCATGTAAGTCTGATTATATTCTATCTTGTTATGAAAAACCGTCTCGCATTCACTTCGTTGTTTTGTATAAATCTCTGACAAAAGGATCTGAGTTTTATGGATTTTCTCGTTCCCATATTCATAACAGAAATATTCTATTTTCCCTCTCTTTCAAATTCAAAGGAAAGATGTTGCCCAAGGCAGAGAACACTTATCGGATATTTATTTTTCACGTAGCTTTCCTCTCACTGTGGCTTAATGTAGAGATGATGAAGCTAAAAAGCCCACTTATAATCTAATCTGCATTTTAAATAACTATGACAAGGTCTCTCTCACAGTTTTTAACTGAAGTGGTACGGATCTCTAGAAATGAGAAAACGCTTTAGAAGTAAAGAAATGAGAAAGGTTCGGTGTGTCTGATTCTAAGAAGTTCTTACTTCTGTGTCTACATTCCCTTAGGGGCAGCAGTAACTATAATACCAGTCTTTTCTATTATCTTATTTAATAGCTTATTTAATAGCTGTGTGGCCTTCTCCTTTAGGAGACTAAACCTTTTTAAGCTTTTAGCAAGAAAATGGGGATAATAATGATGATACTTACTTCATTGATAAAATGCTGAGTCTTTGGTGCATAGTAGGCTTTCAACACATGTTCACTGTTGCTATCAATATCAGCATCATCACTGGCATTAATACTATTTTTTTCAGAAGTAATGTTATGGTCATCAGAATTTTCTTCTTAGAAGATATACACTTGTTAATGAATAATTTTTCTTTTCTTTAAATGGTAGATTATTAATTTGTTTCCAGTGGCATGGGGGAGCTGACTCATTTGAGAATCTATCCCACTCTAGAGAAAGACAAAATTTTTATGAGTACCCTGAGAATCACCAGTTTTTGACACTAACAATCAATGCCAAGAAAAAAGTGTCCACCTGTATTTGACTAATATCATTGTTACTTTAACTTCTTATCATTATGTTCAGTAGTGCTTGGTACCATGAGAGAAAGTACTTAATAAAGCAGACACAGATGATAGGCAAACTTTTTTTAGAAATTGGGATATACTTCTTAAATATATAATTAATAGACTATTTTTTGAGTAGTTTTAGGTTTATGAAAAAATTGAGCAGAAAATATAGAGTATATTTGTGTACTTTTAAAATCATTAAAATAACAATGGAACCACCTACAAATACTCTATATGGTTAAGAAAAGTGCTTTCTCTTATATAAAAGAGTTTATCAGACAAGTTCACGGGAGAGTGTTTCAGTCAAAGGAAGTAAGGTTCAGTGGGCACAGAACTGAAAGCAAGCCTGGAGTGGTCTCAAACCAGAGAGCTCGATTTCACTTCAGAATAGGATGCAAAGGTAATATATGTAAGAGATGATGCTTGAGAGAAAGAAGGTCAAGAGAGAACCCAAAAGACATGGGAAATGTGTAAAATTTTTACCTTGTCAGTAATGGGGAGCCATTAAAGAATATGAATAGAAATTTAATTTCAATTATCTTTGTGCAGAGAAAACAACATAATCAGATTTGTGTGTTAAGGTCATTCTGATAGCAATGTGTCATATGGATTAAGGAACCTTAAGGCTAGGTGGGTGGAAGCTAATGAGTCTATTCAAATAATTCAAATGAGATCATTCAAATGAGAACTCAAGCAGTGACAGTAGAATGAAAGAAATGACAGCTCATATTTAAAAATTGTTAAAGAGATGAAATTAACAAACCATGTTGAGTCATTTTAGGTGAGGATAAGACAGAAAAAAATGCAGAATGACTCCCAGTTTCTGACTTGTGCAATTAAATTAATGATCGTGTCATTTTCTAAGGTAAAGCATGTAAAAAGAGAAAGGCATCAGAAAAGATGATGAATTGAGTTTTTAAAATGTTGGGTTTGGGACATCCAAACAGAGCTATCTAGTAGCATGTAAGATATAATATTCTGGAACCTGGAAAAATAATTTTGAGCTGGAGTTACGATTGGGAGTCATTAGTTAATTGATGAGATTTTGGAGGAGTCTGTGTTAGAAGAAAGAGGGGCCTCACATCGCAACCTGAAGGATACCAGTCTTTGTAGAGCAGGCAAAGGAAGTAGCTCTAGCGGGAAAAGAACCAGCGGAGTGATGTGATGGAAGTCAGTAGAAAAGAAAGTTTTAAGATGTTGGAAATAATCAATGAAGCTCTGTAAAACATGCTTTTAATTATTTAGTTACAAGGAGGTCACTGACAACCTCAGCATGAGGGAATTTGCAATACACTGAGGTAGGAAACGGAAGTCAGTCTTGTTCATTATTGAATCCCCACCACTTAGCACAATGATTGCTCCCCTCCAAGTTGTTTAGTAAATATTTATTGAATGATTGCATGATGTATCTTTTTCTAGGTGACATAACAGACACTAAGAAGCAGAATTGTTCTTTTCTCTCAAGGTACTCAAAATTTAGTAATTTTCACTTGCTAATCTGAAAGCTTATCTGATAGGCTAACAGTCACTTGCTCAGTTATACCCTCTACATTCTGTGCTTTTCTATTCAATTATTTTTACCAGGATTTTGTTTAAAGTCTTTTCTTTTGCCAGTTAGTTTAAAATAAATTTTAATAATTTTTGTTAATTACAATAAAAAATAACATAAAATTTGCAGTCTTAAGCACTTTTAAGTGTTCAGTATATTCACATTGCTGTGCAACAGATCTCCAGAACTTTCTCATCTTGCAAAACTGAAATGCTATACCCATCTCCCTCCACACAAACCCTGGCAACCACCATTATGCTCCCTGCCTCTTTACATATTTCATATAAGTGGAATTACATAGTAATTGTCTTTTTGTAACTGGCTAATTGCCTCAAGACTCACCCATGTTGTACCGTATAAAATAAACCAGCTTTTCCAGTGTTTTTCCTGTAAAAGTTCTGAGAATCTAACAACACATAAATCATACAATTTCAGGTTAAGAAGAAATCATAAAGATTTCCCCAACTATTTTGTGGGTTTCTTTAACATGGAAGAAATCATTCTTATTAGAAATCACTCAGTGATAAAAAACACACTAACTGAAGGCCTATTCCATTTTTCAATTAACTTCATCGTTAAAAGCTAACGCTACTCTATGTACTTGTCCTGGGATGCATTTATTAAAATCTTAGCATTTGACAGAAATAAGGCATATACCTAATGCCAGTTTAGAGCACTTATTTTTCTTAAAGCCTTATAACATTCTTCAAGTCACCTTTGTTTTTCTGGCAGCTAGCCATTCTATTCCTTGTGTCGTTAAACTGTAGTTACTTATTATCTCTCTCGATATGACTACAGTAACTATGTTTTGCAAATACATTAGCTCTCTTGTTTGAGGGATAAAAATAAGTATACAATAACAGAGTTAGAGTCAACCCACAAAGACTAGAAACAAAGAGAAGCAGTCTGGTATCTCAGCTGCTGATGGCTACCTCCTATACCATAGAGTTGACTATAATTAAGCTCTCAGTTTCCAACTTAGTATGATTGCAGTTTCCAAAAGCATTTCAGAAATAGAAAGCTTAAAGCACATTTCCATACATTTTTATTTGTAGTTAGGTCAAGAGCAACAACAACAAAAAAATTGAAAATGGGAAAGGATGATGTCCAAGTTCCTAAGTAGACAGAAGATGGAGATGATCCAGTATCTGTGCTTATATCTGCACTCTTAAATTCTGCCACACAGATATCCCAGTAAAAACTGAGCTAATCTTAGCTGATGAGGTTCTTCCTTTAGTCAGATAAAAAAGTCTAGACTCCCATGGGCAAATATGTTTAGTTATTTTTACTAGGATTGAACGAACAAGCACTGAATTACCTAGCTCCAAATATCAATTGTGCCCCCAAATGTCAAGGGTGAGAAACTTTGGCTTAGAACAATAATTCATCTTACAATGTTTATTATAAGCACTTATCCAAAGGAATAACTGTGATAATCAGAGAAGATAACACATTTCAACAGGAGAGTTGGGTAGCAGGATGGAGGGCATGGTGTGGTTTCCGGTCAGGTCCCGGAAGCAACAGCCTGCTTGAATTGTGTTAACTGATACCTTTTTTTTTTACTTATAAAACAATTTTAATTTTTACTCAAAATGTATGAGATGTCATCATTAACCTTTATCTTACATTTGAAAAATGGATACAATTACACAGGAAAGGAAAGGAAACAAAAGTTATTAGATTTCAAGCTTAAGTTTCAAAAATATTCATATAATACAAGTAAAAACTCCAGATACTGTCCCATTGTCCAATATTGTCAGACATGTTAATTTTCATGTCTCCTTAATTTATAACATAAATATTATCATTTGTTAAAAATGGTTTTAGATTTTTTTTCTAAATACTATGAAGGTTCTCCACCTATTTCATTAACTAACCTGCAGTTTAAAAAAAGATTTTTTCAATCTATTTGTATTTAAAGAACGAATACCATATACCCAGGGAAAACAACTTTATCCCTGCCAAATATTAGTAATATAACTGATTATTATTGACACCATAAAGCCATATTAACTATTTAAATTGCTTTGTGGCATTGTAGCAGAGACTTACTGTGAAAGAAAAGCAAAAAGTGAGTGTGACCATAGAGTTCTTTATCTTAGAAACACTGAAGGTTTGCTATGTGTGCCCCACAGTGGGCCTCCTGCTTCCAGAGGTGAGCTCTGGGCAAATAAGTCCCAATCAACTACATGAGATGATTATGTGATGGACAACAACCTTAAAGATTAAAAGACAAAAATATTTTGAGGATGGGAAATAATACTACATGATGGACCTAGAGGGTAATGTGCTGAGTGGAGAAAGTCAGATAGAGGAAGACAAATGCCATATGATTGCATGTATATCTGGAATCTAAAGAGCAAAATAAACAAACAGAAACAAATTCATAGATACAGAGAACATTTTGAGGGTTACTAGATGAGAGGTTGATTAGGTCGGCGAAAAGGGGAGTGGGGATTAAGAAATACAAATTGGTAGTTAATAGTCATGGAGATAAAAAGTATAGCATAAGGAATATAGCCAATAATATTGTAATAACTCTGTACGATGTTAGAGGAGCACTATTGAGGTGATCACTTTGTGAGTTATATAGATGTCTAATCACTATATTGTACACCTGAAACTAATATAGTATAGTATGCCAACTATAACTAAAAAATAAAAATTATTATTATAAAAAAATTTTTGATGTGGTATCCCATGGGGAAGAATTCACTGCAGACATGAAAACTTAAACATAAGATCCATGGTCTTATCTTACTAGATCTATCAGAGCCTTGGGTCATTTAATTCCATTCCATCTATACGATAAAATATTTTAAAATTTTTATTCTGAGACCTGTGCCATGTACATTTCTAACCAATAGTGACAAATTCTATTTTATCTCAAGGACAAAGAACAATTTGCTCTCAGTTGCAAGCTTTCTTTCTTCTTTCTCTGACATTATCAGTCCTGTTTTTGGTTCCTCCTTGCTACCCTCATATGGGACGAGCTCAGAAAACAAAGATATCCTTCACCTCATTGTCCCTTCACTTACATACTCATAGCATGTATTTACAACATATTTTTTAATTATTGCCCTTTATTGAGAAAAAATAAGAAAAGGTAGAAAATATTCACATATCATTATCACAATATTTAAGTTAATTATGATATTTTCTATCTTGTCATTATAGAGTAGAGCTTTAGCCTAACATGTTTACTACGAATTACGGTTTCCTGTAATTTTGAGAGTTTTTCTTTAATAGATGCAAGAACTGTTGATTTAAAACCTTAAGACTATTAAGGGTTCTTATAGGCAACTATTTTTGCCAGAATTTTTGAGCTAGAGAACATATATTTTACCAAATTTGTTTACTTTTTTAAGGAAGTGGCTTTGCTCTTTAACCTTGTGATAATTAAGTATTAATTGAGCATGAACTCATTAATTTGGTTACAGAGATATATGCAGTATTTTGAAGTTCATTCTAACATGTTTTTTGAAAGAACATTTGTCTTAAACTTCTTACTTTCCAATTATAATTCTTTCAATCTAAAGAAATTTCTCCCCTTCCACTTTGTTATCATTCTGTTAAATATATCGATCACTATTTGTTATCAACTTCAGAATGTAGCCTTGTTTGAAAATAGGGTCTTTGTAGAAATAATTAGTTTAAATGAGGTCATTCTAGATTCCAGTAGGCCGTAAATACAATAACTGGTGTCTTTCTTTATAAGAAAGGGAGGACAGTCAGGCACAGAGACATAGAGGAGACATTGGGAACAAGGCCACAGAGATTGAAGGGATGCAGCTACAAGTCAAAAAACTTTAAGAATTGCCAGAAGCCACCAGAAGCCAGGAAGAGACAAGGAAGTTTTCTTCCCCTAGAGCCTTCAGAGGGATCACAATCGTGCCAACACCTTAACTTTGGACTTCTAGCCTCCTGAACAGTGAGAGAATAAATTTCTGCTATTGTAAGCCACCCAGTTGGTGGTACTTTGTTACAGCGGCCCTAGTAAACTATTATGCTAATTAGCGCATCCATGTAATTATCTTCTTGAATACATTGAAAAGGCATAAAATCTGAGAGAATAAAATAAAATATAGTGAAGTTCAGTGGAGCAAGACATCCTAAGTGGTTGGAGGACAGATAGAGTAATCATAATTCGAGAACTGAAGAAAAGCAGGCAAGATGAAGAAGACAGGTCAAAAATACAGTGTTAAAGAGAGACTTCCTGCTTGTTCACTTCATCTAAAGGTCCGAGTAATCGGCCCTCCTGATGTTATGAAAATCATTTAGAAAAATTAACATACTTAGAAGATGTTTTAAAAATTAGCATATTTCTTGTAAATCCTGTTTTAGATATTTTATGTAAATAAAACCAATTTTCCCAATAGAAACACTGCTTAATGAACTTTGATTCCAAAATGCTAAACCAAAACATACATTTTGAGATAAATGAGTGCTTCTTTAAAAAATAAACTTTAAAAACTGATATTCATATGGAGGCCATCCTAAAGTAAACAGTAAATGTACGTTTATATTAGTTCTAGCCAGAAAACTCTTTTTCAAAATGCTATTTGTACAAACAGTTCTTTGCTTAAGGTTTTATAAAACTCTTAGCAAATACTTTTTGAGGCTCTGTAGAAAAACAAAGTTTGAGTTAAAGTTGATTGCTTTTCCAGGATAAGCAAGCAGGAGTCTCGAATGGAGTGTGGAAATCCCTTCTAGTCTCATTCGTTATTAAGGGGAAAGCAAAAAGACTTTATAGTTTAATAAAAGGAGCCTGGTACTGGAGCCTGGGGAACTCCAACTGAATTATAGACCAGGCTCTGACATTGATTTACTATACAACATTAAGGCAAATTTTCACTTCTCTCTCTCTCAAGTTTCAACTTACTTTTTGCTGTCTAACCTTGAACAAGTTATTTAATAACACTCTACGTCAGTTTCCTCATCTATTAAACTCAGTAATGATGACATATTCTTTTAGGGTCACTGTGAGGTTTAAATGAATTAATGTATCTAAAACACTGATAACAGTGTCTAGCACAGAGTAGCCAGTATTAGTAATTGTCTTAAGCTTCTTACGGACAGGGATCATAATAACTTATTCATCTCAGTATTTCTCAAAATACCTAGAAAAATATCTTTAATGTAGTAGTTGCTCAATAAATATTTACTACCTGAATTTAAACTTAAAATACAAACATTCTATATTATCTAGTTTGTTGAAGTTGTGTTTACTTTAAACAAAATTTTTTCAATCCTGTGATCTGGAGGGGGGAAAAAATGAAAGCATCTTTTGGGAAAACATCTATGAACAAAGCATTCCCGTGAGAAAGTTTCTATCAGGTTGGAAAAATACTTGAAAAAGTCTCCCTGAAATAAAGCCAGGAGACTTTTGGTCTCTCTAAGCAGCAGTCTCTGCTTCCTTAGAGCAGTCTAGAATACACCCACAGTGTGGAAGGACCTAACCTCCCTCTTGATCCCCTTCTCTTGTACCCTTCTTTCCCATTCCCAGCACTGCAACTTACCCTGGCCTCGTTCTCATTCTGCTGGAGGCCTCCTTCTCCCAGAAGAGCTAACAGAAAATTCTTTATTGCTTTAGTTTTATTGCTTTTTAGCTTTGGAAACAGCATGATTCTAGATGATAATTATATTCCATTTATAAATATTATCTCTAAGAAAATAGCTAATAGCTTTCTGGTAATGCTATCTATAATTCTGTAGCTGCTAAATTTATGTGTCAACTAGAATCTTGAAATAAACAAAGTTTATAAATTGATTCCTGTAGCATGATGTAAAATTTTGCTAGATCCTAAAACTGCTGAGATAAGAACAACTGCATTCATCAGCTAAGCCAGCAGTGAAATTAAAAATACAACTGAACATTCTAAGGCATCTCTGAGAGCCATGACAAATTCAAAAGAAAACCCAACATGTGAATGTCAATTGCTTTGTGAAGAAGTCAGTTTACAGGTTACTCAGGCTTCAGAGGTTCATGTGGGTTTTTTCTCAAGTTAGCTTTTCCCATAAAAAAACAATTCAGATAGAAAGAGCCTTTAATCTTCACAGCAAAGAGTTCAAGGAATTGTATAGAAGAATATAATCACAAGTAGCTGTAGTGACCATTATATAGGATTAGTAGATGAAAGTGCTTCTCTAAAAAAAGTTAAGGTCTAGTCTGACATCTTAGCTGTAATGACAGTGTCATAACAAGGATGGATGCTGTTGGGATCCCATTTCCACCTAGAGGGCTCCTACAGAAACTATGTGCAACGACTTTGCTGACACTGAGAAGTACTGAACGTTAGCAAACATCTGCATACTTGAACTTATGAGACTCACTTTCTCGCAAGGGTAGCATTATGTAATGATCAACTACATAAGCTCTGAAGGCAGAACTTCATGAGTTTATATCAAAACACTGAGTTGGACAAGCGCATCAGTATTTTCAACCATAAAATGGACAGTAGTTGTAAAGACTAAATAAGTTAATACAACTGAAGGACCTAGCACACCATAAGAGATCAATGCATGTGCTATTATCATGTTATTATTTAGAATTACTTTTATTTTAAATAATTAGGATTATTTTATTTTGAATTATTATATTTAGAATTATTATTTAGCTTTCTCTTAACTCTTACTACCTTACTGCCACCAACTTTACTATCCTAAAGAAAATTTCTGACAACCTTCTCTGTATGACCCCAGTATAGACAATTCATTTAGCCCTACAAAGTAGGGACCTCTCTCTCTCTCTCTCTCTCTCTCTCTCTCTCTGATTGTAATAAAAACAATTACAATCCCCCCCAAAAGATAATACGGAACACAGCATTTCAAAATGACTTGTTACTACTTCTAAGAGAACTCAAATTACTCCATATGAAAAAAAAATTACCCATCTGGGATAGGAGTAATAAACCTACAGGAAGT
The DNA here is from genome assembly GCA_004027375.1 of Macroglossus sobrinus. Lineage (NCBI taxonomy): Eukaryota > Metazoa > Chordata > Mammalia > Chiroptera > Pteropodidae > Macroglossus > Macroglossus sobrinus. The sequence continues at coordinate 1,144,932 of PVKZ01000182.1, forward strand.
TTTTCTCCCCTCAAAGTCATAGAATGGGATGCTCTCAGAATTCATGGACTATTGAGTTTTTATGTTGCATTTTTGAAAAGAGATGGTTTTAAAAGTAAGAGAACTGAATTAATCCAACTGAAATGTGTTAAAATTGATCAATGGAATTATAGCATTTATATTACTTGAGTACTTCCATTTGTTTTAGGCATTTAAACACCCTTCATCAGAAAAACAGTTTTAAATTTAAAAATTCTGCAATTAAAATCAAATTAAATTAAAAGAATTTCTGCAAGTCTTTGTCAAGTTGTTAGAACTTTAAAATACAGAATTTGTAGAAACAAACATAGCTGTAGGATAAAGACCATAGTGAGCGTCTTTATCCATCTGAGTTCGGTTCAGAACACATACTAATTACTTTTACAGATCAAATTTATTATAAATTAATTATAGTCAGCTACAAAGAATTGACTAAATAGGTTGAAAATGAAAAAAGGGATCATTGAGGTAATACTGAGAACATTTCCAGAAGCAAGGACCACGTTAGGGAAAGTAGAATAAGAAAAGGAGCTGGGGTGGGGAAGGGACCCTTTGAGCGTGATGAAGCAGTGCCTGGCGATGCCTGGCTGGTTCTGACACCTCTGCAGACAGTAGGGGGATGCAGAAAGAACTGCAGAACAGAACCAGAACAACCACTGCTGCCAAGAGAAGGGAGCTGTTTCTGGGTGATGCTGCTGACGAGAACAGGAACACCTCCCTCCCTCCTTCTGCCTCACAGCCTGCCCCTAGCACTCTTCTTCCAGGGAGCTCAGATGACATTTCTTAGCCTCTCAGCCCCTGAATCTAGAAAGGGGTGTTTGAGTAGACAGAAAGTAGATTAATAAATTAACACAGTGTCTTCTTAGCAACCCCTTCATGTACACTCGGGCAGAGTCACAAATCACAGCAAGTGCTTCAACTGGCACCTGCACTTTGCAAGCCAAGAACAGCCTTGCTGTTATCTAGAGAAAGGAAACCTTCCATTATGCCATATTAATCTTTACAACCATATATGCACACAAATAACCATCTCAGACATTTATTCACGCAAGAAGTATTTATTGATGTCCTTCTATTTTCAAGCATTTATTGAGATGCTGAGATGGTTATAACAGTGAATAAGACAGATTCCTTGTCTGCATGGAGCTAACGAGGTAAACAGACGATAAACACATACGTAACTAATGACCACTAATGCTAAGTCCATGGGGAAAAAAAAGAGCATTCAATCCACTTTCTTTCTTAATGTGACAAACACGGAGAAAAATTTATAAAGATAACTAATGCTCCAATTCAACCTAGATTGACATTTTACATTAACTTTTTTTCACAAGCCGTCATTTCAACTCTCAGTAGATCGTATTAAGCAGCCCAGTTGACATCGTGTCCCTGACAAGACAACAAGGCCTAAAATTTATTGCTTCCTGGGAAGAGCCAAAGTACAGACACATCCACTTGAGCCCAGCACACCAAGGCACGTGGGCTGAGACACTCTCTTTGGGATGTTTTTGTGCTCCAGACATATCCTGTGGGTATCCGAAATGCTCCCTTTCTCGGAGATTAAGTGATGAGCTGCAGGTACAGATTTTGTGCAAGAAATTTAAACCCAGAGAAGATGTTTAAGGGACGGTCCCTTTTTATTTTTAAAGCTTCAGTGGCAAATCACTTATTTGTACCTTAGCATACAGTTGGCTACCTAGACAAAATAATATCATAGGATAGTCTAACTCTGCTATATTTTTACTGTGAACAAAATAAACATGATAGATGCCTTCACTCCAACTTGTTTTATTTCTTCTAAGCAGTATGAATATTGAAATGTAGAGAATATTTTTTGTTACATTTATCTCTGTGTGTGTTTACTAGAAAATCTAAGGAAAGCATCTGGAGATTAGAAAGAATATCATTTCTGAGGGCCTGAGCTTTGAGTCACATAAGATGCCAGATCTATAAAACATCTAAAAGACTCCTGTTTTAAATTGAAAAAGGAAAGCAATGATTCCCTTACCCTAAAGACGTGAATAATTGAAGAACTATGGTAACAGACCTCTATCAGATCTCTTATCCCTCTTACCTGTCTCTTTCCACTTGATTGAGAGTTTCCTTTGTGTTTGTATTCCCCATATATATGACAGTGCCTGGCACGTAATGTGCCTTTTCCCATTCCCTTCCAACTTCAGTCTGATTTAGGTATTTTCCCTTTGTGCCAGTTTATCTTTTCCCTGGGAGAACAGACTGTGTCTTATTAACAGTGTACATAGTGCCTGACTTTGAGTAAGGCCTAATAGGTTTGTTGAATGGATAAGTGGATGAATATTAATAAACTATCTGGGCAAATACTTACAGGGAAAATCTGTAAGGTTAAGAAATTATTTGTTGCAAGTATGCTGCTGATTTATAGAATAATGAGGCAGACGTTGGTTATTGGCTAACCAATTAAGCTCCCTTCCACTGTAAAGAATGTTGCTAAACTTCTGAGTATAATCTCCCTCCCTTTCCCATTTCCCCAGTGGCCTTTGCGCCTATTTGATTGGCTAAGAAGAATAAATCAGCCCTGTATTTTCAAAATAAGACTGTCTTAGTAATAGTACTTTAATAACCTATTACAATGTTATAAAACAAGTTACAGTGGTGAAAAGATTAATCATTAAATTGCCCTCCAGTAATAGTTATCATTGAAAAACTAATGAATATTGATTAAGTCAACTCTGCATGCCCTTGCCATTCTTTTCCAACAGTTTGAAAGTGTCTAGATTCAAAACAAAATAGACCAATGACTCTTAAGTATTTCTAAATGTGATTTGTTAATAATAAATTGTAATCACTGAATGGAGGCTTAGAGATTCTATCATTTAATCTAACTTTTTTATTTTACAAATGAGGAAACTGAGAGACCTAAAACATGAGCTGTCTTTGCATATATTTCCATGCTTCCATCACCTCTGTCTACTGACATAAACTGATAAGGGACAAGATTACTTTTACATATATTTTCCCCTGTTCCACCCCGTCAGTGCCTGACATGATGCTTTGCACATAGGAAATGCTTGATTAATGTTTATTGACTAAAGAAATGATTCCACACATTTAGGTTTTGTCTCACTCATTAGACCATAATATGCTGGCCTCCACAGAGGCCTCATGTGTTCTCTGAATGTGCCTCGATCGTTGCCATCTGCTCGCCTTCTCTCTGACTAAGGTCCTCACCTCCTGCCACCTCAGGTTCTCTCTCCTTTAGGAAACCATCCACGCAATCTCCAGTCCTCATGCTTCTCTGCTAAAAGAGCTTAAAGAACAATCAGCCTATTTTATATGGTGTAGAATTTAATTATATAATCTCTATTATTGATTCCTTTTTTTCTTGAACAATTATGTTTCTGCTACTGTTGTTTAAACTCCCAGTGGCAACAATATGCTATATTTTCAGTGTACCAAAGTGCACATCTGTTCCGGAACATATGGAGGTCCTCAGCTATTTGTTGACTTATTAATTGGAAGAAACAGAAACTTTCCCCAAATTTCTTTGTAAATCCTTACTCTAAAAAGTAGATGTAAAATAATTTCCATGCCATAAAACCAACATCACAAATGAAGAAAAGAGTATTTTATTGAGAATTAGAAAAACACACTAGCACTAATGAAATAGAGCATTTTAACATCAAAAAGGAATCTATCAAATTGTTCAAGATTCTGGACTGGGTACATACATTTATTTTCTGTACCTCCCAAAACACAATGAAATAGTTCAGAAGCACACGCATGTACACACACACACACACACACACACACACACACACACACAAAAATCTAGAAAAAAAGCAGACATAGGGGCCTGGAATACCAATAGATGAGAGATTTTAATAAATCCCTGGAAAACAGAAAGCAGAAAGGAGTATATTGATGGACCATAGTAAAGAAAGTCATAGCCTGGAATGTCCCATAAGGGGGCTAAATGGAGGAATGGGGATACCAAGATCTGCCAAATAGAATCTCAGAGGGGCTCTAGGCTCAATGGGAGGAATTGTTCTGGAGTCTGGAAACAGACAAATTACTAAAAATATAAAGAGAGCAGAGATATGCCAGTTGAATTCTCCTCTCTCCACCTCTCATTACTGACATTTGTTACCCATCTGGGGGGCAAAGCCTTCTAGTGGGATGTTGGCACCCACATAAGGTCTCCTCCCTCTGACTTTTGGGGGAACTATGTCTGTCCACCACTTCCACATCGTTTCATTCTAAAGCTAAGCTAGCCATTCCACAAGCTCCGCCTCTGTAAACAGAACACCCTCTCACAATTTCCACTCAGTGGAGCAGCCTGGAAACCAGTGTAGATGGTAAGGTGCTTAAACCATTCTTAAGTGTGAAGAGACAAATCAAAGATGACGTGACATGTAAGAATAAACAGCAGCATAAAGAAAACAAAAAGAAGATATACAAAAATAACCACAGAGAAAAGCAGAGAACTCAGTAAAATTTTAAAATTTTACATTTATTCATGAACAGGATGTGAAGAAAAAGGAGCAAGTAAAGAACAGTAAAGAGTGTAAAAATAGGATAGAAAAAATCAATAAAAAGATAAAAAATAAATGTATGCAAAATGATAAAGAGAAATATAATACGAGAGAAAACATGAGAAAATGAGAACCCATTTTTTGACTTAGAATCCCAGAAAGCAAGGAACAGAGAAGATGGAGGAGAGGGTATTATCAAAGAAATAGTTGGGGAAAAAAAATCCCCCAAACTGAGGACAAAAGTTTTCAGCAGAAAAAGATTCTCTGATTGCAGAGAAGATGAGTGAAAAATCCTTATAAATTTTAGAGCATCAATGATAGCAGACATTCATAAACATTTCCAACAAGGAAAACACAAACGTGATTTAGAAAAGAGTGTGTCTAAGATGACACAGCTACCTACAAGCTTGAAAGACCTCTCATCCAGTGTAGCCCAGTGGGGTAGAGGCTCTGGTTGGATGTCTCCCCCATAACTGTCAGGTGCGATAGATAAAATAATCATGAAGCTAGCTAGATAAACTTGAGGAGAAGACAAATATCTATCAAGCTTTTGTCAAAAAGAGAAATAAAAGACAATTGAAAAAGCAAGAAAGAAATAAAAGAATAAACAAAACAAAATTTTATAAGACTTGAATTGATGACACACAAGAAAAGATTCCTTTTGACCTTGATGCTGAAAAGATGTTCCTCTGAGCAGCCCAGAAGTGCAGATATTGAATGAATAGACTAAGAAATGTTTTCTAAGCACACTACTTGACCCTCCTTTGAAAAATATAATCATATAGTCAAAGTGTAATGTAACTGCTGTTGATTAGTTTTGCTTTTAAAACCAATTTATAGGAAAAATACAGAAGGTTTATGTAGAGTTAGTGAACAGAATGTTAATGCTAAAAACCCTGAAGTTATAAAGGAAAAGATGTAGCTAACAGAATGGGGAAAAGAAGAAAGTTGGAGGAAGAGTCAAAGACTGATAGTCTCATCCTAAATAAAAGAAGACACAAGGTAATAACAAAAGCTGATGGAGGATGAAGTATCAGTTGAACTATATGATTGAAATCATAGTGATAATCAATATGAGATCTAAATTTTGAATTTATGTAAAGTGAATGGAGAGCAAAAGTAGACAGTGGTGTAAAGTTAACACCTCATCTTTTATAGCAGGGAGTCTATATATATAACTATAAATATTTATTATAAATAAATTCTAAATAAATGTATAAGCCTATTATGTAAAGCTATAGTGGTAACTACAAGAAGATAAAAAATAGAAGCAGATAAAGAATTGCTTCTAGGAAGTAGAGAACAGAAAGTGTATAATGGACACTTTGCTATTTGTAATCAGCTTCTTAGTTTTATTAAAAATGTATTCTTACATTGATATGTAACACTAATTTTGTAATAAAATAATGTATAAGAACCATTTCTCAGCCTCATCCCGTTTCTGAACTTCATCCTACCTTTTTCTCACCCCAAATCTTATATCTGTCTAACCTGAGACTTACACCATTTTACTCTTGAGCTTGAAAGGAGCACGTTATTGATGTGTCAAAATGGCCCATCAGCTTGACCAAATGACAATATCATGAGTAAGTTATTTCTTCCTTGGGGACTCAAGTTTTTTCTTATCCACAAGATGGCAGTCTAAGTCCAATTCTATAAAAATATGGCTTTTTTTTTTTTTTTGACTTTTTAACTCTCTAGATTTGCTGGTAGAAATTATACTGCATAAACAACAAAGAGAAACATTTCAGCCAAAGTTCAATAAGGCCAGGAGTAACGCCCAGAGACCAGGCTTACCTCTCCTCAACCTTCAAGCATTTGCTAAATCTCTTCAATGGCATTGAATTCCATTGCCAGAAGTCAGCAGCCTGAGTATTAATGTATTTTCAAAATAACATTCACAAAGCCATACTTCTCTAGTTTGAATCTCTACCACCACCAAGGGAAGTTTAGTCTGATGCTATTCTGACAGCTATTTCTGACATCCTTTGCAGATGCTTCATCAACAAAACCTCCTAGCAACTTCATATTTGTATTAGTCAGCACTCCAACACAGAAGCAGGATATAAACATATTAAGAAATTTATTGCAAGAAATTGAGATATGTTACTGTGGGAACTGGTTAGGTAAGTCGGAAATTTTTAAGTCATACCATCAGAAGGGCAACCTGGAAACTCAGGCAGGAGCTGATGGTACAGTCCATAGGACACATTTCTTCTTCTTCATAGAAACCTTAGTTCTGCGCTTAAGGTCTCACAACTGATTCGATCAGGCCCATCCAGATTAACAAAGATATTCTCTTTTATTTAAGTCAACTGATTATAGATGTTAATCACATCTACAAAATCCTTCCACAGCCATATCTAGTTAGTGTTTGATTGAATAACTAGGTAATATTGCCCTGCTAAGTTGATACATAAAACTGACCATCACGATTTCTTTGCTATTTTCCTTCTTCTTTCTTGGGCTCTTTGGGGCAATGTTGGCTCCCAAAGCTGCAGATGTTGCTAGTGTTGTTTACGTGTGGTGTTTCTGAGACCCTTCCTCTGAGTTATAGAAGCTGCAGCCACCCAGGCTTTGATATGCTCATGCTCCCTTGCCCTCTTAAGGTTTCATCCAGATTTCAGTGACATAATATTTGATTCTAGCCTCTCTTCCCTGGGCCTTAGAACACTAGATAATCTGAGTGGGAAGAATTCAGGACGTACGTCTGTCCTCAGCCACTAGTGGTCTTTTTTGGACTAAATTTGTATACCATGGCTTTCTCTTAGAATGGATGAATAAAGGTTGAGTTCTTGGCCTGGCCTTCGAGACACCCATTGTCTTACTCCTTATGTCTCCAGTCTCATCTTGCAATGTGTTCCCTCTGCCTCCCTACATCTTGCTTCAATGGTCTTTGTTTAATCCGGCCATGCTCACTTCTGCCTTGGGCCTTTGTATGTGCATCGGTGTATTCCCATACACTCCACACCTTCATTATCCCATCATCTGATAATTATACTTATCCTTTGAATCTCACTTTTTCATTTCTTCAAGGATGTTTGTCCAGATGATCTTACCTGATTGATTACTTATTTTCCCATTATATACGCTTATAGTTTTTGTACCATGAATAATTATAGATTTTATCACGGTTAAAGTTTTATTTTTCTATATATCAATGTGGTTAATGTATTTCTCCCTAACTAGAGTATAACTGCCAGAGGACCATATCTGTTTTTGTCTCTTATTTTGGCAAGAATACCTTGTACAAACTGATGCTCAAAAAAATTGATGAATGAATCAATTATAAGCCTTTGTATCTCTTTTAAGACATAACATAGTATATTAGTCTCTTAATATACTATGTAACAAAGGCAATTAGGGCTGCCAAAACAAAGTACCACAGATGGAGTGCTTTAAAAAAACAGAAATTTCTTCTCTCACAGTTTAGAAGGCTAGAGTCTGAAATCAAGATATTGGCCGTGCCATGCTCCCTCCAAAGCCCCTAGAAAGGAATCTTTTCTTTCATCATCCAGCTGCTGGTAGTATCAGGTATTTCTTGGCAGTGTCAGCACGTCTTCCATCTCTGCCTTCATCTCCACATGGCTACCTTCCATGTGTGTGTTAATGTACAAATTTGCCTATTCTTATAAGGACAATAGTCATATTGAATTATGAACCCACCCTACTCAAGTGTGACCTCATCTTAATTATACCTACAAAGATCCTATTTACAAATAAGGTCACATTCATAGGTACTAGGAGCTAGGATTTCAACATCTTTTGTGGGAAGAGGTAATTCAAGTCAACACACAGAATTGCAAAAATCGTTGATACTAAAAATGTTTATTAAGCAAAATGTTTATCAAGCAGGAATGTTATCACATAATTGAATATGTTTTAACTAAGGTCATAATATCTTATTCCCAGAATATCTCCAAAGATTACTACTTTTTTTACATTTCCATGGAACTGATAATTTACACTTTACTGTTTAACCTAGTTTAAGTTCTTTTTAATCTTGTGCAAATAGTAAGTGTAATAAAAAGAACTTTTCAATTACTGTTGAAAGACTAGTATTTTAATCATAGCTTTGCTATTTTAACCTCACTAAATCTTATTCTCCTATAACATAAAATAGTATTAATAACATATATGTTACATTGTTATTCTCAGGACTCAATGAATTAGTCGAAATCATCAGGTATATAGAAGGTGTTAAGTAAATAGTAATTTCTTCTTTTCTTCATACAATAATTTTTTTATTGCCTCATTTAAGAACACGAACTCACACAAATACACATACATGTTATGTATATATATATCTATAAACATATGGTATATATGTAAATGTACATACACATATGTATATATAGTATATGTATATAAGTGTATATAGTTATGCATACATATAAATGTATATATTATTTACATGTGTGTTTATGCTATATATATTTTTGTTTGTCTGTTCATTTTGGAGGGGTTACTATGAAGAACATGGGAAAATCTAAAACAGGAGCTCAGTCTTTAAGCCAGGAATTGGTCATCTCCCAGGTTCTCATTCATGACCTACCCTTAGAATCCTCTGTGATTCTAGAGGATGCCAATCTCCCTGGGCATTATTTGTACAAATGGACTGCTCGCTTCAAAGGGAAGGTATGTAAAACCTCATAATTAAAAATGAGAATGATTATAGCACCACAGCCACTGGCTACATCAGACTTTGAAGTATGAGACAAAGTTGACCCCCACGGTATCTCCCTGAGCACATCCAAGGGTATTAATAGAATTGTTGAGCATTAGAAACATAAAACCGGAAACTTTGTGAATTAACCCCACAATTAAGGATCTACAATGCCCTTCTCTCTTGCTCTAGATGGTATGTTATATAATAGCATTGAAAACTGCATCTAATATGCTTTAAATCCTTGTAGTTTCTACTAGGAAACAAAAAGATTCATTTACTATATGGTGATTCTTGAAAACATGGAGGAATAGAATTCTCCTAAACCAGTGAAGAATATCCAAGGTGCTATAAATACCTCTTTATAATTTCTTATGATGTTTCTTGACTTTTAGGAAGAGAGAGAATATGTGTGGAAGTTTCACCTGAGCTTACATGATAAACATGGATAGCCAAGTAGTAAAGCAGTTTAAATTGGTCAATGAGTGGGAACAAATTCAAAATTAACTTAGTGGATTTAAAAGAGTTCTGAGAGAAATAGGTCCTTCTTCCAAGTGTTCATGCAGTGTTCATTCATTACAGCAGGTGGCAGTACTCTACATGATTTGATTTGATTGTTGGGCCTAAAGAAATGTGTAAGAAAAGTGGTTAAACACATATTCTGTAAAGCTAGAAACTGGGGCTCAATGCCTTATAACTTCTGACCATAAAGAGAATGGTTTGTTCATATTTGAAATATGTTTAGATGTATTACTTGATTATTAGCCCAATATCTTTGCTTTATTCTCAAACACTGAACCCAAAGAAGAATTAGCTGATTATCTAACAGGTGCTGTAACAGAGCCAAGCAGAACTCAGGCATCCTGATTGTTTTGCCACAAGGGGATGGTGTGACTGATGCAGACGATAAGTTCATGATTCTTGCTTTTATTTTTAGTCTTTGCAGTCTGATTCTGCCTTCAAGAAGTAGGAAGAAAGTCAAACAGCTCATTTAGAATTGCAAAAGCACTATATCAATTTATACACACACAACATTTGTGGTCCGTGTAAGCCTTTCTCTCTGGCCTTTTATAAAACATAAGTCTTTTTCTGTTTCTCTCTTTAAAACAATTCAGTGTCATTTTTGCTTCGTTTTATATTAGTGTTTGTGTTGTTCAGCCTTATGCAATAGTTTTTCCTCTTCCACTAAATATTGGTCTTACTGATTATTCTTATCTATGTCTGTTTTCCCATTTACTTCTTAGTTACTGAGAAAATATTCTCTGTTATTTCCTCAATTTATGGTGATTCTTCCTTTTCTCGTTGTGCAAAGGAAAAAGAAGTGGTAAACAGCACAGTGGCAACTGTCTAATAACAACGGTATATATTTACCTAGTGTGAGAGCCTCCAGAGGAGTATTTTCTCCTTATATACTCTTTTCTGCTCTGAATGTAATGCTACTGAACTCTAGAATAAGGCTTGGTGCTTACATCACCAACACCATCAACTCCAACTTCCACCCAATGACATGAACAAACAAGAAAGGGTGGAGGATAAGTAAAGGTCACTGCCTCCAGCTGCTGACACAAAGCTCTCTCCCTCACTGTGCCTCCCCCCTCCCCCTAGTCCCTATGAGGACAGAGAGTGACATAGGTTACTGAGGGAGGTGGTGATGGAGGCAACAGCAAGAGGTCATCCCTGGGAATAACTGTGCCCTTTTGACCCGATACTTCCTGACATTGTTTCAGTCCAACACTTACATTCTGAACTCTCTGGCGTGCTCTGCAATCGTAGAAGCATTGAACTGGGTTAGGTCTGGAGTACTGAGGCCTATCAATTTTACTGGTCAGCAAAGCAGTCTGCCAGAACACATGAATGTTAGTCCCTTTTCTCACACATATTACATATGTCACTGGGGACAAATAGAACTGGTCAAGTCAGTCACTGGGTTGTAACAAGTTAGGAATTAAGTAATTTTTAATGTTTAAAACATAGTCTTGGACCACATCAGTATGTCCAAACTGGCAAAAATACAAGAATCACCTGGGGCCCTTATTAAAAATACAGATTTTAAGATTTCTCCCTTGGAGGTTCTTATTCAGAAAATTTGGAGTGGGGCCCAAATTTTATGTTTTAATAAGAGATCTTCAATGGTTCTTATTATCAGGAAAGTATCAGATGATTTCAAAAAATTCTCCAAACCCTCCAATGCTATGATAATTTCCTTCTGCAATCATTCTCATTAGTCTATTGTGTTCCTCTTATTCAACATTGTCCTTTCTCTACTCCAGTGATTTGCATCAGAATCAACTTTAGAGGTTATAAACATACCCATGTTATTTTTCAACCTGGCTAATGAATAGCATCTGTTCTTCCATGCTGAATATTTCCTCCTTTGCCCCATTACCTCCCCTCTTCACCCTTCTGCATTTGATTTGCTGTTGGAGGTGAACTTTACTGACCACATCTAATGGGCTCTTCTGTCTTCTGACTTCTAGTTGGGTATATCCAATGACAGCATAAGCAGGAGACTAGAGAATGGGAAAAGAACAATGTTTGGGGTGTATTATCCTGACGCATGTTTCTTCCTAATTACCCAGGGTATCACTGTGGGTTGGCTATGTCTCTCTACTGAAAGCTACAGCCATCTCAGGGAGCCCTTTTATAGTCAGAGCAGACCTTTGGGGATTCCTTCAGGCATAGGGTATCCCCAACACTGTTGTTGTCCCCATTTACTGAAGTACCTTTGTAGGTTCTCTGTAACTCTTCACAAGCCTTTGTAAATAGTTCCTTTGTTAAACTTCCTCAATTACCCTGAATATGGTTATCTCTGCTGCCAGAATTTTGAAGGGGACAATAATTTACCTCTTTCATATATGTTGTTTATTTAATAAGTATTTTCTAGTTTCACATTAGAAGGAAGAGAAATGATAGAATTTAGGAGGAGAAGAATAGAATCCTAGAATTTGAATAGGATTTAAATTATATCTATTCTAGTTTACCACTAAACACTAAAATCCTACATGAAATAGATCTGCTTCATTCTGTTCATTACAACTTCTCAAATATTTACTGGCAATTATCATTTTTCTCTTTCAGGTTAAATATTCTCAGTTTCTTCAACAGTTCCTCATGTAACATGGTTTATAGATACGTCTCTATCCTGACATTGGATATGTTTTTTTCAGGCGCATTCTGTTTTGTCAGTGCTATTGCTTCATGTTTAAAGAAATATTTGCAAAGTAAGGCAAATGTGGACCAGAGTCTCATCCAGCCAAAGAACCCAGACCTCCCTGACTGAAAGGCACACCGGTATGAACAAATGCAGACCAAAGGCTGTCAGATGGAGCCACTGATGGAAAATAAATGTGTGGGTGAAGCAGGAGTTCTTGCTGGAGGAGAAGCAGACATTAACACCACACTCCTTGCATGTCATAGCTCCACTTTTGAATTTATACCTTATTTTGTCTTTTGTACTTTTTTTTTTTCCTACTAGGGAGGGGACATAAGTGAAATTCTAGTCAGGCCAAAGACAAAATGAGAAATAGGAGCATTTTAAATCCCCATGCTCTGGAATTCCTCAGTCTTCTTACCCTCAACCAATCCAGATGTTTTTAGTAGGCATCTAGTTTTCTGGCCAGAAGGTAACTAGACTATTTATGCAAAATAGTTAGTGCAGAGCTCTCAGCAGAATAAATTTTGTTGAGTGTTGAGTCTCTAATTCCCATGTTCAGACTCCAAAAACCTCCAAGTCACAGAATTTATTGCTACCATGAACCTTAGATTATTGAATTCAGGCAAATGGAAAGCTTCAAAGGGTGAAAAATTTCCCCAGAATTACAGAGCAATTTACTGGTAGAGCCAGAATTAAAACCCAAATCTCTTTCCTCTCTATCATCCTGCCTTTCTTTTCAGTTAATTTACTCCATTCTCTTACCACAGATTGCAAAAGCGAAATGAAGAAATTAATACTGCTAGAACCCTAGGCATTCAAGTCAGACAGAGGCAGCATTTGAATTGCACAATGGCCTTGAAAGTATTGGAGAAAGTTATAGCTAGGTATGTGCACATTAAATTTGACACAACTTCGGGGGTAAAGCAAACCATTTTATTTTGAGGGATCAACTACCTACCCTTTGCAATTGAGGATGCTATAAATCTTTTCCTTCAACTGAATGAAGGCACTAAAAAGAAGCTTCACACTGTCGGAGTCCTGAGCTTGAATCTCCAGTCTTCACCAACTTTGAGCTATACGATTTAAAGTTGCATAGGACTTTAGAGTTAATCTGGTTCAATAAAATTCAGACCCAAAAGTACGTGATTTACAAAGTTACAAAGAAGAATTAGGACTTGACTCTTAATCTTATGCTCTTTTGCATGCACTGTGCTTATTTTCTGAATGACTGTGCCATCTTTAATTTTTTTAGAACAGACATCATTTGCATATAACATTTAACACAACTTCATAAGATTTGAGGTAAATATCACCTTTATTAAATGAGAAAGGGAGAGGAGTGACATAAATGATTACCTTAAAAGCCTGTTACTAATCATAAAGAATGTCCAGCAAAAAGAGATTCAAAAGACTTAACAAATAAACAAAATTTAAAGAACTACTGATGACTTCTAACTAGCTGATAGGAAAAGGTGGTAAAGTTTGAAATGCCCTAACAAAAGTCGATTTTCACTCACTATTTCTGAGCTAAACTATACTGCGTGACAGAGTTTGACACTAAGATAACTCTTAGTAGTAATTTAAAGGAAATGACAGTACACCAAAGAAACCACTTCCGAACAAGACTAAAATCAAGACTCTGGCAGAAAAATAAAGCAAAAGCGATCAAAGTTACTACAGGTGCTGTTGAGGGTGGCAGAATCTCTGATGTCTCAGATGATTCCAAACTGGGCGAGCTCATGCAACTCCAGGTGGCTGAAGGCCTCCCATGGGCAAATCACCGTGATATCTGCAAGAGAGAAAAAACTTAAAATCCAATCTCACCCCCAAGAGAGCCTCTTCAGCTCAAACAGAGTCCTCCAGGCAGAGACACTGCACTCCTCTCTCTTATTCATTGTCCAGGTGACCGGAAAGTTAACTAGAATGGCCCTGAAGCTCAGAAAAGATCAGAACAGTTGTTTCATTAATCCTCTGTAGGGCTTTGATGTCCCCAGAACAGCCCCTCTAGGCATCTTTGTTGGTTTTATTCTGCTTCCTCTTTAGGGAGGTGACTGAAGGCTTTTGAATGGGGATGCTCAGTGGGGGTACATCTCACTGATCACACAGGACCTCCCCAAGGCACGACCTCCCAGGAGGAAATAGAAGTGGAATTCTACTCAAGCCAAGGGTTAAAATGAGAAAAAAAGAGTGCTTTAAATTCCTGTGGCCTGGTGTCTCTTTAGCCCTTCCCAATCCCTATGGGCTGCTTGGGCTTCTCTGACTCTCTTCAGTTCCTCCACATTTTGAAATGCCCACATCCAATCACAAATTGAGAAGTGACCTCAAGGTGTTCCCGAATCCAGTCCCTTGCATTAGGCAATAATATACTATTATCCCTGAGATATAGAGAAGCTGGCTAATACCCAGAAAGTTTAAACACCTAGCAAAAAATCACAATGTTTTAGAGATGAGACTAGGACCAAGTCAAAGACCTCAGACTTTCTCCCAGTATAAAACTCTTTTAATTACTCCAAATATGCTGGCAGAGTTAAGCTATCTTCCAGAGTCCAAAGTGAATTTACTGGTCCTAAATGTACCTGGCCAAAATATAGAAGCAGTTCAATTCAGAAAAAATAGCGTGTGAGCTTTATAAAATGGGTAGAAATTTTATCTGAGATCCCAGAAGTGTCATTAGATTGCAAAAAGCAAGTACATTGAGAAATACCTGATAAGGACACTGATTACTATGAGTGCTACCATTTATCAAAAGTGCATTCAGTGAGATAAAAACTTATGTTCACACAAAAACCTGCAAGAGGAAGTTTGTAGCAGCTTTATCCATAATTACTAAAACTGAGAACCAACTAGGATGTCCTTCAATAGGATAAATAACTTGTGATACAACCATACAGTGAAATATTATTCAGTGACAAAGATAAATGAGCTATCAAGCATTGTAAAGACATGGAGGAAACTTAAATGAATAAATACATGGAGGAAACAAATGAATAAATATTTCTAAGTGAGAGAAGCCAATCTAGAAAAGCTGTAAAACTGTATGATTCTAACTATATAACAGTCTGGAAAAGGCCAAACTATAGGGACAGTAAGAATATTAGTGGTTGTGTCAGGAGTTTGTGGGGGAGGAGGGGATGAGCAGATGCACGGGGGATTTTGAGGACAGAAAAACTATTCCGTATGAACCTGTAATGGTGGATACATGACATGGTGCATTTGTTAAAACTCATAGAACTAGAGAATGACACAAAGAAAATCTTAATATAGGCTATAAACTTTAGTTAATAATAATGTATCAATACTGATTCATCAGTTATAATGGACCACACTATTGCAAGATACTAACAATAAGGAAACTATACAGGAGTAGGAATGTGGCAGAGGGGCTCTATAGAAACTCTGTACTTTTTGCTTAATTTTTCTGGAAACCTAAAACCGCTCTGCAAAATAAAGCTTATTAAGTTTTTAAAGTAATAGACATTCACTTTTCAATGAATAGAAAAATTCTAGGCAATTTAAAAATATTGTATTGGATACTGTCAGTGTGTAGGGCCCTGTTCGGAGTGACAGAGGATGTGTAAAAAGGGAAGCTGGTAAGGGAGTGGTCAGCCTGGTAGGGTGGAAGTGTTCTCCAGGCCCCTCCCTTGTTTCCAATACCTCACTTGTGGCCTCAGATTGCCACTTAATTTTTCTATGTCTCAGATTTCTCTTCCAAAAAATAAAGAAGTTGGTCTAGACTAACTCTGAGACTCTTTCCACCACGAAAGTCGACAATTCACCATTATATTCTCTCAAGAGTTGTTGAACAAAACAAGAAGATTCATTAAATTTTGGGCCTGGCCTGATTTCTTTTGTTTGCATCTGGGCACACACATAATCTTAAGAGGTCAAATTAAAATTCCACATTTCTAGGTCTTCAAAAGATCTGCAGCCTTAAATTTTTCTGGTAACTTTCAACTTCTCCTTGAGGCCCGAAGCAGATAAAAAGATAAAACACCAAGTGTAAAGTCCTCTCTTAAGTCTTTAGGTGGCTCACCTGTTCCTAACCCCTCCATGCCTGGAATGTCATCTCCAAACCTACAAGAAAAAATAAGAGAAATTAGCTGAGATCAGAACAAATGAGTCCTGGAATGACTCACAGAGAGAGTTTCCTAACTCAAGGGAGAAGAAGAAGTTTTCAGCTTTTGTATTTGAGAAACTACTTTTGTTTACACTGAATTAAGGCAAAGGAAATGCCACTTGGGCAGGTTTTAGACAGTGTGTCCCAGCATGAAGACATTCCCCCTGCAAAAATATAATCTAAGATAACTGAGAGCCCGAAAGAATTATCAGTGAGGCAATTTAGTCAAGATCCACTTTTTAAAATAGAAGTCGAAATGAGAAAGCAATGTGAAGGCATTAAAATGATTGATTCATACATTTGTTTAGTTACCCAAAAGCATTTATGAAGCATCTACTATGTGCCAGGCACTGTGTTAAGTAAGTTAAGGAAAAAACAAACTTTTTTGAGGGAGCTCAGTCTCAGGGAATAGATAAAAATAAATAAATGTAATATAAAATACAAGTTATGATAGTCGAATGTGCAAAATGCAAACTTCAAAGTAATAACATTTGTCTAAGAGAGTCTTCAAAAAGAAATTAACATACAAGTGTATGTTGAAAAATAAATAAGACTTTGCCCAGAAGAGAAAGAGAAAAATGGAAAACTTAAGACATAAGATTTGAGTAAACTGTGAGTTCTGGAAATGTCCAGTGGTTGTGTATTCCAGATTAAAGCATGGGGTATATTGGTGAAAGGACATGGTCAAGAGGAGTCTGAGAGGTTGCTGGGAGCCAACCCATAGGAAAGTTTAACTGAGAAGTTAACCTTTGAACATAAGTCTCACAAGTCTTGCTAGGCTCCTAGGAAAATCCAGAAGGGCAAACACAAGATAAGCCCGGAGATGCCTGCAGCTGTCCTGTTATCAGCAGACCATTAACGGCTCTGGGAGCCACAGATCACCCCATGCCTGCCTCCCTCTGTTCTTTGAAAATATATATACCCTTGTGTGAAAATAAACTTTGAGGCTTGATCAGAACTTTGTCTTGTCTCTATTCTTCGAGTCTCCTGTCCCCCATTCTCTTGCAGATTGTCTCCTCGAGTCTCACTTCTGGTCGGAGCTCCCGTTAGTTGTCCCGTGGGAAGGGACAGGAGGTTAAGTCAAAGGTGACTGTGAAAAGCTTCATTTGCCATATTATATTTGACCATAGACCTGGGAGCTAAGAGAGAAGGTATTCCAGGGCTAAAAACATGATTCCGCAAAGATTGTCATAGAGAGGAAAATGGAAGCTGTGGTGCAAATTTTTTAAGTCTATTTAATATTGCGAGCACTAAATCTCAAAATCAAAGCAGTCCTGTGGGAGGAAAAAAATCAATAGAAAGGCTTTTTCATTTTGATCTTACCCTTTCACACCTTTCTTAGGAGGCTTGCTCTTAAATTGGCGAGTCTGCCGCTGCTTGAACTTGGGGGGCCCTTTGCGTGGGGTGGTGGGACCCTGGTTGGAAGCTGGAGGAACCAAAGTAGTAGTGTCACTCATTCTGACAGTCCAAGGATGGCTGATGGTTCTCCTTTGGGTATCTTAGACTGTGAGAGAAAAAAAGAGGACCCTTCAAAGTATTAGGACCACTGATTATTAGATCTTTGCAGTAAACTAGGAAAGAAAAGCACCTTGATAAAGAACCTAAGTATGTTGTGTTGACATAATAGGGAAAAATTTATCTTTTAAAGGGATTTTTTTAAATATGGTATAAATTGATGGAGGCAATCAATATAGTAGAATACAAACTGACAACTGATAGATTTCAAAAATCTAGATATATATGTTGTTCCAATAAATCTGCCACTAGCTTTCTATGCGAATTTATTAGAATGGTCTGCTTCCCCTCTGAGATCAGTTCCACCATCTGCAAAGGGAGAGAAATGGACTAAATGATGTCTACAGGCTTTACAGCATGATATGTTATTTAGGCTTTACATATTTTCCATCCAGCTGCAAAATAACCAGACTAAATGTTTATTAACCCAGTTTTTATGGCCTTTGTTCTTTATAGTCGTTGTTTTTTAATTCTCACATGATCCAGAGGCTTCTCTCCCAGTTGGGGGTGGGGTGACAGCGTAGTCATCTGGACAGAGACAGCACTGAACCAGGTATACCAATACCCGTGAAAGTATTTAACACATCCCAATACACACACACACACACACACACACACACACACACACAAGGGAAGTCGATGCAGGGTGATTAAGTAGTAAGTTTGTGATTTAACTTCATATTCAGACATGAGGTTTTTCAGCTACACATTTCTCAGAAAGCTTTAACATTTTCTTCTATCTAAACCATGGATCTACCCAATACGGTTTTCACAGACTTTCATTTTAGCTATAGAAACATACATTGTCATTCTTCAAGTACAAATAAAAGAAAATGATTAACAAAGGTAAGTTTAAGAAATAAATATGCTAAGCTGAAGTAGATTTTTTTTTTCTTTCCAGCACAAACATTGATCATATTCACCCTGAGAAGAAAGATTCTGAAAAACTGCAAAGAACTTTTAAATAGCCTTAATCTCTCACCTTGAGCCAACACCTTTTATAATCTAATGCCTGGGAGTTCTCATCCATTATAGATTTATGTTAATATCCTGAGCTTCGATTCTCCTGGACAATCTTTGGCCTGTGCTAACCATTTTCTTTCTGCTATACTGCACTTCCTTCAGATCTTACTTAAACTGTATAACTTCATCAACTTTTTTCTTATTGCTTTCAAAATTATGTTCAATTATTCTCCTTGCTTCCAAGATTTTTTTTTAATTTTCATTTTTCCAGTTACTATTTTCATCCTCTCTTACCAGTCCTCAACTTTATCAATAGAAATGCACTGACTACTTTGTGAGCTGGAACCAGGGATGGTGAAACCTGGCCAGGCTTCTGGATCACCTGCTCGTGCTATAAATTTTGTCTTAATCTCCCACTAAAATATGCTCTATGAAGATGGTTTATCAGTTTTTGTTAATTTCTGTAGCCACAGAATTTACCACAGTGCCTGACATTTCATAGGTATGCTATGTGTATTTGTCAAATGAGTGAATAAATTAAGAAATAGAACTGATACCTTGAACATGAGATCCTGACCCTGTGACCTTCTCCATCAAACCATGGATGATAGATAATCATCTTACAAAGCCCTCAGTGACATTAGGAAATGCCTGCCAGCTCTTCTGCTCACTGAATTCAATTCTTGTCCAGTGGGACCTCTCCTGCCCTGGTAAACAGGCAATGTTTGTGCTTCTCCCAAGTGTGGTTCAGAACATGTGAATCACTGATGTGCAGCCAGGAGCAGTGTTAGTCTCAGAGTGTGCCACCAGTAAGTGACACATCTCAGTTCTGCCAAAGCCACAGAGAAAAACTAGAGAATTTCTCTCAGATCAAGTTTTTGGACTTTCCAATTCTTTCAAAATAGTAGGGAACCAAGAACTTTTCTTTCTCTCATCTGGAGAGTCCACCTAGGTTAGGACTATTAGATTTAGCAAATAAAAATGCAGGACACCCAATTAAATTATTGTGAAGGCCTAAGGTAACTCTAATTGGTCAAATTACCCTTTGGGGGAGAAATAGTGCAGAGTATGTGCTTTAGAATCAAATAGACATAGTTTCAAATTCTTGCTCTACAAAACTGGCTATATATGACCTTGGACAAGTTGTATAACCTCTCTGGACCTCATTCCATTTATAAAATGAATCAAATAATACCTGTTTTTTAGAGTTATGGGGAACATTAGAAGAGATAATGTAAATAAAATATTTGGTAAAAAGTGCTCAAAAAGAGTAACTATATACTAGACCTTGTGGGAGTCAAGAAGCCATGCAAATAAATCTGTGGTTGGAACACAGGTTCACCTGGATCCCCACACCACCCTTCTCCTGAGCCATCTGCTGCAGAGCCCTTGTCATGCACCTGAGAGGCGACTGTCATCAACACCTACTAGGTGATCCTCTGCATCTCTCAAGTGCCCCAACTAATAACTTATTCCTGGTCTCAGAATTCTGTCTTAAAAGGAATTCTGCCTCCTTGGATCACTTTGACATCCCTAACATCAATGCCAAAGAACTTAAAACTCACACTTGACTTCCATCTCCCTCTGACACTTCCTCTTTTTCTCTTGCCAGTTTCTTTTGTTTGTTTATGTAATTTTAAAGTTGAACTTCTAGGCTTGGACAGAGTCCATGTCTAATTCTAAGTGTGATGCATTATGTAAAAGAATTCTCCCCAGGAAAAGCTGCCTAACCGTTGCCTGGTTTTTCCCTGGCTCTTTATGGCCTTTGGGATTTATAGGATGGATAATAATTGTTATCATGTTTATCATGTGTCTTGTGTACCATTTATTTTTTAGTACCTAGGACAGTCAACCAATCTCTAGAGTGTTTCTGTCAGAGATTTACCCTCCAGTTCTCCCTGTAAAACCTTCGGGAGAAGAAGAACAATTTCAACTGTCTCCTGTCTTGGACATCAGTCTTATCATCCACAGTTATCATCAAAGGCTAAATTTAGCCTGACTGTGCTTTCCTAGGCATTCTCAGGGCATCCCTGGAGCTGAATCATCCTAATTCTAGTACCAGACTTGATTTTAGCTACAAGAGGAAGTTCCACATTTTTACCTTCAAAAGTGTCAAGCAAGCCATTCCTTCATGAGGTGTAATATTTTCCTGTCTGTTAAGCAATGTTAGCCCTCACCCTTGGGAAGATTACAAACTGTTCTTCTGCATAAAGAAGTGAAGGTAACAATATGATATTTCAAGAAACAGTTTTGTAGGGAAACAGAGTTAATGTCTCCTTAGACCCAAGGCAGCAGAGCTCAGCTGTAGGAAGCTAGAGAGGATGATACTCCATAATTTCCAGCTAAGGAAAAGCAGTGTCAGAATGTTCTTGGGTCAGCCTTTTTGATGCTGCTGTTATCACTGTACACTTCCAGTTCCCTCTTTCTCGGCAAAGATATGGGCAGATAGACAATTTTATTGTTGATGGACAAAGAGAAGGGATGAGGAAGAAATAGGTACAGAAAGACTGTTTCCTCCACAGATAGGGTTGGGCCCATAAATATCATCCAGGGTCCTGTTGAGGCAGACAGAATCAAATAATTTGGAGAAGCAAAGAAGAACCAACCAAAGCCATGAGGAAAACATAAACAAAAATCCAGCAAGTACCTTGTTTAAGATTGGAACAAACACTTTAACCTCCGAGGGAGCAGGCTAGGCCACCCACACTGCACTGCGGTCATTCCCACACTGGCTCTGGCTCTGACTTTCTTTGTCCTTATCCACACACTCTCATGTCAGCCTCCCACAACTTGAGCCAAGTTTTCAAGCACATCCTGAGAGTAAAGACCTGTGTGTCCTGTGGCCATTTACTGCCCCAGATCATTCCTTTCCCAGAAAACTGTTGTCTATATAGCCATAAAAAAAGGAGAGTTCATTCAGGGTTCTTTCTAAATGAAGTTAGTAATCAAGGTTTGTAGTGACTTTGTAATAATCGAATTTCACTTATTAGATTGTCACATGGCATGATAAGGATGTTTGGGTGTTTTTCCCTGTTGTTTTCTTTTATTTTCATTTCCAGCCCTGGTCCCAGCTCACAGATTCTTCACCCATTTCTTTGTTTTAGAGCCAAATCGATCCCACCCCTCCAAAAGCCCTTTGTATCCTGCTAAAACTCACCAGAAGTTGAAAAGTGCAGAGCTGAATGTTGCTCTTATAAGCTGTCCAATTGCCTTCTTCACAGTAGATGAATAAAGGATCATTGCATCCTGATTTATCTTTCTGTAACACCCTCATGCTACCTAATCCCACCGTCATCATCTTAGAGCACCAACCTGGGTGCAAAGAAGTGGAAAGAATATGGGGTGAGCCTAGGATAGTCTTAAGAGTTCTCTAATCATTGGATAC
This sequence comes from Macroglossus sobrinus, assembly GCA_004027375.1. Classification (NCBI taxonomy): domain Eukaryota; kingdom Metazoa; phylum Chordata; class Mammalia; order Chiroptera; family Pteropodidae; genus Macroglossus; species Macroglossus sobrinus. The sequence goes on from PVKZ01000182.1 coordinate 1,167,261, forward strand.
TCTTATGAAAACTGACTTGAGCTCTCTCCTGTGAATAATTAGGTAGTGATTTTACAAACACATATAAGTGTGGATATCCAAGAGTTGATATGCAGTTTGGGGTGCAATATTGTTTGTCTTTCTCTACCTTTAGTTCTTGTTACCTTCCATGCCTTCCCTTTCTACACACACACACACACACACACACACACACTATGACATAATTTTTATGTGACTCTAGATAACTGGAAAAAAGAGCAGAAACCTCAGTGTCCCCTGATGCAGTGGGGACACTGAGAAGTATACAATCTCTCTCCCTAACTGGCATTGTATGTATTTCCTCAGAGAGATAGGATCGCATCTCAGGAATGATATAAAATTCAGTGATTCTTGACAGAGAAAGAGCCCAGCTGACAGCTGGGAACTCTTCACTGATGACATATATTTGAAAATTGATTACTAGATCTTCCAAATCAAGAGACTTTAGGTGTACAGCCTAAGCTATAATCCAATTCAGTGGGACACTTTGCTTCAATCTTCCAACTGCAGTTAGCTGCTAGTATTAATTTGTACATCACTTTATACAGTTTTAGATAAACCTAGTCCATATGCCAGTATCATTAAGCTCTTTTGACAAATTTGTCATAGAAAATTAAGTGATTTATTTAAGACTGCATATTAAATTAGTAGTAGAGCTAGAGAAAAGGCCCAAGCTTGGGAACACCTTGCATATTTAGCTTTATTTCGACTATACTATGGCAAAACAGACATGGACCAAGAAAGTTGGTGTTGCTGGTCACTCTTATGCCTTGCCAGTGAATTTCAGTGTACTTTCTCTAAATTGTTACTTGTTAGCAAACTGTACTCCATAAGATTATAGAAAAGGTCAATTTATCCTTCTTAAGCAGGGACAGATTTTTAACCTACAGCCCCAAGCAGATTACATGACAGCTAAACAGCTTATGAGGTTTTTAAAAAGCTTTCCCATGGTCTTTACCAAAATTAGAGTTGTGAAAGCAGCAAACATCTTGCAGAGCCAGCAGAGGGTTTTGTCTAGATAGGTCTTTCCATGTCCTCCTCTGTGTCTCCATTACCAGTTCTATATTCCTACACACCAAGCATATGGATATTTAGATGCTTATTTGTTAAACTCTCACATATTCTCCATTGCTTTGAGAATGAAGGTGAAGGACTGCAATTCAAACAGCAGTCGAAAGAGTAATGATGTAAGAATGTTGCCACGAAAAATGTAATGCATCTGCACTATCTGGGCACTTGCTAGAAATAAAGAATATCAAACCCTTCACCAGACTTATTGCATTAGAATCTGCATTTTAACAATGTACCAAGGTGGTTGGTTTGCACATTAATGTTTGAGAAGTGCTATTCTAAACCATTGTGTAGGCTTGGTTTTACCACACCTTTGCTATGAGAGAACATTGCCACCTCTTTGAGTCTTAGTTTTCTCATATGTAGAATAAATGATTTAGTATGCTACAGTTCTCAATTTTTTGCCATCCAACACTCTTGAGAGAGATAAACCACATTTGTCAGCAAGAAAATATATAACTCAGTGATTCTCAGTGTTGGGCATTGGGGGATGCTTTGCCACAACTCTTGCTCTTTCAAGGGACATCCAGGAGAGTGGAGAGTGAGAGGTGATGGGTGCATAGAAAAGCCAAGTATTTTGTTTGAAAAATTCTCATGAAGTGAATGATAAAGGAAGTTTTTGAAACAGAAAAGAAATGATAAAAGAAGTAATTATTAATATCTTGAAAGAAAGAACAATAAAAAGAGCAAAAGTATGGGGTATAAGAAGAATTATGAAAGACAGGGAACTCAACCAACCTCAGCAAGGCTTTGTGCAGAATGAAACATTGTTCAAGCCACTGTGAAGTTCTAAAGATCTAAACATCTTGTATCTTCAGAGACTACATCCATCGTTCCCTGTTCCAAGTGGCTGCTTGTTCCGAAACTTCTTAGAGGATCTGTGTAGTACACACTACTTCTACCAGGTCATTTCGTGGAACATTGGCAAACCTAGTGTTGGCTGACTCTTGGTCAGTTGTCTATCTCTGATCTCATCAACCAGGTAATGAGTCACACTCTGCTCTACACAAGGTGATCCATCACCAAGAAATTTCTCTAGTAAGACTTTGAATGTGCTGGATACTCTAAGATATTACAAACAAGAGAAATAAAACTAGCAGGAAATTTTCTGGACCAAAATAACAAAGAGTAAATTGACAAATATAATGACATAAATGAATATTGAATACATTTTAATAAATGAAAGAATCCAGAATCAAGTCTCTATATTATTTGATTTCATTGATAACATCTAAAAAGGGCAAAACTATAGAGAGAAGAGATTGAGGGGGTTGAGGAGAAGAGTGATCATAAAGGGAAAATGCAAGAGATTTTTGAAAGAAGGTGAAACTATTTAGTATCCTGATTATAGTAGTGGATATACAACTCTATGCATTTATCAAAACTCACAGAACCATACACCACAGAGAGTGTTTTTATTGCATGTAAATTGTAAAACTAAATGTCATAAAAATCTGTGTTTCATAGCTCCATAATTCTTGATCTCTTCTGACAGATGGTAAAGTATTATTAATTATATTCAAAGGGCAGGTACCAAGTAATTAGAAAGTGATTAAAATTTTAGCTGTCCCACAAGCTGCTTACACAAGTGCTAATCTCTAATCTTTCTTTAGTGTTTCTTAAAATACCCGTGAGTAGGAAGACATACAACAAAGCCACATTTTCTCCACAGTTGGAATCTCCTAGACTGAGCTTCCAACTATGACTAATATACAGTGGACCCCAGAGAGAAACCCACTAATGTGAAAAAAAATTTTAATACTGACCCTGCTTTCCCTTAATACCCTACCATGTTTATGGATTCTCTGGTACATTGTTAATCTTAAAAAAAATTAATTAATTAAAAATACAATATTATCTTTCAGAATATAGAGATAAGGTAACACTTCCCAGATCATTTTATGAGGCCAGTTTTACCCTCATGAAATTTTTTAACACCAAAAACTGTCAAAAGGAAAAATACCAATCAAAATTGCTCATGAATTAGATGTAAAAATCCTTAACATTAGCAAATCAAATCCAGCAATATATAAAAATAATAATACACGATGACCAAACATGACTTATTCCATATATGCAAGACATGCTTGATATTTAAAACTCAATCAACATAATGCACTAAAACAACAGGCTAAAGAAGGAAAATTTTATGATCGTATAAACTGATGCAGAAAAAACATTTGATAAAATCTAGCACTCATTCATAATAAAAAAAAAGAAAACTTTCAGCAAACTAGAAATAAAGGAGAATGCATATAGAGCATCAACAAAACACCTACATTTAACATCACATCTAACTGCAAAAGACTGAATGCTTTCAATTTCAAAATCATGAACAAGTCAAGGATGCCTTATTTCATCACTCTTATTATACATGGTCCTGGAAATCTTAGCTAATACAATCAGACATGAAAAAATAGAAAGCATATAGCTTAGAACTGGAATAGAAATTAATAATGTTGTTCCTATTTAGAGATAGCATGATTGTGTACATAGAAAATCTTAAGGAAACTATTTAAAAGCCTTTCTATTACTAATAAGTGAATTCGGCAAGGTTAAAGGATAGTAGATCAATACACAAAAATCAATTCCATTTATAATAACAATGAACAAATGGAAACAAAATTTTAAAAAGTAGGGAAAGGAAAAAATGGATAACCTCCTGCAAAAGAATGAGATTAGACCACTCTCTTACATCAGACATAAGAATTAACTCACAGTTGAAGCAAAAATTTGAATGTAAGACTGTAAGAAACTGTGAAACTCCTAGAAAAAAATACAGGCAGTAGTAAGCTCCTTGACATTAGTTTTGGTGATGATTCAATGGTTTTTTTATTTGACACCAAAAACAAAAATAAACAATTGGAACTACATCAAATTAAAAAGCTTTTGCACAGCAAAGGAAACCATCAACAAAATGAAAAGGCAGCCTATAGAATGGAAAAAAATATTTGCAAATCATATATCTGATAATGAGTTAATATGCAAAATATATAATGAAATCATACAATTCAATAGCAAAAAAAAAATAAAAATCCAATTTAAAATGGGCAGAATATCTTAATAGACATTTTTCTAAAGAAGACATATAGATGATCAACAAGTACATGATCAGAGGATCCACATCACAAATCATCAGGGGAATGCAAATCAAAGCCACAATGACACATCACTTTATACCTGTTAAAATGGCCATTATCAAAAAGGCAAGAAATAACTGTTGCAAGGACGTGGAAAAAAAGAGATTATTTGTGAGCTTTTGGTGGGAATGTAAATTGGTGCAGCCATTATGGAGGATCCTCAAAACATTAAAACTAGAACTACCATATGACCCACAAGTGTACTTCTGAATACTTATTCAAAGAAAATGAAAACACTAACAGAAACAGATGTATGTATGCACATATTCAAGGCAGCATTATTTACAATAACAAAGATATGAAAACAACCTAAGTGTCCATGACTGGATGAATAGATAAGAAAAATGTGAGTTTTATACACACACACACACACACACACACACACACACAATGATGTTTATTCAGCCATGAAAAATAAGGAAATCTTGTCATTTGTGACAACATAGATGGACTTTGAGGGCATTATGCTAAGTGAAATGTGAGATAAAGAAAATCAAATACCAACCACATAATCTCACTTGTGAAATATTATGTGAAATATTAAAAATATTTTAATATGTGAAATATTAAAAAACAAAAAAGTCTGTAGATACAGAGAACAAAGTGGAGGACTGGTGCTTGCCAGAGGTGGGGGGTGGGAGGTGGGCAAAAAGGGTAAAGGTTCTTAAAGAAAGAGCATTCTTTCCAGCATGACAGGCATTTTCTTACATTTGTAGAAGCTTAGATATGGGTACAAGAGCCTTAATACGTAGTGCATCTTTGTCAGCATGGGCTATAAAAGGAGGGTCTGCCATTTTAGTCTTCTTAAAGAGTATCTTAATCTGTTTTCCCATCTGATAAACACACGTGAGCAATAAACTGCAGCAGAAGAAAATGAGAAATGGTGATTTCAGGTAAATCTATGCCCTGAGTATGATGCTGGAAGATATTTTCAGAGAACATGGTAGTTGTCCTCCCACTTACTGAAAGTCTTCAGTATATCAAGAAGAGACTCTAAATTAGCAATTCTTAATCTTTTTGAGGTTGTAGGCCTCTTTGAGAATTTGACAAAAGTTATGAATGCTCTCTCCTCTCCCAATAAATGCAAACATACTGATATTACAGACATTTTTTAGGGGTTTCTAAACCTTCCAACATCTGTGCCAAAAGCAATGCATTAAGAAAAACTGTGAGAACACATTGGGCTTATCAGGAAAAAAATGTCTTGTTTTGATTAGTGAGGACTTTTCCCTAATAGCATGAGAAATGGCATGAAAGAGGCATATAGACCATGAATCTACCATTCTGATTTTTAAGATCTTTCTTGTTCCAAATATGTTATATCTATGTTATCTTTTGTCTGTCTCCCTTAGAACATAAGTTCCACAAGAAAGCATAGGTTTCATCTGGTGTTTACTGCTGTCTCACTGGTGCCTGGTACAGTACCTGGAATCAAAAAGGTGCTCGACTAAGTAAGGTTACTGAAAGAAGTGTGTCTCCTCTTGAGAGTATGGAGCTATAAATTTTACTGTCTTCTGTGTGAATTACTATTTGCTTTTATTATAATACAGTCAGATACTTTCAAGGTCTATCTTCTACCTATATCATTTTGATATTTTTGACTAAATCTGTATTTGATTTTCAATACTTTTATTAATTTTAATTATATATTGTTTTTCTTTTTATACTTTCCTATATTAATCTGTTTCCTCCCGCCAAACCACCACCATCTGCTTGATTATTTCAGTTTCATTAACTAAGAACAAAATATATCTAGTGGTGCCAATTTACAAAATAAACAAAATGCAGTACATTTAAATGACAACAAAATAAATGTTTGTTTCTCCAAATACACCAGCTTGATTAATCAGCTCTAAAAATATTGAAACAATATAAATACTGAATATTGAGATATTAGTATAACTAAGAATTAGTTAATGGTGGTCGCTATGGAAATGTATAGAGTAAATGTGGCTTTGATGCTTAAAAACTTTGTTACCTCAAATGGTTTAAATATGGACTCTGTAACTTGTCCCATTTAAATTACTTCACAAACCATTTCCTCAAATATGGTACAAAGTCAATTTTAGTACTTGTTAAATTATCACAAATTTTGAGTTAGAAGACCATGAATTAATAAAGTGTGACTTTATTTTGTAATCTGCATTGCTAGATCTAATCAAAAGCAGAACTTTGGCTTTTTTAACTTAAAAAAAAATTAGTGAAAACTACAACAAATATTTGGTTGTTTTTGCTGTAATACAAAGCTACATCTTAAATTATGACCAAAAAAACCTCAAAAACCTTTTTAAGGACAAATTTTAAAATTTAAGGCCAAATATATGCAGTTAACATTTATAATTTCTTAGCACCCTACTTTCACTGCCAGCCAACTTTCAACATATCTAGCTGATAAAGAAGCTGGCAGAGACTGCATAAGAACAGAAGTTAGTGATACAAAGTCAAGCCTGCGGGAATTTGTTGTTACTGGTTTTAGAATAGTTGCCTCGGTAAGCCTATGCACTGAAATGACTTGATTTTTAGACATATCTGCACAATTATTCATAGCACTCATGGCTATAGGCTCTATGCCCTTGCATGAACATTCATGCATATCCATGTTCACAGGAGCAGTCGTGCTTCCACATGTGCATTAATTGACAGATATGCTGCCCAGAGTTAGCTGATCAAGAGATATACAGTGCAGAACAGGATTTGAGACAGCCCAGGGTTTCCTCTTCTAGTAGGTTTAAAAAAAAGTTTTTTTTCTTGCTAACTTCCTTCCTGTTCTAACTGCCAGTACTCAGAAGTCAGAGTTGAGAGACAGAGGCACCCCGGACAGAAAGGCGAACAACTGAATGTAAGTTGAAATACTGCAGGGTAGGTGGGTGGGTGGGATGCTGCAGGTGGGCACAGAGAAGTGTAGGAAATCTCTAAACTAGGCTACAGCTCTCAACAGCATATTTTTTTAGAGAGGCAGTTTCTCTTTAAAACAAACTTCATGATAAGAAAGTACTAAAGAGGCTGCTGGAACAGTTCTGCATAGAAGGGGAAGTCAGCACGGGGAATGGTAGCAATGACTCAGGGCAGACAGCTCTGTGAGGAAGGGGAGGGTGTGTGCTGCAGCCCAGGAGATAAAATCCTGAATGTCCTAGAGAAGAGCTATGAGTATAGCCCCTGAGAATGCCTGCAGGGGTTTTCTACAAGGTAGGAGCAGGCACCTAGCCAAGCTCAGAAGCAAAAGGACCCTAGATCCAAACTGATATGGAATGTGTTGGTGAATGGAGGGTTGGTGCTGAGGTGGAGATGTGCGGTTTCCTGTTTTTAAGTAGATTTACAGAGAGACTGGTTTAAAAGGGAAAAAAAGGTTCAAAGCTGTCAAACATTAAACTGTTTTCCACTAAAGAATTTTTCTGGTGATAGAAGAGAAATGCATAATGAAAGCCTCTCTTAAGTACCATAGGATTTAACTATCAAGGGGGAAGTATGGTAGAATACATTGTTATTTACTCATACATAGAAGGAATTTATACCACTAACAAAGAATGTGTATTAAATTCCTGCAGCGCGATGGGCAAAAAGATTATTGCTTTATTGCCAAAGAATTGGTCTTTACATCTGAAAGAACTAAAAGCAAACACGGAAGACTCCAAATAATTTTTTAATAGAAAAATCCAAGTGGGACCAGCTAGCACATCTGGTCAATGGGTCTTGAAAATGTCGAGGTCTGAGTTTGGCCGCCATTAAAAGTGCTTTAGGCATGACCTAAAATACTTTCTTCCTTTTTCAAGGATGTCCCAGTCAGCATGTTTTATAAACATAGTTTGTAATTAAACCCTAGATCTAGGGTAACTTGCAGTGTGGGTCTAATAAACCTTAAGCTGTCTTTCTGTTCAGGATAGGGGAAGGCATTCTGTCCTCACATAGTGTTCCTATATTCACCTCTTCACACAGAAACCAAGAACTACTGAAATCAGGGGTAGCATGTTGAATTCTCACTGCAGGAATTATCAAGAAAGGGAAACTGAGAGCTTTGTGTTGGCCGTGGGGGGTTTGTGCACAGTCAGGTGCCATGCATCATTGCCATCGTTTTGTTTTGTTAAATTTACAAGAAAATATTCCTTCCAAATCCAGATAGGACAAAATTAGTAACAAGAGCATCTTACCCTTTTGTGAGCTGTGTAGACTTCTAAGAGAACAGTTCATTCTCCATCCATGTTACATAGATCCAGCACATGTTACAGCCAAACAAAAACTGTCTGGCATCTTCCAGGCACTGTAATTTGGTTCTTCTTTGTCTGGGAGAGCGTGAGTTTGTTCCTAGGGAAGTATGCTCCAAGCAACATCCAGGTTGTGTTTTTAGTGGAAACTCAGCACGGCAACCTCAATGTGATGCTAAAAAAAAAAAAAAAGGGTGGCTGGGCCAATTCTTGGGAGCACAATACATTACAAACTTTAGCTAGCAGGAAGAGAGAAGCTTTCAGGAAAAATTAAGCAGACAGAGAATGAGAGCCAGCATACGTGGAGTGCCTTCTATGTGTCAGGCCCAGTTTAGAAACTTCTGAATGCTGAGAGGACACAGAAGACAGTAAGCCTTAGAAGTGTTAAGTGATTTGACTGAGGAAGTGGGGAGAGGGGGACAAGAGCTACAATGCCTCAGAAGGACATTTTAGAAAATGCCCCATGGGAGACATTTTCTTTAATTTCACGTTCTAAGCATTCTTGCTCCTGAGTCAGTGTTAGCTATCACTACCCAGGATGCCTGATTAGAGTAAACTCAGGGAAGGGTCTCAGCTTGCTCCTGAAACCTCAACAGTTATCTGTTCAATTAGTACTTACTCAGTTGCTCTGGGATGTGTTACACTCTGGTTTCCACAGTTAGAGCTAGTAAAAATTCCCCTGGATTTTCTTGAAGGGGTTGATCATAAAGTTTCTTTACTTCTCTCTAATTTTCCATGCTTCATTTAAAACTATGAATGTGCTGAGCTACTGCAGTATAATCTTTCTGCCTAATAATGGCTTTTTAAATGCAGTTTTCTTTAAGGATTATTTAAAATAAATATTTGCAAAAATTCTTAGCACAGTGACTAAGTCACAGGGTATACACTCAGAAAAGTTTAAAGAGAGGTGAGTTCTCCCTTCTTTTGCACATGAATCTGAGGCAGAGGAATATCTACTACTATGAATGCACAGACAAGAAATAATGTATTATTTCTCTCACTGAAGAAAATGTTAAAGATTTCTGCTTCTAGTAATTTGTACCTTCCTCAGGTTTGATTATAATATTTGTTGTATCTAACAAGACACTGTCCTCTCAGGCACTGGGCTGGTTATTCTCACCCAGCTTTGCAGTTTCGAAGTTCTTCGTGGGGCCTAGGTGGTGGAGAGCAGCCCTGAGGACCCCAGGAAGCACCAATCCCTCTATGACACTATGGAAACCTGAGACACCAGTGAGGGCTCCAGAACCCAGACAGCTTCTGGTGTCCCAAGTGATAAACTTGGATTCCTCAGATAAGCCAAATGACCAGGCAGACAGCAAAGCTGACTAGCTCCGAAAGTCGATAGTTATTCAGAGACAGCTCAACTCTCCATTACCTGCCCTAGAGCTTCAGGCCCAGATGAAGGAAAAGTAGGACAGAATCTGGTCAGTGGGAAGTGGGGCCGACAGGGTGCTAGGGAATGCTGATGCTACTTACATAGGTACTTCTCTGCTGGAAATCCCCTGCTTCTGGTACTTCCACATTTTTCTTTCTCCCACCCTCATCTCTACCACATTTATATTCATGGCCTGTGCTTCTAGATGCATGATCTGGCAACTGTAGGACATGAGTGAGGTCTCCACAGTATCTTGCTCCAGAGAAAAATTCTCTCCATTAGCTGTGCCTGTGTCTTCTATTTTTTTCTCATTCACAGAGTGACCTTTGACTTCCACTATAAAAGGGAGTGATAAACAGAATCTAAAATTAAATTGTTTATGTGGAAGTTTTTAAAAGAAATATAATAATGACAGTCCTTGCAATTCCCAGAACTTCTTGTCTCTTTCCTACTCCTCAAAGAAATGAAATCTATTTTTAAGAAGGAAGGCGTGGACAGTATCAACACTGCAGATCCTACAGAAAGCATTTGGTGCCTGTGCAGTTAACTCGCTTCTCTGAAACCGTGCGACAAAATAGAGAGCATCGCAGGGAAGAGAGGAGAAAAAGAGACGAGTAGTTATTGAATATCTACTATTGGCCAGTACAGTCTTGGAACTTCTCATGTTTTCTCCAACTCTTCAACCCCACAAAGATCATTCCCACTTTATTGGTGGAAAAACTTAGGCTCGGTGAAATTAATCACTTGCTTAAGTCCTATAATAAGTCAAGTACAAAATCACATTTTAAATATCTCGTTCATTGGACCCAAAGTCCATGTTCTAGTGGACATGAAGGTCACTCTTTTCTAGGTTAACCAGATGATTCATTTCAACTAAACTCCAGATTTCACCTTTTCTTGTCTTCAACTTATTTAGATCTGCATTAATGAACCGGACGAGTGTGCTCTAACCTGAGATTGGTGTAAATTCTTTAACATATTTCACTTTCAGTGCCTTGGAGATTTAAAAATTGAAAAATCCACTGAATTTGCAAGTGAAAACATCGATTCGTGCAGTCATGCTAATGCAGTGAATAACCATCTTAATTTAATTTGGCATTTTAATTGAGCCAGAGAAGCTTAAGGCTCCACCTCAGCACATCGAACCTTTGACATTGTTTCACTGAATTGCAGACATGGGAGTGTGAGGGTTCCACCATGAAAATTTATCTGTGTAGGCATCTGGGATGCAGAAAATAGAGATAACTGGAGTAGTCAGCACATGAAAAAAAAAAAAAGGCCTATGTGTTTTGGGGCCTGATAGAATCAATATTAATCTCATTAAATATATAATTATTAATTCTTCATTTTGCTTTTCCTGTATAAAGAACCAAAGTCAAAAACAGCATACAACAAAACAAACAAACAAAACCCTACTGAGAAAAGCCCAACAGAATGTTTTTTGCTGAGGGACGACAGGGTTCTCCCCAGCCCCAGCTCCACTTCCCCTTTTCTTTCTCATTTCATAGCCTTTTTTCACACCAAAGAGCGTTGGGATCGTTGTATTCAAAGGGGACTTAGAGATCTTCTAATGCAATGATTTCATTTTGCAGAGGATGAAACTACAGCTCAGAGAGGTTCAGAGACTTGCACAAGGGCAAAATGGCACTGAAAACCTCTTTTTTGTGACACTTTCCTGCTTTGTTAAAGCCATTCCTACAGTGTCACAAAGAATCATTTACCTCTCTCTGCCTGTGCACCCCTGAATAGAATCTCAAAATGACTAACAAGTGTTATCATTTCATTATTACTTCTTAGCAAAGACAACTGAAGCAACAGGGTGTTGTGCCTAAAAGTTAGACAACCTGTGCTCTGCCTCTCACACACTATGTCTTCTTGGGTGAGCTATTTACCTGAATCTGTAGAAGAGTTTTCTAATCTGTAGTGAGGACTAAGTAATATGATTCTCATGAAAGCATTTAGTTCTATGTATGATAACTATTATAGTTATCATCAATGATAAAACCAGTTGTTCTTAAGATAATGGGATTGGAAAATTGTTTGCAAAATTTTCGTGAAATTTCTATTTTCACTTTAGGAAGCCCCCAGGAAATGGGAGAATAAAAAAAGAAAACTGACATTTGTGGCCAAATACACACACACACACACACACACACACACACACACACACACAGAGTTTGAGAAATCATTGTCAAACTATATTAACCATTTATGGCAAAGGCTTTCAGAGAATCTGAAGTTCCCCAGAGATAAATTGTGAGATTTAAAATGCAGCATCTTTGGAGGAATTTGCATAAATTTGAAATACTAAAACAAATAGATGATCTCTTATCTATGCAGTAACAGATAAGGTAACTGAACTGCAACTTAGCTGACACTGACTATAGATCAGGAGAAACCTTCAGATAGAGGTCTTAGAAAAGGAAAGCACCCAAGGATGGTCTGCTCTCACCCCTCACCTCTCAAGATGAGGAAAGATTCACAGTGTTCAAACATTCGCTCCAGGGAGTCACAGCTAGTTAGTAGCAAAACCATAAACAAAACCCATGCATGAGGCTTAGTTCAGCGAAGAATTAATTATTCAAAATCAAGTCAATTGACCACTGAACTCTTCCAAAGAGCTGCTCCCTGGGCACCTTTGTTCCTCTGCCAGATTTGTGGTCACACTCCCTCAGATGCAGGTGTTACCTGGTATCTTCTGCTTCTACATACCCAACATTCATAGACATGAGTTTTAGTTTAAGACTCAGTTGTGTTATTGATCTGGCTAGGCCTGGAAGAGAAGAAGTAAGCTTCTTCAATTTTTTACTTCATGTTTCCAAAAGTTCCAGTTTCCAGGTCATGTTCCTAATCCAGCAAAGACTCTGAAGGACTTCAGGAGTCCATGAACCTCTGGATTACATTCACAATTTCATGAGTTTATTCCTTCTTTCCTTTTAAAAGAACCATGACTTTTATCAGATGTTTAAAGAGACTTGTAATCTCTAAAAATCAGTCAAACCAGCTGGGTCTTTTTAGTATATTTAGATTGTTCATCCTCTAATCCTTTCTCTACCTTGGAGAGTCCCTTAAACATCAGTATGTGCTAAAGCACAGTATCCTATAAACAGTTGGGGCTCACCAAATATTTATGACCTCAACTTTATTTTAAAAGGGCTTTCCCTGAGAACTGCTTTTCCAGTTCTTTTATTTGCCATATAAGACATTTTCATCTTTTTCTAATCAGCTTTTTAGAATGAGCTGGTTTTGGGTCAGCTGGCCTCATATCTCTTTTTCTTATGCTACATAACAAGATCAAATTATTTTAACATGGTCCTGAACTTCCTTCTTTTGACTGCAACAATACAGTAATCCCACATTATCCTCTACTTTTCAATATCTTTAAATAAATTGGTGTTTAACTGGTATCTGTTTGCAAAGAATCAAGGGTATTTATAACTGCCGTAAGTCTCATATTTCCTAAGGAGAACAAGATCTAGACAGATAAATTGACTTGCTAGTAAGGGCACTGTTAGAGGTTAGCAGTCCCAGTCCTAGACCAGATCCTTCTGTCTCTATTCTCTGTCTCTCTCAATCTCTCTCATTTTCCTTTCAAAATTGAGATTCAAGGATGAAGAACTACAATTCCCTAAAGGTTATTGAAATCACCTTCAGCTAAGTAGTGGCTGGGTGTGTTGTCATCATCTGATTGTCAGACTTCAAGGAGATGACTTGTTAGAACCAAGCAATGTATTCCAGAAAGGCCTGTTCATGAGAGTTGAGATGTCCTCATCTATAGATAGCCTTCCTGATGCTCCATCCACAGGTTTATGATGTGACCTCCCACCTGGGTATTTGGCCCGGCTCCTGGGTGTCACCAGAGGAGAACTTATCTCATGTGATTAATCTCTTCTGGGTTGCTCTTTATCTGCCTCTTAATGATTATCCTTAAACTATTCACAATCTCCAGTTATTGTGCTGTTCTCTGGAAGCTCAGCTTTGAGTGGTGCTTGTTCTTTAGCTGAGGCAAGAGTTGCCATAGGAACAGGCTTACATGTTTTCTTCCTGCACAGGAAGTCGACCTAGGCATTGCAATGTGGTTTTCAGAGTTGATCAGGCTCACAATATTTGACTTGCTTTTTTGCTAGAAAAGAATTAATTAGCTAACATGTATAATTTCTCTTTCTATTCTTTTCTTTTTTTTCTGTTAAAATTGCTTTTGCTTGGCTTTACTCCTAAATAATTTTTCTTCCTGTTATCAATGATAGTAGCATTGAAACTAAAAACCACAACTGATTTGGGCTAGAGATAGCTTCACACGTAGGGCACTTTATGGAGGTTTGAAAAGTCACTCAGGGTGCGATGTGATCGATATTGTCTTATACATATACCATTTTGGAGCAATAAAGCCTTTATCGACAGGCAGGAAAGAAGTTATCCTTTGGGGAAGAACTGAAGAAAATCAGAAAATTATCTCCTTCTCCAAATATCTCCCTTGTTTCCACACATAGCTCCATTGCTGCCAGACACAGGGACCTGAAATTTTTTCAATAGATTTCTTTCTCTTTATTAGAACACTACATCTCACCCAGCTATGTAAATGAGCAATTCTTAGCAGGCATCACAGGGGTCCATAATTTCTATGAGTTACCTTTGAGGTATTGCAGGAGTTCGGGGAAAGATTCAATTAATGGGAAGAAGCCAACTTTCTTTGGAAAGTACTTATTCCACCTGTCTCTTGAAGCCATCATATCTGAGATTGTACATGCTAAACGTTTTGACCCTGGCAAGCCTGGCTGAAGTTGGAGGACTGTGGTAATTTCTATAACTCTTTGATTTAGGGTTATTTGCTCATTATCCAGGCCTGCTTGTGCTATATTGCTTCACTTATACTATGTAATTCACAGATGAGTTATATTTTTATCTGCTTTATTCAGTGAATAAGTGGTACCTATGACAGTATGGAAAATTCATCATGTCAGAGAAAAGATGAATGTATTATATTCTTATTTCATGAAATATAACGAAGTGGAATTACGGAGAAATCTCCTGGAAAATCTCTGACAATTACAGAAGTTCATAAGGGCAATTATGGTGCTAACAAAAGCCCCACAAACATCATTATAGTCACTGACTTCTGGACTATCATCCTCTCTCTCTCTGAAATAGATCAAAATGACTGAAAAAGCCCCAGAACCACACCTGGAAGAGGATGATGATGACGTGGACGGCAAGCTCAATTACAAGCCTCCACCTCAGAAGTCCCTGCAAGAGCTTCAGGAGATGGACAAAGATGATGAAAGTCTAACTAAGTACAAGAAAACACTTCTGGGGGATGGTCCTGTGGTAGCAGGTGTGTATATGGGGATGGAGATCAGGTGGAGGGTTCCCAAAAAGGCATACATTTTAGCTATCTGGGAGCCAGTGCAAAGGAAAGAGCATCAAGTGCTTTCAGGGACAAGTGAGGGAAGCATAATCTATATATGGTGAATAAAGTTATGAACTATGTAAGTCTTCTTAGGAGAGAAGGTTCTACAGCACATCAAAACAAGCAAAAATAACACATAAGGAAGATTTAGAAATGGTTTCAGACTACCACTTAGAATTGTATTCTCTCCCTTCTGTCTCATACTTTCATTTTTTTTCTCTTTTCTCCTTCTGACTCCTTACCTAACCATTCATCTCTTCCACATACACAGTGGCAGACTAAAAATGGCCCAAAGATGTGGATTGGCAGTGCCCAACTAGCAGAGTACCACAGCCATTCAAGAAATGTTTGCAGTTGATAATTAAGATAGACTATAAGTGCCTGAAGCAGAAATAGCACCACTGTAAATGACTAAGACCAATCATAGTGAATCTGCCACTTTTCATTAGCATTTCTACTCTAGATTGAGATATCACTTTTCTTTTTGTGTTCACTTCTCCTACTTGAAGTGCACACATGCACTAGCCATACATGTCTCTTCTTTGTGTTTACATTCCCTTTTAAATCCTGCAGACCCAACAGCCCCAAATGTCACTGTCACTCGCCTTACCCTGGTTTGTGAGAGTGCTCCAGGACCAATCACCATGGACCTCACTGGTAAGTGGACACATTGTTCATTGAAAGGGGGCTAATGATATCACTGGGGAAAATTGTTCTTTATCCCCTATCCCAGCAGAAGGAAACCCTAATAAGATAAATCTCAGAGATGAATATGCTGGGACCAGTCCATAAATCACATCTCTCAGGGTACCCAGTATTTATGATGTTTAACGACAAACTCATCCTCTGTCTCTATTTAATTGAAGAGTG
Source organism: Macroglossus sobrinus (assembly GCA_004027375.1). Classification (NCBI taxonomy): domain Eukaryota; kingdom Metazoa; phylum Chordata; class Mammalia; order Chiroptera; family Pteropodidae; genus Macroglossus; species Macroglossus sobrinus. The sequence continues at coordinate 1,183,341 of PVKZ01000182.1, forward strand.
TGCAGGCATAAATACTGGATATATTTACTTGCATCACATTTACTTTAGATTTTTATCATTATAGGATAGCAAGAGAATTACTATTCATTTAAAGATGGAAATATTAAGAAGCAAGATGCATGTTTCTGGAATTGTATTATTTATACAATCTAAACATCAGAGAAAGTATGGATGTTATATCAGCTGCAGAACTTACCTGAAGGCAAGCAGCCATTTAAGACTTCCTGAATAATACTAAGAATTCTACTGTTAAACATGTATAACTTTAGCTTAAAACTATGGCTCTTTTAAATGAAGACTCTCCTCCCCCCCTAAAAAAAAGGTTCAAATTGAGTTGCTGTTTTCTTTTACTTTATTATGACAAAGGTCAAGTTCTTTCCTGAGACTTAGGTCTTGAGGAGGTAAAGAGAGGCTGGGAAGGTGGGTATTATATGGGAAATGGGCAACTCAGAGAAATGAGAGAAGGGCCACAAAGCTCAGAGGTTGGAGGCATTAAAGGCAGGTATTCAGTGGGAAAAAAATTATTACCAGATTCAAAAGTAGACTCATGAGACAGAGCAAGCATGACTATTGAACAGTAGGCTTAGCAGCAAGGTAGTTCCCTTCTCACAGGACATATCCATACTCTTTACCTTATATGGGCTTTTTTTTTGTCAGAGGGAGGAAACAAGAGTCTGAGAAGACACACTTCCTCTTCAACTGAAATCATTAGAGCAGACACACAAATTCAGCTACCCCCACAGTTTAACATCTCTCCAGGAGAGAAACTCTTTCTCTCTCATCAAGACTCAGGCCTCTTCCTGTGTGAAATTGTGTAATGTTACCAGGTACAACTGTCATTTTGAAAGATAAGGTCTGAATAAGCACTAAGGAAATTTGTTCTGTTTAGAAGGCCTTGATGACATTGCAGGGAAAATTTGGTCTCTATTCATTTTTTCAGCAGCAGGAAAATCAAATTTGGTTTTCTGTCACAAAGAAACTACTGAGGTGAATCGCAGATATCTATTTAGTATACTGGTTCTAGCTCTGTTCAGGAAACATGCACAGAGCTGTGCAAAACACACACACAACACACACACACACACACACACACACACTCCTGAATGTCAAATTATATAGGATCGCATTGGGAGAACAGAGAATGAGTACCTCTCTAACCAGGGCCCAGGAATTAAGGGCAAATCTCAGTTTTCTGAAACCTGAAGCTTTGGTATTTATTTTCTTAGGGAAAATAATATGAAATTGCAACTGCAAATGCAAAAACAAGTATAAAAGTGAAAATTTATTTAGAATGATGAAAAGGAACCAAAACAAGTAAATTTTTAAAAGCTAGAAAATGCCACAAATATGAACAAATATACAAAACCAAAGAGCTGGTACTCATATAATAGTTTTCCTGTCTTTCTTTATACAAGGCAGAGGAGCATAGTCTTTAATCATCTTTTCTTTTGACCACATATATGTCATGTCATTTGCAATAGAGAGAATGGCAAGATAGTTCAGACTTTCCTCTAAGATGGTTAATAAAACCCATTTTTTATTAGTGACAATTAGAAAAGATTTGTTTTTGAACATAACTCATTACTGGTAATAGCTTGTATATTCTTAGGGTTGTTGTCAAACTACAGCACATTTCTTTCATATTTGGCTATAAGATTTCAGGCATTTTATGTTTGTGCAGCCACTAATCTCAAATAGTCTTTGAATTGAGAGCTGTGTGGATGGTGTTATCCTGAAGTGCCCAGCAAATGGCTCTGGAGCTTAAACATCATTCATCTCCTGCGTCTCTCCTGAGTAAACTCTTTCTAAATTCATTTCTACAGGGGATCTTGAAGCCCTCAAAAAACAAATTTTTGTGCTAAAAGAAGGTGTTGAATATAGAGTCAAAATTCACTTCAAAGTAAGTATCTTGCTCTGGATGTTTTTGTAAAGTTTAAAGTCTACCTATAACCAGAGAAAGGAAAAATTAAATATCTTGCATTATCGTGTTGGCATATCTTTCGTTTGTTTCTTTTTCTTTTTTTTCTCTCTCTCTCTCTACATCTGAACTGTCCTACCCCAGCTCTGAGTTCTACTTTTGAGACCCACCCTTGCTTCCTGCCTTTTCCCAACCACGACCCTCTCCTTGAACTTTCCATTGATCACTTAACCCAATGGAATCCCTCTCCCTGTAAACTCCTAATATTCCCACCCACGAGGCACACACTGCTTTGTATTGTACCATTTGTGTCATTTCTCCCCTATATAGTATAAGCACTTTGAGATAGGGAGAGATTATATATCTCTTCTTTCCAATATTTTACACAAAACTTTGTAAATGGTAGGTATTTAGTAACTATTTACTGAGACATAGAAAATGAATGAATCAGTTAATGGGAAAAGAAAATAGAAAAGGTAGAGCCTCAGCTATGATTGCTCAATAATTATATAAATCCAGGGAGTGTGTTCCATGGTAAACAACTGGAAATTACTATTTATTTGTGGAGCAGATAAAGTGAAATATAACAAACAGGCACATGTTTCAGGGAACAGTCAAAATTAAAGAGAAAAATAACCTTGACTGTAAAAACAAATAAGTCAGAAATTTACCATACTTTTAATTGCTTATATTTGCCTGACTGCCCCCTCATTCCCACTCACTTATATCCTCCAGGTTCTGGGCTCCACCAAGGAAACCTGACCTACCCTCTTTATTTACACACCAAGCCTTTATTTTCCTAGGTGCAGGGTATGATTCAGGGCCCATGGACAATCACTCTTCACCACATACAAATATGCCTCAAAATAATTTCATTCTGAAAATATTTGTTGATGCCTACTCTATAATAGACTCTAGGCCATACTTCACTTTCTTGTTTCCTGTAGTGTATTTACTACTAAAGCCCCTCAGAGTTTGTTAAGGCATTGTATCCAAATGAGTCTACGATAGCTTACACATGAGTCCGATTTTTAATCAGTAATGCTACTGCCTTAATTTGTCAATTTTAGTAAGCAAGTTTTGATTGAAGGAAGCATGACAGGTAAGTTTTCATTTGAATGAGATGAGAAGAAAAGGTCTAGAGTGTGGGCTTCTGGAGAGAAGGCTGAGGAGGAATGCAGCCATGGAGGTCGCCAGTAGTCATGGTGACACATTAAGGTGATGGAGGAAGAGGACCCAGAAAAAGTTTTTCAAGTTCCATCCACTGCAGAGGCTTGGCCTTATCTCTAACAGGAAAAATATCACTCTGTGTATAACCCACATATACCTGAACTACCCTATGGCCTGTCCCAGCATGGAGCTACAGTTAGAAAAAACACTAGTTCAAAAGTGAAAATAATTGAAAAGCAATTTACGCCTTTACAGATGTCTCTTGAAAAATATCCAAGAAAGTTTGCACTTGTAACACCAGCAACACAACCTAAAACCCGCTTTATCTCTCTTAGTAACTCTCAGTGTTCTTTTTTTCCCCTGAAACTTCACAACGTTCTCCAAAAATTGGATCTGGGATGGTTCTTTTAGATTCTCTCCCTTTTTTTTCTGCCTCCCAAGAAAACGTAGTATCTCTGACTTCCACAGCTCTTACTTTTCTTCATGTCACCAAGGCCTCTTCCTCCTGGTGTGGGAGAATCATGGAGAGGGGAGTTCAAGAAGCAGAAGAAGAGAACACTAGAACCATTCATACTTTTTTTTAACCATCAAACATTTATATTAAATGGACATTCTATGAAGAAACCAAAAAACAGGAGACTCTTTGTTTTGAAGGCCTTATTGCTAATCCACCACCATTCCTATCTTTAAGTCTTTTTTCCCAGGCGAACAAATCTCCTACTGGGCCCAAGGGATCTGCTTAGATAATTCTAGAAAGATCCATTCATTTTTGCTATGAGCCACATGTGGGAGTCAAAGTAATTAGAAAGTTTGATTTTATTTTATCACGATTCTTCAATGAAGCCATTTCTTTTCTATCATAGATTTTACTGACAGTCTAGAACCTAAACTGGCAATAGATACTGCACCCTGCCTCATTATCAATAAAAGATAATGTAGCATTGACAGATTGGTTTAATTATTTTGTCCAAAATGAAAAAAGGAGCCATAATTACTGTTGGGGAGAAATTATTTAAAGAAGCTTTAATTCTTCATATCAGTAAACAATTAACCAAGCCCTCCAGCTAATGATGCACTGTCTACTTTAATTTGTTTGTATAAACATGACCACTGTATAAAATTAACAGACAACCCAGTTCAGTCCTAGGTAAAATGACTCATGGAAAAATAAAGTGCTTGGGCTCTATATTTTCATTCTGCTTTAGTAAATTTTCTTTGAAAGGCTTGGGAAGTGGTAAGGTCTCAGACAACGTCTGAAAATGACAGACATCCAAAATACATGCCAGACACAAGTGGATTTCACCCATTATTTATATGAGGAGGATATTTTTGTGTGGCTCATCTCCTCACCTCTAGATTCCAACCATAGTTACTTTACGACCATTTTCTAGACCTGATTTTCCATTACTGCTTTTCTCCTTGTTGTTTGTTTTTCATATGAGAGGTGGATCGCTTCTGAGGTTAGGATTTTCAGATGCTTCCATAATAGTTTCCATCAGTACCTTTGTAACCTTTCCTAAGTCAAGGACAGTCTTCTGGCCAGTAGGATAGGGGAGGAAAAGCTCAAGACCGTTCTTTGGACTACTGAGGAAGGGGAAATGTAATGAGGAATATTGAGACAATGTTTTAATTAACCATCCCATTCACCAAAAACAAAAATCACAGTATTCCGTGATTAAAACCAGATTGGCAACATTAGGTCTTATGAATTCCTTTCTCCATTCTCCACTGCACCACACACTAAACGTTAATAGTAACATCTGAATGATATATATCTTAAATCCTTTCATCCTCAGAGAAGACTCAGCTAGGTAGGATCAGAATGAATGACAAGGAAAAATTAAAGCCTCGTTAATCTGAATTGCTTGCATCCTTCCCACTTACAGGTGAACAAAGATATTGTGTCAGGCCTAAAGTATGTTCAGCACACCTACCGGACTGGGGTGAAAGGTAAGGGACCTGCACTTTATACTTTCCCAAACTCTGAGGGAGCTTCTCACTGATACTGAGACTTTTGATGATTACCAATTTGTAGGCATAACTCACTTAAAAATCTGATCCAAGCTGTGGGCGCTCACCCTGGGAAAGAGTACATATACACCTCTGACCTAGATGTTAATGGCAAGACCTACATTCAGGAGTCTGGGTCGTCACTGAGGTTCTAGAATTTAACTTTATTACTCACAAAGGAGAAAGATAACCAAGATAATTTTAAATAAAATAAAGTATATAAAAGTACTCTCAACAGTAAAAGAAAAAACAGTTTACAGGTATAAAACCTGAGTGTCAGAGAAATCCAAGACAGGAAAGACTTATGCAATGGCATGTATGTTTATTGGGAATGGGAGCTGGGAGTAGTATGTAGAAGGGTGGGTGTGGGGAGGGTGTTTATATACTAAACAAAGAAATAGAAAAAATACTCTTTCTAGAACTGAGAAAAGCTGTGTAATTGAAACAAATAATGACATTACTTAATCTGCAGTCATTCTTGACAAGTTGAACCTAAATTGCACATGCCTTGGGAACTTTTCGGTTTTCCTCCATTAGTATGGGCTGAAAGATAAGAGGGTGGAGAGCTGATGGAAGCACTCCTACAGTTCCTTTTTACCTGTGGGGCTCTCTTCCCTCAGGGGCATGGAACAGTAATGCATGCATAGGTCAGTTCCACCAAATCAATAAACAAGGGCAAGGGGAGAAATTGTCTGATAAATTTGTATGACATAGGGAACCACTCAATTACTTAAATGCCACAGAAGATTGTTGATCTAAAAGATCTTAATACCTAGTCTCATGAAAAAAAAAAATACTCAAGTTTCTTATTTTCCTTTGGGCATAAAGACCTTGTTGCCTTACTTAGGCAAGAGGAAAATGGTGTCTGTCAGTGTTCCTTCAGTCTTTGTCACAACACTTAATGGCCAACTACACGTTGTTGGCCTATCTACCTACCTATATTTATTTAATCTTTCTAATCACCTATTTTTTCAATATATATCCCAGTTATTCATTTATTAATAACTTTGGTTGGCTATTTCCACCATCTGTCCCAGTTCTTTTTCTTAACCAAATTATTGATTTTACTCTTCTATTCAATTAGTCCACCCATGAAGTCTGTTCATTCTGATTACCAGCTATTACCTTATCTCCTCCAATTGACATGTTAATAGAATAATAGTCCATAGATAGAAGATTCTTAAAGTTCATTATACAGAAAAGAAATGGAACCCCAGAACTGTTATATGACTTATATAGTTGAAGAGATGAGATCAGAACTCAGGTCTCAACTAGAGACCTGAGGTATAATTGACATATAACATTGTACAAGTTTCATGTGTACAACATAATGATTTGATATGTATATATATGGCAAAATAATAATTTAACATCCAACATTACAAATGGTTATAATTTTTTTCTTATGATGAGAAAATTTAACATACACTCTTTTAGCAACTTAGTCCAATATTCTTAACTATACTCACCATGCTGTACATGAAATCCCCACAACTTATTTATCTTGCAACTAGAAGTTTGCACCTTTTCACCACCTGGATGTTTTTTTTTTTTTTTTTTCTGGTATAATCTGCTACATCTTTATGAAAACTGTCTTAATCTCTATTGATTTAGGATGCCGATTCTCCAACTTTCCTGATATAAGCAGTGGTGATGCTTTTTAAAAATATTGATTCTTGGAACCCACAGCAGAGTACTGAACCATAGTCTTTGGAAGTAGGTCAAAGGAAACTATTAAATTCAAAGGAAATTTTATTAAAAGGCACTCCAATAAAAAAGTGCTCAAAATTCTCATTTGCACTATTTGTTTTTCCTCTATTAGATTTTTACCCTAATGAACTTTTCTTTCTTCCCAGTGGATAAAGCCACATTTATGGTTGGCAGCTATGGGCCTCGACCAGAAGAGTATGAATTCCTGACTCCAACTGAGGAGGCTCCCAAGGGCATGCTGGCCCGAGGCACCTACCACAACAAGTCTTTCTTCACCGACGATGACAAGCACGACCACCTCACCTGGGAGTGGAACCTGTCCATTAAGAAGGAGTGGACAGAATGAGCACATCCGCCCCTTATTGTCCCTACCCTTGGCACTTGGAAGAACCCTCTCAGTCATGATTACTGCACTGTCCCTTCTCCCTGATCACAGCTGGACCCTTTCCCCAACACCCCCACATCGTCTCTCTGATTCATCTTCTCCCACACTCTCTCAAAGTGGTCCCTGACAGTGGATGCTTAAAACCCAAGCTTCAATCCTGCCCACTCCTTCTTATCCCCATCATGGCCAGACCTTCAAAGTTCTCCACCTCGATACACAATCATTTAATATCTCTTATTCCCATTTGAACAACTAGAGGCCAGGAAATGGGCAAATGATCACTAACTATCCTTTTGCCTTGGGTTCCAAGGCTCATTCTCACCCCTGGATTCTTCTGTGGTTGCTGCTGGCCCTGTGAAGGTTTCTAGTCACATTCCCTGCCAGATGGGTTCTTCTTTTCTGGGAGACACTGTAAACAGCATGAGAGAGTAAGAATAAAACAATCGTATAATCTGACTGAGACCCTCATTTCCCTGCTTTTTTTATTTGAACAAAAATGGTTAACTGTAAGGTTCACATTTGTGAGTTTCCTCAGAGGGAGTGGACAGGCCACAGTAGAGGAAACATTTATATGACTGGAAACAGTTTGGTCCCCCTTTTTCAGTGCAATGGGCCATGAAGATTTAAAACATGAACAGTAGAAAAATCTCAATTTGTTTTACTTTTTGGTATTATCATAAGAAAGTTTTCCCTAAGCTTGAGACCTATATATCCCACTGCCTGTAGGAATCTGAGAGTTCTGCAGATACCTGTGGGCCAAATCAGACATTGTTTCTATCTTGCTTAAGATCTTCCAATGAATGGATTCCCATCGCCTACAAAGTAGAACCAAAGCTCCTACATTTAGTATACAAGGCTCCCTGAGGTCTGGCCCCAGCATATCTTTCTGTCCATGTTTATCATTCCCTCCCTTTTATAATACTCAATTACTTACAATTCTCTCACACATTACATTCACATCTCTTTGCTTTAGATTTTTATCTGAAATTCCCTTTCCATCTTTTTTGCTTGGTAAAATTTTTTACTCAGGACTCTGCTTGGGCATTCCTGAAATAAGAAAGCCTTTGCTGACCTCACCATTGTCCTAAACGGCCTTAGTCTGTACTCTCATAACACCCTTTGAGTTTCTAAAAATTTTAGCACTTTCCATTTTACATGTAGACTATATGTTCATTTGTTCATCTCTCACATTAACTCTCTAAGCTGGGAGAGGTTGGATCAGATTGTAATCATCTTTGTATCCCTAATACTTATACTTGGCCTAAACTATTTTTTTTTATTATTATTTAAATACACTGACCTGACTTCGCTCTGGTTGGTTTTGTTCTGAGGCCCAGTCACTGAACTTGATCTTTTATCTCAGAAGTTGAAGGTCTCTCTAGAGCCAGCTGCAAAGTTCTCAGAGCACTAGTAAAACCATAGCCGATAAACTGCAGAGTGGGCTGCCCTGAATCCGTGTGCCAAAACACAAAGTCCAGGGGTTGCAGTGGGAGCAGAAGAACAATGGAAGCTGCCGCATCCAGATTCCTCTTTCTATTATGTCTCTTCATGTATGAGCTGTCCCCAGATGTTGCTGCAGAAATTCAGGAATCCTCAGGTAAAAAAAAAAAAAAAAAAAAAAAAAAAAAAAAAAAAAAAAAAAAAAAAAAAAAAAAAAAAAAAAAAAAAAAGCACTTAGATGACCACGGGGTGAAGGTATTGTTAGGAGAATGGAAGGGCACACAGTACTACTCTGAGTACTTTTCCTCCGAACCTGGAAAATTTTCCGGGAAATACTAGATTAAGATCTGTGTTGCCTGTTGGAGAAGAGGGAAGTTTTGCATTGTCCTTGAGAGAGATGCCGTAAAGTGGGGTCACTCTCCATATGTCGGCCAACGAATAAATGAAAATGATAATTTTCATTTTAAATAATTGAAATGATAATTGCATCCTTCGATCTTCTTGGCCTTAGGGTAAATAGAAAAAGTTTAGATGCACTGATTATTTAGAGCTGCTTTTCTATCCAGTCCCTAACACATTCTCTCCTCTCCTCTCTCCTCTCCTCTCCTCTCCTCTCCTCTCTTCTCCTCTCCTCTCCTCTCCTCTCCTCTCTTCTCTCTCCCTCATCTGTCTATGTGTGTCTAGAAGATCCCGGTTCTTCCCAGGAACTCATATGGCTCACAGATGTCCCAGCTGCCATGGAATTCATTGCTGCTGCTGAGGTGGCTGTCATAGGCTTCTTCCAGGTTTGTCCGGATACCCTACTTGCTCTCCCCGCAAAGAAACAGAAATGTTCTATCTCAAAGGAGCCATGCAGTCACCTGCTGGGCAGATGACACGACTTTAGAAGCCAAGGGGCAGAGCCTGCTTTCAGCTTTGTTATTCGAGATCTCTCAATTTCCAGACATTCTAAGTCTCTGAATTACATTTTTCTTCTACTTGCTTCAAGAGTTCTGAGGCTGCTGGCTGGGTCTCCTCATCTATGGATGATTTGAAGCTTAAGTCAGTATCTGATTGCTGAGGCAGGGCCCAGGGTAAAGCCGACTTCTATCCAGGCAATGCATTAGTCAATGGTTATCGTCGTCTAAAGCCTTATCAAATAGGTCGTCCCTCATTCTTCTTCCTTTTTGTTTGCTCTGAAATGTTGGGAAAGTATGCCATTTTGTATATGTTAGCTTTCTGAAGGTATTAGCCTCCATCTTCCAGACTGGCTGCCTGGCTAATGAAAGCAGCCGTAATGAGAGGGCATCCTTCCAGGATTTTTATCTTTCTCTCGAGGTTACATCTGGTGGTTCTCACAGCTAATCAAGCCCCTTCTCTCTTACTGAAGATCTTTTTCTGTTTTCATTCATTAATCCCAACTCACCATCACCCTGTCAATTCTGTGTACACAGCTGGAAGTAACTGTGATGAGATGCAAGTGGGGGAGGTAGAGGGGGGAGCGCATTTTTCAGTGATGAGAGATCTGAGCGGCAGACAAAAACAGCCCCCCTCAGAAAGGCAGGGAGGAGCAAAGGAGAACTAGAGAAGTGTGCACTAACTTAAGCAACCACCAGATGCCGTCATTTGATCTGTGAGCAATTCCATTCTAAAGAGTGGAGTAAAAAAGAGGAAGCCTAGATTAACAATTGTTCATAGCCTCAAATGAACTCCACACACCTTTTCAGATGAGCATGGTACCTCTGCTTGACCCCAGACACAAGGCTAACCGTCTTTTTTTTCTTTTTTTAACATCTCTTCACTAAGCCCAGAGAGATTTCAGCAATGAATATGTTCACTCAGCCCAAAGAGATGTCAGCAAAGAATATGTTCACTCCTGTTTATCACTCCTGAAGCTGCTGCAGGCAATGATCCTGTAACAGCAGAGGAAATGATGTCAACTCGCTATAGGAGGGCTGGATTCATCACTCAGAAGTACCTTCCCTGTTCCCTCCTGCAGGCCTGGGTTCCAGAGATGAAGAAACTCGATAGCAGTATCTTTCATAGGCAATGCCTCAGGCTTACGCACAGTAGAAGGAGAAAGACTGTTCTCCCACACCCTGCACGAACATATGTTAACAAAACTTCTAATTTTAATTTATTATTTTTTTCTTTTTTGCCCTTTTGATAGCACTTATTTCTTATTTTTGCATTTCTTCTTGCCTCCACAAATTGTTCCTAAAATATATGCTTCCCTATGAGCATCAATGACAATGAAGCCTAACTTTGCAGGCAGCTATGATTTTGAGGCCCCTCTCTGGTAGCAATAAACTGTAAGTTCTACGGTAAGGCCAGGCAGGCGTCCCAGGCTTGACCATAATTTCATGCTTACCAGCTAACTCATCCAGCCTAGAAAATTTAGCAATGCCACTACAAATTTAGCCTGCATTCTTAGAGCCAACTGTTGTATCACAGGACACTAAATCTATGACTTCTGATATGAGCGAGCACATTTCTACTCCCCATTCTGTTTCTATGTCTCTCTCCTCCAAAATAACCTCTGTGGGGTTTTCTTTCCCCTTGTTTTTAGGATTTAGAAACGCCGGCTGTGTCCATATTCCATAGTCTGGTGCAGAAATTTCAAGATGTGTCCTTTGGAATCAGCACTGATTCTGAGGTCCTGGCCCACTACAACATCACTGGGAATACCATCTCTCTCTTCCGTCTGGTAAGTTGCCTGGGCAGCTCAAGCCTCCTCCCAGTTTTCCCTTAGGCTGTGGATGCACAAACTCATGAGCCTGGAGAGGACTCTGTCTTTAACACAAAGGTTGATGTCCGAGTCAGGAACAATGATGACAAGGATGATGGCTCAATTGAAGCTTTCCAAACAGATGCTGTCCTGAAACAGAAAGAGAGCTGGACTAAGAGACAGAAGATGAAATGTGCAGCTCTCTCTGGTCACTGATCAGCCGTGTGACTTAGGCAAGTCACTTAACATTTCTTAGCTCCAATTCTTGCATCTATACAATAAAATAGTTTAACCATATCATCTCTAAGGTCATACTGAGCTCTAAAATTTCATATTTTTATGTCTTTAGGAGTTCGCTTACACTTATCAAACATGCATTAAACATAGGTAAGTTATTAATACTAAAAACATGTTAAGTATATTCTCTCATTGATCTTAAAATACAGTAGAGATTGTAAATATGATTAGAATACAAAGCATTGTTATGGATAAAGTATTATAAGGGTTCAAAGGGTAAAAGTGGAATTCTGACCAAAAATAATTTAAAGGAAGACGAACTAACCGAGATTTAAAGGATAGATAATATTTGAACAAAGTGGAAGAGAATTAATAGCCAAGACAGAAAAAATGTAACTTAAGAAACAATGATCAGGCCAATCTGACTGGATGAATATTTTGGAGAAGTGAATATAAGACAGAGAGGCTTAATCAGAACCATATTGTGGAGAAATTTTAAAACCAGTTTGATGAGTTTTTGTTTAATTTGGTTGGCACTGAAAAGACCCTAAATCTTTAGATTATGGGAATTTTAGCAACATTATTTTGACAATAGATAAGATGGATTCTTAGGCAACTTTGTTAGGTGGCAAAACAGATCACGTACTAAGGGTCTGTAGTAGTGAGATAGCAATAGAAATTGAAGAAAAAGCAGGTTTTTTAAGGATTGGATATCAAAATAATGGAAAGGCACCAAAGTTTAAAGTTAGGGTATCTAATAATAGTGAATGTATACACAGAAATAAGTTTTTGAAGATATACACAGAAATGAGTTTTTCTGATGCTGTGTTTGGTTGACAAATTTGTATATCAGTGGAGTACCAAGGTAAAGATGACCAGAGTCCACCCTCAGAAAGGCAGGGAGGGGCAAAGTGAGAAACTGAGCAAAAGATAAAGTTTCAAAATTTCTGGGCTAAATGTTCTTCCTCCTCTTATCTATCTCTTTCACTTCTCACCAACTTTCTCTTACATGTATTTTATATTCAACATCTCCAACTTTTTTAAGTTTTTAAATACACCGTTGTCTAGTTTATACCCTGCACTCTATTAAAACGGCTTTTCATACTTCCAATCCAATGAACACTTTTCAAGTCTTATTTTACTGAACATTTCTGCCATATTTGACATGTTGACCCCTCTTTTCTCTTTAAGCTTCTCTCTTTCCTTGACTTCTAGGGGCCCACTTCCCTTGATCCTCCTCTTTTTTTCCTAATCTCCTTAAGACCTTCTCTTCATCTACACTACTGCCTGACCCAATGCTCTCCCTAATCTAGGTTATAGAATCCAGATTTCATGGAGGGAGAGACTGTTTTGTTCACTACTTCAACCACAGAACCTAAAAAAGTGCCTGACATGTAGCAGGTGCTCATTATGTGTTCATTGAATAAATGAATATGTGAATGAATCAATTAATGAATGAATGTATAATCCTTACGTGATATAATTCTGTTTTATGCTTGAGTAACACATGAGGATTTGGTAGGTTTGTTTTTAGCCCGGATCTTTCTCATGATTCAAATACTTGCTATATGTAACTATTTGGATACCTTCATAAGCACCACAGTCTTAACACATTCAAAACTGAATTTATCATCTGCACCTGCTGAATCATGTTCTTCTCTCTAAAACACTATTTTATTGAATGGCTATCATTCACTCTCTAATTTTCACCAATTGTACCTCTTATCTTATTGAAACTATATTCTCCTTCTCTCTTGCTACTTCTTTCCTCTTTTAAACTCTTAGCATATTTGGCATAGACAATTACCATAGCTTCTTAACTGATCTCTCTTTATTCCTTCATATGTAATTTCTAGATTGGTACAGTGACAGATTTAAAATGGAAATTTGACCATGATGCTCTCTTCTTAAATATTTTCTGTTTCTTAAAATATGAAAATTAAGATATTTAAACATACGTCTTTTATAACTTGGCCACTACCTGCTTCTCTACTCCCCTTTCAAGGACATTCTCACCCTGGCCTTTACCCTCTCAATACCCATGTACATGCAGCATGATGATACAATTCGATTATTTTACACACTGTTATTCCTCTACCTAGCATTCCACTACCCTTGAGTGTTCCCCTTTCACTTAGCCTCACCCAGCTGATTTCTCCACATTCCAGTGAATTGATTAGGCATCTTATCCTTCAGAAAGCCTTCTTGGCCTAGGTGTTCTTCTAGACTTCCATATCTCCATTTTCATTTACCACTTTAAAGTGCAAGTTGTGTATTTCTGTCTGTCTCATCTTTTACCCAAATGGACCAGGAGTTACTCAAGGGCAGAAACCAGGACTTACTAACCTTCATATTCCAAAGGTCTACGATATGTTTCTGGTACTCAGAAGACACTAAGAAAGGGTTTGAGGAACAAACTCACCTCCAAAAGTATGTCTGAGGGTGCCTGAGTCCCTTTACCAACTCTTTTCCCACCTGGACAATGGTTGTGGGTTTGCATTTTCATTATTGTGAAATAGCATTAAATCAAACTCTTCTGTAAAAAGCCTTGGTGAGAAAGATATGGAAGGTTAGGTTAATGCCTTTCATGTAACTATTGAGCCATCTGTCGTAACCCTTCAGTATGAAAATTCTATCAGTTTTTTGTTTATAGATCTTGCAAAGTCCTGATTTTAAAGCCAGTACTAACAAGAAAAATAAGTGCTGTTGCTTTCAATGTCTCTACATTCTGCAACCTCTAATGGGCACATTAGCTCTGCACACAACTTATTCTTTATAAAGTCCTATTGATGACTTCCCAGGGCTGTTCACTCTTCTTCAGCATCTGTTTTTTGTTTACTGCTAGTGGCAGACGTGTTCTGAATGAACTCTTGAGACCTCTGTGGACAAGATTATTTCTGTGCCATACTAAAAACAAACACATTGGTTCCTGCCCTCCTCCATTTGCAGGTCCGGGAGAGGTTCAGCTTATGCTGTGCCAGTGTTTTAGATAAACACTTTACTCTCAGTTTACACTATCAAAAGTTGAGTCCATATTTTAGTAGAGTTATTGTCCAGGCGTTTGAGATAACTTTTCTTTCTTTCTTTTTTTTTTAAGAGATCATCAACCAAAACTATTTTTCTTTACCTTGGGAAATGTAACCCTTTTGCAAATTTTTTGGTATCTTTCATGTTAGATCCATAGTTTGTTCTGCTCATTTGTTTGTTCATTTGTTTGTTTTGGTGCCTAATTTATGATAGACAATATTCCAAATGTTTTTCAATGTTCTACCATTTAATTCTCCCAAGAATCTGATGAAATAATTATGATCCCTGCATTATCAACAAAGAAACTATGGTTTCATGAGATTGATTTAGTTGTCCAAAGTCTCACAACTAGGACATAACAGACATCTGATTCACACCCAACACTGCTAACTCCTACACATACCTTTTATATGACATTACAGTGACTTTCTAAAGCACTTATTGCTGAAGAAAACCCTTGTGAGGTTTGGGTTTTTTTTACTCCAAGATTCTAGCTATTCTAATGGCTCTTATTCTGAAGCCTCCTTTTTTTAAACTGCTTTTTCCTAAACCATTTCTTTATCCCACTGGCACAGTTTATCAAATCTTAGAATATCTTCTCAAAATTTAAAGTAAGCATTACATAATTCAAATTCAGAATTTAAATATATAAAATTTTCAGTTGTAAGAACATATTTAGAAATAAACTGAAATGATAAGTGAAAAAAATAATAAGACTATGAGTTGAGTTACTTAATGCTTGAAATATTGGAGCAATAAGGAGCCTGCAAATGCTACACTCTTGGAATGCATCCCTCTCCAGAAATAATGCAGGCCAATTATATAAACGTCATCAGGAAAACTTTAAGTAAGGTGAACAGTAATAAGTTGTGTAAGGTAACCTGTCTGTCTTTTGTACATGTGACTGATGCATGATGCTTTATACTCTCCAACAGGACTCCTGTTATTGCCCTTACAGAGATATAATACTGGGTTGAATAAACCGTGAGCCCATCTTAAAATGGAATTTCAGATATTATTTGAACATTTAATTTGCTTTGACTTCTATTTTAAGAAATATAATTATCCTAACTTTAACCTGATAGGATAGTAATGGAAACACAGTAGAGGCATTCTTTCATTCCTTTTATGGTTACTTGTTGGATACCTAATATAAGAACCTTTCCTTAACAAACAAAGAACATCAGAAGAAACTAGTGCATAAAAATAAATGGATAGGAAATGCAAGAAGTAAGATATATCAAATTATTAAATATTTTAAAACATACATTTACCAAACATATGGTAAGCTAAGCAGCTTATAAAAACCAACCCGAGGACATGAGGGCATTTGTTTAACAGATGACTTTTCAGTGCTATCCAATATACTGTAACTACAATGTCAACTGAGATTACTTTAATATATTTTGTCAAAAACTGGGGTGTTAATGAGAGAAATTAACATAGGAATTCAAAGGAATATTGCTGAAATACTAATTAACATAAAAGGAGTGATTAAATCTGTTGGTTTGATAGAAGTAATGTCTAGAACATAAACCAATCCACTTCAGATACTTTTGGGGAATCTCAAAATCATATTTCAAGGTGGCAATCCTAATTTATTGTTTCTGTTTTTCTTCAGAAGCCTTTTTACTTGGAGAGAAAAATAATATGATATCACCAGTAAAATTCTCTCCAAAGAGTAGAAAAATATATTTTAAAGAATTTTTTTCCCAACTCTTGGTTCTAGGGTCAGATTTCCTTTCCAACGAATTATACAGATAATTAATTCCCTTTACAGAAGGCAGATTTCCTGTTCAGATTTTGTTTCCAGGAAGCCTACACATGAATGTTCCAGAGTTTATTGGTTTAAGAAACAGTGAAATAATCAGGCAGGTTTTGTTAAAAGAAGCAGTACAAACTGGAGAGACTTCAGGAGGGTAGTTTTTATTAAAGCTCTTTGCCTTTTAGAGAATGTTATCACCACTCAGCATCTTCTACCTCCAATATACTGCATGCCTTAAGTTCAGAAACACCTGGAGTTACTGACTTTCCTGTGCCCTCTGTTCTGGGAAATGTGACGGATTGCCTGGAAAAGGGAGCCAGAGGGAGGGGGCTCCTGGCCCCGAGCACAGCTAAGTCAGCTGAGGCACAGATGCCAGGCCTGTGAGTTCCTAGAAAAATAATCAGGAAGTAATAAGTAAACATATTAAATATGAAAAAGGCTCTGATTGTGATTATAATAATGATAAGTTTGATCACTGCAATTAGAAAACCCTTAACTGTGAAGAAGATGTGCCAGCTGGCAAACCAAGCCTTAAGCCACAGTGAAGATCTGTGTGCTCATTTCATTTCTCTCCTCACTCTTATTGACTTAGGGAGGAGGATGGCAGCACAGTGAGTAAAGACTGCACCTAAGAAGACTTTTCTCTTGCTTTTATATTTCTGCCTCCAGCTTTCCACTTTGAACTTTGTGAATTTAAAACAATTCAATATACAAAGAGAGTTCACAGTTTAAAATATCCTTTGGTTTTGATAAGTTTTTTAAAAAAAAATTTTTCGGAAATACAAATGTTTTCTGTACCTCAGCAGTTATTTATTTCATAAATTTGAGTTGCAAAAAAGTCATAAAAATAGTGATTAAATTGCTACCTGAGTGAATGTCAGTACATCTGTGCCTCAGCACATAACATAGAAAAGGTACTCAATAAATAATTAATAAAAAATGGATTATAAGAGAATGACTAGATATACAGAGAATTAACCAAATTAACCATCAAGAGAGCATCAAGCTTCTTAGAGGTTTATATTGATTTAACGAACCCAATGAAAGACAATCCTGAACAAAAGAAGCAAAAAATAGAAAATGAGAGTCATCATAGAGATGATAATAAAGACTTACTGTTTAATGACTTTAATTTACTTTTGTATGAATTCCTTCATGCATAAACTAAAATGATAATTACCTCTGACTTTGCTGAGTAGACTGGGAGAAAGTATCTTGAGAGCAAAAAATGATCCATGGCAAGATCTGACTGATTAGGACCTATATAAGATAGCAGGTGCAAGGGGAAGAGGTTAAAGAGATATCCAAGGGTTGGTGGTTCAAAGATCTCAAAAGTGATCCAAAGTATTTTTGAAATGGAATTGTTCAGAACTCATACTTGATCATTTTATCTGTAGGCATAGTTGCTATGAGTTATAAATGGACTATATTGTGTCTTAATGGTCATGAGTAGACTGGAGGAGAGGAATGAGAAATTCTGGGAACAATGATTGGCCTATGAAACCTTATCTTTTAATATACCTAAGTATGGTTGAAAGGTGGTTCTAAAATGTAAATCTGGGATAAGAGACCAGATAGCCCCTACTACCACAGACAATTAAAAAAAAAAAAAAACTTGGCCAAAAAATGGGAATTAGCAAGAGAGAGCAAAATGTCTAGACAAATATCTGGAAGACAAAAACCCAAAAGGTAAACCGTGTATTGGGAGTGCTTTTCTTCTGAGAGGCTTTTGCAAGTTCTAGAAGCAGCAGCCTAGAAACTGAGAGGTTTATGAGCATTTCTGAGACCCTCAAAGAGCCAGAAAAGTAAAAGTTGAAATCCAGGACCCAAAAGAGAAAGTAAGAGGTAGATTTAGTAAAATACCCTTTGCTCTGCTTTAGAACCTAAAGAGCAATATCCTAATAACAAGAATGAGCCATAAGTAGATCCATCTTCCCAAGGACTGCAGTACAAATTCAAATTTCAATTCCTGAAACTGGATAAGAATTACCACATATGAATATATAAATATATATACATATACTCAACACTCATATAATGTATAGATAATTACACACATAATCTACCCTTAGCCATACTATAGTATAATAGCTGAAACTCAAAGAAAAATAAAAATAAAACTCAAAGAAAAGAGATTGCCCTCAAAATAATCTCAAAAGGGTAATATTAAGGTTCACAAATGACTTCTCTACAGAAAGAGTGAAGTGCAGAATATAAAGAATTATATCTTGCAAAAATTGAAAAAGAATAACTGTCAACTTAGAATTGTACCCCTAGCAAAATAGCCTTCAAAAACAAAGGTTAAATAAAGATATTTGAAACAACCAAGCTGAGAGAGTATGTCACCCAAGAGAACTATTTCATCCTAAAAGAAAGATCTATTGGCAGAAGGGGGAGAAATCCCAGATAGAAGCTCAAAAAATGCAGGAAGAAATAAAAAAAATTAAAATGTAAATATGGGCATGAATGTAAAAGTGTATTGACTATATATCAATAATAATAATTTCTTGTGAGATTTAGAATTAAAACTTACAACAGTAATCACCTGTATGTTTTGAATGTGGGCCAGAGAATGGAGTTGAGAGGAGGTAAACTGGATTACAATATTCTAATGCCTGCATTGTCTAAAAAAAAGGATAAAAGTGCCAATTAATATTAGATTTTAATAAGTAAAGAGTACATGTTGTATAATGTATGCTGGTAATCCCTAAAAGAATAATTAAAGCCTATTTAACTTCTAAACCCATAAAGAAAAAAAAGGATAATATAAGGTATTTGATCAATTTAAAATAGGCCAGAAATGCAGGAAAATGGAATGTACAACAGGCAGAGCTGATGGGAAAATGCGTATTAAATTAATTATATTAGTAATTACATTATATGAAAATAATCCAACTATAACACAGATTATCAGACTGTATTGAAAAATACAGCTATGTAATTTTTATAAGAGACACATCATTCTCAAACATAATGACAGGGACACAAGCAAAATATAAAGATAAGAGGATAAAGATATACCACACAAACACTTCCAAAAAGAAAGCTGAAATAAGTATATTAATATTGGACAAAGTAGTCTTTGAGGCAACAAGCATTCTTTGAGATAAAGAATTATCTTTCGTAATGATAAATTTTCAATTTGCACAAAAGATTGAACAATTCTAAATTTGCATTTATTTAATACATGTCCTGAAAATATATAGGCAGAATAACTTGTAGAATTGTAAGAAAAAATGGTTAAATCCACAATCATACTGGGAGATTTTTAACACTCCTCTCTTGATAGGATAAGCTAGTTTTTAAAATTAATAACAATATAGAAAATTTAAACTATAAAATTAACCATGTTACCTCATGTGCATATATAGAATGTTGCATTCAAAACTATAGACTGTACATAATTTTAAGGACACAAAACATATAAAAGCTGATAAAAGATGTAAAATGTAGAAATTAAGTTAGAAATCAATAACAAGAAAATAACTAGAAAGTCTTACTTTAAAATTAAGAAATATACTTCTAAATAATCAAGTTTAGAGAAGAAATAAGAACAAAAATTTAAAAAAAACATTTTGAACTGAATGAAAAGATCTATATGCAAAATTTATTAATACATTTATAGCTTTCTAACAAAACTACTTCTTCATGAAAACTTTTGCTCTTCCTTAGATGATATATGGGCCTGTGATGACACTTGCCATCACTTGTGGGACATTTCTGCTCACTTCTCTGTATCCCACATGACACTGTGTTCTTTGAGGGCAGAGAGCATTATCTATTTACGTTTCTGTTTTTGGAGCTTTAATTAGTGCCTGATATGTGGTAGATAGTCCAGAAACATTTATCAGTGAATGGATAAAGACAAAACAATGACAATTTTATCCTTTTTTTATGTTGCCCAGGTGGATAATGAACAAATGGATTTAGACAGTGAAGACATTGAAAGCATTGATGCCACCAAATTAAGCCGTTTCATTGAGATCAACAGCCTCTACTTGGTGACAGAGTACAGCCCTGTGGTAAAGAATAGCCCCTGTCTCCAGCCCCTAAAGTCCCTGTGTCAAGGAGGGTAGTTGTCTTAATAGCAAAGATCTTTTCCTTTAGGAGTTCTGATACTTTAACCAATAATAACAGTAACTGCCATTAATAGAATACCTAGTTGTTTATGTTCCAGTCTTACTACAACCTTTAAGATTCATAGACTTGTCCCTATTCAACAAAGAAAGAAACAGAGTCAGGAAAGTTAAATGATCTATCACCTGGCTAATAAGAAAGAGAGCCATAATGCATAGTTAAGGTGGCTGAGTCAAAAACTTCTAAGATTTGCTGCCTGACAGTGTTCAGTAAAGATAACTCTGATTCTAGCAACACTCTAGCCCATACTCTCAAATGAGATTGCAATCTATGATGTAGTTCCATTTTTTTCCCTAAAGCATCAGGAACCAATATTTTTGTAAAATGCAATAAAATAAACAAAAAAATCTTTTTAAAAAACCCCCTAATGATGACATATTTGGATGTTGCAGCTATGTAAAATTCCTATAAAAACTTTCATACACTTCTTCTCATTTTATGTGCCTACATCCTTGTGGACCAGCAACTAACAATTCGAGTGTGGCACCACCTGCACACTCCTAGACCCACATAGTGACTCAGCTTTCTTTCTATGTTTGTCTTCTTTTGGTGTTGCATGCTATATGCAGCCTGTGTCAAGATGGTGGTCCATCTGTCCTCATAATCTAACACTCTACAGCTTGTAGAATTACCTTATATGGCCTGCTTTCTCTTTTCTCTGCCAGAGATCATCGAGTGATGGAGTATTAATTCCCATTGATCCATATCAGCTCAGAATTGTGCATTCTCTAATAATGACATTTTACACACTTGTCAAGGTCTTTAGAAATTACAATGCCCTTTCCACCGTATTCTCATTTAATCCTTACATTGATTTTTTTGAGGTAGAAGAGAGGAAATTATTATGCCCATTTTATAGAGGAGAACATTCAAGATCCAAGTGACTTAGTCGAGATCACATAGTAAGTAAAAAAGGCATAATCAAAAGCAAAAATTTTAACTCATCATGCATTAGTTCATCTTGTGTATTTCCATTTCACAGGAGAGAAAATGGGAGTTTAGAAAAGTGAAGTAACCTCCTCAAAGCCATGTGACTAGGAATTTGAGCTTCACAGACAGACCTCTGCACTTGTCTCTGCCTTTTTCATGACTGGTCTGTCTGACTGAATCCTGTGGTTTTTCCATTGCCCTACACAGCCTTTAACAGAAAACACCCCTTTCCTGTTGACTAAATTCCTGTCCACCTCTCACACCATGTTTTGTCTCCATGGAGTGCTAACTCCATTTCCACTTTCACTAAGGTTCTAAACGCATGCATCTAGGGTTGTTGACAGTAATAATTTAAAAACTTTTTCCTTCTAGACCATTGGCAATCTGGTCATTGTGTCTATAAAAAAGCCAGGAAAGCATGTGGGACCAGAAAAGATTAATGGTCCCTGGGTTTATGGCCCTATGGTCCTAAATTCTGCAAGCCAACTAAGGCAGTGGCAAGAATCGACTTTCCTGAGTTCTTATGCCTAATCTACCTCTTATCTTACGGAAGAATGACACATTATTTTAAGCTTCATTTTAGTAGTGAAGGCAAACCACATCAAAAAGAAATTAAGTAAGAATTTTTTTATAGGAGCAAGTTCAACTTTTATTGTGACTTTCATTTCCCAAAAG
Source organism: Macroglossus sobrinus (assembly GCA_004027375.1). Taxonomy (NCBI): domain Eukaryota; kingdom Metazoa; phylum Chordata; class Mammalia; order Chiroptera; family Pteropodidae; genus Macroglossus; species Macroglossus sobrinus. Next base: position 1,205,452 of record PVKZ01000182.1, read on the forward strand.
TAGTACTTTTTTCATTTGGAGACCTGCTCCCACTACTATAGCAATTGCTTATGGTACAGAGGTTTGCATCAGTAGCAACTGGGCAAAAACTCACAGAAATGTATTTGGCCTATCAGGCATTTTTAATGCATAGACTCAATACTTGACTTCAAGGTAAAAAATTAGACTGTGTTTATTAGGATTAAACTAATCACTTTTGCTATGCTCAATCCCTTTTGCTAAGACAACTGTACCTTCTGACTCCCTAGCTTTGATTTTTTGACTCTTCCCAAGGATTATCCTCCATGTCTGTTCTAGGAGGGTAGATGCATGCTCTAAATTTAAATAGTGGAATCTAGTCAAACAACAGACAACTATTTAACGTCTAATCTTCCAAATTTAAAAACCTAATAACTGGTTTTAAACTTTTGGGAGAATGTTTTGGAAAGAACCAATCGAGCCTTCCTTGACTATATGTTGGCCAATAAAACTAAATAATCTCTACTCAGCAGTGTGTAGCTTCCAAAAGGATCCTACCTAGTTGTTTCTCTTCCCATCATTCGAGAACTATGCCCAGTGGTTTGTTAACCTGCCATAATCTCTCTCTCTCTTCCTGTGCATGTGCTAGTTTTACAGCAATGTTTTCTGTATTTAGGAGAGCTGAAAAGGAATGAAATTCTTTTTAAATAAAGACTTTTGCAGCACTATTTCTGGAAAATTAAATGAAGGGAGCCAGTACCATGTTTTCACTCTCTCTTCTTCTTACTCTGGCTCATGGCTATCTCACTCCCTTTCATCACTGATGACTTCATGGGGAATTACCATCGCTAATCTGCAAAAAGTGTTTCTGATCTCCTGAAGATCTCATCTCATTATTGACCCAAGGTAAACTGGTTCAACCACATCTAGGGTTGAACTGGTTTAGATGGAGTTTTGTATGTACATTCTGATGGGTTAAGAGCATGGACTCTGGAGCCAGACTCTCTTGTGTGAGTTCCAGTTTACCTCTTATGTGACTTTGAGAGAGTTTGTGCCTCAATTTTCTCATTTATAAAACTGGGAATTTGAGGATTAAATTAGTTATTGTATATAGAGACCTGAAAACAGTGCCCGACAGATAGTAAGCACTCAAAAGTGTGCACTACCAATATGGAGTCAAAGGTCACATTTTAAATATATCTGACTGCTCTTAACACATGAAAAGAGATTGAAAAAAAGTGACTAATGTATTGCATAGTATATTTGTTGTATATTGATACATAACAGATTACTCCAAAACGTAACAGTTTAAAAGAGTAAAAATTGATTATCTCACACACTTCTATGTGCAGCAATTTGGAAGTGACTAGGCTGGGTGCTTCTAATCTGGGGCCTCTTGTAAAGTTGCAGTAATAGGCTAAGGAAGCAATGTCATCTGAAGGTATGATGGGGCAGAGGATCTGCTCCCAAGATAGCTCAATCACATGGCAGACAAGTCCATGTTGGCTGTTTGTAGGAGGCCTTAGTTCCTTGCTGTGTGAATCTCTCTGTAAAGCTGTTTAAACGCCCAGTATTAGTACAGGCTTTTCCCAGAGTGATTGATATAAAAGTAAGGCAGAACCCATGATGTCTTTTATGAGTTAACCCTTGGAAGTCATACTCCAGCATATCTGCAATATCTCACCGGTTACTCAGCTCAGCCCTATTCAGTGTGGAAAAAAAAGGATCTACACCATTGAATGAAAACCAGAGGGTGAGACTTACTAAGAACCATCTTGGAGGCTAATTATCATTTGTGTTATTCATAGACGGCTCTCATTTATGTTTCTGTCTATGTATTCACTGGCTTGCCTCTAATAGGTTGCTATTTTTTTTGTTTTGCTTCATCTCTCTTTTATTCTACTATGATACATTTCAACTTGCCAGACTGTGATTGGCTTATTTAATAGTATGATTCAGATTCATCTTCTCCTGATGATGAGCAAGGCCTCCCCAGACTATGAAGAGAGCATGCACAGATACCAGAAGGCTGCTAAACTTTTCCAGGGAAAGGTAAGTCTGGCATGGGAGACACCCTTTTGAAAACTTGGCACATGGACATTAGAAAAAGTGGCATGGGGTGAGGGAACTGAGATATATAAGGAAAACAGTATGATTAAAAGATAAAGTAAGAACTGGGACATAATAGATCACATTACTGTGATTTAAAATGAAAGATACTGTATTTCACACTATTAAAGACCTATATAATCATATCTTCTGTTGGTGGTAATCCTATTTCTTTTTTTCTACATTGATAAGTTGAGCAAAAGTATAAATGTGAAAATAAAAATTACCTATTTATCACATTTTTTTACTACTTACCATAATCGCTTAAAGTGGGAGATTTCAGGGCTTACTTCTTATATCAAACACCTATCACATACCTGGTGCCTACTGGATGTCCAATAAATACTTATTTCTTTCCCTTTCCTACTTTGTGCAATTCTGCTTGATATCAGAAAATTTCATAAACCATAAAACTTCAACCATTTTAAGGTTACCGCATTGAAACAGGAGGCCTGTTCAATGACGAGAACTGTCTGATGATAAAATAAGCTGACTTTCTGGTGGTTGTTTTCCTAACACAGGAAGTTTTCAGTGTTACTGAATGTAGCTGATGCTCTAATCAGAATATTATAAAGAAGATTTCTACTTTGGGTAGAAGGTTTGATTTAATAATATAAAATACTTAACATTTATCAAGTACTTACTTTTTGCCAAAAACTATACTAGAAATACTGAATGCATGCTCTCATTTAGTCTCCCCAGCAAAAGCCTATTTTGCCCATGAGAGCACTGTTTGCGAGGCTAAATAATGTGCTGAAAGTCACACAGCCAGAAAGTACCTGAGGCAAAATTTAAAACTTATTCCAATAGGTTCTACTTTCTCCCTTAGTAAATCACTAAAATCTCTTCCAATTCTATGTTCTTAAAACTATATCAACTGGATCAAAGGGATGAAATACATCATTCAAAGTAAGAAGAAATCCATTCTAATGCGACTAAGATTTAAATTGTGTGGCACAAACCATAAATTTAATCAAAACAAACTGCCACAATTACAAGATGTCTCATTCTCCTCAGGACCTCTCATAGATCTTTCTCTTTCAAACATCCCCACTACAGATTCTTTTTATTCTGGTGGACAGTGGTGTGAAGGAAAATGGGAAGGTGATATCATTTTTTAAGCTAAAGGAGTCTCAACTGCCTGCACTGGCCATTTATCGAACTGTGGATGAGGAGTGGGATACTTTGCCCATGGCAGAAGTTTCTGTAGAGCATGTGCAAAGCTTTTGTGATGGATTCCTAAAAGGGAAATGGCTGGTAAGTGTGAGACTACAGAGAAGGCAAGTTGAGTTTTCTTCCTCTATGTCTCTTTTATTTCTCATTGAATAAAATTTCTTTGGGCTCCACTGGATTTGATTAAGAACAAAAGTAAATGAGGATATGGTGAACAGTCTTGATGCTTATTGGGAACAGAGAATAAAACTACAAAAACATTTTTGAAAAGGTGTTGCCTATTCAAAGGAGCTGAATTTTGAATTTCGAATTTCATCATTCTGTGCACAATATCAGTGGGAAACAAATCAAATTCCATATAAACAGTTTATGAGATAAAAATTGCAGGTAGGTTAAGACTTCCATGAGTAACTAAATTGCTCAGTTATTTAATCTCAGAACTCAAAAACAAGAGTGGACTCCAAATCTCAATATCGGTGTCACAATGTTTTTCAGGGAGAAAATCATGAATCAGAAGAAAAGACTCCAAAGGTGGAACTCTGATTTCTCCCTGATACTTCTGCATACCACCAAGTATCTACTTTATATTGAATAAAGAGGAGTGACATCAGGCCCTACAGATACACACACACACACACACACACACACACACACACACACACACACACACAGCTTCATTTTGTTCCTTAAAATTTTATTTACTCTTCTTGTCCTTTCTTTTAATTTTTCTATACTCTTACTACCCACTTAGTTTTCTTTTATGTATTCATCCCATGTAGGCCCATATGTTATAGTACCATTATCATACCACTAGGTCAAGGCTTTAAGAGAAATCCTGTGATGCCACTATGAGGGAGACATGCCTTGAGAGAGATTTATCTGATTTGTCATTTGATATTGAATGTGGACCCTGCACATGACTTTCGTACGACATAGTTTCTTCTCTACTAGGGTTACCTAAGGGATGAAACTCTACTTTCATTAGAAGTACATGTCTCCATCTCTGATTCTGGGCAAAGAACAAAAGGACAGTTTTAAAACACCTTTCTAAATTGCCTTTTTGCCAGAAGTCAAATGATGTTCCCCAGTTTCTGAACTCAGCAGAAACAGACCATGTAAAAACTCTACACTTGTTTAGCATTCCTAATTCCCCATGTAAATCAATAATCACACAATAAATAAAAAGCCATAATGTTATAAGAAAACAATGGCATCTTTTTTCAGGTCAAACCTTTTGTAAATACTTAGCTGTCCAACTAAGCAATATGTACCCTCACCAGTGATCTACTAATGTGCTATTGTTTATTCTGTGGGTGGAATGAAAGGTGGGTAGAAACCATCTTCTGTGAGAATTAGTATAAATGTGGCCAAAGAGTTCAAAATCGAATCAATTAACAGGTTCAAACTGAGGAACAGGCGAGAGGACCGGGGCACTTGGCCCTGGGGCAGGCCAGTGCTAACTAAGTTTGTGGATTATTGCAGGTGAAGTGTGCAGTTCAACCCATGTGGGAGGGAGAGCTTGGCTGTGTGTCTCTGGCTCATGGGCTATTACTGTCAACACACAGATACTGCATTGTTCCAGAAGGCCCTTGGCTCAAAAGGAAAGTATCTAAGTGCTGAGGAGCTAAAAAAAAAACCCACAGTATACACCTAAAGACTGGTCTAAGTGAGGAACAGAGAGTGAAAGACTTGGTTGTTTTCTTTTTTTTCCTGTGGGGAAAACTCCACAGCCTCTAAGCTGGGAGTCAGCAGCTGGCAAGGACACTGTGAAAGCAGCAGTGTACAGCACATCTCTCAGCAACATGAGACCATTGGATTCTGAAAAGGCCAGCCAGTCCATCCACAGGGCTGCTGAAAACCACCCAAACAATCTCTTGCTTGAGGATGAAAAATACTCCAGGATAGGCGTACCCCAGAATCCTCTCTTTGATCCTATAAACCAGAGCTCTTGACATTTACAGTCAGGAAATTCTTCCTGATATCCAGCTGAGGTCCCCCAGCCATACACAGCTTGTTTCTTCTTACCCACACTCCATGGAAACTCTTAACAGCTGCCAATCACTATCTCCAAAGAGCAACTTCAACTCTTTGCTGATTGCTCTTAAGCCTCTTATCCAGTCTTTTTTCTCCTTATTCACTATCAACTCTTTCATCACTATTTTTTTATTTCCAAGTCATTTGATTCACTTCATTATTTTCTCCCTTCCCTCTTTCTCAACGTTACCTCTTTTTTGCTTAAAATAGTGAAATTCCAAACTATTGTAGGAATTTGGTAAATGCTAACAAACAAATTTCCATGAGCTATATTTTGTTCAATATTGGGTTAATTTTTTAATTATTTTACTTGAAGTGTTCCCCCCAATAACTATGGTCAACACTAACTACATAGTTCTTGACACTTTTACAGTGTATTTTGCCGCTTCATGACATTCGATAGATAAAATATATATTTTATTAAATATTCTTTCATATGCTTATTTTCATCTTTACAGAAATGAATTTAAGTATTCCTTCTCAGTTTATGTTTTTTTTTCCAAAACTACAAGATATTTTTTTCCTAACTTCTTCACAGCCAGTCCTGCTTTTTGTAGCTCTGGGGACCCGTGACCAAAGAATTGGACTCTTCAAAAAGAAGAGATCTCTAAAAGTTCCAATTCATTCACTAAAGATCAGACTTAGTATTACAAACTTTTGTAATTTCTAGATCTCCTCTGTCTTTTGATAATATCTTCTTAAAACTCTACATTCATTTCCCAAGGCTCTATTATTGTTGAGATATCTAGACATATCTCAGCTATTTTTTATTGTGAAATCGTTTATTGGTCGTAGTTGAAAACACTGCCATATTTTTTTCTTTAAAGTATGAAGGAAATGGTTATGTTAGGCAAGAGAACTTTGTAAAAGGTATTGGAATATTTGGAAGACTATGATATATGACAGAAGGAAGGAGGGGGAGCAGGGCATGTATCAGAGGAATGCCAGGAAAGTTTGTGCTTGAGTCTCACACCTCTTCCATGTACATGGCTCTGTGACCTTGAGAAAACCACTTTCTACCTTTGAACTTTAGTTTATTGAGAATAATACAATAGTTCATAGGAATTTTTGCAATGATAATACATCTTGAGAAGTCCCTCATTACTTTTACTTTTTATTTAATACTGCACTGCCTTCTCTGAGTAAAAGTCATTTCTCCAATTGTCAGAACATGGAAAAGGAGAAGCTTCCTTATAGATCTTAAAAAAATTAGCAGTGAAGTACCTCACACAAGATTAGTGAAGTATTTTAACATTTCTTTTGAAAGTATTAACTTTTAAAATGTAGGTTTTACTATTATCCGGGTATGGTGAGACCAACAGATCTGGAAGCCATTGTCACTGAAAAGATAATTTGTTACACATCCCAATAGGAGGGAACTGCCATGCCATGCAGGGCCATAGAGGGAAGTGTTAGGATCAGTCAGGAAGCAGAAAAAGCAAGAGAAAAATGTGGGCAAGAGTCCTCATTATAGTGTCTGTAGGAAGGAACAGGCAAGTCATGATAAGCAAGATTGAATAATTTCAGCAGGATCTGAGGCATAAGCACTGTCCTGAGTTGTCTGGAACCTAGTTCTGGGGTGTTTCGAGCAGGTGGATGGTGCCCAGATTGTGAGACCTTTCTGAGCGCTCAGTAAAGGAGGTGGTTGGGGTATGGGCTCTGGATTGTTGGTTTGCATAATGAAAAATACCCTAGCAGGTGAAATGTTTACTATCTCCAAGAATTGTCTAGCCCTGGGAAGAACAATCTCTCCAGGGTTATCAAGACCCCAGATGTCAAAATATCAGAAGTACATGGCTAAGAGAATACTCTAACAACCAATAGCCATGAGATTTCTTACCAACTCACCTACTTTGGTCATGCTGTCTTTATTTAAACCCCTATTAATAAACATTCACCTTGGGTAGGTGGGGGTATGATGGGTGTTAAGTGGTATAGTAAGAGAGCAATTTGTTTATTCATATACTCATTCATTCATTTAAATACTTACAAATCAACAAGTATGCTGGGCAGAATTACCTCTTAAGAAAGCAAAGTTGGGTGAGCACACAATGTAAATATATATGGATACGCCTTACTACTAAAGTGTACAGCCGAAACTCATTGGATTTTGTTAACCAAAGTCGCCATACAATTTATTTATTTATTTATTTGTTTGTTTGTTTGTTTATTTAAAGAAAAAGAAAGAAAGAAAGAAAGAAAGAAAGAAAGAAAGAAAGAAAGAAAGAAAGAAAGAAAGAAAGAAAGAAAGAAAGAAAGAAAGAAAGAAAGAAAGCAAAATTGGCCTTGTATGATAAGCTATGGAACAGGGATGTTTCAGTTGTAGTGACAACAAGCAGCATGGAAGCTGTCATATTTATTCTAGGATATGGACAGAGAACAGCAAAACAGAGAAAGCTGGGTAAAGAAGAAAGATGTTGTGTTGAGGAATAAACAGGAGGAGGCTGGTAATGGGCAGAAGAGTCCCCACAGTTGGGGTTAGAGAAGCCACATAAGGAAAGAGTCTACCAAAAAAGGGAAGAAGCTCATCATGAACAAACTTTATTTCATAATTGAGTTTGGAACCAGCCCTATTTATTTCAACTTTCTGAAAGTATCTGGTTTTCTAAGCAGAGAAAAATAAAACAGGAAGTGGGATATATATGACTCATACTTTTACATGGAGAAACCTAGAGAATAGAAAGAGGAAAAAGTTAAAAACTCTTTTGAGTTTCAAATCTTTGGAGAAAAGTACTCTAGAAATCAAAGCAACAAATAATTTTAAAAGCATACCTCTGTAAATTTGAAGAAGATTCACCCTCCTTCAAACCATTTCTAAGATAGGCCAGTGCATCATTCTCTTTTTCTATTCTGTAAGCAGAGGTCATTGTTTCTGTGGGTTTGGCAATGAAACATGAGTCACACTAGAGTGGAAGGTAAGGGAAAGTGAAGGATTATGACATTAAACTACTTCTATAGGTTATAAAAAGTTATATGGAACCCAAACTTTAATGTTTTAATTGCACTAAGTCTTAACAGGATTCAATTTCTACATGAGGCCCTCTGGTCTTAATATGGTAATGTGGTATTAGCGTAGGCTTGAAGAAGAAAAAATAGATGGGATTTGACATCATTCTAGCTATGGTGAAGTAAGAGTTTTAAAATTAACAAACATGTTTTGTTAGTGGTCAAGTTTCCCAGGAAGAAGACTCTAAGACTAAATTTCCTTGCAGGAAGTTTATTGAAGAGTGCTCTTGGGACCTGTGAGGAAATCAAGAAAGTAGGATTAAGCAGAAGGAAAAGTTGGACTATAATGTAGTCACAGCAAAGGCTCAGATTATCCCATAAAATATTCTTTCAGAGTTGTCCCAAATTGGAGAATGACGGCCAGGTGTTTAAACCCTCACATTGATTGTTTGATGCAGGCTGCACACAGGAAAGGTGTGTGATCCTAAGCAAGATGGCTCACCTCAGCAGAGGGCAATCTCTGGGTTGGAGGTTGGTGAGTGGGATTAAGCTCAGTGCTATCATCTGTCAACACCATAGCAACTGTGATGCTATAGTCTGAATGTTTTTGTGTGTTCTCAAAATTCATTTGTTAAACTCTAAAGCCCAACATGATGGTATTAGGAAGTGGGGGCTTTGAGAGGTGATTAGGTCATGAGAGTGAAGTCCTCATAAAAGGAATCCCAGAGAGATTCTTTTTCCTTTTACCATGAGAAGATACAATTATAAGTTTGCAACCCAGAAGAGGCTCCTCACCCAACCATGCTAGCAACCTGATCTCAAACTTCCAGCCTACAGAGCTGCGAGAAATAAATTTTTATTGTTTATAAACCACTCAGTCTATGGTATTTTATGTCAGCCCAAATGGACTAAGATAAGAGCAAAGATGATTCCAATCTTAAGTAGTTAAGGGTGATCACTGTGGCTAACCATAGAATCTACTACACATGTACTAGAACAGTATCTTCCTTTAAGCTACCATAATCATTGCACCATGCTATGCAAAAAAATGAGAAAAGAATAAATTTATTTTATCAAATAATATATGTAGCACCTTTATTGAATTGGGGTTGGAGGAGAATATATGCCTATGTTATCTTGACAAAAAGAATTAAATTAAGCTTACAGGAAATTACAAAATGCTCATTTTCATAGTCTCCCACTCATTCATCCCTTCATCAAGCATTTATTGAGTACCTCTACCATGAGGTTAAGATGTATCAGGAGATAGAGCAGGCCCTACAAAGCATAATTTTGATTTTATCTCTTTTCATCCTCAGCCATCTAGTTTCCCAGTATAGGACAAATAGAAGTTCTCTGGCACTTTGAGGAATGGTATGTAAACTTGGGAGTTCCCCAGGTAAGATATGAAACTGGCACCTGTACTCGGAAGGCAAGGAGAAACCAAAGAAAAGGCCAGACCACTTCAGATTGGTAGGTGGCAGTTTTAAAAGCAAGGAAATGTACATGTGAGGCTTGTCTTGTGTGGCTGCAAGATAAGTAGATCTCTGCACCTCCTGCCAAAATCTCAAAAGTTTATCTAGAGGCCTTAATTGAATTCAGTCACATATTCATTCCAGATGGTCTCAACAACACCTTACTGTCTCAACGCTATGTCCTTGAAACAACTCCAGCTATGGGAACGGTGGGCAGTCAATACATTTAAGGACAGAGGAAGGAATGAGAAGGCTCTGACTGCCCAGGTCCAGTTCACAGATCATGTCTTTTTGATGACCTCTTCCAACATAGTTTGAATTTCTAATGTACTTAGTAGATATTCCAGTTTTTTAAAGATGATGATAACAATGATGATGATGGTGATGATGATGATGATGATGATGGTTATGATGATTTATACTCAATAAAGAGAAAGTAAAAACTTGAATAATAATTTATGAGTAAGCAAAAACTGATGCTAGATTTAACTCTAAATTTTGACCATAACACTTATTTATAATAACTAAATTTTATAAATTTTATCATATTTCTTGTTAAATATCATTTCCTTTTATGACCAGAGACAATGGTGTCTCACCTTCCTGTCACCCTTCCTGCTCCTCACTCCTTCTGGCATATTCACCTTCTTTCTAATGATTACCCACCTTGTGGTCCACCCTTCATTACTTTCTACCAACTTATAATGTTTGCCTCTGCTTTTTCCTCCATCTTCATCTTTTCCTAAGATGTTGCTCCAGTTCACAATGTAGGGCAGAGATTGTTATAGCATGGAGGCTGAGCACAAAGGGGCATGGTCAGGGAAGGAAGTACCTGGCAGAAGTGAATATATATTAAACAATATATTAAAAGTTTTAGCCCTATCCATCCATCTCTTTATATCATGAGAATATTACTAGTTCTAAAGGGCACTTTGCCACATTTTGGCAAACATGCCACAGAATGAAATAAGAAACGTTACTTGTGATTTAACTCCTTAGACCTGCAGCCTCTCTGAAACTGACTCACCCTGTGCACTCCACATGCTCTTTTTCCTTCATACCACTAATGATATGCCAGGCCTGGAGAAGGAAAGGGGCTAGGTCAGTCAACAAGTGGAAATGTTAGGTGTTCGTGCACAGGCATGTGGTTTGTGGTAAGGTATTTACATGATTGTGAAATGCAAGAATGGTATTGGCCAATGAAATGATGTTGATTTGTAAGGTGAGGGCTAAACAGCAGGAAATCATTGCTCTGCTATTTGGGAAAGGATGGTAGCCCATAAGTTTAAAGCTGGATGTAATTATGGAAGCCAGAGCAAGTGTTAAAATGGCAATTTGCTAAGAGCTACAGGTTAAGAATTGTCATCAGTTTATGACCCTCTAGCTCTCCTTCCACCTTCTCATTTTCCAATTTGCTAAATTACAGAATATTCAAATTCATCAGGGTTTCCTGAAGGAGAAAGTCTCCATTTTCCAATCTGTGTGGTTCTAATTACATCTTAGTGTCTTAGCACAGCCATTTCTGAAAAGCTCAAGTCACAAAACACAATTTCCACACAGTTCTTAAAATATCTACTTTTAAGCACCATGTCTTTCTTTAAAGAACTTCATTGCTAGATAACTAATGAATGAATGAGAAAAGCTGTGATAACCACTGAGCAGGGCCTTAAAAGGGATGCATTTGGAAGAGGCTGTTAGTTACAGTTCTTTGTCACCAAAGCCAGAACAGAACCTAAACCACAGCAAAGGCTGTTTTGTTTTTGAAGCTAATATTAATTTCTCATGTACCTTTACAAATTCTTGACCATATTTCTGTAAGTGACATACCCCCTAAAAAAACAGATACTCAAAAATCCATCAAGATAAGCATCTGTCTGTTTTCTGCAGAGGGATCAAGACTCAGATCTGAGCAAAGTGGTCACAGTTACACAAAAGAGAAGAAACATCAAGGGACTAGGAATTCTCCGAAGGAATAAGTCACTTCTCCAAGCCCTTATCCCTTTCTTTAGAGTTATTTCTATGCTCAGCACATAGAAGACTGCCGTAAAGTTTTGTTTAAGACAGCTTGTCTTTTATAATGTCATAGTTAAATGATTGTCCATTAGAAGAGTCGAGCACGAAGTATTATTCATCACAAAGAGGCTGTGAAAGGGTCTGTCTCTTCAGTCTAGGCACGGAAAGTTAAAATTTTAAATGGGATATAGAAAAGAAGTGACCCTTAGGATTACAAATGTCGTACGTCTTTCAAAATTAGCCCAAACATATTAACTAAAAGCATCTTTTGTAAACATGAAGATAGGAGCATAGGTACCTTCTTGTATGCATTTATTGTACAACTTCTCTAATTCAAATTAATAGAAGGGAGTGGTGGGAAAATGAGGCCTGCTCTTCAAGAAACTGTAACAAGAGAGGATATTTAGATTCAAATCTGGACTTCACCATGCCATCTTGAGAACATCACTGTGTCTTATTTTTCTTACATGTGAAATGGAGTTAATTTTAACTTTCTATCTCCCCACAAGTGTATAGTGGGGAATGGAAAACATCCTGAAATGTAAAAATACACAATTGACTTTGGCCTACATTCAGAAATTCCTATGAACCAGCATTTCACACACACACACACACACACACACACACCCTTGTATAGATGCTGAAGCACCATAAAAGGCATCTTAAAGTGACTAAGAAAGACATAGGAGAAAATTGGAAAATCTTCAAACACAAAATCTATCCATTAATAGAGGTGACTCTGCATTTATGCTCAAGCGTGTGCAAATTGAATTGTTCTCACATTATTTTTCCTAACCCAGAAGAGCCAAAACTGAATCTTCCCTTTTGTGAGTACTGTCAGATAATTCATTCATATTGTTTCATCTAATGTTATGACTAGAAAGAGAAGAATGTCTAACTTCTCTGAGTCTCAGTTTCCTCTACACAAATAATATAATCGAAAAAATGACTGTAAAAGTTTTTTAACTAACATTTTGAGTTTTGAAAATTGAAGGAAAAGGAGGGCAGAACTGATGTACTGACAAATTCATGTCCTAGGCACCAGGCCAGATATTTTGCTTCCCCATTGTCTCCTCATAATGAAAATAACTGGTTCAGTTAAGGCCAAAGCAGCCTTAATCTACCACTAGTTTGTAAATCAGCCACTAGACTCAACTCAAAAGCAGCTGATTCTATTTCTGTCTGACTTTTGATGCCAAAACTCAACCCCCAGTTTGTATGGTTTTAATAAATTTATTCTGTTGTTGCGGACATTGTGTAAAATGGAAAAAACAAGTCTAGACTGGTTCAAGCTCAGGAAGTTAGGGCAGGGTCTCTTTATTAAAAATAAACATCCTCCTTCTTACTTCCTTTTCACTCTTTTCTCACAAATCTGTTCCCAAAAGCCCTTAGAATCCGGGCTCCCACGTGTGATTATTGTCCCAGATCCATGTTGAACACCTGACCCTTTATGAATAATAAAGCCAAGAATACAAGAAGTTCTTAAAAACATTTAACAGTAAAGCAAGCTGAGCGTGACAAAAAATTAGGTATCTGAACCCTCATAGGTTCTTTTACCTTCCTTTTATAAAAGTTGGCACATTAATCCCAGTGACTGAGACACATTTTTGTCTGAATCTTGCATTCCATATTCTTTGGCACTCACTGCCCTTTGGACTTTAAGAACGGTGACCTTTATCACTTCCTGTCCTAACAGGGTATTCAGATCTAAGACTAAATCCAGGACTGAGTTTTTGTCTGCCCTCTCCCTTCCACATTTTAGGGTTTTTCTTTCCTTTTGGGTCTGCCTCTTTCTTTTCTCCTCAGGAAATTTTGTGAAGTGTTGCTAAAATACAAGAGTTTATGATTAATGAAGTATACAGTACCTGCAAAAAAAAGCTGCATTAATAATTATATCTAACTCTTCAGCAAAAATTTGGAAAAGCCTGACAGAAGGCAATATAACTTGAAGTTTAGGCATATAGCTCTTGGGGTCAGACAGCTTGGTTCTACTACTTACTAACTATAAGCTCTCTCAAGTTTCTTAATTTCTCTGTGCCTATTTCTATAATGAAAATAGGAACAATAACAGAACCAATCTGCTAGGTTTATTATGATGATTAAATAAAATGGCAAAAGTTGGGGATTTGAAATATCACTTGTCACAGAGCACACATCAGCTATATATATACTTGATGAGTGTCCCAAAGATGTCACACATTTCACAAGCTTTGTCTTTTTCTCTTTCCCCCTGTTTTGTGCTAAGGCACTAGCTGTTCATTCTACTTAGAATATTCACCCCACCTTCCCTAATTGGAAGCTCCTCATCAGCCCTCATGGCTCCACTCAGATGGGTCTCTCTGCAGCCTTCCTTGGGCTTCTGGGCTCCCTTAACACATCTAATACAGCATTGCTCACATCTCATTGCCACTATATATATATATTCCCCCCCCCCAAGAAGGCCATACAAATTAGCCCCTGCTAAATAAATAAACTTTTTTGAATTCAACTAGTTACCTAAAGAGCCTTGAGAAAATTGTAAGTATAGATTAGACCAGGTATTTACTAAAGGAAAATTGCATCAGGGAAGTGGGAGAAAGGGTTGAAGTATGATTGAAGTATGATATAAGAAGGCTCATTTTTTTAATAAATGAGAATTTATGAACAAGAAAAAAATAAAGAATACTGAAGGCAAAGAAGAAGAAAGAAAAGAAGAAGAAGAAGAAGAAGAAGAAGAAGAAGAAGAAGAAGAAGAAGAAGAAGAAGAAGAAGAAGAGCAGGAGGAGGAGGAGGAGGAAGAGGAAGAAGAAAGAAGAAAGAAAGAAAGAAAGAAAGAAAGAAAGAAAGAAAGAAAGAAAGAAAGAAAGAAAGAAAGAAAGAAAGAAAGAAAGAAAGAAAGAAAGATAAAAACCAAAAAAGAAGAAACTAGATCTTTTCCCATATGAAATTGAGAGGTATAAAACTCTCTCTCTCTCTCTCTCTCTCTCTCTCTCTCTCTCTCTCTCTCTCTCTCTCATTGGCTTCTGTGTAGACTGGCTCTGGAGATGGTCACAGAAGCTCTAGGAAATGGAGGACATAAATATGTAACCAACAATTCAAATCAACAGATACTTCAAGGCAGCCTGGAGTAGTGGGGAGAGCTCAAATCTGAGTTCTAATCTCAACCCGAGCATTTACTAGTTCAATCTCTGAGCAACTTAACCTTCTAAAGCCCAAAATGGTGATGACATACATACTTGAAAGAGTTTTTATAAAAATTAAAAATAATATAGATGAAGTATCTGGAATATAATTGGCACTTAAAAATAATAGATATTACTATTATTATTTAAAAATACACAAAGCCATGCAAGTAAAACATAATTTCTAACCTCAGATGGGTTTATAAACAATAAGCATACAATACCTGAAATTTGAAAATATGAGTAAAATATCTTTGGAAATTATTTCCTAAAAATGGAAATTTTTCAAAAGCAAAAGAAGAGAAAAACTCTCAGAGTCTGGGGGAAAGGGGGTAATATGCTTAGAGACACATGAAAGATTGCAAAATTTACCTTCTAAAACAAACATACTACAATGACTTGGCATTTTTATTAGAAAATAGATTTTCACCCAATTGTTCTCAGACCAATTAAATATTATATCAGTGGTCACACAAGACATAGAACTTGAGAAAACTGAAAAGATTTAGATAGGGCAAAGGGAGAAGAAAGCATTCCAAAAGAAGGGAGTGGTGTGAAGCAAAGGGACACTGATGTCTGAGATAATCTTGAACTTTTAAATATCCCGCCCTTCCAGACCCATTGGAAGAAACTCCTGAAACCCTTGTTTTATCCAAAGCTACATTCTGGACCTTGGTCTATATTTTTTATTCTTTGCAACCTTGCACTAACTCAGAGACCTATTGCTGATCCCCTGACTTCTTGCCAAAGTTTCTCATCTCCAACCTGAACTCTACTCTAGGACCCAATGTGTTCCTCTGGTTTTATCTTTTGATTCCCTTTCCTTGATAATTTGACCTTGCCCTTTAAACAGTGTCTTTTTCTCGTCCCTCCAGCTGATGACTCAGCCTAATCCCATGAGGCTAGTAGAGCTAGGGTTTATGTCCAGTCCTTGGTCCCTAGAGAGGGAATGGAAAAAGACATGGAAAATACAAGATATTTGTAAATGAATTTGACTGAGGCACAGTATTTGGGAAGGTGAGTGGTTAAAAACATTGGCAAAATCTTTTTCAAAATTGCAGAGTTTTTCCACATTGCCTCTCTCATAAAACACTTTGTGTTTGCCAAATAATATTAGCTGAGAAGGCCCATGACCCACCAAAGGATAAGTGACAGACTAAAACTTTTGGTGTGAGGTTATGCCAGGTCACTGAACGATGCAGCCAGAGTCAGAGTCTCCAGAGTAGGAAGGGCTTTCTCTTGTCTTTATACAGGGAAGAATAGAGGTATTTCTGGTCAGTCATATTTCTTACAACAAACTCAATTATAAACCATGATTATAAAAGAGACCTAGTAATACTTTCAGTGTGACTCGGTCAAACAACAAATATGTATTGATCGCCTACTCTGAGTAAATCATCCCACTGAATTTACATGATTAAACCTCTCTCTAAATAATTTAATTTTGTTGTGATTATACAATATATTGTTTGGTTTTATTATTACTCACAAAGGGGTTAAAAATAACAAAAGACAATGACAGGCACTTAATCCTAAGGACTCATTCCCTTCATCAATCCCTAAGGACATAGCAGTTCATTCTATCATGAAAGATATGTGGAAACCCATTTAGAGAAAAGCATATTTTCATTTGTTTTGAAAAATAAATGTAAGTGTTTTATTTGCATTGGCTGATGACTCCCAAATTTGTATTTCCAGTTCAGATTAGACACTAAACCCCAAACACTCACTCTATATTTCTATCTAGATGTTACAAAAATATATCAACTCATTATACCCATTTTCATTTCTCCCTGCAAATTGTGAACTGCTTTAGATTAGCACCAGTTGTGCAATCCAGAAACACAGGAGTCATCTTTGACACCTCACGTTTACCTCTGCATTCATTGGTTCAACATTACCTGATAAGTAACTTTCAGATATTCCTCTTCCTTTCTTCCTTCTCAACATCATCTTACTTTAAGCTACCATAACCTAGCACTGGGCTACTACAATTACACCACACACACACACACACACACACACACACACACACACACACACACACCCGCCACCTCCCTGGCTGAGCTTCCTGCATTAACTCTTGACCCTTTCCAATCTATTTTCTACACTGCAGCCAGACTCATTTTTTAAAAATCAATCTGATTATGTCTCTCTTCTTTTTAAAGTTCTTTAATAGTTTCCAATTACCTTTAATATTTAAAGAAGTTAGATCTTTGGCATTTTCATATGGTCCTATCTAATTTCCCAGCCTTGTGTCTTTTTTTTCCCCCAGTTTTATTAAGATTTGATTGACAAATAATAATTGTACATATTCAGGTAGTAGAACATAATTTTTTAGGCATTTTTTAATAATTAACTACAGTCAAGTTAATTAATTCATACATCACCTCACAGATCTTTTTGTATTTGTATATGTGTGTGGTGAGAACACTTAAGGTCTTGTGCCTTTTCATTCACAAAACTTATTTCACCTTATACTTTATACAGTTGCTGTTTCTTCAGCCTGGAAGACTCTCTTCCTGTTCATACTGTCATCTTTATGCATTTAACTCTTATTTATATATCAATTGTAAATCAAACATTTTTAAAGAAATTTCTTTCTACCCCCCTAAACTAAGTATAAATCTTCTGTCACGTATTTTCTTAATAGGCAGTACTTTTCCTGCATAATATTTATTAAAGTTAATGATCACGCATTTTCATAGTTATCTCATTCCACAAAACTATGTGTTCTATAAGGGTACAGATTCATTCATGTTGCTAATTAGCATAGCACAGCACATTCATGAGCACATATTTGGGGTAGATAAAAGTGAGCTAATCTAAAGGAACATCTAAATATGAGTGAATAAACTGCAAGTAATGTGAATAGTTGCAGACCTTGAAAGCAATTTCTATAATCTTTTTGTTTCTACTATCATTTACCACTATCTTATATAAAATCATTTACTTATTTTTATTAGTTTTTTTGTTTGACTAAGAGAATTAATCTCCATAAGAGAAGAATTTTTGCCTGTTTTGCTCAGTGCTGTATTCTTAGTGCCTGGAGTAGAACCTTCACTAACATGGGCTTGATAAACAGTGGTTTGAAAAATAAATAAAAGTAAATGTCAAATTAATTTTAAAAGTTTTATGAACGAATTTAAGAGAAATGACTTTTACACCAAAAAATGAATTTATGCCACAAAGAATAAGAAAATTATACCTATTATGAGAAATCAGTATAAATGTATGAGGGTGGTTAGTGTCTAAGAATATGTATGACTGGAAAGTGGGGCTGAGAACATAGAAAGGTAGCTATAAAAGAGAGCACTAGGTGTAGGAAGTATCTGTGAGATGTGTGGTTATATTATTACAGTTGAATGCATCTCTGTAAGCCTCCACTATTATTATTGTTATTATTATTATTGTTGTTGCTGTTATTTTAATAAGGTTGGGTAAAACTAATAGATAGTAAAAGAAAGTTACTAATTAATCTTTTGTTATACTCACCCCTACTCATCAGTGACAAGTAGGCCTCTAATATCTGTTCAATCCTTTTTATATATTTTGAGTAGCCGAAGTTTTGAAATCACATTATGGCAGACATATGAAATGAGAGAAAGTGTTGAGGCCATTGTTCTAGGCTTGATTGAGTTGTGGGGCTTTTCAGAAACTAGAGAATTGAACAGTGCAGATTGATAAACGTTATATATGCTACTACTTAATCTTTCCATTGAGAAGAGTAAAAACACACAAACAAAACTGGTTCTGGAATCTGAAGAAGGAACTGTAGTCTGTATGCCCTAGCACAGACTGAGCCTGGCTAACTCCTGAGGAGGCTCTACTGTCTTGAGATGAAGAAGCATCTACTATATTTTTGCTACTGTAACATTTGAGTGACTAACTGAGCCATTGCACATTCTGGGTTCCTTGAGATCTGTGTCAGGTACATCTTTTATCAAAAGTAGCTAACAGCACAGAGTGTAGCATACAATTAATATGCAAAAAAATATTGTCGAATAAATGCATCAATAAATGACCAGAGAAAAATTTATCCAGCAGCACAGAGAGTTTGCATGGAAGCTTGTTGGTACCTGAGTATAAAAATAGTCTCCCATGAGAAATCAAAATGTTAGGCCTATCTGCAGATGATTTTGGAATTTAAATATATACTACCTTTGTGTCTGAGAATTCTGAAGTTGATAACTCAGCACAAAATTCTGCCCTTTTGGGCTTTTGTATAAAAGGTAGAACAATTCTAGAAGAATAATCTAATGACTTGATTGCTTAGGATTCCTACAAATAACAGCCCAAATAAGATAAACTCATTATATAAAATTACAAAATATATGAGAGAACTCATCAAGAATATGAATCAAGAGACATAAAAATCAAAAACAAAAAATTAATGAATAGGAGGAAAGATTACAGCAAACCACTGAAAATTCAGTGAAGAGATAAATGGATCATATGAAAGAGACATTAAAACACACAAAGGATAAATTAAGAAGGTCCAGCACAAACTAGTACAAGTTTGAGAAGGCATTAAAGTGGAGCAGAGTCGATGTTTAAAGAATAATGTCTAGAAAATGCTTGAATTAAAGAAAGACATGAATTCATCAAATTAGAGAGGTAAAGTCCTGAGCCATGTAGAAACATAGTTACACCTACCCACATCATAATGAAACACAGAACTTCAAAGAATTAGAGAAAAAAATCTTAAAATTGCTGATGAGAAAAGACAGCCATCAGACTGATCTCAGATTTTGCAACAATATCAGAAGAAGCCAGGAGATGGATGAAAAATCGTCTTGAAAATATGATGGAAATGAACTTTCAAACTAAAATCTTATTTCTAAGTAAACTATCATTTCAAATAATATATTTTTGAACAAATACTGTAATTGTTCACCGTTCACATTTTTTTTTTTTTTAGGCGAGGCAACCCTTGGTTGACCTCTCAGATTGCAAGGACCTTGTCAGTTTACAATTTCTTACTTTTTATTTTTTATGTCTACAGCACCTGGTCTTCCTAGGTGATCTCCTATCCAAGTACTAACGAGGTCTGACCCTACTTAGCTTCCAAGATCAAGCAGGATTGGGCTTGTTCAGGGTGGCATGGTCATAGACTGCCATTCACAAGTCCTTTTTGGTAAAAGATTTACTTTGGAAATTCTTAAAAAGAAAGAAATTAAATACAAAGAGATTGGTAAACATATATGTAAATCGAAACTAACAACTGTATACATTGTTGGTAACAGTGACTATGGAATAATTTAATTGGCATCAAAACCTTTCAATACCTTTGTATTGTTCATGAGATATGTAGAAGTATTGATTGATTTTGAATTTTGTTAAGTTAAATATAAATGTTAAAAAATTTATTTAAAATTATCTTAAAGATTAAATGTAATATGTAAAATTTATAATTTAATAAAGAAATAAAAATGGAATAAAAAATCTTAAATGATCATTAAGAAAAAAATTTTTAAACTGTAAACATAAAAAGCATACCAAATAAAAGCACAAAATAATATCTTAGAAATAGAACTAAATATATCAGTAATGAGAATAAATATAAATTAGATTTTTAAATTCTATTTATACGTATTATAAGAGAGCTACATAAGATATAAGGATTTATAAAAGTATAAAGAAAAGAAATTGAAAAAATAAAACCAACCAAATACTTAGCTGTCATAGCTAAATTAACTTGATCTAAGTTAATTTAAAGTTTAAGAGGAAAGACATTATTATAGACAAAGAAAAACACCGAATGACAATTGAGGGAAAAATTCACTGGGAAGCTATGAAAGTTCTCAACTTTATATACACCTAACAATATGTCTTTAAAATATATAAAGCAAATTTGTGAAAACTGCAAAATTTAAGAAATCTGCAATAAAAACTGAAGTTTTAATCAAGCTGACAAAAATAATTTCATAAAGCCAAAGAAGTTCTGAATAACACAATTAATAAGTTTAATAAAATAAGCAGATACACTGCTCTAGATCCAATAATTAAAGAATATTATTTATGTAAATATGGAACATTTGTAAAAATTGACCATTAGTCTGAAAGTCTTTAAAACTACCAAAAAATAAATTCTGTTGACCAACATACAATAAAACTAGAAATCAATAACCAAAGATTTTTAAAACCAAAGTATTTAGCAAAATTTAAACTACTGAATAATTCATAAGTCAAAAAAGAAACAATGTTTGAAACACTTCAAACATTTAAAAATTTACATCTTATATAATCATATCAGAGGATAGAAAAAGAAGAAAATCTCTACAACTCATATTATAAGGCTGGTATGAGAGGAAATTTATATGCCTACCTCACTCATAAACTCAAATATGAAAATCCAAAATAAAATTTTAACAAAACTGTTAGCATTTTTTGCAAAAATATTAGAACAAAAATGATACGTATGAACAAGTAAGAAAGACATTCTATTTGTGCATGGACAAATTAACATTAGAAAATCCATTATTGTAACTCCACATTCAGAGATCATTGGGGAGAAAATATATGACATATCAGTAGATGAAGAAAAAACATCAGCTATAATTTAACACCCTTTGGTTTTAAAAATAATAACTTAGCAATTTAAATTAGAATAGATCATTCTTCTGCTATATAATATTCATCATATAACCTACAAATAGACCACATTATACTGAGAGGAACATGAAAAGCATTGCCTTTCAAGTTAGGAACAAGGTAAGAATACCTACTAACTACCATATTCCTACCAATGCAATAAAACAAGGAAATAAATCTAAAATATATGATTTTGAAAGGAATATACAAAACAGCATGGTCAATATGTATAGGTTATATAATTGCCTTGTGGCAAATCCAAGGAATTTACAGGTAAATGTTTAGAATTAATATGAGAGCTCAAAAAGATTACTATATTATAAATATAGTATTTTTCATAAATCTGCAGTGTTCCTAAATACACCAGTAGAAATTATTTTTAAATGTAACCTTTTATAAGAACATTAAACATAATAGATAAAACAAAAGATTATAAAATTTTTTTGAGAAAATAGAAAATAATTGTGAAATTTTTATAAAAAATATAAGGTAACTAAAAAAATGTTAAAATATATAATGGCCATGGATGGAGAGATTTAATATTCTAAAGATGTCATTGCTCCCCAAATTTATCAATAAATCTAAATAAGTAACAATAAAAATCCCAAAAAGATTTTAAATGAAATTTGACAAGTTAATCAAAAAATTATATGAAAAGTCAAAAAGTCAAGAATAGCCAATATAATCTTAATAAAAGGGAGAAACTTGCTCTTGATAGCAAAATTACTAGATGTTTTAGGAAATTAGAAGATATGTTATTGGCACAGGGACAATATCAGTGTTACAGAATACAGAAACTAGAAACAAATTCTCTTTTATGGGAGTTTGAGGACACGGCACATCAATGAGGAAAGAATGGACTATTACATACAAGGTACTAGAACAATTAACCTCCCATATGGAAAAAAGACAATATCACTCCCTACTTTACACCACATGAAAATATTTCTAGATGAATTAAAGATTTAAATGTGAAAAAATAATAAGTGAAACTTTTAAGAGGTTATCTTCATGATATCTCAAAATTTACAACTGAAATTTTTATTGGAATTGCATTGAGTTTATACATTAAGTACAAGAAAATTGATATCTTTAAAATATAAAACCATCTTATCCATGGGCATGGACATTTCTATCTATTCAGATTATGTTCCATCACTATTGTGGAAATCTTGGAGTTTTCTTCATTTTATGTTCTTATGGTTAAATTCATTCAAAGATATTTTATAGTTTTTATTGATATGGTGAAATGTATTTTATTTTCATTATATTTTCCAGTTCTTGCCAACATAGAAAAATGGTACTGTTTTGTCAATTGATCTTGTAAAGACAAATTTGCTAATCTCTAACTAATTCTAATAGTTTATTGTTCAAATAATTTTTAAAAATTTATTTAGATAATATAATCTCAAAAAAATGTATATCTTTCTCTTCTCTGCCACTCTGTACAGGTTTTATTTTTTTTTCTCTCTATATGACATTGGCCAGGGGTTCCAGTCCTATGATAACTAAAATTGATAACAATGAGATTCATTCTCTTGTCCATAGTTTTAAAGAAGATGCATTTTAACTTTCTGCATTAAACAGAATACTTGCTTAAGTTTTTGTCATAAAACCTTTAGTAACATAAGAAATTTCCCACCTAATTTAATAAGATGTTTTATATATTATATACTCTTATATATAATCTATATAATACATATATTTATAATTAGTATATATTCAATATAAATATATTCTAAGTACATTAATTTGCATAAATATGTTTATATAAATATATAAATATAAAATCAATATGTAAAATATATAAGAAATCAAAAGATGTACAACACCATAATGTAGATGCTTTTTCTGCATCAATTTAGGTAATTATATAATTTTTTTTGATCTATTATTGTGAATCACACTGATATATTTTCTGATGATAAAAAATGCTTGCATTCCTGTTATTAATCTACCTGATCAGTTTGTGTAATTATTAACTTTTTTAAATATGTTAGCTAACATTTCATTTAGGATCCTAATATCCACATTCATAACTGAAATAGGCCTATAATTTTGTTTTATTCAGTAGTTTTATTTGGTTTTAAAATCAAGAGCTCACTATTATCTGTAAAAAAAGGCCATTATAACTTTAATATAGTATGAGATTCATTGTGGAGAGATACACCCTTAGCAATTAAAAAACAGAATTTTAAAATACCAGGGGTTCACTAGTCTCATAAAATGAGCTAAATATGTTTTTTTTTTTAATTTTGTGGAACAACTGGTATAAGATAGAAACTTTCTCAGAAGGTTTGTAGGGCTCCACTGGAAAACCATCTCCCCTGGGGGATTCTGGAAGAGAGCTATTTGGTGGCCATTTTTATTTCTTTGATTCTTATTGATTTGTTCAAATTTTCTTTTTTTTGTGTGCCATAACACTTCTGTCTTTGCAAAGATATCTTTCTTGTTTGTCTTTCAAATAACAAGTCTATAAATGTACCCTATATTACATTTTTTCTCTATTTCATTGATTTCTTACTGTATCCTTATAATTCCATTCCTTCTTCTCTTGGGTTCTGCTGTTCTTTTCCAACTTCTTGAGTTGCAAGCTTAACTCACTTGTTTTCAACCTCATTTGTTTTCTGATTAATGTATATAAAACTGTGTATTCCCAGCACTAATTTGATTGTCTCTCACAAATTTTGATATATAATACCCTCATAATTATTTCAAACTAAGTATTCCTTTATTTTTTTAATTCTTTATTTTATCCTAGAGATTCTTCAGTAATATATTTTTTAATTTCCAAATGTTTGGCTCTTTTTTTAAAGCTTTCCTTTTGGCAATAAATTCTAATTTTATTGCATTATGATCAGAAAATGTAGATGTTATTATATTGATATTTTGGAATTATTGAAGCTTCTTCTGTGGCATGATAGAGTTTGAAAATATGGCAGAAAAACGAGTATTCTTTATTTGGTAAGTAGTTTCTGAGTTTCAAAGAAAGATATATTAAAATAACCAGTTTTAGAATTAATTTGTTTACCTCTGAACTTCTGTAACTAATTGCTTGATTAATTCTCAGGTTGCAAGGTGGAATGCACATGGATTGAAATGTTAAGTGTACCTCTCATGATGATTAATGATGGTTATATTTTCCTGTTCTACTGGAGTTTTTTTCAAGATAAAACATACTCTTTTTAAAAACATTGTCTTTTTTACTTTTTTTTACTTTTATTTTGTCAGATATTAAGATCAATATTCCAATTTTTCTTTGGTTCAGACTTGCTTCAAATAATTTTTTTAAACCTTTCTATAGCTTTTTTTTAAAATGTATTAGAGACCATATATTATTAGACTTCTTTTAAAAAGTTATTCTGTTAATCTGTGTTTAATTGGTGAGTTTGGCCCATTTCCATTAACTAGAATTACTACTATATTAGGACTATTTTCTACAACATAACTTGTTTTACAAAACTAATAATTTCTCACAGTATGTATACTAATTTCTTTATATATCTTCCTATCCCTCTATAGACTGTAATTTTGTTGAGAACCAATATTAACTTTAAAGTATCTGGAATAGAATAGGCAGTTTATAAGTATTTATAAAATAAATGAGCAAGTGAATGAATTCTTATTATTGTGCTTAGAAATTGTTCTGTCACTAATATGTTAACTTTTTTTAGAAATTCTATATAGCAAATAATTATGAAGTGCTTCTTATTTGCCAGGCAATGTGCCATGTGTTACATTAGAAAACAGATATGGGTTGAATATTTCCTTCATTCTTTGAAGATCTATAACCTAATATAAACTATATGTAATCCAGTACAAATGATAAATACACAAACATGTACACAGACAACTGTTCTAAGTGAGGTAAAGCCCAAGGCATGCAAGCTCATGGTATCTCTTTGAACAGGTGACAGCTCTAAGCTTTCATTTTCCCCATAAGAATCTTATAAAAATAAATTTTATTCTCTATATCTATATAATATTTGGCTATATTTTATATTAATATGCATATATAAATTTTTATTGTAGTTTTATTCAGTTCAGAAATAGATACCTTTTATTTCTAGTCCTCTTTGAAGAGTAATAAGATTTATCTCTTTTTTTAGTGGGAATTTTTTCCTTAAAGCCCCAATAGTTTAAATAATAGGCTATATGTCATGGCTT
The DNA here is from genome assembly GCA_004027375.1 of Macroglossus sobrinus. Taxonomy (NCBI): domain Eukaryota; kingdom Metazoa; phylum Chordata; class Mammalia; order Chiroptera; family Pteropodidae; genus Macroglossus; species Macroglossus sobrinus. The sequence goes on from PVKZ01000182.1 coordinate 1,231,082, forward strand.
ATATAAGTTTACTTACAGAATCACTGAAATGTTTCAGTATCTTTTTTCTTTCTTGATCTTTTCTTTCAGGATTTTCAAAATGCCTTAGGATTCTTTTAACTGCCCTGTGTTTAAATAATTACTTCTAATCTTATACCATATGGAAGTCATTCCTACAAGTCAGCACTGCCAAATCTATCCATGTTGTTTCTTTTTGTGTGACAGAAAAACACACTGGTAAGTAGAGCAGATGAGTCAGTTTTTATACTTATCTTTTAGCATGCACAGGAAAAATCCCAGCCAGATGAACTGTGTCTGGCCCTAGAAGGGGTGAGTCCAGGTACAAAACATAATATGAAGACCAAATGTGGGAACTGAGAAGTCCAAGCTAAGGTTTCCAGACTAGCTAAGGTCAAAATTTACCTCTGGTTGTTCCGGTAATGTTTTTAGTTTTGAACAATTGTCCATTTGATTATTTCTGGCACCATAACTTAAACACTACTTTTCTCGAGAAAACAGCTAATACCTGAATCCGAGTTCTCTTTCCCAAGAATCTCTGGCTTCAAAACATGTATTCCCACAAACCCTCCAGCTCTGGCTTCTGACTTTGTGAGGAAGTTCATATGTCTTCATCATCTAAGGATGGGAAGAAAATTCTGAACTTCATTCCAACAAATATAGCACAACTTTTGGGAAAAGGGAAAATGGTACAAATTTTTTTTCCTTTCAGCTATTCAGTAAATGTTCAGTGAAAGTAAAAAAATTGCATGTAGAGAAAGAAGAAAACCTTTTGAATACTCACAGTCTTTCTTGTGAATTAATTTTTTGTACATTACTTATAGATAAGACAATGATATTTTTCATTTTCAAACTAAAAGAATGCACTTTGAGTTAAGCTATTTGACACAAATGAGGGGCTTCTTTTGATGAACAAAGAAAAAAGTGGAGAAAAGAAACTTTTAATTTAATTAAATAATTAATTAATTTAATTTAATTAGTTCTGCCATTTGGCAATCTTTCAGATACTCTAATTTTCTTTCCCTTGAACTTCTTATATCCATCATCTACAAACATTTGGTGCTATACATGGAGTCAGTTTCTTTATACGACCTCATGTAACTACACAGGCCCACTCTGATAGATCAATATTTAAAAATCTAAATGTAAAGACAAGTACATAAGAGGACAATTTACATCCCACATACAGTAAGGAATATTTCCTGTTTTACTCATCCAGAGGAATTCTTGTTATTCAAGTGATTTTCCTTAAAGAGAAAATATACTTCTGTATGTATTTACAACATAATTTAATTTTACAATGTTATTATCTGGAAACAATCAGGGAATATTGCTATTTCACAAAGATGATAATAAGCTAATTTAATAGTTGCTACATAAACCAGAGATAGAAAAAAAATGAGCGAAAAAATATTTTTCTCTTCTTTGAGCATATTGATAATTATTTAGCTTTTCAAATATAACAACTTCCTAACTTTACAAGATATTAAATTTATTCTTCAATTAAAAGTCAGGGATATTATAAGTATGTGCTATAAGCCTAATAAAGAGGATGATTAAGGGAAACTTTATTACGTTCCTGTGGTTTTCAACACTGCACCAGGTTTGCAGATAAAACAACATGTATGGGATTGGAACTACAGAGATGAATACTATACAAGCACTGACTTCTTATAAGAACCCTAAAATTCAGTGTGTTACACTGTGCCTTAAAAGACAATTTAGGTATGCTGCAATGAAATTAGGTAAGATCTACGAAAGGGTTGCTATGAGAACACTCCAGAGGCATTTAACTTAATGTGTGAATTCAGCAAGAGAATTCTTTCTTCTTTCAGCAAGATAGGATTCAGTCTTTCTAGAGATAACAGTTTCCTAGATAATAAATTGATATCTGGTGAACAAATGTTTCTGGGGTAGAGGAAGAGGAAACAACCAGTGATTATACCATCAGTAGCTGGGGAGAGGATGTGTGGCAAGATGGAGAACAGAAATGCCTGTAATTCAAAAAGGAAGAAGATACATACTAGTAAAGAAATAAAACAGAGTGGTAAGGGAGTGTTTAAAGGAAGGAGTAATAACCCAGTTGGAAAGCTTGCTTATGTAGTACATCTTGAAGTAGGTGGCACTTGCGATAAGCCTCCAAAGATGCCCACGATCACTATAGATAGAGAGAGACAAGAAAGCAGAAAAAGACAATATACAGTAACATGAGCAAATGTGTGATGGCAAACACTGAAGGGCATTTAGAATCAAGGTGTTCTGTTTGGCTTAAGTATTGGTAACATGCTGGGAAATAGTGAATGAAAAGTATGAGAAAGACCCTGAGAATATAGGAAAGGGCATTTAGTGAACAATTACCATATCTCAGACACTTACTGGGTGTTTTACAAAGTTTAAATCTTTAAATCTTTACAACAATGTTTGTAACAATTGTCATCACTCACATGCCACAGTGAGGAAATGACTTATCGAGGGTCACACAGCTAGTTAAAAAAAGATATTAATAGTAACTATTTCATGGAATATTTCCTTTATGCCAGCACTACGCCAGCTAGATACTCACATGCATTGTCTCATTTTATCTTCTCTACAACCCCATATCTTACATTCCATTACCACTCTCATTTGTTTAGATAAAGAAAATGAGAATCAGAGAAATGGCAGTGATCACTAAGTGACAGAGCAGAATTCTCATTTGGTCCTGCTGACACAAAAGTCCATGCTTTTTTCCACAACCTATTATGTCACCAGAAAATTAGGGATGCGTATAAGAGGGATATTGGCTTAATTCAAGCAATGGGCAGCTGCTGTATGTTTTTAAGATGAATGTGACCCATAGGCTAACCTCAAAGACTTCGCATTCTGGTGGAAGAGCAAAACAAACAAATACTCATGTCAGACTCTCATAGTTACTAATCCCACACCCCAGGCCACATTTATTTCACCTGCCCTTCTATTGCTCTCTCAGAACAGAACAAAACAAAAAATTACATTATATCTGTAACACAGGGCCTCCAGGCCCGGAACATGCCCCTGGACTGTGGATATTCCAAAAAAATCAGCAGGAGGACCAAAGTGGTGAGAAGTGCTGTTTACTACTCACGAGGCAGGAGAGCTCCGATGGCAGCCAGTGGAAGCTGCAAAATCCGCACCCATCTAGGAGCAAGCAAAGTTTTATACACACAAGCAGAGAGAGGTGTTATCTCATTGGAGCAAGATATGCTGCTCGGTTACAGGAGCAGATAACATCCATGGGAGAAGCAAAAAAAAACATCCTTGGGAGTAGGCACTGCCGAAAGCCCTTTGTGTGCGGCCTTCCTTGGCTGCTAGCTAGGCAGCCATCCGTCTTCTGAGTATGTGGAGGGGCTAGGTTTCGAGTTAACCCCACAATATCTTGTTCCCATCAGTTTATCTTCCCTTCTTACTCCCACTCGTTTATCTCTTACCAAAAGCCAGAGAAAGAACTTCAATAAAAAAAATTTTTTTTATCTCTTATTTCTTCAACAAAATAAAAGTCCCTTTCAAAATTCCATAGTGACAGAAAATAAATAATCTAGGATTATGAGAAAGACAGGAAAAACAAAGAATGATAAATTGAAAGAATCAGAGTAAGGATTCAGATAAGCACTGGTTATAGGATTGCTTAAGTGAATGCCACTGGGCAGTACTGAATTAAATTTCCACAGATCATTCCAACTCACATGTCACTGCATTATTTTCATCACAATTCCATCAGGAAGAAATCAGATGTAAAAACAATGTCTTATTTTGCAGCCTGTTCACTTCATCAAAGACATGTTCTGCACTATATTCTCCCTAATATTAACCTTTTGAAAAATGTTTCTTTGTCCTCTCAAAACTGTTTTTCTAAATTTCATCCTATTTTCAGGGTTTGCAATGACTAGAGGATAAAATAAAGGAGAGGAATTTAAGAGTTTCAGATCTCTTTCACAAGATTTTTCTCTCACTGACTAAATCCTGGCTAAAAAGATTGACTTTTCTGTACCAAGGATTTCAAAGCATATCAACACCCAGCTTAAATGAAGTTATCTGACTACACTGGGAAAAAACAGCAGACAGGGCTTCCTAGAGATACAATGATTTTAATAGAGCTTTTGCAAAGAATGTTGCTAGTGATTTTCAGGCCCAGGGATGGACATCCAAACACCAGTCAACAGCCCTAGTCCTAAAAGCATCACTTGCAAAACACCATTAAGAACAGCGTGTTCTTTCGAATACAGAGTGATATAATAATTTATCTTGTCTATCTTTTTCACCGATAAAATAATCTAGAAGCACAAAATTACAGAATTCTATTCAAACTCATGTTTAAAAAGAGAATTAAATAATTTGTTCAAAAGGCACACAGGCATTGCAAGGCAATGTCAGAACTAAACTGAGTTTTTTTCAGCTCTCAGTTTGGTTCCTAGTGGATGAAACTTTGCTGATTCAATCACTCTCACTTTTTGCATTTTCTTCTCTGCTTTGCCCATCCTCAGCAATCAGTTATTTGACTCTCTACTACTGGGGGAAAATGGAAGTAACACTAAACCAATAGAGTTGAACCAATCATTTCCCAGAAGGTTCTGCCCATGATTCCCTAGATGCTCCTCCCATACCTGAGTTTGACAAGTATTTATTTTTCACTTAGTTCAGCTAAGACAAATTAAGAAAAAGACTGAGGGATTGGGTGCATGGGAAGCTGGGTCAATAAAGAAATCTGAGATGTAGAATCCATTCAAGGGGCTTCCCTTAAAAGAACAAAATTAAGAAGTCAGCACTGTCTCATAAAGTTGGCTAGATTTCTGTTTCTCATGTCATTTTCCTTTGATGTCCTAGAAAGTGATTTCTGTATTTATTTTCAGGATTGCTGCTTCTGAACTGTTCTCTCCTTTGCCTTTTTCCATTTCTGGCAAGAGTGAAGGTTTTAGTGCTGTCAGTAAAATAATAATGTAAACTCCATAAAACCAACATTCTGTAAATAAAGCCAAATCTTGTGGAACAGAAAAAAAGAATCTGACTGAAGCCAGAAAAAATATTCAAAGAAACAAAATGCCTAACAGTCTGAAAAAGAGTTAGAGAAAGAATAAACAAAGCCAGGGAGAAGAGGAGGTAGAACTGGTGGGAAACACATTAACTTTATTATTGCTGTGCCATTATGTTAGTCACAGGAATATTATAGAAAAGGGGTAACTCTTTTGGTATATTCTCCAGCAAATATATTTTTTGAGAAACTTCTCCCCATATTAATTCCTGGCAGATCTGCCAATGTTTCCTCTCTTCCATTATCTCCCTGAATTCACAATTACCTGAGCTTGTCCTCAGTGCTTTTTGTAATCTTCTGCTAACAAAGCTACTTCTGGATTGCCATAGAAAAAGTAAGCCCAAAGAGAAAACACATCATTTGGTCTCCTCTGAGGCCAACTGGCTGCTTAAACAAAATTTTAAGGAAGAGGAACCACTAATTCAGTTTGTTATCTAAGAGCTTGATTCATGAGAATAGGTTCCCTATATGTATTTTTCCCCACTATATTTTCAGCTTAGAATTGTCACACAAAAGGTGCTCAATACATTTGCTGGACTGATGGACAGATAAAAAAGGACTAAAATCATGATGCTACTTCTGGCCTTGGAAGGTGTGGTCCTGCTTCTCTTTTCCTTCGGAGGACAGGTGGAATAGGTGAACTTGTATTACTCTCTAGCTTCCGTCACCCCAGTTATACCACATTGTCAATGTCACATGAGATTCCTGTAAAATTTTTAAAATTCTCAATTATATCACTGTTTCTCTCAGACCTTTGTTATCACTTCTGCAAGGGTCTTCAAATATTCTCTCCACTGAAGAATACTCCTCTTTGGTTAGGGGGAAATATATACATATATTTTATAATTATTTAAAATCCAAACATAAGTTGGTGCTTCATGTGCTCATCTTTATAAGATATCCCAATGAAAAAAATATAAACTAGCAACCAACATTAATTAAAAACAATTTCAATATTTTCTGGCAATTCTCAATGTTTTACAATCTCAATTGCAATCCTGTGTATAACCAAAGAAACTCTTATAGATAATCCTGTGTATAACCAAAGAAACTCTTATTTGTCTTTTCCCATTATTCACTTTTAATATGACTCAGACACTACAGCTGCCTCAAAGCTTTTCTCTTTCCAACTCAATCTCTATCTAACACTCTTCCATCCAGCACAGAAAACCTACAAGTCTCCTCTCATGTCTTCCCATCTACCGTTTTTCTACCTCCATTTTTTTCCTCTTTTCTTAGCCCTTTCCATCTCCCATCATGAAGCTCCTATGCTGGCTCTTCACAAATCCTCTTCATAAAAAGGCATAATTGGAGCTGGCACTCACAAAATTGTCTTTGAGATGGAAGTGATATGGAAAAAGAGAGAAAAAAAGGGCTCTAAATTTTCACACGTTAATAATGATATTTCGTACAGGAGAACCAAGGAATGGATTAAAAATAAAAAGAAAAGATGAGTGACTGGTGAAAAACGGCTTCCAACAGAAAGTTTTAGCCTTACAAAAAGCAAGATGATAAAGAGAAATGCCTACAAGTTTAAGAAATCCAGTGGAAGCAGTGATAAAAATGACATATGAAAAAAAGTGAAGCTTAAATTGAAAAGAGAAGTGTAAGATTTTAGTGTTTGAATTCAGAGATTGTAAAAATAAACAATTGTGATGTCGGAAGGCTGACGGAGCCCAGTTGTCATTTGAGCTTGGGAGTAGAGGAGACATTTAGAACCTGGCTGGAAAAGACTGAGTTAATGTACATTACAAAGCACACGTTTGTAGCTGGAAAAGAGAAATTTTTTTTTAATTCTGGAGATGGGATGTGGGGAGGTTAAGTAGCCTACTCATTTTAGAGGTGAAATATTGTAACTAAACTTATTTCATATCATGTTAATTGGGGATTACTGACTAAGTACATCTAAATGCTATATGAACAAGCCACGGCTAACTTGTTCCCCCAAAACCATGCAATGTAGTAAACTGAATTTTGTACTTTAAATTATTTATTGACAATATAATGATTTCAATGATTACCTTGGAAAAGGGACACAGAAGCCAAACACTGAGAGAAAGTTTGTTATTTAAAAAGAGGAACAACCACGAATCTTATGGGTAGAAATCATGATGATTTAATTTATCAGAGATGAACATAATATTATCTTCTTTTTTATTTAATATGTCCTCTTTAATATTTTTCACACACAAAAAAAGTATATCTCTTAACATGAAAAAAATCTGAAGAGAAAACCAGAATTTTATTGGCTCCTCAGAACTCATTCATCTTTCAGATTACAAATGAGCTATTTTCTTTAACAGGGAATCCTTTAGTATTTCTAAAAGCTCTTCACAGGGTGAAGGTTGGGAGGGAAAGCCATGCCAATAAGACGAAAAGAGGAATGAGGCATGAGGCTCCACCTAGTTATTTATCACTGCTCCTTAAAATAATCATTATTGAAAAGAACACCCACCCACCCCCAGCCCAGCCTTTTGCTATTCCAGAGACACATCTGATAGAACGGTTTACTAATAGTTCAAGAAGAAGAAGAAGAAGAAAAAAGCTCAGCCAGAGGCACCAGATTGTAATATCCTCCTGTAAGAAAAGAAAGAGCACTTCTGATATTGAGAGTATAGTGGAAGTGTATGCGCGCGCGCGCGCG